>JAXCHB010000193.1:1200000-1800000 GCA_036926305.1 Uropetala carovei
TCAAAGCACCCGTCATTTCGAAATATTAGACGTTGTTGTTTCCATCGGAGTTCATTTTTTTAATGGATGTGTATGATTTTGTCTTACTGTAGCATCAGTTGCTCACTAAATGTTATAGTTAATAATTTGTCCAGCCTCCGTCACGCTCAGAGGCGTTTTTATTGGTTGGCTAACCAGCCTATCAGAGATCGGGATAAACTGTATACCTTGGTTACGTTGCTGTTTACATTGGTTACGTGAGTATTTATCTAACGTGAACGGATAATTTTAAAACACTTTCAAAGTAAGTATACGAAATTTAAGTTTTTTCGCTAAATTAGTAAATTAATGTTGCAACTTCAATAAATATTAAGAAAATTTATCGTCTTCATTCATGTTTCAAATGTAACAGGTATGATATATCTATTTCATTTATCTTTTATAGGTTATCTGTTTTGCTGAACGCGAAATTTTCATTTGTTCTTTCAAGACATTTTATAGTAAATATAGGACATCTAAGTATTAGATTAGAAAATTAATTATAGGTACTGTCAGCTCTCTTTGCGATGAAGTTACAGCAGTAAAATTTATAACAAAGAGGATTTTAACTTAGAAAAGTTAGGAAAATAGTAAATTAATATTACAACTTTAACATATATGTATTGAGAAAGGAATACGAACTGTTTACTTCGGTTATGTTATCTGTTTACCTAACGCGAGCGGATAATATAAAAATAATTTTAAAGTAATTATACGAAATTTAAGTTTTTTTGTTAGATCAGTAAATTAATATTACAACTTTAACAAATTTGGAAAACATTCATCGTCTTCATTCATGTTTCAAATCTAACTGCTATGATATCTATTTTCGTTTATCTTTTTTAGGGTATCTGTTTTACTTAACGGAAAATTTTAATTTGTCTTTTTGGTACAATTTTTTTGTAAGCACACGGATTTTAAATACTTCTTCATTAGATTACTAAATTATTTTAGGTACTTCAATTCTCTTTGTGATGAAGTTACAGTAGTGAAAAATTCACAATAGAGAGGATTTTGCCTTATGAAACATAAGATAATAATACAATAACACAAAATGTAAGCACTTCATTCCTTTTAGTATTTTATAATGGAAAGGTTTTATAAAAACACGTTATGCCACAAACGTAGTTTATCCTAATATTATTAAATAGAAATTATATGATTTTGATACAAAATAACCAAAATGAAACTGTATGATAAGTTTCAAATAAGTATGTAAATTAAATGAAGGAAAAATGAAAAAATAATAAAACAAAATAAGTAAATTAAATATCATTCAGTCGAACATATTCAGTTTTTATTTCAGATTTATGTATTTCCATCCGTTCATGGAACGGACTTTCTCTGGTATACATAATTATGCATGAAACTTAACCTTTCATTCAAAATCGTTAAAAAGTAAAGAGTAAAATTTAGCGTTCAAGTCGGAGAAATTTTTAAGAAATCAACGAATTTAATTCAGAGTCATCAAGCTAAGAATAGTTTCCTTGTTTATTGAAGATAATGAAGCTGAAATGAAATTATTAGTGGAATATTCGATTGCATTGCATTACAGGTGACGCTCGATTTACGCCAATCCGATTTACGCGCTTTAATTTTAACGTCGTTTATAATGAACGTACAAATAACATCCTATTTGCGCCATCGTGCTCGTTTATACGCCTTCGCTACCTTAGAATGTTACATTGTGAAGTTTCACGGTAAATCTTCAGATGTGGTCGTCCCAAGTACACTGCACAGCCAGAATATTGCAAGTTTTATTTATATTTGCATAAATATGAAAATTTTTAATATCTACATGTATTGTAATAAAATAATGCCTAGATTTACTTTTTTGTTTAATTCTGCACTTTTCCTTTATTTTTACTGCGTATTTGATAAACTCTTAAGTTTATATGATCAGTGGCGGCTCCTATGTCTTTTAACTGCTGGGGATATCCACAAAATTTTGTCGTAATCGTGTGTACGCGCGCGAGCGTAATTTTGGAACCCCCAGATTACTATTTCGAATTTTTTCACAGGACAGTGCAACCTAAAGAAAAGTTTTAAAAGGTCACTTGCATGAGAAATTTAGGACGCTTTATTTGCATTAAACATATACAAGGAATAATATTAAATACAGGAATAAATTAACTACTGACATTACATCACCATAAAGAAAGATTTTATGGAGGTTTTAAAACTTCTGGGAGGGATGAATCCCACTATCTCCATGGCAGGAGCCGCCACTACATGATCAAAATCTACTGCAAAATTACTTTCGATTTACGCCAATTTCGATTTACGCCATAATCCTCAGAACGTATCTATGGCGTAAATCGAGCGTCGCCTGTAATTCGCTGTGAAAGTATTATGTGTTACTGAGATTGTATACAAAAAAAGCTGAAGTTAAATTCATATAGCATGGTGATTAAATAAATATTCATCTCTTTATAAACAAAAAGATTTAGGCTGGTTTTTGTCAATGCAGGATCATTTGAACGTTCGAAGTCTAAGAGGACGT
Source organism: Uropetala carovei (assembly GCA_036926305.1). Classification (NCBI taxonomy): domain Eukaryota; kingdom Metazoa; phylum Arthropoda; class Insecta; order Odonata; family Petaluridae; genus Uropetala; species Uropetala carovei. The sequence continues at coordinate 1,202,522 of JAXCHB010000193.1, forward strand.
ATTGAGGCATAGATGAAAGCAATTCTTCAGCTGGTGTCTTTGAGGATATCTAAACAGAGAACAAAGGGGTGCAAAACGCGCACTTGCTCAGAGCGACAGCTTTTGGGGGGCGGCGAAAATGAGCGCCAAATGCAATGCATAGAATTTTTTTGTTAATCATTACACTACGGAATTTGAATAAAACTGAACGATCCGTGGCTCACTAGTTTGGATCTTTCTCTGCTATTTTAAAACTCTCCAAATTAAAATTAGTATCGGCCAGAGGGTGTAATAAATGACTTCTGTCAAACATCACTCGATATGTATATGACTTGACGCCTCACATGATGGTATAATTTTGAGATTTTTATTGTCTGCTAAGAACTCACAAGAGGCCCCTGCTCTTGAGTGTTTCATGCACGATTTCTTTCGTTAATTGTCAATTAAAAGAAACAGCTTTAGAGATATGGCAGACTCATACGTTGTTTATGCATTCTATAAACCTGCAGAAAAGAAAGGGTCATCGTTTCACTTTAAGAAATAACCCTTTTCTACCTAACACTGCTCACATTTAACCCGGGAGGATACGAGTCTAGGTAAAAATTACCAAGCAGAAAAGATAAGCGTTTATCTTTTGACTTATCAGCATTATTTCAGCCTAACTCCCGATACCTTCCGCTTGGACTCTCCCTGTTAGTTCTAGGGAGTTTTCTTACTCTTACGACCACTTGCTTATGAATATGCATTGAGACCGAAAGCAGAGAGCGGGCATTTTTCATAAGCGGGTCCATGAGGAACAAAATTAATACATGACACCCAATTTAACCACATGGAAGAAGATTAATCAGAGAAAGTATTCGTTTTCAATTTCGTATAAAAAAATATAATAGTAGAAATTAAAAAGTCTATGTTTTAAATTTAAAAATACAAAATGTTATTAATAATTTATTCATTTTTAAGGGAACCATTCCAGAACCGCTCCGGATACATCATTGTCCCGGTTCGGGTTCCGATAATTTTTTCCGTTCCGGTTCCGGATCCGAAACTTTCCCAGCTCTGCTCAGAATACTAGCTTATGTTGAACCAAAAGTGAATGATAAAGTTATTATTAAATGGTTAGAAAAATTAATTTAATTAAAATTTGGGTTAGGGGGCGGCAAAATCAGCATTTGCACAGGGCGGAAAAAACCTCTAGCGCTGGCCCTGACTGTATCGATCTCATATAATATTTTCTGAAGAAAAAAGCGCGGATGAATTAATTAAAACAGAGGTCGACATTATATTCTACTGTTTTCGTATTTGCGAATGCTTCGGCGGGACAGATAAAAGTTTGCAACGGAAGTTACCTAGAAATTTTGTTGTTCACAAGACGTAAGTTTAGTTTATACGATTTTTTTCGGAGTTAATAAATTTACGAGATCAAAAGTTTACTTAAAAACTTGAAATCGTCGTATTTAACTCTCACGAGCGGCTTCCAACATAACCATTCGAGCCGCATGCGGCCGACAGGCCATGGACTGCCAAATTCTGTTTGAGTAGACTGTAGCACAGACAGACACGACTCTCCTCTTCCGAACACTCGTATTCCGAGGAAAACTCGTTCTCTCTCCCTTTCGTAACTTCGTGGGCGTTCGGAGAGATGCGAAGATGCTCACTATTTGCACCTTTCCACGCCTTCTCCGCCTCCTTCTCCTTTTTCTACCCCTTTTCCCTCCGCGCACCAACATTCCCCTCTCAGATCGAACGAAAAGGCGTAGCCGTAGAGAAACCAAAACCATCGAAATTTAATAATTTAGCGAATCAAGCAGCGCGCGAAGCTGTAGTTTCCAGCATCGCATTCGCGGTCGATCAACAGCCGTAACACAAGCCTATTCACGGGACACGTCCGGGCATTAATAGTCGGCCTAAAGGAGGGCGGACGAAGCGGAGATGGAGGGGGGAGAAAGGCAGAGGCAGAGAGAGAGATAGGAAGGGTAAGCGAGGTTTTTAGGGAGTGTTTAAAGGGGGGAGGGAGGTCGGAGTGGACTTTTGCGGCGATCCGGAGGTGAGGAGGGGGAATGAGTGGTTAGGGGGGAGAAGAGGGAATTAAAATGGAAAAAAAGAACGAAAACGCCTCTCTCCCCTTCCGGAACAAGGTCCAGTCGTTGTTTCTCTGCCTCAATGTCCCGCCCACTTTTCGTTGCGACCACTGCCGGGCGCCGACAAATGAAACGCATAGACCGAACAGGAACAACACCGCGCGAGGGCAGCACAACCCCCAGATATCCAGTTCCCTTCGGTGGTCGTCTCTGCACCCGCGACTTCCCCTCTTTCTCCTGCCCCCCCCCTCATTCCTCCTCCCGTTCTCACTTGGTTCTTTCACTCCCTCTCCCAGTACATCATCCCGCACCCTTTCGCCTACCCTAATTCCTCCCACCCCCCACTCCTCCTCCCCTCTCGCCCACCTAACCGTCTCCCTCCCCCCCTCCCCCACCTCATCTACCTCCTCTCTCCTCTTCCCATCACTTCGTATCCGCGTGATAAACCCGCTAGATGCCCAAAGAGAGAGAGGGAGGCTCCATTCACGGGAGCAGCTACCACGCCCCCGCGCGGAGATGTGCTTTTGTTTGGCTGCATTGCGGGGCAATTGAAGGACCACGGGGTGCGATTCTAATAAATGGAACCGGGGAAAGTCATAAAAATCTGACCTTTTAAATTTCTGCTCGGGGTATCTCCTCGATCACCTGCACGCCTTTTGATGGCCGAGCGGAATTTGGTAGGGCGCGGAGGGATGAAGAGTAGGAAGGGAAGTGAATAATGTGATGAGGCTGATGTGGGAGGGGAGGGAGAAGAGGGGAGGAGATGGAGGGGAGGGAGACGGAGGGGAAGCGACGTAGAGGGTAACCAAGGGGTGGCGCGAACGCTAGGAATGGCCGACCTCCCGTGATTGATTGTTTTGGCCCACGGATTTTTCCGAGCTTATATAGTTCTTTAGACGACTACAACAGATTAGCGAACGGATCCGAACCAAAAACATCCCTGCTCTCAACGGGATTCGAAGCCACGGCTTTGAAATGTCCACGAGGTCGAATGTTAGGGCGGAGAGGTGAAAGAGGGAGGGGTTGGCTATGGACGTTGAAGGGCAGTATATAGTATGGGAGCGAGGGATGGGAGGAGAAGGATGTCGGGGGGGAGGGGGGGGGGTGGGTGGAAGAGGGCGCTGATGAATTCGGAGAGAGCGAAGAACAGGCAGGAAATATTTTTTGGGGCGAGCCTATGCCTAGCGCGCGAAGTATAACCGATAACATGCAGCTTAGGTACGGAGTACTTCAATTTGTTACGCATAATGCCATAGCCATAAAGACTGAAAGGATCGATTAATAAAAAAAAGCCGCGTGTTGCCTTGCGCCAATTCCTCTGAATTTTCGTTGTTTTTACGTGTTTTTAATCAAAATTATACATCTTCTTTATTCATAAATAGCAGCATTATACGAGTATAAGAAAATTTTATGCTTGATGAAAAATCAGAAAATTTAAATTATTCGAGATTAGACTTACAATTAGTGAATTAAAATTAAGTGGACAAAATATAACTTCCGATAAACTGTGGTGTAATACGTTTGGTCATACTTTGATTAAACTAATCAGCAATAATTTTTACTGTTCTTATTTTTCCTTATAAATTCCTATCGATGATTTAATTTACTTTTTTGGACCTAAATAAGCAGGTAACCTTTGTTTACTTTTTTATGCCGTTTCCCTATTAAAAAGTTATATCGTAACTTCAGCTTAAATTCCCTTTTTAAGAATTTATATTACACACAAATTTTCCGTTTTTGGACGCTCGTCGTCTTTCTGGCATTCAAAAGCAGGATATCATTACTTTGTTACGAGCTCAACGAATAAAGAAAGTGCGCAGTAATTAAGATAGCTGCGGTTTCAATCCCTGACAAGCTTATTGAATGCTTCAAATCTCATGGGATTTATGGACTCCGAAGCTTACACAACACAGAGGAATATGCATAAAAATTAACTTTAGTAATCCCTTTTCGTCAGAAAATTATTCCCGTTCCATGCGCCAAAAGGCTCCACCGTCTGTGTGTTGAAACATTTCTCTCGGAAATCTCGAGCGCCTCCTCAAGCGAATGATGGGTTTAAGGTCTCTCTGCTCCCACCCCTCACTCTCCTCCACCCCCTCCCTCCCTTCCCACCTCCCCACTACTCTTTCTCTCTCTCTCCCTCCCTCCCTCCTTCGCTAACACTCGAATGCCATTCCCCCGAAGTCTCTCGCTCCCCCCGCCGCCCCCTCCCCCCTCCGCATCCCAGCACTCCTTCGCACGATGCCTCTCCCTTCGCTTCCTTAATCTCCCTTTCTCCCCGCCATCTTCTCTCCCTCTTTCTCTCTCTTTGTTTCCCTTTCCGTCCGTCTTCCCCCTTCCGCTGAATCCTCTCTCTACTCATTCACTATCTCTCTTCTTCGCTTCAACTCCTTCTTCACTCTCCCTTCCTTCATTTTTTCTCCCTCGCTTCCTCTTCTCCCTTCTATTCCATCCATAATCCCCACCCTCTCTCTATCTCTCCCCATCACTCTCTCTCTCTGCCTCTCTTTGTATCTATCAACTCCCTCTCTCTCTCCCTCCAACTCTTCTCGACTCCATACGCCTCCTCCTCCTCCCCCCTCTACCTTTACCCATCCTCCACCTCTCTCTCTCTAATCCCTCACTTTCTCTCCTTTCCCTCACCCCTCTTTTTCCCAAATCTCCTCCTTTCGCGCCCTACGCGCTCCTCCTCCCCCTCCTATTCGCCGCCTACTTTCTTTAACGTGCCCTCAAACTTCCATTACTCCTCCCCCTCATCGATACCTCCCTTCCCTCACTCTTTCCGCCTCCATGCTTCATACCACCTCTCATTCCCGCAGTCCCTCCACCCCATTTACCATCCCACCCATCCATCACTCTCTCTCTCTCTCCCTCTCCCCCTCCCCCCTCCCTCAATCCATCCCCTCCCCCCCTCTCTCTCCTTTCCTCACAGCCCTCGCACTTCGTTCCCCCCACTCTCTTTCATCCCCTTCCTTCCCCTATCACCCACCCACACCCACTTCCGCCCACATCCTGCTGCCTCACTCCATTAACCCTTCCTTAAACCATATAAACTGTACTGTGGGAGCGTAGAACGGGAAGGGGTTAAATGAGAGGAGCAGCTGGGATCTGAATTGAAAGGTGAGATGGAGATGAAGAGAGAGAGAGAGATTGGGGGAGCGTTTTTTTAAAGAAAGGCCGAAATAATGAATAGTAACATAATCTGCTTTCGGAGCGTGTTTTGGGTGAGTGGCGGAAAACGCAATCTAAGAGTTGAGGAATAGTTTGCCAACGCATGGACAGGTTTGCGAAATGTTGAAAGCCATGTTTTCTGGAACTTGCGCACGACTTTTTTTGCTCAAATGCTTACCACAGATCAACTGCCTAGAAAAAAGCGAGGCAAAGAATGTTCTCATAGCGATAACGCAGGAGCCTCTTCGGAAGGTTTACTTGCCCTTTTCCATTTTCTCCCTGAAAGTTTTATTTAAAAGTCTAATAACCTGAATCGAATTCCGCGAAGAAAAGTAGCGATAAATTTCTGTTTTTTATAAAAATTGATGCTACTATTAGCTCATAAATGTGCTTAAGCGTTAAAATAAGTATATTTTGTGAGACCAATTAACGATTAAAAGAGTCACTTCCAATATTATGGCTGGAACGTCTATTCTCGAACGAGTGATGCAGGAAAAGTGAACAGGAGAGTTTCTCTAGGGAGACTTCAATGAACGCCAAATGTATCAAAGGAATCCGTTCACTTCAATTCGTGACCGATTTCTTAATACCGAAAGAAAAGATACTTTACCACGTTGCTACAGCGTCTTTCCAGGTTTTCTTTATATAAAATATATAAAATTATTACATAGTCCACATTTTCCTTTGCGCAGTTAAGCGTCGATCTTCTGATTATGCGGCCACATGACTTTAAATTCTTTTGCTCATTCTCTTGCTTGGATATATTAATTAGTTTTTCATCTTACAGAACTCGGTGACAGCGCTGGAAACGAAAAGGATTATTTCAACTCGAGTCACTACTTAGTCAAAAGACCATCTGTTTTAGAATTTTAGGCATATTCCTTCAGGTATAAATTTTAAAGATTCGTGAAATAGTGGTTCGATAAAAAAGGCTTATGCCGGTGACCGCCATTGTGAAAGAATATAATTCTATATTAACTCATTGCTGCTCATTCAGTCAGAGGAACGGTCTCAACCGGAATGACGTGACGATCTAGGATGACGCGGGAGTTATTAAGTGGTAATGTGAATATTTGATTAATACTTTGGCTTATAAAAATAAATAATACCAGGAGAACACGCGCGCGTGCTTCTTTAAACACGTGACTTTTTTTTTATATTTATGATACGGAAAGTGACGAAAAAAATTTGACTGAAAGAAAAGGTCGAGAAACACTGACTTAGGGTGAGAAGTGGACTGCGCTTGGTTATCCATTTTCGTGTAATCAGTGACTGATTTGTAAACTTGCCGTCCCTAGGCCTAATTATTTTTTCACCCACTTAAAAAAATCAATAAAATTCAATATATGTGTGTGTGTCTATATATATACATATATATATATATATATATATATATATATATATATATATATATCATTATCATCATCATCATCATCAGCCTTTTTCAGTCCACTGACGGATGAAGGCCTCCCCCAGACTCTTCCAGTTTTCCATGTCAACTGCCTCCCTCCTCCACGTTTGCCCCAAGAACTTAACAAGCTCTCTGTCCCACCTGTCTTTCCGTCTTCTTTTTGGTCTCTTGATGTTTCTTGGGATCCATTCGACGGCACTGGACGTCCAACGCTGGTCATTTCTTCTAGCAATGTGGCCCGCCCACTGCCATTTTAGCACCTTCACTCTTCTAATCACGTCACAGACTCCCGTCTTCTTTCTTACCCAGTAGTTCCTCTTGCGGTCTCTTCGGGTGATCCCTAACATGCATCTCTCCATGCCCCTCTGTGTTGTTTGCAGGCGCTGTATCATTCTGGCATTCATGGTCCATGTTTCCCAACCATATGTCAGAACAGGCAGAACACATTGGTCATACAGTCTCCTTTTTAGGAAGACTGGAATATTTGATTTAAAGATGTTCGCATTCTTGCCAAAAGCACTCCATGTCATCTTCACTCTCCGGTTGATTTCTCCAAGAAGCGAACTATCAGTAGTGATGAGTTGGCCTAAGTAAAATCGCTGGTTACTTCTCCGAGTTCTGCTCCATTGATATGTATCTTCTCAGAATTTGTGAAGGAGTTGTACGTAACCTTTGTTTTATTAAGATTCATCTTAAGTCCAGCTTCTCAGTTTGCTTGCTCAAGCTCTTCAGTTCTTCTAAGGAGCTCTTCTGGGCTCCCTGCGAACAGTATGACGACATCTGCAAAGCGCAGGTGACTCAGATGTTCTCCATTTACCTTCATGACTTTTTCCTCCCACTCTAGCTTTTTGAATACTTCCTCTAGAGCTGCTGTAAATAACTTAGGGGCACAGTATCTCCTTCTCTCACTCCCTTTTCGGCCTTAAAGGCACTCGTCTCTTCATGCAGCTGGACAGATGTTGTCGCATTTTCGTAGATATTCTTGATCAAGGTTATATACGTTTCTCCTACTCCTTGTTTCTTTAGTGCACGTAACACCGACGAAGTTTGGACAGAGTCGAATGCTTTCTCGTAGTCGATGAAGCACTTACATAGGGTTGATTCGTACTCGTTAGTCCGACTGATTACCTCTCTCACGACTTGGATGTGGTCCATCGTGTTATACCCACTGCGAAATCTAGCTTGCTGTATTGGTTGGGCAGAATCTATATGGTTTTGAAGGCGAATAGTGACTATTTTGGCGAATATTTTGTAGACTGTTGGGAATAGGCTGATCGGTCTGTAGTTATTCAAGTCTTCTTTGGAACCTTTCTTGTGCAGAAGGATAATACATGCGTGGTTCCATGTTTCTGGTATCTTTTTCTTCCCCAGACAGGAATTAAAAGTCTTAGCGAGAATTGTTTCCGTATGATTACCCATTGCTTTGAATACTTCCGCTGTGATACTATCCATTCCAGATGCTTTTCCATTCTTTATACTTCTGATTGCGTGTCTCAACTCTTCCGGAAGGATACCTGGGACCTCTTCGGTGGGCATGTTTCCATCATCATTTCCTAGAGGATCCTCATACAGCTTGGTGTAAAATTCTTATACGCGTTTCAGGATTAGTTTTCTACTATGAGTTATGGAGCCGTCTTCTAGCATCAAGGCTACCAGCTGTCTCTTTCCGATAGAGAGTTGTTATTTCATTTTCTTGTAACTTCTATTGTTTTCTATGGCTTTCTCGATTAGCTCATATTAATATTTTTTCACATCTTCCTTGATGCACTTCCTTATAGTTTTGTTTAGTTCTGCAAAATGGATCATTTCTTTAGGATCATTAGTAATTATCATTTTCCTTCTTTTTTCCATCAGCAGTCTTGTTTTTCGGTCAACTTTTTCTCTGGCTTTGTTTTAACTGTTCCGCCTATTTCTTCAGCGGTTTCCTTGAGTATCTCTATAAATTGGGATTCAACTTTTTGGTCTTCCAGTGCACTGAAACGATTTTTCAGTTGGAGCTGAAATTCTTCTTTTCGTTCTTTTCGCACCTGCGTGTTGATAATAGACTTAGGCTTCTTTAAAAGCTTCTATCTTTTAACTCTGAGTTGAATTTTATTCTGCATCTTACCAAGCGATGGTCGCTTCCAGTTTTAAACTGGTTGAGGACGGAACAGTCTTCAGACAATTGCTACTTATTGACTAGTATGTAGTCAATTTCGTTTTTCGTACCATTGGGTCCTTTCCAGGTCCATTTTCTATTGGGACTCTTTTTGAAGAAAGTGTTCATTATATATAGACTAGTACATACAGCAGTCTACAAGCCGGTCCCCTCGTTCATTTCTGTCTCCATAGCCCCATTTTCCAACTGCGCTCTCGTCTTCCTTTTTTCTCCTACCTTGGGATTGAAATCACCCATGGCCACTTTTAGATGGCAGCTTCCTTTATCGTGCAGTTCTCCAACTTCTTCGTAGAAATCTTCCACTTTCTCATCCGAGTAAGATGACGTTGGCGCATAAACTTGCACTATTTGAAGTTGATATCTTTTATTTATTTGAAGCACTAGTCTAGCTGCCCACTCGGATGAACTTTCCATTTCCATAATATTATTCTTCAATATTTTGTTGATTATGAATCCAACTCCTCCTGTTCTTCCTGTGTCAGTTCCCGTGTAATAAAAAATATGTCCACTATTCAACTCTAATAGGCCTTCACCTCTTCTTCTTACCTCACTAAGCCCTAAAATGTCCCACTTGATCTTCTCCAATTGTTCTTGGAGCTCTAGAAGTTTATCTTCACTGGACAAAGTCTGGCAGTTAAAGGTAGTTAGGTTGAGGTTAAAGGAATTCGGTAAGGATGAGAAAGAGTGGCAGTGGGCGTTTAACCTCCGGGGATTCTTAGCACCCTCTGCCTTCATGCCTTGTTCCTGACCACTGCCACCGTCAGAGACAATCCAGCCTCCGGAGAATGAGGGCCGTTTTTTATGGGTGTACATGTCATGGGGGGATTGTGGGCCTTAAAACACCACGCTGGCCCAGAGCGGGTTGGTGAGTACCTCTTTCACTTTGGCCGGAGATATTGCAGAAAGACTTCACAGCATGGTTGAACCTACCGGTGTCCGAGGACACCACTGTTCTTCACCCTTTAGCCTCCGTTTACACCCTTCCGCCGACTTTGAGGCAGTGAACTGAGGCAGTTGGAAGGGATATATATATATATATATATATATATATATATATATATATATATATATATATATATATATATATATATATATATATCTATATCATCAGCCTTTTTCAATCCACTGATGGATGAAGGCCTCCCCCAGACTTTTCAAGTTTTCCCTGTCAACTCCCTCCCTCCTCCAAGTTTGTCCCAAGAACTTAACAAGCTATCTGCCCCACCTCTCTTCCGGTCTTCTTTTCGGTCTCTTGATGTTCCTTGGGATCCATTCGATGACACTGGACGTCCAACGCTGGTCATTTCTTCTAGCCATATGGCCCGCCCACTGCCATTTTAGCGCCTTCACTCTTCTAATCACTTCACCTCTTCGGGTGATCCCTAACATGCATCTATCCATGCTCTTCTGTGTAGTTTGCAGGCGCTGTATCATTCTGGCGTTCATGGTCCATGTTTCACATCCATATGTCAGAACAGGTAGAACACATCGGTCATACAGTCTCCTTTTTAGGAAGACTGGAATATTTTATTTAAAGATAGCCATCGATCGATCGAGCGCATTCTCGTTAATCGCTATCTTCATTTCGATCGCTGTCGTCTATAGACTACCTCAACTGTCATATTGTCGATTTTGTTAAAAAAAATAGCGATAGAGATCAATCGACAATTTCTTAGAGACTTGGCCTCCTGACAGCATTTCTAATAATTTTATTAAAATAAAACTACTGCATAGGTACATAAAATCATTTTTTATTTTTGTATACATATTATTTTCTTAACCAACAACAACTGGTTTGCTGGAAGAAATGTCGGTTTTACAGTTAGCAATGCTTTGTACAGTTGATCCAAATTTGGCGTATCCAATTTGGGTATCCTCGGCCAATCAGGAATTCCTAAGGGGCGGTCCTCGCTAGAGCGGGATGGTTTCATATGCGGAAGCGAGAAAGTATACGAGAGCGCGCGCTACAATTTATTTTATATAATTTACACCAGAAAGGAAGCAGTATGAATATTTTGACAATAAAGAGAGAAATTGCAAAAGAATTACTCAAAGCAAGATTACAGCAAGACTGATGGCGCGCGGTTGGGGGCGGGAGTGAAAGGGTTGAGATGCGCCGGCGTGTGTGGTGTGAGGGCGGGCAAGTACGAAAATAGTAATCATAATGTAACGAGTTGCGATCTCGAGGCGTTAAAATTAATAATATTAGATAAAAATTCACCAATTTTTAAAAAAGTCTCGAGTCTCGATGTCTCGAGTGAATATCTCCCGGGACTCGAGACAGGAAAAAACAGCTTTTTCCCTGGAATTCTCGCATCAGAATCACTAGTGGGTACCAGTGGTCTTTAATGATTTCGAAGTAACCTTCTTCGTCCTCCATAATTTTGAATATCACACTGAAAACTCTCTTTACAATGCTTTCTCATATACTAGATTGACGGTATTGCAACTTGGCGAATGAATATACCAGGGGTGGCCGAACCGCGTATCGCGAGCCACATGAGAAGCTCTTTTAAATGTCCATTCACCACAGAATACAGTGCCGCAGTGCGACTTGAGACGTTTTCTGTATGCCTAATGGACGTATCTGAACTGCTTCGGTTACTGTTCGTAAATTTATGAGCACAGAATGTGTCATGCGGCTTCGAACTTCTGAAGATTATCGTATGAGGCTCCGAGGGTAAGTAGGTTTGGCCACCGCTGGAATATACTCAATTTTTTATAGCGCGCGGGTGTAATATCTAGATTTTTAGTGATTCGAGACTGTGATTATCCGTCTAACTGCCGATTTTTTCATGTACTTCTGGTAAAAAATGTAGACTTTCTTATGTTATATATAAGACTAAAAGTATTAGCAAAAGAATAAATATGTATACTTATTGCAAAAGAATTAAGTAGTAATCCATAAAATATTTTTATCAATAAACTACCGCTATTAACAATTAAAGTGCACTTAGGATAATATAAAAAGTAATAGTGGAATTCCGTCAAAAACGACGGGAAGACAGTTCATCTTATTCGGATAAAAAAATCACTTAAACAGCTCTTTAATCACCACAGTCTTGTGAATGTTTTTTCATTCATCAAAATATTTCCTTGATAATTGGTATCTTCTACAAAGACTTTCACATTTTTATAATTTCTTGCTCCTGTGAGGGCCATGTAGAGTTGACCATGCCCAAATACAGACTCAGGCACGTAAACACCAACACGATCAAATGTTTGGCCCTGAACTTTATTAATTGTCATTGCAAAAGCCAAAGTGACTGGAAATTGCCGTCTTCGTATGGTGAAACGTAAACTACTGTCACTTGCTATCAAAGTAATGCGTGGAATAAACACTCGTTCTCCTTTGTTACATCCCGTAATAATTTCTGCATCGATAAAGTTATTTTGCAATCTTTTTTAAAACCAATCGGGTACCATTAAGAAGTCCTTTTATGGATCTAAATTCCTAACTAACATGATGAATGCTCCAACTTTGAGACGAAGATGATGTTGTAGCATGCCCTATGGACATTGCGAAATTAATTTATCATTAGAATACAACAATCTCCTATATATTTATGAAAGTTTTTGTTTATTTGTGCATCTATACATTTCCACACCGTTAAAGCTAGAGTAATCAAACTTTCAACAGATACTTTCTTCACAAATAGGAAACTCGTATGCTACTATTTAATCCCAAATGTTTTATATTAATTGTACAAAAAGCAAAATAACTTTGTATGCTAATGCACTGTCATCTAGAGATGGGTCAGAAAGAACGAAACAGTTCTTTTCGAGCTGTTCTGATGCCTAAACTTTTCAATAAAATAACTGTTCTCATAAACTTCCTGTTCTCAAAGAACAGGTAACTCTACATCTTATACACAGTGCGAAAGGTGGGAAATATCCGTAATTGGACGCTGGGGACTGATTAAACTACGCGTACTTTCCCAAGTCATACTATTGATTTGAATCAAATTTGGTACGATTGTGGAGGGCTCCCAGAAATAATTCATACGTGGTTTTTGTTTCTCTCTGCCAGTTTTATTCAAAACGGCGGCCGAGTGAATTCTTAAATACCATGTATCATCTAGAATTACGATTGGATTTGAACCAAATTTCCCCGGGCAACCCGGATATTTCGTCTAGTATTTAATATTTGAATTTAAATTTTGTTTTGTTTGTTTATTTTGTTTGTTTCTATAGAACGAAATGTTAACAAAATTGTCAATCACAAAGGAAATTAGTAATATTAGATTAATGGGTTAAATATAAACTATTTAAATGTAAACTTTCAGGCAAATAATTTAGTATTAGAATACAACAATATTTAATATTTAAATGTAGGTAAACTATTTTGTTTGTTTATTTTGTTCGTTTCTATCGTACGAAATGTTAACAAAATTGTTAAATCAATCAATCAATCACAAAGGAAATTAGTTGTGTTAGATACTTTTAAGAGAGGGAAAAATATGTTTCAAGAGTCTGATATTTTTCTTGCTTCTTTTTTATACATTTTTCTTTAAAATTTACCGCCATCTTATTAAGAACACATTCACATGCGCCTAAAATATTTTAACTTAAAGATATACTTTCTTTTGGGTAAAAAATGTTCCTTTACGATCTATCCAATGGGTTAAATTATTTACTTGACATTAATATCTGAATAACGAATGTACATTTCATGTTTCGATAACGCTAGAAAGGAATTTCGACGTTGTCAGAAGCAGGCCACGGAAAGGGCGCACCAGACGGAGCCGATGGGCTGGTGGCTGAAGGTAAAGACGTTCCGGATCTATCATCACTTGCTAACACATTAAGATCCAATTTAAATGGCGTGATAATTGAAGTGGTATTAGATGAAGACATAGAGTATGTACAGCTCATGATTACTGAAAAGGAGATTATTCCATTCGTAGGTACCATAAACGTTCACCAAGTTACAGGTTCTAAACTAGATAATTTTATTCGAATGAAAACGTTAAGTTGTTTTTGCAGTCAACAGTGCGAGCATTTTAAAATAGGTACTATTCCATGCAGTAATCAGACTAAAGGCCACTGAAGTTTATGACTTTTCAGATACTGATTTTGATACTCCAGGGCCCAGTCATGAAGGAGTTGCTGACCAAGAAAAAATTAAAAAAGGTGATTACGTGCTTATCAAATTTGAAGGAAAAAAATGCGATTATCGTTATGTTGGCGTTTGTGAAGACAATATTGACGAAGAAGACAACGAAGTTAAAGTAATGTTTTGTAAACTTTGTAAAGATGATGGTACCTTGTTTAGAGTAGACGAAACAGACGTATCTTATGTGAGTTGTGATAAAATATTTAAAAAGTTTCCCAATCCAAAGCTACTCGTGAAAGGTGGTCGAATTTATTATAAATTTAATAAACCCGTTGATGTTTATGAAAAAGAAAGTAAAATTACAGGGTAATTTTGAGGTTTGTAATAATTACAGGGAGAATAAACAATTTTAATTTAGTTTTTGAGCTATGCGCCAAAAGAATTGGCTGTGATTTAGATTTAATTTTAAGTTTGTTGATTAATATTTTTGATTAAAATAAATACATTTATCAAGATTTATTGTTTTCTGCCATTTTCATTTCAATTTTGTCTTTCAACTGTAAAGAATTCATTCATCTGTTCATTAACCTGCAGTGCAGTCATTCACCTGACTCATCTTTTTCATTTTTATCCATTAAATTCTTTAAAAAGCAAAAGTTTGTCTGGTCTTTTTGGTAGAATGTTTCTATTGATATCCAGAATCGAATAACAAAGAATCAACCAACACAGTTACTTTTTTTGCTTTGACCAAATTCATATATCATTCTGTCCCATTTCCGTAGAATCACCCACATATCGTTATTGGAATTTATTTAAAATAAAAAGGCGATTGGAATGTTTCTAAATGAAATAAAATGGCTGTATGAGTTTAATTACTTTGTAACCCACCGTGGAATTGCAGAATAATTTTAATAATATTCTGTCGTAAATACACTTAAAAGTTACGGGATACAAACTTAACCTATTCACTGATTTTTTCTTGGTTTTAAAAAAAAATGAAAAATGTTTGTAAAATAAAAAGGTTTATTAAAAATTTTAATAAATTAATAAAGAAATCTATATTTTACATATATCGTCAATGCAAAATTCTCCCTCTCCCTCTCTCTCCCTCCTTATATATCTATCCTTCTTTCTTCATCTCTCGGTCATTTCGAAGAAATTTCCAATTATGGTTATTTACCAATGAGAACCTATTTTGAATTTAAACTTTCCGAAATTTACCATTTTACTCAAATAGCTCGGTTGGATGGAGATTTTCAGTATTTATTGCAATGAATATATAGATTGATGAAGGAAATCAATATAACGTGTACCTACAACAATTTCAAAATCCAATTACGATGATTATTTTCAATTAGATTATCTTACAATTAAACATCAATCATTTATATCTTTACCAACAATTTTGATCTTGATTTTCATGACTCAATTAAAAGACTTTCACGCAACTATTAAATAATACGATTCCATATATAAATCAATTGTATACAAATCCGACAAATATTTTATTTGAACTCTATAAAAATTCATTTTCATCAATAAGGAATAGAATAGCGAAAGCAAAATCCGCTTTTAGAAGGAAGACACATATCATGACGGAAAATATAAAGTGAGACAGACGTAAGAAATTGATAAAATGTGAAATATGGAGTCCTGCTTTGTAGAGAGCGAAAAAAACACTCGGAAAATGCTATGAAGATAAAGTAATTCAGTAAAAAGTTTTAAAGTTAATATCAAACGAAAACAATGATTAAAAACGTGAAATGACTCATTTAGTTGCTCTATACGAGGGTTTAAATGCATATGGCGCAATACTGAAAGAAATATTCATATATGCCAGGTTAATTTTCGCGGTTGCTTTACATGTATCGATGGGTTAAGCTAGCCTGAAGTTAGCATACCATATAATATCGTGAGCTTTTGCGAGCACGTGTTTTTTGCATGCTAAAGCGCGAGTGTGTGCATGAGCGTTCGTGTGTGCGAGCGTGTAAGGGGCCGTGTCTTTGTGTGTTTTTGTGACGGGACAAGCGTGTGAGCCTGTGTGCGAATAGATGATTTTAAAAATCTTATGTGCTGATTTCCGTAAATTTTCCATTTCATTGTTTTGTATATCCTCATAGATTATCAAGCTAATACTTGTATCCGACAACGCATTGGAAGCTTTATAGCAAGAAATGCAAAATGCAGAGGTGCAATAATGAAAGGAATAGTGCAAACGAAATCCGCTTTCAGAAGTAAACTACTACCATTAACTGGACATAGGAAGGTATAGGTAAGAAATTATGAGATACGGAGTATCGCTTTGTATGGAACAGAATCACTGGCACTCTGGAAAAATTATATAAAATACTTGGAAAGTTTCGAAATGTTGACATGGAGAAGAATGCTGCAAATTAAATGAACAGATAGGACGAAAAACAAGGAAATATACTTCAAGTCTGTCAACTCGTGAGGCGTTCAAACATGCTGTTGCCTCGTTAGGCACAAATTGCGTAAAAAATCCTTGCAGTTTTTAGGAAAAAATTATTTTGGTCCAAAAAGTTTCACCCCCCCCCCCCCCCCCCCTCCCCCCCCGCCCCCCACCTGGAATCCTCCTTCCGTAATTTGTAGCAAATCTGATCACAAAAAGTATGGGCGGTATCAAATCCTGTTGAACAACGCTGAGCTAAATTAAATTTTCTATAGCAAAGTATTATTAACCACTCATGTTTCCTTATTTTTTATTCCTTAATTTGAAAACCAGCCACGAACGGAAATTAGGGAATATATACTCGTAAACCTCTACAAATTTGCTTTAGATCGGGGAACGTGCCTCAAGACTTAGGAGCCGGGTTCGATGCCAAAATGTTTGAGAATACCAGCTCGTAGTTGCATAATGACACGAGTCACGCGGTTTTTGAAATTACAAACATAACCCGTAAACTATTAATGTACATGAAAAGTTTGGAATAATACAGGATAAAATAATAGGCACCATGATGAAACACGTATCCAGCCGCTATAGTTAACTACCGCGCGGAACTTTATTTGCCAAGCATAAAAAAATTGCACTGGTGGTGTAGTGGTTAGAGTTTCGGCTTCCCGTTACAAAGCTCCGGGGTTTGATCCCCGCGAATGGAGGTTTTTTAAAAAATAAAATAAATGAATAAAAAACTATCATCGATGCCTGCCGGTAGGTAGCAGTACTATCAGTATGGCATAGAGCCGAAAACAAATTATGTTTGAGCGAACGATTATACAGACTAACGGAAAGAGGAAGGCAAAATGGATTGGACATTACCTGAGGAGAGAGAGTGTATGATTAAAGAATGTTAGAAGGAATACTGGATGGAAAAAGAGAAAGAGGTAGGAAAAGGTTTCAGCTAATCGACGACTCGAAAGGGAAAGACAGGTATGAAGACAAAGAAGACTGCGGGAAAGAGGAGTATATGGAGAACCAAGTTTAACCATGAATAATCATAGACCTGTCTACGGACAGACTATCTATGATGATGATGACGCATATGTGCATGCGTATAAGTGTGTCTGTCATTATTCGCCAGGAAACTCTCATTCTGATTTATTCCAACATTCTTTGTTGCTACATCATTTCAACATTTTTGAGGAGCTTTGAATCTTATTCTGCGATTGCTGGGAAACGACCAGATTTTATTTTCCGAAGAGGGAATTTCAGCTGAGTGGATGTTGAGTGAAAGTTTGTGTAGAGTTGTTTTGCCCTTTTGGTTTATTTTGGATTTCTTTCGAGGGAAGTCTGCTGGAGGTGGCTTATCGAGAGGGGCGCGAAACGGTCGCGCGCGATATTGGAGAAAAAGAGAAAGGATCGGAGACAGAACGGATGTTGCTCAAAGATTCCTGAAGAGAGAAAGATAGAGAGAGAGAGCGTCGGGAGAGAGAGAGAAAAGTTTGAAGAGAGGAACAAAGGAAGAGATACATAAAGAGAGAGAAAAGGAAATGTTGGAGAATGATCGAAAAAAAGATTATGAAAGAGAGATATGTATCTATATCTATAGTTCACCCTGCAAGCCACCGCAATGGTGTGTGGCAGGGGGTGCAATAGCACCAAGGTAAAGCGCATAATAATGTATAGTATCATTCTACGTCGGCTGATTTCCTTTCGTAACTTCTGTTCTGCTCAGCTATCGTTCTAGGGAAAAACGAGCCTTTATACCTCTCAGTCCTACAGGCTATCTCTCTTATTTTACGAGGATGGTCCGTTCTACCAATATAAGTTGGCGCTCTTATTATTTCTTCGACATCGCTGGAGAATATATGCGTTCTAAATCTTTCGAGAAGTTTTAACCTAGAGCGTGATCGGCGCTCAGCTAGTGATTCCCATCCTAAGTCCTGTATCAAGGCTGTAACACTATTGTTTCTATCGTAACAATTTTTGACGAATCTAGCGGCTTTTCGCTGCACTCTTTCTAACTCTGAGATTGATCCTTTCACGTACGGATCCCATATGCTCGACGCGTACTCTAATAGCGGTCTTACTAACGAGAAGTAACATGTCTCTTTGACTTTTTCCTCACTTTTACCTACTATGCGTTTGATGAATCCTAGTTTCTGTTTAGCCTTCCCGCATATATTTCGTATGTGCATATCCCACGAGAGGTTGCTTGTTAAAGTAACGCCTAAGTATTTGACGGAATCGGCTAGTTTTAGCTGGACGCCTTCAACAGTGTAATTCATCGTGTCAATGTTTTTGTTTCCCCAGAATCTCATAAAGGAACACTTTCCTAAGTTCAATTCTAACTGCCACTCTTTACACCACTCGAGAATTGCATTTAAGTCGTCAGAAAGTAATAATTGATCATTAGGACTGTTAATCTCTCTGTAAACTGCTGTATCATCCGCGAATAACTTGATTCTACTTTTAATAACCTTATCTAAGTCGTTTATGTATAAAAGGAATAGTAGGGGGCCGATTACACTTCCCTGTGGAACGCCTGAGGCTACGCTGACTGAATCTGATTTAAATCCATCTATAACTACTATTTGTTCACGCTCATTAAGAAAGTCCCTGATCCACTCGATTATCTTTCGATTTATTCCACAGTCATTTAATTTCTTCACTAACTTACTGTGCGGGACTTTATCGAAAGCCTTCTTGAAGTCGAGGAAAACAGCATCTAACTGAGTCTTACGGTCTCCTGATCTTAGTATATCGTGAACGAACAGAGCAAGCTGTGTTTCACAAGATCTCGTCTTCCTGAAGCCATGCTGATATTTACTTAGCAAGTTCTGACTATCTAAGAAGTCCATCACGGAGCTAGCGATAATGTGCTCGAGAACCTTGCAAGATAGGGAGGTAAGCGAAATTGGCCTGTAATTTTCTCTGTCGTCTTTTTTCCCACCTTTGTGTAACGGCGTTATAAAGGCTAATTTCCATTCCTTAGGTACAACGCCATGACTAAGTGACTTATTGAAAACTATTTCGAGATAAGGTGCTATTTCCAGTGCTAACTCTTTGAATACTCTAGCTGGTATCTCTTCTGGACCCGAAGATTTATTTGACTTGATATTTTTAAGCTGTTGAGCTATCCCTTTCGCTAATATGACTATATCGTTCATTTTTTCCTTGCCTGGTTCGGGCGCCACGACCTTCGCTCTCACGTCTTCGGTAGTAAATACGCTCTGAAAAAATAAGTTTAACAAATTTCCTTTATCTGTGCTATCGCTAACTACCTCTCCTTGGTCGTTTATTAACGGGGCTACGGTTGGGCGTCGACCTTGAACTTCTCTAACATATGACCAAAAGCATTTGGGATTTTCACTTAGATGTTCACTAAGAGTCTTTTTCTTGAAGTCTGTTAGTGCTTTGCGCATAACCTTTTTGGTCTTAGTCCGACAATCTCTGTACTTAAGTGAAATTGAAATTACTTCCTCCGGTGACTTACAGTTATTGATGCGTTTAAATTTCGAGTGAAGCTTTCTTTGGTGTCTGAGGGCGCATCTAACCTGCCGATTATACCACCTTGGTTCCCCATTATCGCTAATAAATTTACTTGGTATATACGTATTAATACCAATTCTAATTTCTGATAGAGAGAATGAAAGAAGTGACTTTGGGTATATAACTACCTTTTAGAGGGAAGGCCTTCAATGGAAGAGAAATATATCACACACACCAATAACTATGGCATTTATCAATGAAATACGGATTCGAGGAAATACCTTTGAAGTTACTTCAAGACACGTTTCTCTCTTTCTCTCTAAGCCAAAAGTGGTTACCTAAGAAAGTGAATTGAACGTTGGCACATAGGATACAGTCATTTTTCACAAGATCAAATTAGGGTTATATAACTTAACGAATGAAATAGATCATATTTTTTATTATAGAATATCCCTTCATTCGTTTGACCGCTCTTAGGATCCTCATAGATTTACTGACAACGGAGGTGTACTATTCCACAGCTGATAAATTGATAATAGTGTTTAAAACACTACTCATAAATTTAATGATAGCACACCAATTGCGTTCCATTTATTCTGTAGAATTGCAACCGAAATATTGCTATAGACAATAATTTGGTGCAGAAAAATCTGATAAAGGGAAAAGTGAACATCGGACGAAGTAGTGAGGGAGATCAGGAGAGCTAACGATCAGGAGACCTCACATGCGATCCTTGCAGAAAATGGGTTTCTTGGCGAAGTAAAATGAAACGATAATTGTAATACCTCATAATGAAGGAAATGTCTCGTACGTCACTTGAAACTTAGTCCCAAAATATGGTAATATATATTCGTGATAGGCTGACAGAGCGCTTAATATGAGATGCCCAGAAAAAGTATGGCGGATCCTCTGAACGACAGTGTAAAAAATAAATATAGACGGAGCATTGGCGACCAGTAGCTATGGATGACAGATTTTGTAAATATGGGTCGATTAGGTGTAAGGTACTGCCGGTAAAAAGTCAAACAATCAAATCAACTGATTGTTAGATTGATACCAAATTAAAAACGTACTAAAAAATAGATATTAGAAAAAAATTACCATTGAAATTTTTTTCAATACGAACGGAGAAAAAAATTATCACAAAATCAACGTAAAATCCCAATAAAAACTGCTTAGTTACGTGTTTTTTTTTGCGTAAACGCCATTTAACTGACGAAATTAGTATGCGCTTACAGAGTGAACGAGGCGGAAGCTTCACACTCGTGTTAGATTTACATGATTTCCCGACATTTGCACGCAGGCGTTCATTATTCGTGTCGTGCCGATTTACTGCTCAGTTAAGTGACGTATGATGATTATTCTCTTTTTGTTACTCGTTTATACGTGTCCCTTGTATTGTATAGCAAATATAACATTTTATTGCAAGGAAACATATTCGGCTGTCCGCTCCCGATATTTTTGTAATTTTGGTGTTTGGATGACTCCATGATGCGACGAAACAAGGCGCAAAAAATGTCTGCGGAAGTATATAATCACGACGAAAAACTCCCATGGAAGTTCTGATTATCGCTATGTATTTAGATAGATCAAATATAAAAATTTCCGTCTATTCTGATGGCGAAAAACGGCGGACAAACTGTGACGAATCGGGCGCATCTTTTGCTCGGATCCCAAGATTTTATTGGAATTCGTTGACTTCAGTTATTTTGCCTATCTAAATATATAGTAATAATCGGAATATAATATAAAATGAAATACGCTAGAGGATCTGCCCTTGGCAACTACGGCTTCGCGAAGAGTTTTCGTCCACTCCACGGACTACACGTCTCCTTCCTCACTCCTCTCGCTCCAGGAAGAACGGTGCTACGTTCCTAGACTTTGTCACGCAATTCTCAGTTTAAATCTTTGGAAATGATAATAAGTTGTGTAATCATTTACATATCAACAATACATTTATTAACTCTACTCGCGGACTTTGTATTTATTTTATGTTTTAAAGTGGTAAAAATTTTTCCAGTGCGGTTAAAATGACTACGAGCAACTCTTACGTTACAAAATACCGCGCGACCTCTTAACGGCTCAAGTCCGACGCGGCCCATCGAACCATCCGAGACTTTAAACGCTGCCCATCGAAACAACCGTGACTTTAAATGCGGCCCGCTGAGGTACTCGGAAATACTAATGCAGACCGCAATCGGAAAAAGGTTGCAGATGGCTATCCTCAGCATTCCGTCCGCCCTATCATCAACCATAATGCCCACTTTAAACACACTATTCTTTTTGTGAAGCGTCTGCTGGTGTGGCTTCTCAATTGAATACGTGGGAATGAAAAGGGCACATATCAAGAAAATAAAATTTTCAGTAAGAAACGAAAAACTGTTTATCCTGTATATGTTAATAATAAAGTGACATACTATTGTTTCTTATGAAGTTAGTAGCCTAGACAGATTTATTGTGATGCATAATTTTTTTAGCAGTTACACATTGGGGATAATTATTTTTTTAAATTTGACATGTGTCCTTTTCATATATAACGTAAGTATAGCTATTTGAGAGGAAAAGGAAATTCTAAGATAATCAAGAAAATTTAATATAGTATTTATTATAAGCATGTAACAAAAGGTTTTTACAAAATAGATGAAGTAATTTTTACAAACTGTATACTTCAAATGAATACTTTATTCGTCCTGGTCTTCTTTGTACGATGTTTTCCATGCTAATATTGAATTCCAAAAGTCTTTATGATCATCAGCTATGTACTTCATTAGCTGTTTTACATCATTCATCTTTTTGACATTTATTGGGCAGACACCATTACTCTTTCGGTTGGTAGGGTGGATATTTTGTTTGAGGTAGAAAGAAGCTTGAGGTTATTCACGATTAAACCATTAATGAAATTTCTGGTTGTGATCTCCTCGATTTTCAGAGCTGTATTCGCACATGTAGTATTGTGAAATGGAAAAATTAACCTCCTAATCTCTAGAAACAGCTTTATCATAAGACTGCACTTATAAAGTATTTTTTTAAATATTTTGGCCGCCAAATTTTATACTCTGCGCTAAAGTAATTGCTGCACTTTGTTACAGTATACTTTTCAGTTTTGCTTGACTCGGCAATAAGTTTTGCATATTCTTCTGGTGTATATACCCTATCTACTTTGCGCAATACCATTTTAGTAACGACAAAGTCCCTATCACAGGGCAAAAATGAATGTCCCCTGACAGGGAAGTATTGTAATGTATTTTGTTGTATCTTACAGAAGCAGCTAATGTGGCAAGGAATCGAATAACAGTATGGTTGCGATTTTGACCAGGACAACTATCGGAAAATAAAGCCCGTTGGACACGGTCGCATATTAGTAGCTAGCATAAATGCTAGGAGAAATGCTATTCGGGAAATGTGGTCGTGTCAAACGAAATTGTCATGGCATTTTAACGTCATCGCATTTTCCTTCGCATTTTTGATCGTATGGAAGGCAAATAGAACAGGTCCGATTTTTGCAAACATTTTTCTTCGCATCACCAAACAGGAGCGACCTCCAATATGGCGTTTCGTCTGCTTCTTGATTTCTTCGCTTCAGTTGGAAATATTATGTAAAATAATTAAAATACTGTTCAATGGTCTATGTATAATTATTAAAAAACAAAAAATGTAGCAGAAACTAATTAAAGTTGAATGTTGACGATAAAACTGCGTATTCAATTCAACACGTACTATGTACACATAAAACACTAGCGCTGCAAGCCATTCAGTGTTTGATGATCGTACATGTGTGGATAGATTGCCTATTGTGTACATCAAGAAAAGATACACGTTTTTATAATATATATAATATAATAGTTATAATATAATATTTATAATAATATAGAAATATATTCTTATAAATAAACTTGAAATATATATAGTAAACAAATCGTCATGGCAGAAAAGACGTGGTGTAGAGATTCCGTCAAGACCTTGATAGAATTGTACGAAGCACATCCCAACTCTAGAGTTGATCCGCTTGTTGATTTTATTTTGTTTATCTCTCTTTCTCTCGCATTCATGCTATCAGAAATTCGACAATGTAAAATGGTCGATTCGACAGAAAATTCGATGCTAGGTGCAACGGATCGTAAACGAGATATGCGTAAGAATATACTAGCATTAATGCTAGCAAATATGCGACCGTGTCAAACGGACTTAACAGTTTCAGACAAGTGGTTAACGAAGTAATCCATTAAACATTGTCAAAATATCCTTCATCTCTTCTTCATTAAGACTTTCAAAACATTTACGCAAACACCTGTATAGAGAAAAAACAGAAATTTAGTGTGAGGGTACATAGATAGGATAAGAATGCAAAAATATTATTGTGCAAGCGGTAAATGTACTTGCAGGGGTCTCCTGTTTTGCGAGCAGCTACTTGTTTTCCAACATAATTAACATGTGCTTCTCCACGAATTTTACTCAGTGCTATACGTTTCTGTTTCCATTCTCCTTCTTTTGTTTACTTTTCTTATCATTATTACCGTTTACTTCACAAAACTCATCTTCACTATTTGAAGCCATCACTTTTACTAATGCAGTTTATTAATTAATATTTTACACTTTTCAACAGGTATTTTTAGATTAATAAACAAACTAATAATAAAACCAGTAATGAACCTCTGTCTACTGTGATAAATGAGTGACTATAGTTTACGACTGTACCACCAGAATGCGCCGTTAGGTATGAAAAAGGGCATACATGACATATGACCTTTTAATAACAACTGAAACATTTAAGGGTATTATATTTAGCTTTACATCAACAATACAAGTGCCCTTTACATACAAAATGATAGACCTACACTTAAAAATGGCAGTTCTGTTGAAAACTCAATTTCGCAAAAAAAAGGCATGTGCCCTTTTCATTCTCAGGTATTCAATTAGAATCTCAATACCTTTTTGAGATGTAGAGATATTGAAAACACAGAGGGATTATGCTTTTTGCAACAGCACCTCTCTGTGATACTCTTTTCTCTATATGAAAAAAATTGAGGAATAGGCCCGATGCAGAAGAAGAATTGCGCTTGTAATTAAAAGCAATTTCTCTCAATATCGAAATAATGGACAAGGAATATTGATCGCTGAAAATTTCAATGGTGAAATATTATAATTCTCCTGTAAATATGGGCTTAAAATACTTAGTTTTTAAAAAATGTTTTATTGATTTCTAAGATGTTACTTACATTTATTATTTTAAAATAACTGTACACTGAATAACGCACGAACTATGTAAATAAAAATTACAACGAGTACAAAGTTTATTTTTTTGTAAATATTCCTCGAAGAGGGAATCCGAATCAATTCGATATAACTTCAAAATGCTTTCAATGTCAGAAAAACTGGATTTATTAAAGATTTCAATAACAGGATATTCTGATACCATGGAAACGAGTCGAATGCTTTCAAATTGTGTAATGCTTTAATGTAAATTGGGAGGAGGAGAGGAAAATAGAGGGAAGAGAGTAAAAAAATCGCATTTTATATAGTGAAATGAAGAAACGAGAATAAAAATGGAAAGCTATTTATATTTCGATTTTATGACATGATTCGACTGTTTTAATAAAAACTACAAAAGGGTTTTTAAATTTTATTTCCTAAATTATAAATATTACTCGTAAGAATTGTTACTTTTTGCCCTATTTACTCTTCGCCATTACATCCAAATTGCGAGCAACGCTCTGTTCCTCTAGTGCAGAGAAATGCATTATCCGCAGACATACGTTATAACGAGTACCACTTCCGCTGGTTATCAACAAAATTGAAGTTTAATAAAAATGTTTGTAACATCTATTTTCCCACGGTGCTGCCAATTTTGTTTAATGTCGTTTATTTCACAATTCTTTAGGCACACTGCTGAACCTAAACTATTTAGGATTGTTTTTCGGGCGAAGATCTTAGAGCACTTGGGCGCTCGTAGTTTATGAGAGACCTTTGTCGGTGCGAGTGGTGGGAGGAGTCGGAACTATGGAGGGAAGGAGGGAGAGGGCACCGGAGAGGAGGAGAGGGAGAGATAGGGCAGAGGCCATAGGAAGGGGGGAGAGGTCCTCTATCGGCGAAAGCGTTAAGACTTCCCTAATGGAATGCCCACCGTGACGCATTTACATTGCAAATCCCTCCCTCCGCTCCTCCTCACCCTCCTCCCCTTCTCCTCCCCCAAAACCTCTTTCCACCACTCTCTGCCACTCTGAGAGGATTTGCGAATGGCGGCGAGAGCAAAGTTATTTGTTTATCGTTCATCTGTTAACGGAAAATTGCTCTCCTTACGCCGTGAACTTGTTTCGCGAAATATTTTTTTATCAGATGCGAATCGCAGTGGCGGCGGCGGCGTCGCGGTGCATTGAACTACGGCGGAGGATTAACTGGTGACGTTCACTCGCAGCTCCCGGAAGTTTTCCCTTCGGATAATACGGCCAAGGCTTTTAATGTGCTTAGTTACTTCAATTATCTAAAAAAAACTAATTTCGAAAAAGACGCGAGTGTTAGGATGAACATTTCCTAATCGCTGACATTTTTGCGCGCTTTCTGCGTCTACAAACATTTTTCTAGTATTCGACTGACATTTTTGAAGCACTATGTTTTTCCGAAAGAATAGTTTTCGTTGGACTGTGGAATATCGGAAGCTCTTGGCAACATTTTTTCATCCGTTTTTTCCAGTATGGATGGTTAATCCAATCTCAAAAATATCTTCATCTTTGACAAGGGCCAACTTTTACGTTGTTTAAACTTTCAAAACATAACTGCATTATTAAAAACACAATGGCTTATCTTTATATAGTATTAAACTTCCCTTAATCAATCGATTTAGGCGATAAATTGAAGCATAAACATTTCTAAATGTGAATAGAACGCTCAAAATACATGTCTATTTTGACCACTATTCTAGACATAAAATAATAAGTAAAATGTTTCCTGAAGTACTTTACTCAATAGATTTAGAAAATTTTGTAGTTGCAATGGAAACTGCGAACATTCAGCGAACCCATTCGCACGTGCTGCTTAAAATAATGCTTTAAAAACCATTGTTTCGAGTGCACTGTTGAGTATGATGCCGAGAGTATGTTTTAAAAAAAATCCATTATAGAGTGATTATTCCATGAAAAGAGATTTCTACATCAACGAAGTTTGGTTATCACATATCATTTTGTTTTTTCTTCACACCGAATTCAATAACGTTATATCATAGGATTAAAGAGTAAAAACATAAATTTTTATTTCCGTTAATAATAACAGGCCAGGTTGAACGATATGAGAAAAATATGCCATATTCTCGCCTATCTTTATAAAGTTCTTACCGAATGATGTGGACTAAATATTTTTCCTTTCGTTTCAATACAATCCTCAAATAAATATTCTTTTCATATGTAATTAAAAATTTTCGATCGCAGTTTTTTAAAAAAATATCAATTTCATTTTTACTGCTGGAAATGTTTTAAAATTTATCGAAAATTGGCATGACTCGAGTTTAACGCTGATAATATACGGAAATATCAGTATTATATTTCGCATAATACAGACACTTCTGTACCTTTGTTGTAAAAACATTTTATGTTGAATAAACTTCATCTCATGCTAAACTCAGAAAATCTCTTACAAAGTAGTAGATATCGAATAAAATTGATAAATATTGCTCCTGTAAACAGCGCCGTATTGATTCTGTATGATAAATTCTTAACATATTCAACATACAATTGGACTAATGGCAAAAATGTAATATTGCAATTCGCGAACAAACGTGCATTTGTGCTGATCAATGTTCCTAAGAAGATTTCAAACAGGCAACCTTTTAAAAATTATTTCGTTGGCAACGCTGCAATGGACAGTCTAATATTAGCTATTAATGTGATCAAGTGATGTTCTCCCACGTCTAAATCCCACTTTTTATGTATAATATCAAATAAATTGATATGTCCAAAACATAACTTTCTCCATACGTAAGCTGTCAACTAAAATCAAATAAATACGGAGGTAGGAGGAATTCAACTTACATGCTTCAGCGCTAGCGATTCAATTGTTGTCACTACTGCGCGCTCGATCTGCCCACTAATCGTTAATTTCGAAGAAAATTGAATATCTCTTGAAATATTTCTCATATGAAAATTTAGTTCAAACAAAAGTTGTAAAAAAAATAATATCTACAACTTTTATATGTGTGTGTGTGTGTATGTGTTAACAAAAATTCAGTTTTAAGCGAAATATTTAAGAAAAACTAAAATTTTACAAGACTGAACCGCTACTTCCGGTTGACCGATTGTTATCAAAATCTTTTCAAATCTTAAGAATATATGTATATAAAATAACAAATATAGAATTTCATGATGATCTGATGAATATTTTTTGAGTTAGAGCGCACGAAAAATTTCTGTCACACACATACGGACACACACACACAAACATAATCGAGAAAACTGTCAAAACGCGTTCAGGGGACCTCAGGACATGTATTTCCGTTGAAATCTCGAATTCGATTTTTCTCATGAAAACAATACTTTCTCTATACTACGTATATTGAGAAAGTAAAAATTAGTAATGACAAGGTTGCTATTAACATAAAAAAATTCATCAGCGTGATTACACACAAAGGCTTTTATTTGAATAAGGATGGACATAGTCTGATTCTAAATGTAAAGTGGCTACCACAATTTTCACACTGTTACCAGGGCTGGCTCAAGACATTTTGGCGCCCCAAGCAGATTTCAATCATGGCGCCCCATCGATGCATAAATTTTGCATTAAAATTCTGCAGTTTAATAGTTTAATAGGATATAATTATTTTGATGTTTGTGTATTTTTATGATTAAACAGTTTAATAAAAAACAAGATTTTATTCACAGAAAAATAAATTTGAAATGCCACAAAGAAATTATAAATTGTCCCATGCTTATTTCTATGAAAATGAGATAGGAACTATTGCATCCATGTATGTACAGATGGAGCTCAATCATTGGTTGGAAAACTTGCTGGTGCAGTAAGTTTAAAAAAGAATGCGTAAAAAATGCAACATCGACACATTGCCTTATTCATAGACAATCATGTGTTGCCAAACGCACGAATAAAGGCAGCGACGCACTTATCTAAAGCTAATGGTACGAATTGCTCTTAGAATGAAATAGAAAGGAGTAAATTGATTCTTGATTGCGAAATGCACCTGGGAGGATGCAGAGAAAAATGAAACGATGAAAAGAATGGAGTCATAACCTTATCTTGGAAAGACGTTTCGAAAAAAATGATTTAAAAAATATGGGTTGGAATGAAAAACGGGCTATATCGTGAGTAAATGAGACTCCAACTTTATGACTGATTACGAAATTCAAGAGCAAGATGAGCATCGTCTATTACTTGGAATCATTACAACAAGTCAAGGACAACTTTCGTTAATAGGAGCAGATTACAAATTTGTTACCAATTTAAAATTGAAAATTTAAAACGACCTTCAGTATGAATTTCTTAAAAGAAAAGAAAATTGCCCAATTATAGAGTTAATTACCTAAAAATTTAAAGAGAAAACCCTCTACACTGAACATCTTAGCAAAGGTTGGTTCAAGAAAGAGTATAATAACAAGAAACTTATTTGGATGAAACTAAAAAATAATTTAACCATACAACGTGAAAGATATATATATATATATATATAAAAAGATCGAATAAAAATATATAAATACTAAATTCCTGGTTTAGAAAATCTCCATTTATCGTAGACTAGGTAAAGCTCCAACTCTCAGGGTCAAAAACCTGCTTTTACCAATGAATAATATTTACATTAAATACTGACGTCACTTCTTGAGCAAAGACAAAAACATCAATTATTCCCAAGGAAAAATAACCTGTTATAACTTGATAACAGATTCTTCAAACACTAAAAGACGCACACCACTCGACTGACGTTTCCACTACGATATATATATTGGAACTATTGCTGACAAACTGCTCTTTTTCGATGTCACCGATCTGAAAAGCGAGGGAGGAGGAAAATTTGAAGGAGAAGGGGTAGAAAACAGTGTTGTGAGAATATGTACCCCGTCCTCAGTGCGACCTAACACAGCGTATCAATTACTAAAAAGTAGTAAAAGAAACCCAAAAGATACATATTTTGTCCTCAAACAAGAGCCGCAACCAATAAACCGAGAATTTTGAACGTACCAGAATGAATGCACCTGGAAACAAAGAGGAACCACAGGAGGGAGCGTCTCGGGATATCCCGTATCCTCCTCGGACTTACTAAAGACTTCCTTGCTCTTGGGCACCCTTGCAAATGTCTCACGCTGGTCAACATCTGAGTCTGCATCAGGCAATTACGGCGGGGGCGATGCCGAGTTGCCTTTGGGGGCATGACCTTTCTTAATAATTCTCCCCCCCTCCCTCCCCTCCAACCTGAGGGAATGCTTCTCTGTTTAGGTTCGCGACTACCTTTGGTGCAAGGGGTGCTAAGCACCCGGACATAATCCCTATGGGGCAGAAAATCACAGAGGGAATTAGCTATAAATATTAGGGGCGGTGAGAAATGCTTTCATCCGGTCGGCAAAGACCCCCGGCATGTAATACAGCAATAAAAATGTTGAAAAACCACATTCAGTCGTCTGTATTCGGTAGTATTCTCGGAAGCCCCTTTCGGAAATACCATTTTACCATTCGGAGTAGGGCCCGGTTATTGCCCCTGAACATTCATTTGAAGTCACATTTTCACATATATTCGCCAGCTGCAAACACTAAACGTATCAATGGAAAAACTAAATTAAGGTATTTTCCGAAAATTTTTGCAAGGAAAATTTGGCGCCCCTAAAAATTCGGCGCCCCAAGCGGTCCCTTGGTCTGCTTGTATTGTTGAGTCGGCCCTGACTGTTACTTCGTTAAACTTATTGGAATTGTGAATAGAAACGAGGCAACTCCTCCTAAAAACCCCTCCAGGGCAGACGATTATATAGATCAGTGGTCTCAAACGCGGCTCGATGGACTCATATGGCCAGGGTTGGGCATTTATGCGGTCCGAACTTAAAAGTATTTCCCATAAAATATGGCACATAAATCTTCATTAATAATCTCCGAAATTTAAGAAATACAGTAGGACCTAGCCCAGGGGTGGGGAACCTGCGGCCTTAAGGTCGCATGTGGCATTTTGTGGTACCCAGTGCGGCCTTATGCAGTGTTGCCTTGCGATCCGGGTGGACGATCCAGCGGGGCGCCACCTACCTTTGAGATAGTTGAATCAGTAGTCGACTAAGGTCTGCTTTTTCTGTTACTCTGAAGGAAATGGGGAAATCCGAAACCCTAACATGGGTCAACATCCCAAGAAAAATTTCCTCTTTTATGGCCCAGGGTTGCTGGAATACAAACAATTGCGGCAAAAGATCAATTCACCATAGGAGTAGCGAAGAGGAGGGCACTTAGTGTGGCCACTGCTAATCCGTTACGAAATGAGATGACCCTTCTGGGGCGGCAATCCTTGAACTAGGTGCCGTTGACCTTCTCCACGAATCCTTTCTCTGGAAGAATACTAAATTCTTACCCCTTTTCTTTTATTTATCGAGTTTGGGAAAACCCAATCTCTCGGTATAGCTTTGCCAGAAACCGGTTCTATTTATTTCTTTACAATTGTTCTTCTTCGTGCAAATACATATTCGCTCTTAAATCTCCCTGGGTTCTTGTTGGGGAAGGATCGCTGCCGCTCACTTCATTTTAAAAAGAAAAGGAGTTAAAGTTGAACATCTTGTATACTTCGTTCTCCAACTAAGAGATCACCAGAAAAATTGTTAGATCACTTCTAAGTGCCCCGGGCTCGACCCCAAAAATTCCCAAAAATGCCTACTTTCCCATAAGAATAACACTGAGGGCACACTGAAAATCATTTTAGGGGACTTTCCCTTACCGAATTGAAATAAATTTTGGTGTAACGTTAGTAGAGCACCAAATCTATCAGTTGACGATATCAATTTTTCATAACAAGGCCCAGGTTCGACTCCAGATGACCCCATTTTTTCCCAAAAGAAAGCATGTCCAGCCAAATCTACCTAGCCTATTTATATGAGATTTTCAGGAACTTTAGTCCTATATGATATACCACCAGAAAAATTGTCATCTTTCTCCTAAGTGTCACGGGTTCGACTCCAGAAATTCCTAAATATGCCTATTTTCCCATAAGAATAACATTACGGATGAGAA
Organism: Uropetala carovei; assembly: GCA_036926305.1. Lineage (NCBI taxonomy): Eukaryota > Metazoa > Arthropoda > Insecta > Odonata > Petaluridae > Uropetala > Uropetala carovei. The sequence continues at coordinate 1,234,454 of JAXCHB010000193.1, forward strand.
CCATTTTAAAAGAAAATATCTAAGGATTCTTATATTTACCGTCGAATATAGCTTTAGATTCGAAATCACCCAAAGTTTGCTTAATTCGATATTTAATCAAAAAAACACTTTTTTATTTAAACGTTCGATTTACTACCAATAGCATTGTCGTACTCGGGATCCTCATTATTATCTCGCCTAGATTGACGCATAGCATACTGATAGCAAGATCAGATACGGTGCCTTTCATATACTACGGTGAATCGAAACGATCTCAGAAAGATTAAGTAAAAAATGTAACAAATACAAGCTTATTTTTTGAAATAATTATTATATGTGATGCTCAATCTTAAGTAAATCAATGTGTATATATTCGGTGAGCTTCAAGACGAGTTAGTGACAAAGATAGTGGGTACTATGTGCTCTAAAGCGTGATTAAAAAAGTTGCATATGGGTATTCTATTTGCGAGGATCGTATCCATTGAATTTCATTAGTGGAAACGTATATAAGCACCAACAACAAACCTTAAAAACGTACTAGAAGAAGTGCCTGTATGTATGTGATTGCGGCCTGATGAGATCTCCCAAGGATGAATTTTGGCCTTCCGACTGAAAAAGGTTCCCCACCCCTGACCTAGCAGTTCGCGGGGGTTACGCTAGGGAAGATCTCCTCGAATGGCGAGGTTAAAAGCTTACGGGAAAAATTGGGTTGTGTTCCCGCTTCAAAAGATAATATGGAATACAATACTTTAGTAGAAAATATTAATATATATATTTCCGTTTAACATTAATTAATTTAATTTTATAATCATAAAAATCTGATGAAGTCAGCAAATGACTTTCTTCACAGAGGACAATGAATATGATTGCCATAGTACTTACAAGTTGCTCTGGAATGCAGCTTCCTTGAGAAAAACAATTAGCAAATACACCGCTGAATGATTTTTAAATACTTTAAATAATTTCACAATGGAAAGAAATTGAATAGCTTTTCACAATTACAAATTAACGAATAAAATAAATTTAAATAAATAAATATGTATTGATGCGTATCCTAAGACTAAGGTCAACTTATTGAGCTAAATATTCCCGATTATAACCACAGCAATAATAACGATTATTTCATGACTCCAGATGAACAGAAGATAATTCCAAATTGCCATGAACACAATGAAGTGTTGCCTCATTTTCAGAGTTTTGATACTATATATTATATGTGTTGCGAAAATTTATTTAATTTTTTTGGGCCAAATGTTAAGAAATATAGTATTAAAGTTTCAGGAATTCCGTTTCATCGTCGTTTCTCAATTTGCAATCAAAAGTACGACTATAGTCATCTTTCTACGAAGGCTCTTAACAAAGTTTTTAAAGTAATTTAAGCGGAAAATACCAAGATTTGTAATTAAACTCTACAGAAACCAACTATTTGTATTAGTTATAGTTAATGCTACAACTAAAAAATTCTCCAAAAAATAAATAAATATTTTTTTAATAATTAAACATTTTCCTCGAAATACTTCGTAATTATAAGTGTATACAGATCGAAAGCGGTATAAATAAATTGTATGTCAAACATTTGAAATATTTTGCTTTGAGAAAAGATAATAGTCTTATTTTTCTTTATATATAGTTTGATGAAAGAAGACATCTATGTGGAATATATTTTCTGAGGGGAAAATAAAGAAAATGTGTTTGAATGGGTTTTAACTGGATAGAACGAAAGTGAAAATATTATAACCAACATAAGAGATGTGTTCAAGGATTAGCATCTACTTTGGGAGATATACCGGAAGCGGTCATCAGAAAGCGATGATATGGATAAGTAACGGAAAAGCAAATTGATAGACACGAAAATTAACTTTTCAGAGGAAATAACAATAAAAAATTGAATACCAAAGTGGGAAATACGTCATGATCCCATTTATCAAATTTATTCATTGGTGTCCAAGAAACAGTTGCTAATCTCAACAACTGTTGGTCAAACTTCATCACAACTATTAGTAAAGGACTATAAAATATAGGAAATATGTTAACATCTCCTCGTTTAACTCCGTCCATGTCCGGAATTGCAAGTAAACATATAAAATCCTGCAAATTAGTTTTTTCGCACAATAAAATCCCGTAAAATACCGTGTTCGAAAAAGCACCAACATTTACTTAATAACCTTTGTTAAAATCTCAAATTGCGGATATTCTTCTAAAGATGGAGGAAGAGAGCGGAGGGGGGTGAGAGTTACGACTCGCTAGGAAATCGGTCTCTCGCTGCACATGGCAACAAACACAATCCAGAGGAAGAGGTGTTCTTCCTCGTTTCTCTCTCTCTCTCTCTCTCTCTCTTCATGGCGCAAGGAAGAGCCAATCCGAGAGATGCGAGCACCTTAAATCCCTTTACTTCCACTGCCGGCGTCAAAACTTCCATTTTCTCCCTCCCACCGAGGAGAGTTGGAAATGGAACCGGAAATAAAATGACTCAGGCAGCCGCGTCTTGTCCGTACGACATACACACTACCCGCCACCATAACCTTCTTACTATCACTCCATACTGCACACATATACAGACATGCACACACATTATATAAATAAATATATATATATATATATATGGTGTGGACGGTATCACAGCGGAAGTATTCAAAGTAACGGGTAATCATATGGAAACGATTCTCGCTAAGATATTTATTTCATGTCTGAGGAAGAAAAAGATACCTACCAGAAACATGGAACCGCGCATGTATTAACATTCTGCACAAGAAAGGTTCCAAAGAAGACTTGCATAACTACAGACCGATCAGCCTACTCCCAACAGTCTACAAAATATTCGCCAAAATAGTCACTATGCGCCTTCAAAACCATATAGATTCTGCCCAACCAATACAGCAAGCTAGATTTCGCAGTGGGTATAACACGATGGACCACATACAAGTCGTGAGAGAGGTAATCAGTCGGACTAACGAGTACGAATCAACCCTATGTAAGTGCTTCATCGACTACGAGAAAGCATTCGACTCTGTCCAAACTTCGTCGGTGTTACGTGCACTAAAGAAACAAGGAGTAGGAGAAACGTATATAACCTTGATCAAGAATATCTACGAAAATGCGACAACATCTGTCCAGCTGCATGAAGAGACGAGTGCCTTTAAGGCCGAAAAGGGAGTGAGAGAAGGAGATACTATGTCCCCTAAGTTATTTACAGCAGCTCTAGAGGAAGTATTCAAAAAGCTAGAGTGGGAGGAAAAAGTCATGAAGGTAAATGGAGAACATCTGCGTCACCTGCGCTTTGCAGATGTCGTCATACTGTTCGCAGGGAGCCCAGAAGAGCTCCTTAGAAGAACTGAAGAGCTTGAGCAAGCAAGACGAGAAGCTGGACTTAAGATGAATCTTAATAAAACAAAGGTTATGTACAACTCCTTCACAAATTCTGAGAAGATACATATAAATGGAGCAGAACTCGGAGAAGTAACCAGCGATTTTACTTAGGTCAACTCATCACTACTGATGGTTCGCTTCTTGAAGAAATCAACCGGAGGGTGAATATGGCATGGAGTGCTTTTGGCAAGAATGTAAACATCTTTAAAGCAAATATTCCAGTCTTCCTAAAATGGAGACTGTATGACCAATGTGTTCTGCCTGTTCTGACATATGGATGTGAAACATGGACCATGAACGCCAGAATGATACAGCGCCTGCGAACAACACAGAGGAGCATGGATATATGCATGTCAGGGATCACCCGAAGAGACCGCAAGAGGAACGACTGGGTAATAAAGAAGACGGGAGTCTGTGAAGTGATTAGATGAGTGAAGGCGCTAAAATGGCAGTGGGCGGGCCATATCGCTAGAAGAAATGGCCAGCGTTGGACGTCCAGTGTCATCGAATGAATCCCAAGAAACATCAAGAGACCGGAAGACAGGTGGGGCAGAGAGCTTGTTAAGTTCTTGGTGCAAACTTGGAGGGAGGCAGCTGACAGGGAAAACTGGAAAAGTCGGGGGGAGGCCTTCATCCGTCAGTGGATTGAAAAAGACTGATGATGATGATATATATATATATATATATATATACTTGCGGAAAAGGAAAGGTAATTAAGGATATTTAGGGCAACTAGGTGTTGAAGTAAACTCAGTGAGCACTCACCGGAAGGAGAACCACTCGGGTTTCCCTCGCTCCGTGCGAGGAGTGGGACCAACCCTTTCCGTCAAATGCCCCCTTTCCCACATCCCCACCCATATCGCAGAAATGGCAACGACCGAATGAAAAATTCTCGCATACTTTGGTTGTCTCCCTCACGCGCGCGCGCATACACACACACAAACGAACTCTTCTCCCAGAATCCTCCTCTCACATCCTCTCAGGGACTCACGCCCTCTTCTCCTGACCCTTGTTCCCTCGACCACTAGAGAGGTCCTATTGTGAAACCTCGCCGAGTGTTTTTTAAAGCAATAAACCAGGGCGAAGTTTATAATGTAAAAAAAGAAACGGAGGAATGCTGAATATTGGATACATTCCCGAGTCCCAAAGATGAAATAATAGGAAAGATTGGATTAGCTTAGGGGTAACGTCCACCCCCTTTCACCATCTCCCCTACCTCTCCCGCCTATCCTCCCATCTCTTTTTCTCACTCCACATCCCACTTGATTCTCACGCTGAAAATTCTTTCCGCTTCACCGAAGGAATTCCGCCTTTTCCAAAAAAGTTCACTTACCGGGCCCGAGTCAAGAGGACTTCCCGTCTCTCCTCTCCGACTCGCAACATTCCTCATTTCTCAGTCCTTTTATCACCTCCCTCAAGTTGATATAGTAAGCGGGATCCTTTTTGCCTCCAACTCCGAAGCTATGATGTTTCCTGTGCGTACGTTTAAACATAATTAATTATTAACAGTTGCTGCAAATTTTGTGCGGAGCATACACATTTATGCGGACACGACTCGAATCTGGGTAGTTAGCATTGAAATGTGAAAGATATAAATTTTCACCTGTTCAATAGCCTTCTACTTGTCTAACCTGAAAAAGAGTTTTTGAGAAATAGTCACACTTATGCTTAATTCGTTCCGAAGTTCGAATACGCATTCAAAGGGTAATAGAGATTTAACGTGTAACCTCCCTGCTGAAATTAAACTCTTGGTAAAACATTTGCAGGAATTAAATTAGTAATGGAGATCTGATATGAGGCCATTCTTTATTCTCACCTGTTTCGAAATTCGTCGCGACAAGATCAAAGCTGACTTCAAAGGAAATTTTGCCTGAATCAAACCATTTGATAATATTATAACCCAATTTTCGATCGATTCAAGAGATTTCCGGATTTCAAGGTGTCTGTCATGAGCGGAATGCATGGCGAAGAGGGGGCGAGGCCGATTGAGGGAAAGAGGTCGGTTGCTTGATTAATAGTCTTTTGCGATCCTTTTTAAAATCAAGAGATGTCTGGGACAGTGGGAGGGACGGTGAAGTTGAATAATGGAAAAGGCTTCAAAAGCATCCATGGCCGCGAAGGGATTCCGGGAGCAGCCATCGTAAGGAAGAGAGATGCAGCGCCCTCATCCTTCGGCGGCCGATTTTGGCGGAATGGAGGAGGACGCAGAAGGGAGATACGTCGAGGGAGTGCGATGAGCAGCTGCAACGAGTATAGTGAGGGAGAGGAGTAGGGGAAGAGAGGAGAGAAGGAGAGAGGGATTGCGGGGCTGCACAGCGGCGGAATGAGGCGGAATCTGTGCGAAAAACGATTTGCGTCTGTCATTTTGTGGGGAATTCGCCATCGGAGAGAACTTCCATGAGCTAGGATATATATGAATATATTCTCCTTGGTTTACATCCAAAACATCAATATAAGAGATTGAAGCCTTACGTGAGACATTTTCCTCGAAAAAAATTGTTGTTTCAGGAATAACATAAAGATCCAATCTAACAAATAAATTCTTCGAGCATTGATATTTTCCCCCTAGTGCATCCGAAATAACACGCTCAATAGCTAGCTTATAAGAGTAATACATAAATTTAGGCATGAGATCAGTCGTTTTAACTAAATGATCCAAATAAACCAGTTTCGCCTCCACGGATGACATTTGTTCCAAATATCAATTTTAATGAAAACTCGCTGAAGGGCTTTGGAGCTACAAGACACGCATGAAGGATCGGTCCATATGGCGTCCGACTTCATCGATTCGAGTAAAAATGGCGAAAAGATACCGCTCTCTCTCTCTGTGTTTCGCGCTCCTTTACAGGATGTGCACAAGTACCAGCCAAATCTGCAAAGAGGAATCAGTTTAGGGCTGCAATCCAGTTCAGGAGACAGTAACATCATACTGGGGCAACTGGATATGAAATGAAATAAGGCGGTGTACTCTTCAAGCCAAAAGTACCATTATCGAAATATTTTCATAAATGTGCAAGAAATATACGGCCGAACCTAAACCTGCAAATAGCGATATATCCTTCACACAAGTGAGATATGATCACAGAATCATTACAGAAACAATAGCAACAGCTAAGAAATTAGTCTAATACATCACCATGCAAGTTCAACTTTTATGTATACATTTGCACAAAATTGCTATTTTCATCGAGCGAGTCAACGCGTCGGACCGAGTAATGTCCACGGCATATTTCACTTTCAGCATTATATTTCATAAAATAAATAAGAGCCGGACAAGGGCCATCTCTCTAAAACTCGATATAAGACCTCCGCTTAGGGGAAGACGTATTTTATACGAGATTATACCGCTACAAGGCGTTAGAAATTTAGGGCTCACGGACCACCACACAACGTATGTCTATTTTCCAAGCGACGCGCCGGATGTCTTTAAGCCGAGCTGATTGATAACTCCCTCGAGATTAATTAGGAGGAGCAGATGTTGCCTCCGGAACGCCATGATAAACGAACCAGATCGGAAACAGTCGAATCTCACACCCATGACGACCTTGTCAGCTTCCGGGGAGGCGACGGAGGCGGCTGCTACTGGATTCGGAGGGGAGGGAGGCGGAGGCTGGAGGAGTCGTAGAGGAAGGAGAGTCGGGAGGCGAGCGCGGCGGAGACGAGAGTAGGAGGCAAGTTGTGGGGTAGAAATGGGGAGGAGGCAAGATGATAGGAAAAGTGGGAATAGTGTGAGGAGGGGGCTGTTTGAGGCGCCTCTGTGGTGGGTGCACACTCGCCAGTCATTACGTGCCTTCGGAGGTGGGGGTGGGGCTCTCAAGGGACGGTGGAGGCTATGGTGGCGACACGGCCGAGGAGGGTGGGGAAAAAGTGAAGGAACGTGACCGTATTTGAATTGGAATTATGAAGCGCGGTAAACAGGCGCCCTCTTGCGTTCTTCGCCGTCTGCCACAAGCTCCCTAGACGTCCCCCTTTCCCGCCCCCTTTTCTCCCTAATATCGTGCGACACGGCGCCCTTTGTCACCCTTCTCTCTCGCTCTCTTCCTCCATCTCTCTTTCTCGACCTCTATCCTTTTTCTCCCTCTTTTATTCCTCACTTTCTTCTCCCTCCTACTACTAGCTATAAGCTCGTCCATTCCTCTTTCTCTCTCTCTCTCCGCCTCTCCCCTCTATCTCTGCCATCCCATTTTCACTCCCCAGCTCCTTAAATCCCTAACTCTACACGTCCTTGACTGAGGAACCATTTAATATAATTGTTTGGTGGGTTGCGCCTCGTGCGTGGGAGATTGTATGATGGGGCGGTGGGAGTGGGTGTCAAATGGGACGGATGGGACCGAAGGGAGAGGGAGGGAGGGGCAGTATGTGTAGGGGAGGGGTCTGCGGCGAGAGAGGGGATGAAAAAGAGAGAGACATGATGGATAGAGGGAGGTTTAAGGAGAAGTAGAGATGGCGGCGTAATGAAGGGGGGGGGGGGTGGGAGGAGGGGAGAGAGGGTAGTGGCGGAAGGGGACAAAGAGCAGCGTGTCGGGAGCAAAAGAGCCGAGAGGCTGAACTCTTGAGGGAAACTGGCAACTGACGGAGATAATTAGCCATCGAGAAGGGGGATAAGGGCGCGTCCGGAAGAGTTTATTGCCAATTGAATGTCGATTTTGCTTAAGAGGAGGATAAATACTGCCTCCAGGGCATTTTCCCCGTTGAAAATGAAGGAATCGGAAAAAATAACTCGAAAATAACAGAAGTCTTCGGTAAATGTTTATAATTAATTTAGTTTTGTTGTTTGATTCACTAAATAGTTGTTTGTGCACTATCGATACCATTTATAATCATACATTTAAACATTCGCGCATGTGAAAGAAATTCACTTCCTAAAGTACTGGAATTAACTTAGTGATTCGACGTAACCTACAAGATTCATTGAAAATTTCGTGGTAAGCTTAGTGCTATAATTCTTTAGCTTTCGTCCAAGGTTATCATGTTTTTTATTTCCTACAAACGGATTTTACTGCAACATACGTCAAGGAATCATCGAACTTTGAGCAAATCCTATGAATATCCTCTGAAGTAAAACACGTCCATTCGGTTCTAGGTGAATTCGTCTAAAACGAATTCGTCGAAAGCAAATTTGTCGAAAACAAATTCGTCGAAAGCAAATTCGTCAAACGATCAATTCATCGAAAGGCAAGTTCGTCGAAAATCATTTGTAATTATTTCAAAGAAGAAATTCTGATGAAAATGATTTGCATTCAGACTGATTAATACAATCGGGTTTTAATGGATTGATATTTATACTAACGCTTCGGAGTACTTAGTTTTGAACGTCAGTTGGGGTCATTACGTGGTAAGATTGGTAAAATTTCTGAAAATGAACTTATCGAATGGCGAATGGTAATTTTCATATTTATATTATTCACACATATGAGTTTGAAGGGAAACAAAATCCTGGCATTACATTCGGTACATTTATGAAAAACTAAAATTACTAAGGTGATAATGTTTTTTATACTCTTGCAAAATGGTTTTAAGAGAAATAAGAACCTTTAAATAAACTAATAATACAGTTATGTCTGTTTTAATAAACGTTTTTATTAATTAAACTTGATAAAAGCAGAAAATAAATGGTACAAGAATAATGAAAATACAAAAATAATCATAAAAGAGTGATAACCCTGTAGTAATACATAAAATCTAGAACAGTGTACAAACTATCTTAAACTGTAAAAATATTTATATGATATAGTTACAATAACAGAAATAAGAATGGAAGTCATCTTTCTTCCTAAACTTTTGAAAATGACCAGCTATTCACTGCACTACCTCTTTGATACTCATTGTGCGTTGGTAAGAGGGAATCCGTGAAATATATAAAAACCATAATGGATTGTTATGTAAACAAAAAAATGAAACATAAAGACTGATAAATAAGAAATAAGCAGAAATATAAGAACTATTAGTATTAATGTATAAGCTAATTTGTAAAATATTAATAATTCTAGTACTATTTTCGAATAATTGGCATATTTAGAGCGGAAAGAACACATTCTAGCGATCTGTCGAGAGAAGGGATGCGCAAATTTGTATGGTCAGGTGCAGATATCTGAAAGCTTCTATTTTCATTATTCCTGTATTTATATCATTCTGAGATCGGTTTTAGAAAGATTAGCCGAAGAAATTACGTAAAGCAGCAATGCTCAGAATATATTTCCCGCGTCACTTCTTAAAACTAAAATAAGTTTGAATGTTTTCATTTGAGAAACTGATTTTCGATGAACTCGTCAATTTCGACAAATTTGTCATTCGATGAATTGATCTTTCGACGAATTCGTTTTTGACGAATTTGTCTATTCCCTGTGCAATCAACATATTTTTGGAAGTTTTCAAATAAGATGATAGTTTTAAGATTAAGCTGTGACTCAACAGAAGGTACGTATTATTTCTAAGCTTACTTGCATATGTAGCTACATAAACTACTTAGAAGGCGAGTCCTGAATGATTTTCATTTATTCGAAATAACTAATAGTACATTGTTTTCCTCAATTTCATTTTAAAAGCATATAGTTCGACCGCAACTTCGCTCGATACACGTCGTATTCCATGGAACACTATTTGATTTATTAGACCGGGGGTCGGTGACCCACGGCCCGCGGGCCACATGCGGCTTCCGAGAGCGTTTTATGCGGCCCGAAAAGTCATGATGAAAAATTTCGCGTGGGAAGCTTCACATTTATTGAGTGAGATAATGGTCTCAAACCCATTTATGGTGTGGTTTCAGTGCTAGTAAATTAACTAGACTTGTTTTTAACGTATACGAGATCACTGAAGCTCTAGATATCTTATGATAATTTATCATACTGTCAGCCGAAGCATTTTTGGCTTCTAATGCGGCCTTCAAATACAACTGCGAATGTGGCCCACCGTGCAGAAAGATTGCTTGCCCCTGAATTAGACGGTTTAAATTTAAATGTTGCTTCATTAAGGATTATTTCATCATTTAACCATTTTTATCGAATGCATCTATTCTCACTCAATAGTAAAAATATCTTTGTATACTGGGTTGCTGAAATTTAAGAAATTGTGGTTATATTGGTTTAAATACCGATACCGAGTAGCTAAAGTTAGTACTAACGCTAAATTTAATGCGACATAGGCTGATATAAATGTGCTTCAAGTGATACTTCAGATAGATCGACCTTATATCTCATATTGTATTTTATATTCTAAAAATTCGTTTAGTTTATTCGTTTTATTCAACTATTTTCAGTTTCCAACAATGGTCGCGTTTTCTGTTTTACTCTCCAGCACTATTATCTGTATCTATATACGTATATACAAGTAAACTAGGTTCATGTGGATGTTTATTTTCATGGAGGGGGATCACAAGCCAGACGCGCAGTTTAATGCACATTCAAATAAATTAAGATGCCGCAGCGTAATGCACGGCCTAGAATAGAATTCCAAACCAGGTTTCATGATATTAAAAACGGGAAGCGACAATTTTTCTGAGAAGGCGTTGCAATTACAAAAAATTATGAATTCTGCGCTCTAAACATTCCCGAAATTTAGTTCAGAACTACAGGACGTTTCCCCGATTAAAAAATGAGAAAAATTCTGATATGGCCGCTTCGTCCTGCCCACTCCACTCCTCCCTCTCTCTCTCTCGTCCTCCTCTCTCCTTCGTCCTTCATCATCCTCTCTCCCTTTCTCCCTCGCCCTTCTCTCCTTCCCCCACCCCCTCCCCCCTCTCTCTCTCTCCTCCTCCCCACTGCCGCCCCCTTCTGTATCATCCTCCGGCCCTTTTCTCCCCTTCGGCACACGCCTTACTCACTCCCTCCTCCGCTCCATTTGGGATGGAAGGCCGCTTACATGCAGGGACGTCTTTTATCAATCCCTGTGCGGGGTTATTTTTTTAGCGTTATGAGTTTTGGGTTTTTCCACGTAACAAAGCGATTCTCATTTACTGATATTCGCAGAGTTCGTAAAAAAAACTGCTATGGCGAAGAAAATATTTCTAGAATTTAATAAAAATTTCAGACAAGTAATAATAATTTCATATATTTTAAGCAATATCAGATTAAAATAAAATCGGCGTAAAATTATGAGCGTTGACTATGCGTAACACTCTTTCAAACTTGGTATAATATTACGAATTCTATGCACCTGAGTTGCACTGCGATGTGAAACTTCCTAGTCATTTTACTCTTTGCAGCGTTACTTAATCTATAAAATTAATAGAGAAAGCTATTTTGTCCGCATTCCATCTCAGAAACAGTGTTTTTATCGGTAATGTTTCCTCGGTTGTAAATATTTTAACTATTTAAAATTCAGAAATGTTTATTTTTTTATGCGATTTTTTTTCATTTATTAAACTTGCAAAGCTTAATATGATGTTTTAATTCGATTTTAAACGGTCAATCGCTTTTTTTAACGATTTCACTGCAGTTTATATTCCGAGTTTTGCAAAAATTACTTTGTCTTCATATTATTTTAATGCAACGGTTATATAACATTTTCATGTTGTTTTTGTTTGGCGTTTTCCCACTTTAGTTCCTTATACGTTCCGTTTCGCTTGTTTATTTTGCTACAGTTCGCACCGGTCTTTACATTTTCTTTTCACTATGACAATTCATTTATTTTTTAATCATAAATATAACTTACAAACTTCTCTGAAATTACTGTAATTTTATTCTCTTAAAACGTTTAATTTAATATCTTAAACATTTCGCTAGGTTTGTAAATTTAATAAAGTAATTGATAATTTAATTTAAAAAATATACAAAACAAAATAATGATCGCGAGTTTCAAATCATTGTCCCATAAGCGTTGCGAATAAAACTCTCAGCAACACCACAACTTCAAATCATTCTTTCATCTGACTAATTTTTCCATGTCCCGTCGTTGTAGTTGAAACAATTAATTTATCCGACGTACCTCATATGACTGCTAAGTTTATGACGGGTAATAAACTTCATTAAGCATCTTTTAAAATTAAAATTCTAGTAGTCAGTATATTTCAAGATAATTTCCAGTTTTTTTGTGTTTTACAATTATTCCATGTTTTTTGAAATCGGCCTTCTTCTCTTCCGCGAAAATCTCTATTAAAATTCTTTGTATGAGTCGCTCCCCGCCATTAATTCTTCAAGTCAATCTATAAAAGTCTATGATAATTAACTGGAATTCTTCGATGGTTTCACATTTATAATCTTCCATTTAAGTAGACCATTATAAAAACGCAATATTCATGATCGATTAAATAAAAACTACTATCCGGTGTACTCGTCACTTTATGCCTAAAAAGTGGCAGGGAGAAGAAGACAATACTGTAAAAAAATAAATTTTTTCCACATGAATTCAGATTTTTCATAACTTTTAGTGATCTTCTAGCTCAGACTGTAGCGTGTTCGAAAACACCAATTAACTTTATTTTTATAAAAGGCAGCTCATCATTTTATATAAATTTCAACAACCGTAGAAATTTCGGTTTAATTATCTCGGTAAGTAATAACATTCTAATGTTTTATTGTTCCAGAAAGGATGTTAACTTTTACGCATAAAACACGACATAGCATAAATTTGAAGTGGGGAGGGTGATAGTGGCTTTCCTTCGAATTGCAATGTTCCGACTTACACGATTAGAACCGTTTCCTCAGAACTATCTCGAATTGCACGCTCGTCAACTCGCTTTAATACAGTTTTCGAGCATTATAAACTATAATTTAATTTATAAGTCATGAGAAAAGACCAAAGGAAGCGATGCTGCATGCAATGTGACTGGAGTGCTGTATGCGTAACTCAAGACGCCGTTGAAACATATTTCTATGGGAAAACTTCCCTCTGTTTGCACGGTTTCGTTTCACACTCTCCTATACAGGAACGTATGTGCAGTGCAAAGGGAGAATGTAATGCTTAATTATAGGTGAGAACGCTTGCGTTGAATTATTCTAATCGTTGTGATTCGGTGATCCACTAGCGCAGTAGTAATCTAAAATATTTAATTAAAATATAATATTGAAAATTTCTGTCCTAAAAATTTATTTAAAACTTGCGATTAGTTCTTTTTATTAACTTTAGTTTTCTAGCTTTTTCTTTAGGTTCATTATGGCGACGCAGGCTTGTGCGAGCGCTTTATATACATCAAGTTACTGATATTCAAAATAGAATGGGTTATATCAAATAATACTAAGAAATGTATGCTTAATTATACCTGTAAATAATAATTTCATATTCTGTTTCCTTTCTTCACAATTATAGCTAAAATATTATTCATCCTTCGATAGTTGGCGCTATCTGATCGGGTATATTAATAACAAATTTAACAGTGCTAGGTAATAGCCACGACTAATTCCAGATTTGTAAACGTCTGCTTTGCATTGCCACTTAATGAAAACCTCTTAAAATATTTAGTTAAATCATAGGCGGTTCCCTTTTCGGCTTGATTATATGACCGCTGGGCAACAAATTAAGGCGGAGCGAACTTATTAAAATAAAGAAACAAACCGTAAGTTAAGGTGCAAGAAAACTTTTTACAGAGATAAAATTTTAAATGAGTAGCATATGTCCTTAATAATTTTGGCAAACTTTATTGCAATCTGTAATTCTGGCAATTGTTTAGTGCAGTACGTAATATTAAAAATAGTGAGATTTTTCCAAGAGTTTGTAGAGCCAAGTGTACATGAATAAAGAAGGGTTGTGATATTAATTAGGAAGAAATTGGCGTTGAAAATGTCAGGGCATAGCTATCTCAATGTTACGGTAAATAGTATCTTATTTTGTTCCCTTTATCTGCGATGCTAGTGTAATTAATTAATGAAGTGGGAAAAGACTTCCTGATTTTAAACGAATATTCAAATGTCGTACTTTAGAATGTATTCGAGGAAATGCATAATTACAGCTAATATTAATATTTCCCGCGTAATTCCTCACTCCTTTATAGATCGACTTCGATCGTCATATCTGATGCACTCCATCATTTAACTGATAAAAAAATATGTTCCAACTGATCTTGCTCACGCGACAAACCGGTTTTTAATATTATACTTAAATGCGTTTTTCATGACTGTTTTACATTGCTACACCTCACCTTGAAATTATAGTACTTCGGCGATGGCATTTTTAAAAAAAATTTTAAATGGCCTGCATACGAATCGACTTTCATTTTTTTTTCGGGACGAAAATAGAATATTGGGATTTGTCTGGAATATTTGGATGAAGGAACAACTTCAGAGTCGTCGGTAATAACGTACAAAATATTCCCTTCCGAAGAAGTCGAGGTATATTTTAAGAGGGTTTCTTTAATGGATGTCGAACAGGAATGTAGGCTTCGAAGACGTAATACGGTCGGGAAGACCATTTTTATGGCGTTTTAGGTGTCGCATAAAGGCAGAGAATATGGGCAGCGATAAAGAGGCGCTTTTTTCGAGGAGCGAATGGGAGGGAAGGTGGAAGGGGAGGCAGGATTGTTGTTGTATGTTTACGATCGATTGCGCGGAGAATTGAGGGGGTGCGCATTGTAAAGAAGTTTATTTATATATTTTTCCGAGATTTTCTGATATTTTAAGCATGAAGTCAATATAAATCTGTAATTATTCGAGTGAACAGATTTTGCTTAAAAACAAGCTAGAAACACCTGAGCGTTATCAGAATCTAACAATGTAACTTCGTCGTATCTTTCGATAGTAATGAGGAGGAAATTTCGTGTTTAGGTTTAAAGGCTGTCTGTTTTCTCGGTCTCAAAAATAGAACTGTCCAGTATGTGATCCGCGAGGAGACTGTGCAAATGCGACTCCTCGTTGGGTTCGCACGTTGACTGACTTCTTCGTTAAGTTGGAGGTTAATGTTCCTTGCCATCTTTGATAACAGCATGGTGGCCTTCGCGTTTATTTCTCCTTGGTGGACGGTGATTCAGGCTCGGGTTTTCAAAATGCCTTCGTAATAGTAGTCAATGACAAAAATATGATAAAATTTTAATCATAATTTTAATATTTTGGGCTGACGAAGAGATATCCAGAAATCTCCAATTTGCGTGTGTAAATGTCTCTCTCCGATACTCCAGCGGCTCTCCAATTGGTCAGTGTTATCATAGATATATCTTGAACGGTTGGGTCTTTGAATCGTTTATATATCACCCTACTGTTTGAAGTACTTTCAGAACTCGATAAAAGAACAGCAAAACACCTAATGTCGTCACACTTTCCGTATCTCATTACACTCTCCGCCGGTTGCTTGACTCCTCCTAACATGTCTCCTTCGAATCCTCACCACGCTTCTCATTCCCTCCTCCCTCACTCTTCTCCCCCACTCTCCTGCCGAACTCTCCCTTACGACCACATGAGCACACACACACACATACACACTCATATCGTGGCCGTAAAGCAGGAATATATCCCAAGGGCTCCCCTCCCCGAGTGCTCTAAGTCCCCGGGCGTAGAACTTTGCACCAAAGGTCACTGCGGTTGTGTCTCGGCTCATCGCCGACGCCCTATCACAGGAAATACCGCGAGGGCCGCGCTCGTGGCCCCGCAGTCGCCCTTGCGTCCCTCCCCCCTTCCCCCTCCGTCCGCACTTCCTCGCCCCCTTCCGCCCGTTTCTCCTCTTTCCCCTCTACAAACCTGCTTCGCTTCCGACATGCGAATATGGACGCTGAATAGAAGCTACGTTTGATTTATGGCGGAAAAATATATCTTCCTAAAATGCTGATGAATATATATTCGGTTTTGTTTCTTTTATTCATTTGGTGACTATCTTCCCAAAAGTTTAATTTTTAACGTTTTTTCTGTGTACAGTAAAAGTGAAGCGTGTGTCTAAGAGAACAGAGACCAGAGATGGGCAAAGACTTGTGAAATGCTGTTGAGGTGAGAGATAGAAAGGTTTTAAGGAAAGTTGAGTTGAGGTTCGGTGTAGCTTGTGCTTTATTACAAGGGAGAGAGAATGGGAGAAAGAGAGGAAGACAGAGGATGTGAGAGAATGAAATAAAAATAAAATATAGAAAAAGAATTAGAAAGGAGGATGGACGGCCACTTCGGACGTAATTAACCAGTCTATTTAGAGGGCATTCGATTTGAAATTAGTCTTATCGCGCAAGTCCTTTGAATGAAATATCTTGGCAAGATTATCTCGATTCCCCTTAACTAACAATGGAATGCTGGCGCTGAGGTAACCGCGAATTGTTCATCGTTGCCTATAAGATGTATAACAATCCTCCGAATAACAAACGGCACGGGTTACATTTATCTTGAAAGGTTTGTACTCAAGAGTAATAGAAATCATAAATTTAAGATGTGTATCTCTTATTTCAATCGTTACGGTATATATTCGGTGATAACCTTGAATTTTCTTTTGATTTTTATATCCGAATGGACTCAATGTTCAAAATAACCAGCTTACGTCAGTCTCATTTAACGTCGTTGCGTTGGAAAATCAGCCAAAATATCAAAGACACCAACTGCTACTTAATTTATTCTTTAATTTTTGAATCATTTAGTCTCCATCATTATCTTAATATTTCGGATTTATTTTCGAACTTTTAAAGCACAAACCTAAGCGTTCTAACAGTGCAGGCAGTGGCAAAACGAGAACAAGAAACTCAATTTAATCAAAAGGGAAACTATATATTTTTAAGTATTATGAGCGTGGTGAGAAACCCGTCGAAATTGTTCGTGATTTGGTCGTAGGCGAATCGACATTTAAATTGCTTAGAGAGAATGTGGACAAAATTTTTTAAAAAATGCGACGCCTCTAAATGCAATTAGAGTGATGAAATTTCTGTTTAAGATGTTGGAAAATTTATAAATAAACCTGAGAACAAACACAATATTCCACTTGGTTATTCTATTTGAAGACCTCAAACACTAATTTGGCCAAATTTCTGGTACTAAAACGTTCCAAGCTATCCATCAATGATTTGAACGTCCATAACACCAAGCTTACAGCGGAAACTACTGCTGGAGGTTCGGAGGCTACTGAAAATTTCCCATAACTATTGAAGGAGTTAATTAAATATGGTTGATTTCACCCAAAGAATGTTTTTAGTGTGGATGAGGCTGACCTTTATTAGAAACATATTCCTTCCTTCTTGAGATAGAAGAAAATTCTCTACCAAGTTTCAAAGCTGCCAATAATCACTGCCCATTGCCGTTAGGATAGAATGTAGAAGGTGACTACAAGTTAAAACTGCTATTTGTGTATCTCTAAGAAAATCCAAGGGCTTTATAGGTTCGTTCGAAGAGTCAGCTTCCCGTGATCTGAAGTTCCAATCCAAAAGAATTTTGTGACTATTGTCTTCGTAAAAACTTGGATTTTACTATTCTCCTCCTTCTGCACTATGCTCCAGGGCAACCTCCAAATTTAAGCGATTTTTCGCACGAGATCAAAGTAGTGTTCCTACCAAACCCGTTTAACCCATCCGATGGACGTAGGCGTCATTTGAACGATGAAATCTGCCTATCGCCGCAAAATGTTTTCCAACTTGGCGAAGGGAAACCATCAATAAAAATATTCTGGCTCAATTTCAGCATAAAGATCATTGGTTAATCATGGTCCGAAATTTCACAGTTATCCATGGATAGAGTTTAGAATACAATCTGGTCTGAGATTGTACACGATTTCTCTCATCAGATGAAATCACAGCCCAGACGCATAATGGGGTCGAGTCCATCGCAAGATTTGAAGCAATTTCTTGGTTCACGTAAGAGTAACTCTCCAATGACAAATTGAAGCAATCGGATAAGAAATGGTAAAGGAGGAGAAAGCACTTGAGGAGTGGAAACTGACCCAACATTTTTGAGCACAAAACGGATTTCTGCGATTTTTTTATTTTAAGCTATCTTTGATGAAGATGACCTTCTTAGGGAAAGAAGTTTTAAAGTTACAAGGGATGTCAATAAACAGTTTGCTTGTTGTCAACACCTTTACAGGGACAAGATGCGTAGCAAGAATCAACCGTCAATTGGAACATTCTCGAAGAAGACACAAAAAAACAGTCACAGGAAGAATATTCAACCTCAGAGGCAGAACAAATTGCATAGTAAGTTCCTGTACTCCTCCTCCTCCAAATATCCTCGTTACTAATAAAACATCTTAATCTAGGCTCCGTGAGTGAACTCCAAGTTCATTTTTGGAAAGTACAAGTATTATTTGAAAGTAATATTAGCATTTAATAAACTTGGAACTTCGCCTGCAATTCGTGTTTTAAATTAATTTTTGGGTATTTGGGAATGGATTTAAATTATCTCAGCAAGGAATTACAAACATCAGTTTTTACGCATACGAATGTCAGAGTTCCGTGTCCGTAGGTAGATGCTATCATATTTTAAATTGATATAAAAAAGTGGCTTGCGGATATTCCTGGGTATTTCCTACGGCGAATAATGACTCAAAGCTCGAGTTTAACCAGTGACGTTTAGCGGAAAAGTTTTACCCAGCTGTTTATGTTATATTTTTCCACATCAACACACCGCATTCGATAAAAGTCTCACGAATATTTAGGTTGCTGTAGTAGCTTTAAGGAGAAAAACCTTTTCTAGCAGAGAGAGAAGAGATACATAAATATGTAATGATTTATATGTTAAATAATCGTATTCTCATTATTAAATGGCCATAAATCACAAATTTACACGTTTACCAGCGGATCACATGTGATCGAGAACGTAGACAATAAATCGTTTCACTGTTTCCATTGGGGAAATTGTTTTCGGCACATGCGTTTCCGAAAACGTGATGATAAAATTTATTCCATGCGATTCTCTGTAGAGCATAAAATAAAAGATCGGAGAGAACCATAAGAGTTCGCGGCATCCAAAATGCCCCAAAGGAAACGCGCGCTCCTGATTTCTCGATCCTTCTCTTGCGCTACACATCCGCAGCGGGAGAACGTGTTCCCATGGCGACTGTTGCGGTCGAACATTTCCCCCGACGAGGGCGATAAACCCCGTAGGAAAGCGAATCACGCGATATGTGATTCGAACATTCTGATTCTCTAGAAGGAATGGAGCGAAGTTGTTGTCCTAGGTCAATCAGTCCATCCGAGAGTCCTGAAAACGATTTAAATGTAGTCGAGGCGAGTCAAGATGTTCGAAAGAAAAGGAGAGGAGAAAGAAGAACACGGAAGAGAGAGAGGGAGAGAGGAATGGAGGAAGGCAACGCACTTTCAATTTTACTTTCTCATGTCCGCAGTATAAAGAGAAAGTATTGCAGCCGCGAAAAATCCGATCTCGAGATTTTGATGGAAATATACGTTTTGGTTGTACATGAGTCCGAAAAAGTGGTCTCTGTCTGTTTGAGGTACTAGAGCAGTGTTTCCCAACATTTTTAGAGTCGCGGCACCCTTAAGTGACTTTTCAGAATTTGGCGGCACCCCTCCCTATCCACCAGCAATAATAATCGTGCTGGTTGAACCCCTAACTCCAATCTCCATATCTCCTTTCATTTTGAAGTTCGTTTGCGACGAAATGAAGGTCGACTTAACTCTGGTTTGCATTTTTGAAAGCCGACTATGCAAAATGAGGCTAAAAATGGGAAAACAGTATTTTTTGCGGCACCCTTCAGAATACTTCACGGCACCCAGGTTGGGAAACGTTGCTCTAGAGAAGTGGTTCGCAACCTCTTTTTGCCTGCGTCATCATATGTTCAGTTCATTCAGCTGTGCGTCACCGCGTTTACAGTTCCATTAACTTCAAGTCAACTTTAAAGATAAATTGGGCTTTCTCTAACCACATACAGATAAAATTCTAGCATTGGAATAAGCACGAGTGTTTATTCTCCTGATTTTAATTATGTTTATAAGCCAGAATATGATACATTGTGAATTTATCAAATATTCGCGTCACCCCTCCATAACCGTCGCGTCACCCTGGGGTGTCATGTCACCCTGTTTGAGAACCACTGCTCTAGAGTCTAGACCCTAAATGGCACAGTAAAAATGAATTAAATCTCGTACTTAGGCATCTTATCGTACAGATTAGAAACTATGAAGAAATGGTTGAAATTGCACCATAATTAAGGCTAGTTTATTCTGAGCAACTTTAACCACAATTTGATTTTCTCAAAAACGGCTCTAATTTTTGGTCAAATTGCGTGCAGTTACTTGAGTTTACATCTGCAATAATACTACTTATTGTTAGTTCATATTTCTCAATAAATGAATATAAGACTAGTTTATTCTTGTACCACTTTAATGACAATCTGATTTTCTAAAAAACGGTTCATACGATTATCATCACATTTCATACAGTTATTTAAGTTGATGTTTATAATGATTCCACATATTTCATATTTTTCAAAAGATAACTAAACGACGCATTAGTATATGAGAAAGTTTGTATAATGTATATTGTACCGATTTTTAAAATTATAATCCCTTTGTAAATATAACTGTCAAAATTGTCATCCGAGTTCAAACAAAGTTGTCTATAATTATAATCTTTCTGATATGACGAGTCCAATTACGTGTCTTTATATTCCGTATGTTTAAGTAAAAACATTTTCTCCAATTTCATGACATGAATGAGTTAAAATAAATTTCGTATTTAGATTTAAAGTCAGAAATTATCTCCGAAAATTCAGCATTCGTATTTATTTTTTCTTTCGAATTAATGTCGTTTCCTTTAAGAGTACTAACTGAAAAACATCATCCAACTTGTACAGCAAAAATTTTTTCAGATGAAATACATGTCGGTTGGCAATTTCTGAATGTTATCTGATTTTATACCATTTACCCTTTTGGTCTCTTTGTTAAATTTTGCGTGCGCATTCTCGATTAGATTTTAATGACAAAAAAAAAGAATTTTCCGCTTCTTTTTTTATAACATGATAATTAACGTTGCTCCTGATTCAACGTCATAAGTCGGAAGGTTTCCTGAAAGTTCTAATCAGTTCCCAGACACCCATGGAGTCATGTTAATGGAACAGAAGGAAATGTTAATTTAATTACATAAAAGGCAATTTTAAAAGTGATATAAATTTTTTTTGGTTGCTTATAAGAAATAAGAATCTTCTTCTCACCCACATTTCAAATTCTCTAGCCTCACCGCAACAACTTTTCCACGGACTCGAATTTGTTTTCACTATCTCCGAAAACGAGGTTGCATTAGGTCATACGCGCGGATTTAGCCGTCCATAAGCCTCGTCTAGTTTAAATTTACACTTATATCCCGCTGTCTTGGAAAGGAATTCGTCAGAGGGTGCCAATCTCTGAGGTGAGTCGGAGGTGATGGGCGAACCTGGATCTCCTCTCTCCCACTCTCATCATCCTTATTCGCCCCCCTTCCTCTCCTTTTTCACCCCTCCTTTGACCCCTTCTCATCCTTATTTGCCCCCCTTTCCTACTTACTTCCTCACCCCCCCCCCTCCCCCCTCTCACTCCACTTAGCCTCTTCCCCACTCGTGGTTGATGCTACCGGTAGATGTCTCCATCGCGCTAACTCTTCAAACGAGACACCGCGTATCCGTTGATGGAATTACCTCCGGCCTCTTTTCTTGGGCGAGAAAGGGGCCATGGTTATCGCTTCTCTCGAGCCACTGTCATTCAGGACAACAAACTTCTGGCTAATTTAATATTTGACGCTGCGGTGTTTGAGAGCAACGCACTATCCCAAGCATTTTCTACGCGCAAACTCCTTCCAATTTTCTTCTTAAATCAAGCCAAAAAGCTAACAGGAAATAGACATTTCATTGGTAAAATCGTTCCGAATGGAATCCATTTTAATTAATCGCATACCTACACGAAATCATCGAAGGAATATGGTCGACGCCATCACTCGCATTATATTATCCATCGCCGTCGCCATTTTACGCAAGAATTGTGAGTTGGAAAATGATACCTCCTTCCGCCCTTGTGAAGTATTCATATATGGGGGCGACCTTAGGAGTGACCGATCCACGCCCTTCTTGGTCCGTGGCCAGGGTTTGTTCCCTCGAGAGACTGGGATACTTCCCCTCTTCTCTCTCTTTTTCGGAGGGAGGGAGGTGGAGGGAGAGGGTACAGGAGGTGTGGAATCGCTCTGGGAAGGGGGATTTGCGCGGCCCAAGATGGAACACCGCCGCTATCACAAGATTCTTATCGAGCAGTGCCATTCCGAGCGGGGCTCTCTCTCCCTCTCTCCCTGGTGAGGGGAGGAAGGAAAGACTCACTTCAGCAGTGGCTGGAGAGAGAGAGAGTTAATAGCCCTCTTCCACTCCCTCGCCCTTTACTCTCTCTCTTTCCACCTCCCCCCTCCTCCCCTTCATTTCTATTCATAGGGCTCTCCTTCCACCTCTCTTTCAAACTCTCTCCTCCTCCTCCACATCCATCCTCCACGCCCCACCGCCTTCTCCCTTCCTCTCCCTCCCTCTCTCTCTCTCTCTCTCTCTCTCTCTCTCTCTCTCTCTCTCTCTCTCTCTCTCTCTCTCTCTCTCTCTCTCTCTCTCTCTCTCTCTCTCTCTCTCTTTCCATTAAGACCTTCCCTCCACACCCTCATCACACTTCGCTATACCAAAAACTTCCTTCTCTCCCTTTTCAAGCATCTCCAACCATTTATGCTCGTCCTCTCTCCTATTCCTTCTCTCTCTCTCTCTCTCTGTCTCGCTCTTTCTCTCTATCGGATATCGGAGTATAGAATCGGATCGAAATGAATTGGCCGCCGTAAAACATTACACTTTGCGCAGCGCACTGTTCTCTGCACTATCTCTATGTCCTGGAGGAATATTTTTCTGGGACGTTTTAAAGGTATAAAAACCGCTGTGATTTTTTTTGAAATTTCTGGCATTCGTGCGGAGGGAGAAAGCGCGAATTCGTCTGTTTTGAGATTCGGAAGCTCATTCAGAAAAAAAAACATTATCGCGATTTGAAATTTTAATATTTTTTGGTCAGAACTTTTCCCGATATTTTTCGGTTAAATGTGATTTGTGACTCACGTAATGTGCCGCCATGTTGCGTGAAGGGAAGAGACGTGGGCGGGAGAGGGCGAAACGTCTGGTATTGGCGTGTGTGTCAGACACGGTTCCCTAAGCGAAGAGGCGAGGGATACGGGGCGAAAGGGGAGGGAGGGCCCATTGCGGCCTCCTGCGATCGGCGGAGACTTCCCAGGGGTCAATATCAAACGCGAACGGCGTTTTAAACGTTTTTATTCCTTCGGCTTATCAGAATCCAACGATCCGCAACCGAACTTCGAATGAGGCACTAGTTTTTTGTCATATGGCTGCCATTTGCAAGTTTTTATATTTTGAACGTGAAAGATATTTCTATTTTTCGGCCAATTTTTACGAATAAATGAAAATATCAATGTTATAGCTCACATGAAATAAAGTAATCTGTTCGTATAGAAGCCTCAATAAATATAAAAATAGGATCCATATCATGTAAAATATCGGCGTTATAGAAAAATTAATCAGAATTCTTCAAGCATGTATTTATAAATCTTCATCATCGAAATCCTTCTTTTTGAGATAAGTGTCGGTCAAAGACCGTGATTTGAAGAAATACATTAGTTTTTCATGATGTTATTTTCCTTATGCTTTCGGTATTTCAGGAGTTGTCTTGATTTTTTACCTAACTAGGTGTGAAAGGAACGGCTGCAATTAGCAGATAGTGTGAATTTTATTCGCCATATTCCAAGGCGTAATTAGGCGTAAGAGAATTTTAATTGTTTTATTGCCTTTAAAATAATGTAAATATAAAATCTGAAATAAAGAAACATTCATTAATAAGGCTACTTAAATTAGGATTTAAACTGAGACATTTGTAAATGAAGATGCCAACTTTAAAAAGATAAACTCATCCTAAAGAAAATATTTCTTGATAAAAAATTGATGTGACAGCCTTTATTAACGAAGGATTTCAACGGTGGGTAACAGGTTTATACCCTTTCGTAGATTGAGCAGCAAATGAAAGAAAAATTTAACACTTGCTAAAATCCAGCACCGTCAAAGATCCTTTAAGGGAATTTTTCCCTCGGTTAAGTAACTTTCTCTTCAAGATTATACTCTATTAATTAAATAATCGCTATGATTTATGTCGAGGTATATCACGAAAAAAGTTTATATACGTATTAGTATAAGTGCCCGTCAAAAATGACGGGGATGATCGACTATTCTGAAATAAAATTGAGGCAGTCTTCCTTGACCTGAAATCATACCTCCTGCTGAGAGGGTTGCCTTCGATCCGAGGGAAGGTTCGAAACCCTCGCCGCGAGTATGTATTGTTCTTCAAAAGCTGACCCTAGTCCCCTCTTGCCAGGTGTATTTCTGTGTTTCAGAGCGTGACAGTGGGAGTAACAAAAGGACAAAGGGACAGAATAAGGTTTTTATATATTACAGACACATTAAAAAGTTTTTTTTATTATATCATAATGCTATACTGAAAATGTCATCAAATTCGATTCAGTCGTTTGCGAGATATTAAACTTCAAAAAGCATTCCACACAACGTTTGCTAAGGCTTTTATTAATATGATGATACATCGGACTTTTTAGGCGCGTTTCGCTTACAGCGTGAGCGCCTATTACCGAACGGATTTTCATGAAAATTGATATTAAGGACTTACAATCAAATACAATATGAAAATCGCAAAAATTAATTACGTACGCCAATCAGTGGTACCACTTTACTGGTGACAAAAATGATATTTTCGTCATATCTCGTAAAATATTGCTCATATCAAAATATTTTTCAAATAAAAATTGTAGAGCTGGTAAAGAAAAGTATTTCTTTTCCTGTACATTTTTATAGTAGAAGTAGCCGTTATCGAGAAAATCAAACAAATACGTCTTAAATCGAGTTGAACTTTTTGAAGTTGAAATTTCTTGCATAGTTACTTCTTCATTGTTGCTAACATAAACAATCTCACAAACAAACGTTTAATTTACTTACGTGTGCATGTACTATTTTTAAATAGGAGGAATATGGATTATTTATGATGAAGAAAAGAACTTTAAAACTCTATTTCCCTTACCTACAGGTATATGATTTCTTCCTAACACTCCATTACACGAAACGCGCCCAGTTGTGATACGTTGTACACTTTCCTAACTTGTTTCTTTCAATTGAAGGTCAAGTTTTACCGATGAATTTCATTATGTTTATGTCGTTCATGTGTTTGTATTGATTATTGACCGTATTTTATTTAGTAAGTTTGAGAATTTAGATACGAATAACGAATGAATAGCACTTCGGCATAAATTTTTCATTTTTATTCTCTATAAGATATAGATAAATTAATTAAAATAAAACATTTCCTTTGCATTATTTTTCATAAATTTTATCGTAGTGTTCTGATTTACATAAAAAATTTTTAAAGGGGTCTTGTTTGACATTACACACACAACAGCGAACGAATATACGTTTTTCGCAAGAAAATTAGCTCCTGTGATTCGACTCTTCGCAGGACCAACAAAATATTAGTCTTTACTGACTCAACGGTTGATTATCTAAGAGATCTTCCTTCGACACCTGGAAAACCTAAAAGAGACCATTCGATGTGGCTGTATCGAGAAATGGAGGAAGCAACGGAAGAGAGATGGGGGAAGAGGAGAGGAGGAATTCGAAGGGGAAAATAGAGGAGGAGGGAGAGGGTGGAGGAGCCCGAAGAGGGAATGAGACGAGTGAGAGAGAGAGAGTGGGAGGGAGTTGTGGGGTAGCAGAGGTTTTGGATGACCCGATGCGTAAGATAACTCGTGATTCGGAATGACAGAGAGGGTGACACGTGGGATTACCGAAGCTCCGGGACACACTCCAGCCGACTCTACAGGAGTTAGACGCAGCTGCGCCCTCTTCCGGGAGCCCGGATAAAGCGCAGCGAAGTCGGCGACGCGGACAAACTATAGAAAGAAGAGGGCGAATGTTTGGTGACGTCGGGAGGAGGAGGGTAAGGGAATAAGGTGGCAAGGAGCGGGAAAGTAGTTGGGGTGGAAAGAGGCGAAGGTGGTGCAGGAGGCAGCGGTTGCGATGCCGAAAAGTGGAAAAGGGTTGAGGTTGCTAGGAGATAGGGAGATGGAGGGCGGAAGGCGCCGTTGCGGAATGAAATTTTCTTTCGTGCAAAGGGTGGTCGTGAGAAATCTGATGGATTCTGAGAATGGCTGGATTCCTGAGTCGGATGGATGAAGGGCAGAAGTAGGATGCGGGCATTTTCGAGTGCACCGGGCGAATAGAGCTAGGAATAGGGTCACGTCGCCAGTGGAGAGAAATGGAATAAGAACGCCGACGAATCGGATTACTTTTATTTCCGTATCGAGGCAAAGTTAAAGCGTCACGTGTGTCAAATTTTATTTGTTCTATTACATTCGAATAATACAACATCAACAGCGTATTACGAGTGAAAAAGACAGAGAGAGAGAGAAAACATGTGACTGCCTCGCGATTTCATATTCACTACACGAAGGAAAAAATCGTCCGAATAAAAACAAAACGTAAAGCTTTGTTGTGCATTTCCGCGCGCGTTCGCATAAAACTATGGAATAAATAAAACTTGGAGGACCGCCATCTGGACGCGGCTTAGAGCGATATTTACCCATCGATCGCGGCAGATTCAGTCCTTCGCGCATATGACGTTTATCATTTACACGGCGTAAATTATTGTCCGTGTGGTTGAATCTAACCGGTTGTGCCAAAATTCGAACTTTTAATTGAATCGCTCGATTAAAAGAGGTGCAAGCAATTAATGGCGCGTGGGACATTTTTGTTTGCAGTGGGAAAGGAAATGATCCATAGGGAAATGAACGGCCGCCGGGGCGCGCGGAAGGGTTCGAAGATTCATAGTGCGCGATGGCGCAATGGACGCAAAAGGGCGTCTGGCATTTGGAATGCGTCCGCAAAAAGAGAGGAAGAGAGAAATATATATATATATATATATATATATATATATATAGAGAGAGAGAGAGAGAGAGAGAGAGAGAGAGAGAGAGAGAGAGAGAGAGAGAGAGAGAGAGAGAGAGAGAGAGAGAGAGAGAGAGAGAGAAGGGTCCCTTTGATCACGCTCGCAGCGGGCGGCGGCTCTAAATGTCCGACGTGTTTACTTTGACTCGCATTCGGCTATTCTCGCGACCACTAAATGCTCTTCGAGCTTGGATATGGGTAGTTCGTCGACGGTCTTATATTCCGGCGCCGTACATGTGCGATTCAGTAATATTTTTAAATATTCTCATAAATGGCTCTCGGAGTCGGGATTTGCTAAGAATATGGCGGAGAAGACAAGGAGAACAAAGAGTAAAAAAAGACACATATGGAACCATGAAATATACATTCTAAGTTCTAAAATCTGAGTGGGAAGGAAAAATGTATTTCAAAATCTCAAATACAAGTTTAGATTTCCCATTAAGGGCAGTAGGTAAATGAGCAGAGGCGCCGAAATATAAGAGAGCTATTATTGTTATCCATGCATTTTTTAAAAAAACTGATAAAATTTCAATAAGTCCTTTGTGAACATTCAGTTTTCATAAGCATTTAATTTTATTTACTTTTAAATTGCTAACATGGCTAACTTAACAGCTTTTTAAGAAGTGCTTAACAACAATAAGAAAAACTAGAGCATAAGACCAAGCCTTTAGTATGATTCGAACCCGCGACCATCGAAACTAGAGGAGACATTCCAAAAAAATCCTCTAACAAGGCCGGCGATTAAATTTAATCTAGCACACATTTCATTATTACGAAAAATATGAAATTTAACAACAGGCATTGGTGCCATAAAGCAACAAAACTTCCCGTTTTTTCCTCCTTATAATCTCCTGCGATTATTATCACAACGATTTCAAATGTTAAAATGGCAGGTTTTCTAAATCACGTGCGTTGAGGGAGTGCAACTGTAAGTTGTGGGCAATGGCGTTAGCAATCGTCTCCGGGAGAGAGAGAGAGAGAGAGAAAACGAAGATAGTGCGACGAGGAAAGCGAGCGCGAGGTAAAAATTGGAGTCGCGGGGAAACTAAAGAGAGGATGAGTGAGAGAAAGGATGGGACGAAGGGAGGGAAAGCGGGGGCAGGGGGCAGGGGGGAGGGGGGGAGGAGGGGGAGCTGATGTACACTATGCCGGAGCAAAAGATGAGCGAGGGCAAACTGCGACGAAATTAGAGATAAGACGTAAAAAGGAAAAATAGAGAGCGGAGTGGAGCGGAAAATGAAGAGAGGAAGGAGCGAGGGCGACGGAAAGGAGCAGAAAGGGGGAGGGAGGAAGGAGGTTGGGCGAGGGGCAGGGAGGGGCAGGGAGGGGCAGGGAGGGGAGCCTTGTAGAGAGGAGAAATTGGGCGGGGGCGGCATTAGTCTCCTGCTCTTCCCTCCCACTCACCGTAGGCGGGTGGAAAATGGACATGGCCGCGCTGTTTGCTCCTTTGCTTCCACTCTGTAATGTGCCCGTGACAAACATCG
The DNA here is from genome assembly GCA_036926305.1 of Uropetala carovei. Classification (NCBI taxonomy): domain Eukaryota; kingdom Metazoa; phylum Arthropoda; class Insecta; order Odonata; family Petaluridae; genus Uropetala; species Uropetala carovei. Next base: position 1,263,115 of record JAXCHB010000193.1, read on the forward strand.
AAGGGTAGAGAGAGAGAGAGAGGAAAAGAGCAAACAACTTAGCGGGGACTTCCGGAGGACTCCGGGGCGCCTTCTAGTCTCTTGTGCGTGGCCCGATTGTTGTATCGATGAGAGTGAAAAGGTGAGTGGAGGGGGAGAAAGGAGGTGGGAGAGGGGGTGGGAGGAGCGGGATGGAGAATGAGTGGTGGTGGATGCAGGAGGGAGAAAGGAAGCATAGTATCTAAGGAAAGGTCTACACAAGCAATCATCTATGATGTTTGGTTTTGCCTCAGAATTAATGCAATGAAGGAGTTCAAGGTGTGGATAGCAGGGTGTACTGTATGTGGTAAAATATGTTTATCATATTAAGGATTAGCCAATTAAAAATATTCGCATCGCTGAAAACCATAGATATAGGTCGTTGAGGTGGATTTTAGGATACTTGTTTCATTGGGAATTAGAAAAACTAAATTAAGCGTAAAGAGTGCACGTACATCAGTGCTTGGAATGAGCCGGAACGCACCGGAACGCCGTTCCGGCTCGTCACACGCGCCGATGATACCGTTCCTTTTCGTCAGACATTTAGAAATACCGTCCCTTATAACAAGCATTCCGTTTCGTAACATTTTCTATTTCGAGCACTTACGTATATCGAGGAAAAAATCTGAATGTCGCACGACGATCATTAAATAAAGACTAAAATGAATAAACGAGCGTAAATATATATTTTTTTAAATTCTCAACGGAAATTTTACATAGGTGCTTTTAAAATATTTCGTTCTCTGGTGAAGATCAGACATTTGAAACAATTCACGTTGCTGAAACTCATTCGGTTTTCATAAAAATTAGCATATTGCTCACTAGATTGGAAAGTGCCTCTTAGAGTTGTATTTGTTCCATGCATTTTTCACTATGCAGACCTCATAGATTCTGATCTTCTCGGAATATATATATATATATATATATATATATATATAAAGAACTCCCTACAGGTCCAACACCACCACCCGCAGGGTCTTTCCCATACGAAAGACCACGGTGACTCACTTGCCCCATCATAGAGACTTCCTCCACGTTCACCAGCCCGATAACAGACATCACCTACCCAATTACGTACCACGGAACCTGTACCTCCAGAAATTTAATCTATTTATTAAGCTGCACACAATGTCCGGTGTTTTACGTGGGCCTTACCACCACACCCCTCAACATCCGCATGAACGGTTATCGGGACAGGGTTGCTCATAAACGCCCCCTTCCAGTGGCCGATCATGCGGTAAACCACTCCTTACCCTTCAATAGATGCTTCACAGTAAAAGCAATCCGGACTCTCCCAAAAGACTCTCCGGCACCGCAATTCCGCCAATGGGAGCTGGCCCATATAGAAATCCTCCGCTCTCTTTCCTTTCCCGGTCTAAACCTCCGCTAACACCACTACCTCAAATACCCCATCCTCTTCCCATTCCCTCTACCTCCAGTGAGACACTTAATTTTAGTTTTAGTCATACTCTTGTGCCGAAGAAGGGCGGATGCCCGAAAGCTCCAAGAAAAAGTCTTCCTCTATCACGTCCACAACACCAAATAAGTGTCCACTGGCTCCCTCCTATCCCTCTCAACTACTAGTTGCAATCTTATATGTGTGTATATATATATATATATATATATATACATATTCCATCCATCCTCATTTTCCTTCTCCAGCCCCTCCACCAACATTACCTACCCCATCACCTCCAGAAGTGATTGCACCACGAGGAATGTCATTTACCTCCTCCCCTGCATCCTATGTCCTGCTTTCTACGTTGGCCTCACCAGCAACCCTCTTAACATAAGAATGAACGGCCACCGGCATAGCATAAATCTCAAACGTCCCCTTCCGGTGGCCTCTCACGCTAATTTACACAAGATAACTTTTAATAATTGCTTTAATGTAAGGATTATCCGCGCCCTACCGGACGACACCCCCGCCCCCCTTCTTCGACAGTGGAAACTTGCCCATATACGAGTACACTTGCTTGACTGTTTCTCACCCTTCCCCCGGTCTCAATCTCCGCAAGTCTTATTATTCCCCCTCCCCGCCTATCCTCAAACTCCTTGCATCACCCTCTTATATCCCTACCCAGTGCGTAACTTTAACAGTACAGCCTCGGCCAGGAAAGCTTTCAAATTTGTGTTTTTTTTCGTGTGTTTCTGTTTTTCCTGTGTCTTCAGCACCCACAGCGGCCCTCCAGTTTTTGTAAGTATCCACTGGGCTTCTTCCAACACCTTGTTGCCACCTTTATAATTATATATATATATATATCTGTCTTGTAGTTTTCCAAATCTGTCTTTCTTTCTTTCTGTGTATAACTCTCTTAGAATCTTTCAATATCTCAGCACTGGAAGCAGCTAGAGATATAAAATTTGGTGAATTCTTAGACGACCACATTAACTAATACAAAATGATACTATTTTTACATAAAGTGTCCTAGGTTGACTCCAGATATCTTTTCGTTTTGTCATTTAAAATCAGGGAAAAAACGATTTTGACCGTGCAGACATTTTTTCTTTTGCTCATTAAAATATCTAAATATTAACTTGGAACTTCAAAGAAAATCTAAAAGACGACCGAAATTCTAAATTAGCGGTCTTTTATTATATCTTGCGCTTTTAAATTTAAAAAATACGTAAAAGTGCGTCTTTTTTTTATTTTAACGCTTAATCTAGCATGAGTTGCTATGCAACCTGTATTGTTTTGTTATTAATTAATCAAGTCACTACAATCTTCCAAAGCATATTTTTCTTGAAAGAAGCAAGCAAGAAGAAGTGTATTCAGTGTTATCAATTAGAATAACCTAATTAAAGCATTTAACGAAAGGTAAAGTGCACAAAGTGCCATCTATTATTACGATATTAACATAAATATTATATAAAAATTAATTTTAGTGTTTTCAGTATGTTATAATTTTTAATATTACCCGTCATATGACAGGTTATTATTCTAATATATATGTATATATAAATATATATAAATATATATATATATATATATATATATATATATATATATATATATATATATATATATATATATATATATATATATATGGAACTACTCACTTGGTGGTCGTTTATATATTTTCTGTATTATCCCTATATTCATCAGCAAGTTCGGTCAGAAGCACAAATTTTCGAAGGGAGAGATAGAGGCACTAAATATTTAAGGGAATATCAATCCATTTTTGTTGCTCCGGTAAAGGCTAGACTAATTGATTCCATCCTGAAAACATAACGGTTCGGAAGAATGAACAGAATGCCGGGTTGGCGACGGAATTAACGAAAACAGCGCGTATTGCAGGCGAATAAACAGACGGTCCCGACGAGCGGGGAAATTGTTCTAAGTAATAGGGGAGGCAACAGCTTGGTTTCGGGGGCGATACCGTGGAACGAGAGGGGGCGGGATTCAGTGGGGAGGAGGAGAGGGTGGGGGGGGGAAAGGGAGTGACAGAAAGGAATCGAAGGGTTGGGAGGATAATGAGGTAGGGAGGGGAGGGAAGGGAAGAGGAGAGGGGAAGGGTGCGCGTGAGGAGTCGAGGAGTGCGGGGGAGACAAAGATTGCGGTTCGTGGGCACGCATACACGGGCGTGGATTACAAGCGTGTGGTCGCATAGAAAGGGAAAGAGAGAGAGAGAGAGTAAAGGGAAGGAAAATAGAATCCAAACATATTATAGAGAGAGAGAAGGGGGGAGGGAGAAACGGGGAGGGAGGGACACCGAAGAGGGAGAGGAGGAAGAGGAGTAAGTCTTGTGATTGCGGAGGAAGATAGGTGAGGGAAGGGAAGACTGTGAGGGGTGTTTAGGGAAGCGGGAGTCGGTGTTGGGTAAGGAGAGAGAGAGTGTGTTTGTCTATGGCAGAGAGAAACACTAAACCGTGGACTCTCGTTAATTGTTACCAGGAAGGAAGCGGTCGACGTGAGGCGGCGAACAGTCTTCGGGGAGTGGAAGTTTCGGTGGAGGGGGAGAGGATTGGGGAGAGTGGTTGCGATAGGAGAAGGGGAGAGAGAGGGAGAAAGATTGAAACGTAGAGGGAGGGAGAAAGGCTGGAGGAAAAGGGGAATGGAATCATGAGAGTGGAGCAAAAAGGCAGCGGAAGGGGAAAATTTCACTTCTGCCAATAACCGCTCGCTTTGGAAAAACTTTGATGCACGCGAAAATGCACGCGTTAATGTTATCGTGGACTTTTTTAAATGTCAAATCCACGTTGACGATTCCATCTTAATGTAATAGGTTAATTTATTTAATAATAAGTAAACAAGAAGAACTAAAATGCTTTTAGAGTCATTGAGTGAATACATTTTTTAAAAGGTTTTTTTCACAATTCCATTTTTAACCGTCTGAAGGCGCTGCACTCGCGCAAATTTCAATCCAAAGACGAGCAAAGTTGCGCGGGTAGTGGAAATTGGGGGATTAAGGGAGAAATTAGGAGAAAAGGCGAAGGCAGTACATATACTATGTAGTCGGAAACTCCTCCAGGGCACCGAGTGGAGTCCTGCGCGATGGTGCTCCCATCTGGCGGAGCGGCGGTTTGGAAATTCGACACCGATGGGACACGAACTCTAGTCCCCTGCCCAAGAGAGATTCACCGAAACAACTCCGCCGGCAAAAATAACTCCGGGGATTACATTTCCTAAGCTGTGCCGTGGGACTACAAGAGAACCATTAATTAAAACGGCGATTTGGTTGTACGCGAGGGACGACGGGAAGATTGTTTGACGGTATTCTCACTTGGAAACGAAAAAGGCGATCGAAAAATTTTTTCTGATTTTGGAAACGTTCCACAATCTATGAAAATTCATAATCCGAAATATTTCGAGTTTCTTTCGATTATTTGGCTTATAAGCAGAAGTTTTTAAAAAAGAATATTTTTCGAGTAGCAGCAATTAATTACTCTCCATGTTTTTCTTGTCTCTTTCCGAATGTTGACGATGTCATTTATATGGCAAAATTTTTCATGATATCATCTTTTTCTCGGTCACATATTCTCAAAGACAATGCTTTGCACGTGATAGAGGCGCCCAACGACTTACCGTTTAGCTTATCAGAAAACAAAGAATAGCATGGGAATGTGAGGGAGATGGAGGGAGAAAGGAGATTGGAAATATTATTTGGGGGAAAACCTTTTCCTTTGGCTTATTCCACAGCCGATCATCGAAGAATCAACAAGTGGCGTGGAATCATACAAATTCAAAGGGCCACGTGACCATATGCCTAATTCGATGCGTCCATAAATGGAAATTTGTGGCCGTTTCGTTTTGGGTTCCATAAATGTCGCGATTGAGTATATGCTCGTGATTTCGCTAATCCGATATGATTTCCATTGTAACGACCGTTGGACTATGGAAGGAAAAAAACCTTAATATTTCACTATTTTTTTTATTTGAGCGAACTTTATGGGTCATATCGTTCAAAGAGAGAGAGAAATCAAGCGTATTAACATAGCTTATTTGGAGTAAAATGTGAACGTTAAATATATTAGAGCTCATCTGCTCCGGAAAACTGAGTTTTATTTACATTTTACTGTCAGAACATGGAAGAAAAATCAGCTTAAAACGAAACCTCTTTGTTTGTCAATACAGGCGTCCTTTGGCAATCGTGATTTAACGTTTTCTCGAAAACGCAATGATTAGCGAAACTCTGTTCCCGTGGACGCATTGGTATCCATACAGGCCCAGAGAGCACTACATATTGCAACCTAAAGAGCGTTCAAATGTTGTTAAGAAATATGTTTTAAAATGAAATTCTTGATTTTAAACGACGCGTAGGAGTTTCTCGCTCTGAACTCATTGTCAGTCACAAATTGCGCGGAACATTGCTTTAATATAGTAATTATGATGGACTGAAACGATTATTGGCGCAGTCGATGATTGGCTATTGACGCCTGTATACCTCGCTTTCCACTAGAAGCCCTGAAAAAGTTTTATCACGTGAAACTATATATGAAAAATGAGTTTCATTTGATGACACAATATGAATAAGCGGCTTATATTTATTGAGGTATAAACATATTAATATATAACAAAGTAATTTTTAAATGATTAATTTACAAAGTATATCCACAGTTTTACATGTTAGGTTTCTAATCTAATGAATATTGGCTTATGACATGAATATATTACATTACTAACAAGCAGGGGCGGATCCAGAAACTTCTCAAGGGGGAGGGGGGGCGATCGCCCCTGCCAAATGCCCTATATTTTGAAAATCCGTACCCCTATCAGAGTTCTTCTTTCCCTTGCTATACAGACCTAATCTGCGGCGTATAATTGAGGATTTTTGCGCGGAAAGAATTTAAGAAAGCGCCCAGGGGAGTGCAATGGGGTTATCCAAGGAGGGGGCAATCGCCCATCCCCCCCCCCCTCCCCCTGGATCCACCACTGCTAACAAGTTAGAAAAGTGTACAAGACAAGTGTAAAAGACTGATAGAAGACCGCTAATCCACGCGATCTCATGATGCTTCGTAACACTAGTAGAAACAATGGCCAATGTTGAATGGTTACTAACTACAATCTAATGTTAATTAAAATTATTTTATGGCAAAAAATTCCCCTCGAACAATGTATTGTCGATACTGAAACATATATGCTTACTGATTAAATCGACCAAAGGAGTTAATCATCTATCATAACCACTAAAGAGCTCGATCTCATCTACTGAACAAGGAATCTTAAGAGCTGTAAAAGGATCCCGAATATTATAACCAACGTAAAAAAAAGTTTAGTTTGAGGATTTTCGATGATTCCCAGAATTCTCCATGCGTATTTTCTACCTGCACGCGAGTTCACTGAAGCGACAGAAGTAGGAATAGCGATATATCTCCGTGATTTTAAGTTACGTGGGATGCCAAAACGAAGTATCTCCTCAGTGAATGGGAAGCGATTCCTCGCCTCCAATTTCACGACGAGTTTCACAAGACGCGGGCCAAAAAAATAAGAGGTCACAACCTTTCCTTCTGGACGGTTTCATGTGTCAAAAATGGAAAAGACAATTTCGTTACGTTCTCCTTTCTGCGATCCGTGCAGCCCACGTCGCTGAGGAGGATGAAAAAACGAGAGAGAGAGAGAGCGAAGGTCCGTGGTTGATTCGCGACGTCCGAAAAGTCTCAGTAAGGGACATTTTAAGCGTGACTGGAAGGGGAAGAGATCTGGAAGGGAGAGAGGGAGAAAAAGAACAAGAGAGAGATGGGAGAGTGTAAAAAGAGAGAGGTAGAAAGAGAGACGTGTCCCTCTGGAGACAAGGCGTTGAGTCGCGCATTAGATCCGATGTTAATTATGCAAATCCGGAATATCTTTGGATCCCTCTCCGCATATTAATCTTGTAAGGATCTTCGCCACGGAAAAACTCGACGACTGAATTATAGAATGAATGCTCGTACCGTTGTTTCAGACTCTGATGAAAATAGCATTTCTTTAAAATATTATCGCGTGAATCCTAAATAAATACTATATCATAGACGCGAGTCGCGAATTTCGTCCGTCGTTTTACTAACATTTCTGATCTATTTACGATTAATCCGCGATGGGACTCTCGGCGATCCATAAGAAGATACGATTTGCAATTATACCGTCGCGTTATCATCAATCCGTCGAAGATACCATGTGCGACATGTACGCGTGTTTGTATTCCAAGTCGGTCTTCGCGTGATAAACAATCCACCCTCTTCGGTTGTAGTCGACTGAGAAAGCATCCTTAGTAGTCATAGGCAGTGCGCTCCAATGAAGCCATCTCCTTCTAATTGAGTACGTAATTCCGCTTTGCAACTCGGTTCGCTAATATCATTACGCTTATGCGGCGGTGTACATGAATCAATCCTAACGATAGGGACACGTCTCTCTTTCTACCTCAGAGAGAATATTACTTGCGAAGAGAGGAGAGTTGGGAGAGGGAGGAAGAAATTCATAGGCGGAATCCGTTCGAATTCGCGACATGAGGACTTAAAATGTGCAGTGAATTCAAATAGGAAAGAGAATATAGTGAATCCGTTCCGTTTTCCGCTGGGTCTCATGACTGTCGCCATTAAACCGATCGTTGAATACGGAAAATTGGAAGGAAACCGTACATTAGGAATAAACGTGGGAACCGATAATTAAGGTCTTTTCAAACCATTTCACCGTTATTAGGTTCCTTAAGCAATTAGATACAGAAATGCTGACCTAGAAATTACATACAATATTCGATTTTTGTGAACGATCAAAAGGATGTAATCATACATTTTCCGCTTAGTGATTATATTAAAACCGTTAAATAATTTATCATAATATCGTAAATTAATATTTTCTTACGCAAAATTATTATTCAATGTTGAGGGAATAATCGGAAAATAATTTATTAATTTATTTCCTCAAATTTTGGACGAACGCGATTAAAATAGTTAAATTTTGAAAAAGTCTTTACCATAAAGTCGTAATAGAAATTAAAAGGGTATACCTGAAAGAATAGGAAATTCGCTATCGACAAAAATTAAAGACGATAGTTATCTATAAATTACTGTAATCCTGTACTGTAATGGAATGTTAGTTCATGTGTAAATACAAGAGTGCGAAATAAAATTGCCTCAACTTTGCATCTTTGAATGATAACTAAAACTATGTGGACCACAGACATTATTTTATCAAAATAATTAATACGCCATCTTAATTTCTTTTATCACTAATTCAAGGCATCTACAAATAGAAATGCTTGATTACACATTCCATGCAATAATTTCGAATGCCTAAAGTGTAGGGTCCAAAAATTTCAACAACTAGAGCAATACTCGTTTATCTTAAACGCGTGGCAAAAATAGTGTAATTTACTTTATCGCATAGAGATTAATAGCAAAAGTCGCGCTAAATTGAAGCTTGCTACCATTCACGCATCCACTCATTATTAGATGCGACATAATATTTACAAATACTAAGGACTGGATTGGAAAAGCAACGGTCTATACGACATCTTGTTCAATCGCAAGAAGACATCTGTGTACATTCACTCAGAGAATTAAACGGTCGATGTTTCATCTTCTCTCACTCGGAATCACTTTTTTAATCCATCCCTCGAGGATCGGCTGTTACGCGATTTTTTTTCTGCTAATCGAAGGAGGCTTGAAAAGAGTCGGGGAATAAGGATGGAGGAGGAATGGGTTTCTTTTCCTCCCACTCTCTCCCCAACCCAACCCCCGCCAACATTAAGCCCCAGCATCTCAACGAAAGATATCTCAGGCGATTGGAAATCACATCGAGCAGCAGAAGGGTGAAAAAGAAACCAATTCAAAGTCATTGAGTTCGAAAAGCCTTATTAGAGAAGTTATGCAACGGGAAACCTCCTCCTCTCCTCTTCCGCCCCTTCCCTTATCCCTTCCCCTCTCTCCCTCCCCTTTCCTCCGCCCCACCGCCCCTCCTCCACTCTCTCTCTCTTTCTCATCCTCTCCGCATGAGAGGCCGCCTCGTTCATTTCGGTCAATTTATCGGATCAAGCGGTTCCATTATTCCCACATTCCCTGAAGATGAATCGCGTAACTTATATTTTTTTATGGATGGCGTGGCGGGGAGCCTTCCTCGCCATGGAGTGAGAGCGGTCTGAGGGAAATGTGTGTGCGCGCTCGCGTGCGTTTGTTTGAGCGAAGAGTAACGGCGCAGGAAATCGGAGGGGTCAGCATCTCTCCCTACTTCTCTCTCTCTCTCTCTCTCTTTATTCACTCCCCTCCTCCTCCTCTTCCAACCCGATGAAGGAGGAGCTGATTGGAATTGATTCCGGCGCCTCCGGAGGCAGGGGCGGCGGCTGTGGCTCACGAGGTCCTTCTAATACTACCTTGGGGGCGGATCGATGTCTCCCTCTCTTTCTGGACCGCCCTTCCCGCCCCTCGGAGGAGAGATAGAGAGGGAGTAAGGAGAGAGAGGGAGAGAGAGAAGGATTCCTGAACACCGCGATGACATCGATTTAATTGCCGTCCTGTAAGAGAGAGAGAGAGGGGGGCGGGGGTGTTCTCCGCCGTGTTAATTAACGCTTACATCGAATTCTCGAGTTGATCGGCTCGACGTGAATTGCGACCCAAATGCTTTTCCGGCGACGCGCTAATTATGGCACGTCTCGGCCGATGGCGTCTCCCACTTCGTCCCTCAATTTTATGCATCCTTTTTTTTTAAACTGTCTGCCATTTTTTTTCTCCTCCCTCGTCTTCTAATATCGTCGCCTGACCTCGCCTCCTTAATCGCTACTTTGTCGACCAATTTGCGCTTCTCCCACCTTCCTACTTCACCCGTTTATTCTCCCCTTCCTTTAATTCCCTTTCTCCTTCCCTCTCCCTCTCTTTCTCTCCCCCTCCCACCCTCCCTCGTTCCATTGTCCGTCTCTAGGGCGACTCGTGCCTTCCTCTCGAATCTCTATTAGGGCGATATCGCTCCGGCGAGAGGCAGAGAGAGAGAGATAGAGAGAGAGTCGCTTGCCCTGAGGCGGAAATCTCATCGGTTACGGAATATCCGTGTTCGAAATCTGCACCAAAACGTCTGACGCTTTTCTTCGCCTTTAATCTAATTCGATGATCTTAAAGACCTGCTTGTCTTCCAAAACTTTGGAATCATGAGACTTTTTCCGCCATTTGTCGAGGAAAGATATCCCTATTCCAATTTTGAACGAAAAGTAGCGATCCACCTTCGGTGCTTTATTAGTTAAACTCCATTATTCTCTCGGTTCGTTTTTACGAAAAAGATGACACATTTTTTATTTTAGAATTAAAGTAGGTCCAGATATGGTTCGCGATATCTGCAAGTTATGGTGCGTTCTTCTTCCAAGTTTAATAGCGGAAGTAATTATAGAGCCTTTAGAGAGAGAGAGAGACCCTTTAGAGAGAGAGCCTTGGCCAATAGTTATTTAGGAGGGCCACAACTCGTGATTCCTGATAACATGTGGCTGAATTTTAAGGCGGAAAACAAACTATCGAATTATTAATAACTTATTTACATATATACATATTGGCCCAATATCCGCATCAGAAACACATACCTTATACCGAACATATTTATACATAAGAATACATTTTCTTTTCGTAATTAAAGCATAGATAACTATTTTCTAATGTTGCAGCGATATTCAGATTTAAAAAATATTTTTCAAATAAATGTCTACTAAATATGAAATTGTTTGGTGATAATGGCATAAGTAATGGTTTGGCTAAATTGCTTAACTCCTGATTTTAAATATAAATTATTGAAAAATTGTGAGTTGCATTGATTTAAAATATATTTTCCAACGTGGATATTTTCACTAGATTTTTTACTCTCAAGTTTATTCCGCGGTATCGTTTAGAATCAAAACGATACCACGGAATATTTTTGGTAGCTTAACTGTCAGCCAAAGCACAAAATTTAAGAATGTTACCCGCCAAGTCAAGAACTTAGCACACCGTTGCTACCTATATCATGAGTTTTAAACGTGCACCAATACCTATAGATAGATAATTTCTAACCTCTGTGAACTCTTTCATCTACCACAAAATAACAAAAGAATAGACAGATTGCACTTTTCATAAACTTGCAATAAAATTATAAAAGAAGAATAAATTGATTTTCTCATAAAAGTAATTTGTTCCCTGAATGTTTTGTTATTTTAAGTTTTATTATAAAATATTTCTTACTTTGCAGTCTTGAACTTCTGACTCGTTCTCTAAAAAAACTTGGGATTTGAACATTCATAATAATGGACCCTCAAATAAAATTAGATCAGTGAGCCCCGTAATTGTAATAGTAAGAAACTTCTATCATATTTGCCTAACTAATCACAAATACTCGCGTTTTTATTCCGTTTACCTCAGACTTTTATATCCTTCTGATTATTTTTACAAAAACTTCATCAATTTTGCATTCTTTTTTCTGTGCGATAATCTCGTAATACGCAGCTTTTCGGGATTTTTAAATCAACCTGAAAAATGGATCCCTTAAAGAAGCTGTCCCCCATCTACGACCCGCGGACCATATCCATATCAAAAAGGTTTATTCGTATATTTCCCAGCAGATTTTTTAGATCTTATTTATGAAATCTAAACGCTATTTTTCGAGCACGATGCGACATAATTTTAATATAAGCACATTACACAATAATTTATAAACCTCAAAACTACCTGTTTAAAAATTACGCAATGCGCGAACAGTTATTTGAAAGGCCATATGCATTAATACATTCGTATCTGTATAGTAACTGCTAGCGGGAAGTGCCATTTATGAAATGTAAACCACATTTGCAAATGTGCCGATGCGATATATCTTTAACATAGGTATATGAAGCGTAACAAGAATTCCCACTTTGAAATTTTACACATTCGTTCCAAAGATTGCATGTGGCCCTCGCAGTCCTGTATAAAGCTTCACGTGGTCCAATTAATAAAACGTCTACGCCGCCAAGTACGGTCTTTTTGCTCTCATCTCATTTGCCATGTAGGCGGCTTCTTCCATTTTCTAGCAGCAAAAATTTATCCAAAACCAGTGTCTCTGGTCTAATCCCTATATCGATAATAAGTGCCAACTTCAATCCGGTTTTTAAGATTTCTTATAACTAAAGCGGAAGGTTACGTCATAAGCAAGGACACACTTGAAAAACTGAAACACGTTTTCTTATCCATAACACACACTATTGTTCCATATTTGAAGTTTCACAGCCTTGTCATACATTTGAAAAACTAAATTCGTAAGAATATTGCTTGATTATTACAATAAAATACAAAATAGCGGCAACGGCTTTAATGTTGTAATGTTCCGTCAGAGAAAGTTTTTGGCGAAAGCGGAAACCATTCATTTAGATCAATTACCGGTAATATTGACCTGAACTTATTTTTAACAAATACAAAGGCAAATATTTTAAATATAAATCGTCAATAGTAAAATAACTTAAGTAAAAAGTAATAAAATATATGTTCAAAAGAAGAACGAAGGACTCCTTCAACGTTCGTCAACCTATTAGGACTTATGAAGGTTGAAAAAGGATTTGTAGTTAGTGTGAATGTGTCAATTCTAACATTTTATTTACTTAAAAACAGTTTTTAAAAAGGTAAAATGTGTGCATTTTGGTACACGCATGAAGTCTCCTTTTATATTTTACTTACGCAAACATCATTATTTCCAATGAAATTAGGACTCATAGAGGCGACCCAAATGTACATGACAAACTATGTGAAATTTATTATTCTAATTCAATGGTAGTAAAGCAATACATTTAGATAACTCATTCGTTAAATGGGATCTATTCAGATGAAATTTTAATTGGCCGAATTAACGCCGTGAATGGCGTGATTGGATCACGCTTTCGAGTGCATGAAAGAAAGGTTCAAAGGAGCGGATTGATGCCAAGCTCCTTCAAAGATGCGAAAACGATCCGCTCGCCAGTTGCCTCGCAATTACTCCGCTTAAGTTCGACTGCGGTGTAATCGCGAAATAAGGGCAGCGGTGTCTGTGAGATGGAGTTTGAAGCGAGTGAATGCTCTCTATGAAGCCCAATTTAGGTGAAAGGGAAAATAAAAAGTTTTAGCCTATTACACGAAAGAACCGTGTTTTTTTGAAGGGAATTCTCTCTCTCGTTGCCCGATATCTGTGCGGGGGAAACCTTTAGACTTTTTAAAACATTTCGGAGAAGAAGGCGCACATCACAAACCTTGGGAGGAATTTATGGAACAATGAAACTTCAACTATTTCTGCTGCTCTTAATGGCATTTTTAGAGCACTTCTAGAATATAACCAAAAGAAAATAATTTCATTAAATTCCACTAAAAAGGTTCAATATCGATGCAACCACTTACTTATATACCTACATTTAGTGTGTCTTTGATATAGAAAATTTCATTTAACAATATATAGCAGAGGTGGCCAAACTTCCTTACCCTCAGAGCCGCACACGATAATCTTCGAAAGTTCGAGAGCCGCATGACACACATTCTGTGCTCATAAATTTAGGAAACAATTCAGATATATTATCAGGGGCGTAACTTAAAGGGTGCAGGCCCAAGCAGCGTGTGGGGTCCGCGTGCTTTGCCCTCCCCCCCCAATAAAACGCTTAAAGGACTCTCACTAATTTGAATGAACCAGGAATTAAAGAATATTCGCAAAATTTATGAGAATATATGACAGATTTATTGACCAAGGATTTAGTGAAGAACTTTTATCGCTATCAACACCGTTTTGAAAGGTCAGCTTGATAACTAAATAGACACCAAGAAACTATTGGATTTAATACTAAGGAAATGCAGACGCATCAATTTATAGGAATTATACGCAGCTCTGTTGATACATTATCAGCAACTTTGTCGTCAAGTGAAAGATCTTTTCCAAAACTAAATTTAATGAAAAAACTACCTACTCCAGTGGACGGAAGTAGATTGCAGTATTTATTATTTCCTTCAATAGAAAACACAGAAGCATGCATAATGAAAACTGAATGTTCATTTAGAAAATTTCAGAATTGAAATGAAATGAAAAATCGATCAAAGTTAAAATATTATAAAATTAAATCATTTTTTAAATTTATTTCAAAATTTAAATGTCGAAAAAATCGATAAAAATAATAATATTAAAAATAATTTAATGACAACATTTTGCATAGGTGGACATCCCAAAACTTTCACTTGCATAGGGCCCCCAATATCGTAGTGAGGGCCCTGTCTCTTATACATCCCTTAGACATCCCCAAAAAGTCTCACAGCGTCACTGGATTCTGTGGTGAAAAACAAAAAGGATATTTAAAAGAACCGCAAACTAATTGTAAGTTAAAACAGCCGCATGTGGCTCGCGAGCCGCAGTTTGGCCACCCCTGATATATTGTATTTCATGGTTTCAAATCAATATCCAATTATTCTCCAATCCGTCAAAAGATTTGGGGAATAATATTTTTCGAATACTCTTAATCAATAAAAAAAATTAAAAATTATATACCAGAACTAGTAGAAGTGCCCGTCAAAAATGACGGGGATGATCTATTATTCTGAAATAAAATTGAGGCAGTCTTCTTCGACCTGAAATCATACCTCCTGCTGAGAGGGTTGCCTTCGATCCGAGCGAAGGTTCGAAATCCTCGCCGCGAGTATATATTGCGCTTCAAAAGCTGGCCTTAGTCCCCTCTTGCCAGGTATATTTCTGTTTTTCAGAGCGTGACAGAGGGAGTGACAACAGAACAAAGGGACCGAATAAGGCTTTTATATATTACAGACAGAGTAAAACGTTTTTTTATTATATCATAATGCTATCTTGAAAATGTCATCAAATTCTGTTCAGTCGCATGCGAGATATTAAGCTTCAAAAAGCATTACAGACAACGTTTGCTAAGGCTTTTATTTATATGATAAACTTCCATATATACAATGAAATTTGTTAAGGATAAAATTTTAATTTTAAAGTGCCGTGTCCAACATCAAAATTATTCTTCACCATGACCGAGTACTAGACACAAGAGAGTTGAAGAACGAAGAAGTTATTTCCATTTCTAATATCTGTTCGTCGATGTTTAAGCCGTAATAGAAGTCACGAGTGTTTTCGCGGGTCGGATGAGAGTTTAAATTGGAAATAAAAGATTCTGTCTGTAATTTAAAAAATTATAACATTCTCTGACAATTATTTATAGTTAAAATTCAGAAAGCAAGGTTTTAATGCAGCAATATTAAATTAAATATAAAAATATCTGTATCAAATATCATAGCTTGTTTGGTAATGGAAGCTTCGAGGACCGCATAAAATGATCTCAATGTATGCTGTACGTCTCTGATTTAAACCAACCCAATCCATGTGGGAGCTTTTTAGGATTTGACCTGAGTATTTAAATTAAAGAAAATCTAATAATTTGTATATTTATTGGATTAAGGGAATATTAGGAATCATAATGATTATAATCATACTAGTATATAAGTCCGTAAGTACGACGGCCTAACTATAGTTAAATTTACAATAGTTGCCTCTCTCCCTCCCTCTCTTTCCCTCGCTTCCTTCGCTCTCCCCCTCCCTCTCCCCCACTCTCTCTCCCTCTGTCTCGTATTAAAAGCATTCAAAGCACGCTTATACACCCATAAGGATTGAAATAACAACAGGATTTCGAGGTCTAACAATGGAATTGGTAGGCAAGACAACATCCCGTTAAAAATGGCAATATTTCCTCAAACTGTGTGAATTATAAACGTTTAACATAAGCGATTTCGAAATGTAGGTGGAAAAAGATGAACAGAATAAAAAACTTTATATTTTTTTCATCGAAGTGGTTCAGATCAGAAGATCTTTCTAATTTAAGAATGAAAGTTCGCAG
The DNA here is from genome assembly GCA_036926305.1 of Uropetala carovei. Lineage (NCBI taxonomy): Eukaryota > Metazoa > Arthropoda > Insecta > Odonata > Petaluridae > Uropetala > Uropetala carovei. Next base: position 1,279,377 of record JAXCHB010000193.1, read on the forward strand.
GTCGAAAAATCGATTTTTGGGTGTTATTTTACGAGAAATGGAAATGTCCTCCTTGGAGTCGAACCAAGGACTTTTATATAGAGATTTAGGTACTTATGTATTATCTCCAGAACCTTCCTTTGGTATTATCTTCCTTACGTATTACAGAATAACAACGTATTGTTGTATTTACAATATTTTATTTTCAAAACAACATTAACAGAAACTGATTGGCCGGTCTCGACATTTACAAACCCAATCACCGGACAACGGTGAAGGATACAGGGATACTTTGGTTCCGTGCGAGGCGAAGGGCGCGGCAGCGCTCGGAGACGACTACCCAGTAAAACGAAGCGAGCCGAAGGCTCGTCAATATATCCTTTCATTTTTTTTGAGAGGATATAACATTGAAAGGATATATTGACGAGCCTTCGGCTCGCTTTGTTTTAATGGGTAATCGTCTCCGGGCGCTACCGCGCCCTTCGCCTCGCCCGGAACCAAAGTATCACTCCCCGTTGTCCGAAGATTGGGTTTGTAAACGTCGAGACCAGCCAATCAGTTTCTTGTCCGGAGATTGGGTTTGTAAATGTCGACACAGGCCAATCAGTTTCTGCTAATGTTGTACTAAGTATGGCATGGGGATAATACGTAAGTACCAGGTCCTGCGAATGGTCCTGCAGATAATACGTAAGAACCGAGATTTTATTTTTGTAATCATCTTAAAAAATGCCAAATTTGGAGATTCTATCTCGATTCTTTCTCGAGTTATTCGCGTTAAACCATAATTCGCCACCAGATGCGCGATCTATTCGACAGGGTGACCAACCAACGAACGGACGGACGGGCTATTATTAGATAAGATAATAATTCTTCCTTCCTTCCGTACAGAGACCTCTCCTTATCGACTTGTGCAAAATTTTTCCTTCATTAATAAAAATACGTAAAGGATAAAACTATAAGGTACCGTATTCTTGCGATCCAAACTATATAAAAGAAGTGTCACTTGGTCACTTTGTCAGTAATGCTTTTTGAAGCTTAATATGTCGCAATCAACTGATCCGAATTTTATGAAATTTTCAGGAGAACATTATGATACAATAAGAAAACGCTTTAATGTCTCGAACTCGAGATCAAAGACCGCGGTTCAACTCCAGGGAATAATTTTCATTTCCAATAAGATAACACGAAATTACAAGTAAAAATGAACTTTTCGACGCTCAGGCTTTTACTCTTTTTTAGATTAAAATTAGAAAAAATTGACCTACGAACTTCGGATGTGAACCATTTTGAAGAAAACATTATACAGGTTCTTATTCTGTTCGTCTTTTTCCGCCTACAGTTCGAAATCGTTCGATTTAAACGTTTAATTCACACAGTTTGAGGAAATCTAGCTATTTAAGGGGATGTTGCCTTGCCTACCAATTCCATAGTTAGACCTCGATACCATATTGTTATTTCAATCCTTATGGGTGTAAATGTGCTTTGATTGCTTTTAATACGAGAGAGAGAGAGGGAGAGGGCAAAGGGAGGGGGAAGGTGGGAGGGTGAGAGAGGAAAGGAGAGGGAGGTAGAGGAAGGGAGAGGGGAAGAGAGTGGGAGAAGGGAAATGAAGGAGTGGGAAATGACTTTCAATACAATTTAAGTTTGTGATGCGAATTTGAACTCCATAAATAGCTTGAGCGATCGAATCTTTACTCCCGGCATTTTTGACGGGCTATACACTAGTGTTTACATGTTACACGGTCGAGGTTTTCAGAAATACGAATACTTTTACGAAACTTTGTGGATTTTCCGGATGTTGCCAAGGCGACTTGTTGCCTCCATATCAATTAGCGTCGATTAAGCATTCAAATAGACGTAAGAATAGCGTTATGCACTTCACGCTTTTCTTTAAGCTTCGAAATTATTGTCAGTCTTGTTACATAGCGTCATAGAAAGTTATTATATAAGGATTTGAATCTTCTTTCATCATTTGAATACCGACGCGTTAACTATTTCGTAAGTAAAATCATTATATTCTACATTATGTTCGATCCACCATGTATTGCTACTGTATACGGATGTATTCATCTGCAACCACAATTCTTAATTTACGAATTGATTCTATGTTTGGGCGGCAGAAAAATTTTTTTTTTAAAACTCTTAGTCGATTTTCGGCTTCTCTCTTTGAGATCGATTCATATTCAAAACCATTAATTAATCCTATATCACCCTGTACCTCCGGTGTCGTAACAATCGCCCCATATATTTTGACCTGCCATCGTTTAAGAGACACGCAGCTCGTCCTATCCGAAATCTAAATAGTTACATCTTTTGTTGCATGCGTTTGTACAGTCATTCCGAAAAGTCAAGCGACACGGCTCGGTCACGCCACGCATAGTACGGAGCTGAAAGTTCCGAGTATGTTGGTATCCATTGCTTGAGGGGAAGCAGGAGAGGGGAATGATAGGGAGGGGTGGAAGACTGAGGAGGTGGGTTTCGAAGCCTGGGTAGGCTTGCAGGGAGAAACGAACTGAATCCCATTCAACAGTGCGAGGACATCCATTCCATCTCGGAAAAAAGGACTCTCTCGGTGGTTGCCTTCGCATGCCAAGGGTAACAAGAAAACCTCCGAGAGAAGGAGGCGTGTAAACGGTTCGAAGTCCTCAGTGATGTCTTACAATGAGATAGGGAAATATAAATGAATATGCCGCGTCTAGAGAGCCTTGTGGAAATGATGCAATATTTTCACCTTTGTGGGCATTAATGCGAAATGCTAGGCTGCACTTTACTTCGGAAAGCGTAAAAAATAATCAATGTGTCAAGGGCAAAAATTATATAATACTTCATAAATTACGGTAACAAAAATGAGAGCTGTTGATTTAGTGGAGATCCTGAATGAGCATCTTCTGCCTTATGACAGACAGATAGTGCCAGACGGCGAAGACGTGGTAGTAATACAAGATAATTCATCGTTAGATACGGCCGGTGTAACTCGACAATTTTTCGATTTTCGGCTTCCCTCTTTGAGAGCGATTCATATTCAAAACCGTCACTTAATCCTATATGACCCCTGTACCCCCGGTGTCATAACAACCTCCCCCGAAGGATACTTATACCTATATTTTGATCTGCCATCGTATAATTCACCTAGAAAAAATAAAGAAAACACGCAAATTGTAAGAGACATGCAATTCATCATATCTGAAATTTAAGTAGTTACATCTTTTGTTGCATGCGTATATACATGTTTGCTTATGTAAATATTTCCTGCAAATTTAAGCTAGGATCAAACATATCAAAGCATTTAAATGCGGACAAAGGATTATACACCTATGATTCATGTAATACTGATGTAAAATATTATCATAGATTTCAATCCTTGCGAGAACTCATGTTTTGATTAAAAAAACTTAGTGAAATGAATTTTCCCATTGAGAACATGAGAGGGCAAGGATACGATAATGGCTCGAGCATAAAGGGAAAGCATTCTGGTGTTCAAAAGGGCATTCTATATATAAATCCAAGAGCTTTCTTAGTTCCGTTCATCTATCATCCTCTCAACCTAGAAGGTATTTATAGCAATTAGTTTACTATTAGGTACATTTAAGTAGCTTAGTTGAGACTTTATTTGTTAGAATTGAAAGCCGAAAGCTGATCAATAGGGGACGAAAGCCTCTAATACCTCCTCAGGAGCTAGGAGATGACTGACGGTACGTAGGACCGGAAATCGACTATTACGCATTAATAATTCTCCGATTAGTTATTTAAAATACACGTTCAAAGTGAAAGCCTGAGATTTTCCATAACAGAGACATTAATCGTAGTACCAACGGCATGTGATCGAATTTCTAGAATAACACTATGTCATCGTAGACCATTTCTGCCGTTATTACCGAATCTTAACGAAATAAAACCATAGTTGGTCCTCAGCATGAGGAATCGCGGTTTTTACTGCAAAAACGAGGAAAACTCATTTTTCACGGCATCAAACCAAAGGACCACAGCATAGGTCGCAGTGTTAAAACTGCAAAACCCCTGCGATACAATTAGTCTTAACCAGTTGCTGCGCAACGAATGCACGGAAAGTCCTCTCAACGGTCATTTTCCCGGAATCTCTTATTTAAGTGAGTTATTGCGGTCTCACTGACGAACCGATATTAAATCTCCCTCGCTTCCTTTTCCTACCTCCCCCTTCGTTTCCCTCCCCCACAACCGATTGTTCAAACGATCGATTCGACTTAGCGTGAGATCCGGCTCGGTTGGGTAACTAAAGGATATATCGGAACGCTTTGATTCTATCGGCGAGTGATGAACCAAAAATAAAACTCTCGTTTTGCGGCTGCTACTCAAGCCTATTCTTGATGTTTCGACTGATTCTGCGTTTTTGATGCAGACGGGCGCTGCATTTCACCATGCTCTGTTTCCGCGATAACTGTACATATAAAAGTGAAATTCACTTTATATATACAGTTGATTCTGCGAGTCTTCTGTGCCCTGCCACGTAAGTACCGCCTTTACGGCGATTTGGATTATTATTTCCAATTTTATCAGATTATGTTTGTTCTCTATACAAACCCACGCTTTTGAAGATATCGGTACGAAACCGCATAGGTATATAATTTTACCATGCGGGTATCATAGGCTATATCAGCGTTTCCCAACCTTTTTAGAGACGCGGCACCCTTAAGTGACTTTTCAGAATTAGGCGGCACCCCTCCCTATCCACCATCAGTAATAATCGTGGTGAAGTTGAACCCCTAACCCCAATCTCCGTATATTATTTCATTTCAAAGTGCCTTTGCGAAGAAATGAAGGTCGACTTAACTCTGGTTTGCATTTTTTAAAGCCGACGATGCAAAATGAAGCTAAAAATGGGAAAACAGTATATTTTTTGCGGCAACCTTCAGAACACTTCACGGCACCCAGGTTGGGAGACACTGGGCTATATGGTGATACAATATCTTGGGGGAGGGGTGCTTAATTCAATAAATATTTTCCCACAAGTTTTACGTAATTTTCGATTATTCAATATGCAAGATTTTCTTCCTTCATTCAACTTAATAGTTTCTTCATTTTTACGTTATTATACGGTTAAAACTGTTCACTATTTTATTCTTGCGATGTTTACATGTTACACGGTCGAAGTTTTTAGAAATATGCAATTGTTTTTTAATATTTGTGGATTTTTCGTACTATTTCCGGACGTTGCCAAGGCAACCATCATTGTTACCTCCAATTCAATTAGCGTCAATGAAGCCTACATATAGACGAAAGAATAGCGTTATTCCCTTCGCAATTTTGTTTACGCAATGAAATTATCGACGTATAAACGTCAATCTTTATAGATAGCAACGTAAATAGATTCTGATGGTTATTACGGAAATTGCGTGTGGGAAGCATTTATAACGATTGACCAAAGCAATTCAACCTTCTTTCGTCTCTTGAATACTGGAATCTTACCTTTTTTATAAGTAAAATGGTGATATTCAACATTTTTATATTTATCAACGCAAATAGGCCCACGCATCTGGTGTACATTTAACAGAGCCAGTGTTCAATCGTGGAAAACTATACTACGTTGCCTTTTTATGGGTTTCTTGCTTAAAAGACACAAAAGTAAAAATTTCAGAAAGGCATAATTGCGCAAGAAATGAAGCTGGAATTAGTGAAAGTGATATGATGGGAAATAAAATTATCGTAATATTTGAATGCAATACGCTCGGATATGGATTGTTTACAAGCAAATTTGATTAATTGTTAAGAAAAGCTGAATGAAAATGTATTTATTATAAATAATTTTCAGTTTTTCGTAGACTAAAATGTTTTTGTATATCCAGCACACGACCTTTCAATTGGCATCGAAAATACATTCACTAAATCCGTTGAATTTCACTTCTGCTAGTTTGAAATAAAATCACTTCGCGTTATTCAATCCTTGAACAAACTGGAACGTGGACGATCGATTCGATTCTTCCTTCCGTTTCTAATGCGGCGGCGGGTTCTGATTCCGCCGCGTTTTATGGAGTTTCCTTCGTCGTTACTGCTACTGCGCCAATTACTCTTTCGTCATCGAAGCGGAATGTAAGCAGTCGACTGTGCGTCGAAAAATAAATAATTTCATAGGATTATATTGAAAAAGAACGAAACGGAGCGAAAGTTGCCATATCTGAGCTCTAAATACCTGCTCTCGGATTATTACTTTTTTTTTGTTGTCCCCAGCTGACTGTAGCGGCGTTTTGGTCGTGATGAGATCCGTGCGTAATTCATTTTGAAGATTTAGGCTAATCTCTAAAGCTGACGTGGTGCGTACGGAGTTTTCCTTACTTCCTCACTCCGACGTTAAATTATCCCCGATTCTTCCGTTTCTACATGGTCATCCTCAGTTATCTCTGTCCTATTTTATTTCGTTCGCATATACGTACGCATTAAAAGAAATTACGTATAAATAGTAGCTCTGTGCAGGTTTTAAAATTAAATGTTTATGTTCGGTGGTTCAACTCGTAAAGATATGAAACGCGCCCCCAACTTTTCTTCAATATTAGGTCTGCATTTTCCTAAAAGTTTCATATTCAAATGCGAATTTACAATGGTTTCTACGTGCGCAAAAGAAGGAAAAACAGCTTAGCGTCCATATTCATTTGACAAAATTCAAGAAAAAATAGCTCTCCGAAAAATTAATTGGATATGGAGGAAAACGTGAATGAACTGGGATCTTACGTATGGTAAACTCCATGCAGAATAACTATGAAACATCGCAAACGGCCAAAACTGAAAGTCGGAATTTCGAAATAAAAATAGGTGTTCCACATCAAAATGATATGGACTACAATAAATATCCTAGCAATAAAAAAGTTTAAAGGCTTTTTTCTTTTACTTTAGCCGTATCGCGTTTTTCATATCGTCTCGCTTTCTTAAAAATTTTGAGGCAGCGAAAGTTTGCCGATGAAAAATTTTCCTAAAATCTCCCCGATTCAAAATTCGTTACGACGCGAAATCCTGTGAGAGCGCGGAGGGACAAATCCCTTATAATTCCATCCAATCCAAGTCAGTTGTTCTCTTTGTGGAAATAAAAAAGAAGAGCTCTTCTCAAACTCACCGATGCGTTGAAAACTAAGTCAACCGCGATTTAAAAAAAAACGGCAAAAGAAATAACGAATTTTTTGATGCGGAGTTTAAGCTCTCTTCGAATTCGGCGTTCGATTTGATTCTTAAGTGGAAAACAAGTTAATAGCTCGTAAATCTCTTCTTTGGAATTCCAGACGATGATTTCTGTCTTCTTGAAAATCTGCAAAAGACCTGCGTGATTCAGGACATAGTTTTTGTGTTAGAATGAATTACAGATTTCTTGGAAAGTTTGCTCTCTTACAGCTGTTTTGCGTTTCGGTATTATAAAACATCGGAATTTCCGAAGATATAGCTCTGATTTTTTGTGTTAGGAAGATAAATGAGAGAAAGAAGATTATTAATTTCACGTTATGGTCTTTGAAACATTACCAATTAAATAAGTAGAATTTTAGAGGTCTCAATAAATACTAGAATAAATTGATTCAGCCTTTTCCACTATCATTACACAACCGTATTAGACAAAGCGGCAGCCTTTTCATTTGCGCTTTTCGCTCAAAATTTCTCGAATTCCCTAGAAGCCGATGATCTCCTCTAAACCTATTCTCTCGAATATAACTTATAGCTTCTTTCACTGCTATGGAATAAATATTGTTGGTCTGAGGGGAAAAGTGGGAGTATTCTATTGAATATCTTTTTAGGTGGTTTTTACTTCCAGCGTGAGCGCCTATTAATGTCGGTATGTCCGTCCGTCTGTCCGTCCGTCTGTCCGTCCGTCCGCATGTTCGTTCTCGGCTTCTACAGAACGGATTTTCGGGAAACTTGATAATAAGGACATACAATCAAAGATAATAAGAAAACCGCAGTAATGAATCACGTACGCCAATCAGGGGTACCACTTTACTGGTGACAAAAAATGAACTTTGCGACATATTTCGTAAAGTATTGCTCATATCAAAATATTTTTCAAAAAAACCTTGTAGAACTGGCAAAGAAGAGTATTTTCTTTCCTATACATTTTTATCGTAGGAGTAGCCGTTATCAATAAAATCAAACCAGAATATCTTAACTCGAGTTGAACTTAGAAATTTTCTTACATGGTTACTTCATTATTACTAACATAAAAAATCTGACAAACAAACGTTTAATTTACTTAAATGTGCATTCAGTATTATTAAATAGGAAGAAAATGGATTATTTATGATTAAGAAAAGAATTGAAAACGCTATTTTCCTTACGTACAGGTATATAATTTCTTTCTAATACTCCATTGCACGAAACGCGCCCATTTGTGATAAGCTGTACACTTTCCTAACTTGTTTTCTATCTTGAATTATATCACTTCTCACTCAGTTATTCCAAACCACGGTTATAATTAAAATATTCCAATTAAAACCTTTTTAATCCTTTTAAGCATTTCGCCGTCTATTTCAGAAGCAAACCGTCCTGTAAATTCCTTCCAGCTGTAAAATTCCTTTGTTAATCACTTCAACTATCCGTTAATGAAAACACCGCCGTAAAATGTAAGAAAGACACCGTAAAGAATGTTTCATTCAACCTCGATAAGACCATTTTCCTACAGCAACCGTTTTCACGAGGCATACAATAACCTGCGTTGCTTTTCATATTGCTTACAAATGCAAATGTACGTGCATTAGTTTTTTACAATCCCATGTTGAAGTAATTATTTCGGAAAGCTCCATCAAGTGAAATGATAGACTATTCACAGCACGGAAGCAAACATTTATCTTAATGCAATTAAAAGCGTCGAAAATTTTATGAAAGAAAGACTCAGAAAAAAGTTTCGGCCTAGGAAGTGCGAACACTTGAGAGAGTGGAAAATGCTAAGGGAAGAATAGAATCAACGTATAAATTTGTGTCAATTCAAAGAGCAATCAGGAAGTTGAGCTCTACCAGGAACTTCTAAAGAGTTAAGAGAAAAAGATTCGGTCAAACGCATCAGAACTAGGAATCGATTCTCACTTTTTTCTCAACCGCAATGGTACATACATACACATCACTGAGGTATATTACTCGGAAAACAATACCGATCGAAACCTCGTTGAATTCTAATCAAGTTTCGAATAGGTCTGGTTCGTATTCATTTGGACTAAGTTTTTAGATCGGAGCAATCTAAAAATAAGTCCCGTTGATCCTGCGATCGGTGCCACATTCTGGTTCACTTGCGGCTTTTTGTGTCGCGCTGCGAAGCACCGCCCAAAATGGAACGAGAAAAAGAGAGAGAGAGAGAGAAAGAGAGAGAGAGAGAGAGAAAGAGAGAGAGAGAGAGAGAACCTCCGACTGACTCTCTTTAACCCACTTGGACGGAAATTATCGATCCAGAGTACTTTTTCAATACTTCTTGAGCGCCCCTCGTCGAATAGCATTAGTTAAGGAGGAAACAGTAATTAATTCCTGATCAAGTGCTTATTCGCGCTTTGAATAACAATAACTGATGTACCTAAAATCCCGAATGTCTTTACATTTCATTCGCATATCCATCAATGCGTCTCTAAAACAAAATTAGGAACTGAATACGTGTGTGAATTCTGTGAAAAAAACATTTGCGTCATCTTAGTTAGCATTCTTCAGGTATTTGTCCTGAGATGCAGTTTGGTAATCGAAAAGGCGTAGAATGATTTGTTTTTAATATCTTATTTAAATAATATACACATTATATTTAAAGGAAACTGCTCTTATGGTTTACCGAAAAATGGATGTATAATATAATTCTCTATAAACGAATTAATAAAATAGATAGTTATTCTTGATGAAAAGACGGATGCTAGAGCAAAACTCTGGCAAATATTTCTCAGAAAGAAATGCCCCCGACGAAACAACGTTTCACCTCTAAGCATTGAGTAACTTAAAAAATAAACGAAAGCGTACCTATTCGTTTAACACTTTCAATGCGAAGGCCGCATCGGTGCGTTCTCTGTTGGGCTATGGGCGGGGCACGACGCTTCGGTGCCTCCCGTTACTGTTTCTATTCAAACGCTAGGTGAAACCAGCCGCCTACAACAAAGACGCTGCAAACTTCTCCCCGCCCTCAGTTACGTCCTGACCTTTCTAGGAGTAGCAGCCGTTTTTCTCAATAGTAATATTCTACACTGTAAATATAATTATTTTATATACATATGAATATTATATAGTGTCATCAATAGTAATTTTTTATTCTGTAAATATATTTGGGTTATATTCTTGTATTTTTAAATCGTACAATCATTAATAATTGGAAAATAGTATCGTAAAAAATGTTAGTTTCTAAAATAAAATTGTGCTTCAAATTTTTAAAATTTTAATCTAATTTATTATGAAAAATTTCGTAGTTGAATTTATTTTAGCAAAAATTTCGGACCTGGAGAACTTTACAAGCGAAATAAGGTGTATTGCGTTGTTTCAAACGAAATCGCTACGTAGTGCGGAGGACGCCCCGGTGCGTCCCTTTTTATTTTAGTCTATAATTGTAGCAGAAACATTTTAAACATTATTCCCAACATTCATAGACACATATCGCAGCAAAAAAAGGGGGGCCGCTCACGGAAAATATTTCCGGTACCGGGATCCGCAGCGAAAGTGGCATTTGGTTCACTTGACTACCACTGTTTTTTCTGATGGAATTCAGTGAGTATTCAATGCCCTGCATCTCTTAAAAATATCTCAAAGTTGAATACAACTTATTTTCCGTTAACACCATACCGTATTTATTCGCGTAATTTCTCTCTTTTTTGTCAGTACATATTTTGCACTGAAAATTGAGGGTGGGGGGGAATGCGCGACAATTTTCAACTCTGGCAAAAATCAAAGTGTCAGCGTAATATTAAGAAATATCCATTTCGAGTTAAATCATATCTTCTACTACCCGTTAGAAAACACTATTGAAAAACAAGTATGGAAATGTAAATAATTTACCTTTGTCGTTCCTCATCTACTGAAATACTTCCGCATCAACCTGTGGATACTTTCCAGATTTCAAACCGCGAAAAGACCGTGTTGTTTTCTTCGTCACCATTAGTTCTCTTTTTGATTTCTCCAATATCGAATCAACTTAGGTTCCGCTGCAAACGCTCTGCCTGCAGCCCTCGCTCCATTCTTTTCCGCAAAAAAAAAAACGACGCGTAATCTAAACTCCGCAGTGTAACTATTGTTGTTACGCACGCTGTTCACGTACGTCACCAATTATATGTGATATTTTCTTTAAATTCCGTGGTTATTCTCGCACTGTAAAATACCACTATAGATCTAACGCATTCACAGGTCACTATCGTATTGATTGGAGGGTACTGAAGGGAACGGAACTTTCGCTAGGTAAATCCCCGACTGACCGTAGGGAAAACGACAGCACTCGTGAGGTTATTTTTAGAATTGAATACACAAAGGATGAAAAATAAGAGTTTTCCAACTTTATGGACCATATGGATACCGGAACGTCGAGTTAAAATAAGGATGGGGAAATTATGCAATGCAAAATTAAAATTCTTTTTTATATCCCTCAAAACTGAGGGAGGGAAAAATACGCGATGGGGTAATTATGCGAGTAAATACGGTAATCACTTATCGGAATGCTGAAACCGCGAAGCTAAGTATATTCCATATTGTATGATTTCTTTTCTCGAATCCGTCATACAAACATTACTCGGTCCCCATTTTTTATTTCTTAAGGTCATCCTTCCCAAATAGTGCTAACACTCGTAACATACCATATAATAGACAAAAAACACATAGAAATCGTCTTTAGCGTGTTTCCAGAAGTCCACGGCGCGAGCAGCCCTCCTCGCCGCCTCCCGCCCCCGAAACGGACGATTCGCTGCATCGGCTGCTCTTCCGACCTAAATACTCCGGAATCACCTCTCGGCGGCGTGGGCACATAGCGAGGGAATCGGCCATTTAACGCCTCGACTGCTAAGCATGGTTTCCCCCGTAGCGAGATAAATGCTAGGCCGCGGTCATTGCCGGCGACATAGCGCGCCTCCTATGCGGCCGCAGAAGCAAAAAGTGCCGCCCTGCGGGGCAGACGCCTATCCGCCCCTGTACACGCCCCCTCGCCTGCCCCTTCCGCACACACACACATGTACCGGAAAAACACCTCTCATCCCTTTCCTCCGTCCCTTGGCCGAAAAAAGGGGGAAGGATACACAGAGGAAGGGCGAGGCGAAAGAGGAGGCAGGAGGTGTTATATTGGGCGAGGAGGGGGCGAAGGCGGCGCATTCCGACCTCGGCGGTTAAACGCCGGGGAAAAAACGCACATTATTTGTCGCGGAATCGACGGGGCTCTCCATGCGGCTGCACAATGGGGCAAGGCGTCGTGGGAGGGCGCCACGGACAACGGCGGCGTGTGTGTGTCCTCTCCCCCACACACACACCTCTTCCTCCCCTCGCCGCCCTCTGTCCGACCTCGAACTCGGCGCCAACACGTTCGCCCAGGGAGCAACAATTATTAATGGGCCGTGAGAAAGAGAGGAATGGGGGAGGAGAGATTGCACGGTACAGGAGGAAGTGTGTAGTCACCGAAGTGCGAGGCTAGGGGAGGGAGGTGGGGGAGGGGAAGGATGGGGTGCGGCGGCGTTTGCGGGCTGTCGCATAAGGCGCCGCGTGAGGGCCCTGGAAGGGGGCGGCGGTTTTGCGGGGGTGCGGTTCGATGAGATTGGGCGCTGCTGTTTGAGGCGCATCGCTTGCAGCCGCGTGCGACCGTGTTGGGAATAACGAGAGGTAAGGTGTGTGTACCGATCGGAATCTCTCACGAATTTAGACGCTTGCGTTTTTTTTAGCGAAGTTTGCTGATATTTTTAGGGAAACTTGGATAATGTGCGAGCGGTTCTCCAATCCACTGTATGATGGGCAGATGGCTATGCGTACGTTTCGAAGCCTCCTTATAACTTTAGAAATATCCTTTATTGCTACTTTTTTTTAATCGTTGGCATTGGCAAGGATGACTTCTGCATCATCTGAGTGAGATAATCAAGAGAATGTTTTCCACTAAAACGAAAGCAATACTGGTAGGATCGAAATGTCTTAAATATTTAGTCATTGCTTACTGTTGCTAGAAAGCTGATTTTGAGTCTTTCCAAAAATTTACTTTGGAAGTAATTTTAGGCAACACATTTTTTGCCTTGTAAAACTAAATGGAGAGACTGTACTTACTTTTCCCTAAAGTTTTCTGCAAATTAGTGAAATATAAACATTTCTCGGAACTTATAAATATGATTTTAATTGCTTATATCTATTCTCCTTATGATGTGCATCGATTCTGCGTCTGAGACCACTAGACAAATCTCGCTCTCAACAAATAAAGACCAGATGATGTTATTGAAGAGTACCTTTCTAAATAAATTTGAACGATTGCCTTTTTTAAATCCCTTTAATTCTTACTGTTTTTTTTCCTATGCTCCAATGAGTTCTCGTAAGCATCCAATTAATGTTGGTTGCGCTTGCCCATTTTCACATTATTCATTATTTGAATATTTAGACTCTCTCGAGAAAAATACAGGATGCCGTTTATCTCATCGTCTTCCTCTTTAATTAGAAAACACAATCATAGGCAAACATCCTTTTGAAAAAAAACATCGGAACAATAGTCTTTTTTCGTTGGGAGTTTTTTAATCTTTCCAATGGCTCCCTTCCATTAGCTCCTCTAGCCTTAGTTTTCGCTTACTTCCGTGGAATGGCGAGCGCCCTCTCACTCCCACCTTCCTTCCTCCCATAATCTCTCTCTCTCTCCTCCCTTCTCAACTCTATTCCTTTTACTTCCCGCTTTACCCGTTTCTTCCCTCATCACCTCCTTTCCTCCTCGCGGACGAATCGCCGCTCTCCAAAAGCGTCTTCCTCCGACGCCTTCGCCTTCATCTCCGCGGAATCCCGAAGCGCCTCTCTCTCTCTCTCTCTCTCTCTCTCTCTCTCTCTCTCTCTCTCTCTCACTCTAGGTGTTTGTGTAGAGAGAGTGGACAGAAGTTAACGGAACGCCATGCGAGCATGTTCGCTCCCTTATGTAAACTCCCGTCTCTCCCCCGGACGTACTTAATTCGGGTTGAACTCGAGGTCTGTATGTGTGTGTGTGTGTGTGCGCACGCCTGTTGTGCAAGCACTTGCATGCGCGTCTAGGTTCCCTTGGAGCTCCCGAATCGCAGGGCGCGAAGGCGGACGGTGCGAGAGTATTACGGTTGGCCGAAGAGGAGAGAGAGCGAGACGGTTTTTCAATTACTCCGACTGTTTGCCGCTCTAAATGAGAGAATCCTATCGCGAAAATTGCTATGCTTCGTTATCATAACAATTTGAGGGCGGAAATATAAACATTAAACCCTTTGGGTAAGGAACAAAGAGAATGTAAGTCTAAGGAGCTATAATGATAACAAAAAACAAAATAATTTTTTTTATTATTTTTATAATTATTTTTCATATGTCGGACTTAGTAGACGGGTTATTAGAATATCTGTCGCCGGATACTAGGGTCGCGGGTTCGAATCCCGCCAAGGACATGTTTGTGTCCGTCATGTCAGGGTCATATGTAAGAATGGACATGACCGTCCGATATCGCCATAAATAAAAATGGTTTATTGTTATTATAATTATTTTGTATACAATATGCTCGCAGTGAGAGCAAAAACTCTCTATGATTTTCTTTTTTATGTCGCTCCTATATTTTCTGGAAAACGTATTCGTAGCAAATTCGTACGTGCGAGTAAAGATAACTCTAACGTACTGCCCTTGGCTGGCATCTGTTGGAAACGACGGCGTTCTGCGTTCGAAGGAATACACAGAGAGAGAGGAGAGGAAGAGATAAAGCGGGAAAAGAGATAAAAGGAGAGAGAAATTGTAGGAGAGAGAGAGATGGACGATCGGACAAAGTTGGCGGCGGAGGAAATGCGTAGGAATGCGGGAGGCGAATTGGTTTTGAAAGGAACGCACATATAACTGAAATATCGCGGGAATACGCTCTCCTTGGGTATTTTGGATTTACGTCCGAAAGGAAATCAATATCCATGCATGCTTAAAGACAAGGGCGCGAATATTTCCGCATTGTGGATGAGAGATAGTCATAACGCTTCGTGGATTTTAATCGGCCCCTAAACACTCCACGTGATGAATGTTATTCAAGGAATTGTATTTTTTTCGCGAAAATTTTCCGGAGACATTTAATTTCCGCATATTTCGCCATCATATTCAGTAACAAATACACTAAGGCGAAGACAACTGCAACTTGGAATTCCAACTCAGAACCTACAAGTTAGAGCTTAGAGAAGACCAGCTAGGTTAATCGAGAACTTAGAAGAGACCAGTCACGCTAAATACGTATTTGGAGAGCCAATCTTTCATCAATAGTATTTTATGTTCAAATTTTTTTCTCTAAGTTCTCAATTATACGGTTCGGGGTAAGAATTTCAAGACAATAATCATATTCGGTGGAAAATGGAAATAAAAGTAGGATTTAAAAAATTAAATGGTTGATAAAAACCTCTGAAGTCGCCTGGAGAGCATCGAATTCTCACGAATAAACAATGGTTGAACGAAAAAAAAAACTAATATGGAAAATCGTTTCATTGTTCCGGCGAATGGCGGGTTAGGATGCTGTCGTCATCCGAGTAATAACCCGTTTTTGGCGGTAACCCGCTCTCTGGGACCTTAGCAACCAGCTTTAAAAAGTGTATGTGCTTGATTTCGTTTATAAATAGATGTGAACTATCACATTTACAAATTTTATTTGTTCGTTCATGTATGTCTTTGACGTGATACAGTATTCAAGAGGAAGCACTGAAGCATAAAATACTGAAGTAAATTAATCACTTGTCTTAGGTATATCCAATAGCAACAGTAAATTTATTTCAGAATATACTTTCGCTGAATAACCACTGAAGGGAGCTGCTTTGTAACTAATTTATTGTCGTCGTGAACAATAGAGATCGTGGAATACAACTATTTTTTTTGAGCGCCTGCTATCCTTTAGTCTGATCTATCTCTGTGTCAGAGGTCCGATTCTCCTGCGTATCTCTCCTTTGGTCCAATTAAATCTCTCCTTCCTTGCCTTCCTCTTCATCCTCCGATGGTCATTGGGAGCGAACGACCGTTGGCCTTTTTCAGCCACTTTCTCCTTCATTAGTGCTTTTCAGGAAACCTTTCTTTCATCAATGGAGTTGCGCAGAAACGCCACTCCGATTTGATATCTGCTCTCCTTTCTTACAGATTACTGCCAAATTAGACGCTAATCTCCGTTTGCTTTTCTTTTCATTTGGAAGTTTTTTGTAATTTTCTTCTATGTTCTGTTGCAATTTTTCTTAAATAGTATAATTTTTAGAATCGTTATACATTGTTTACAGTGCTCATTGGATTTGGTGTTCATTTATAACTATTCATATATGAAGGTCCACACCGACAGACTGATTTCGTTAGATTGTTTAATATAGCATTTTCATCAAAGAAAAAGACATGCGTCATATCGGCGCATCGTTTTCAGTATAGTATATATAAGGACTTTACTGAAATATTATACAAACTAGTCAATTTCCGGTCCTACGGGCCGTCGGTCATCTCCTAGCTCCTGCGGAGGGCTTAGAGTCCTTCGTCCCCTATTGACCAGCTTTCGGCTTTCAATTCTAACAAATAAAGTCTCAACTAAGCTACTTAAATGTACCTAATAGTAAACTAATTGCTATAAATACCTTCTAGGTTGAGAGGATGATAGATGAACGGAACTAAGAAAGCTCTTGGATTTATATATAGAATGCCCTTTTGAACACCGGAATGCTTTCCCTTTATGCTCGAGCCATTATCGTATCCTTGCCCTCTCATGTTCTCAATGGGAAAATTCATTTCACTAAGTTTTTTTAATCAAAACATGAGTTCTCGCAAGGATTGAAATCTATGATAATATTTTACATCAGTATTACATGAATCATAGGTGTATAATCCTTTGTCCGCATTTAAATGCTTTGATATGTTTGATCCTAGCTTAAATTTGCAGGAAATATTTACATAAGCAAACATGTATATACGCATGCAACAAAAGATGTAACTACTTAAATTTCAGATATGATGAATTGCATGTCTCTTACAATTTGCGTGTTTTCTTTATTTTTTCTAGGTGAATTATACGATGGCAGATCAAAATATAGGTATAAGTATCCTTCGGGGGAGGTTGTTATGACACCGGGGGTACAGGGGTCATATAGGATTAAGTGACGGTTTTGAATATGAATCGCTCTCAAAGAGGGAAGCCGAAAATCGACTCAGAGTTTTAAAAATATATTTTTTCTGCTCCCAAACACGAAGTCAGTTTGTAAATTATGAAAACGTGGTTGCAGATTAATACATCCGTATACAGTTCCAATTCATGGTGGATCGAGCAACATGTAGAATATAATGATTTTACTTACGAAATAGTTAACGCGTCTGTATTCAAATGATGAAAGAAGATTCAAATCCTTATATAATAACTGTCTATGTCGCTATGTAACAAGATTGACAATAATTTCGAAGCTTAAAGAAAAGCGCGAAGTGCATAACGCTATTCTTACGTCTATTTGAAGGCTTAATCGACGCTAATTGATTTGGAGGCAACAATGACAGTCACCTTCGCAACGTCCGGAAAGAGTACGCAAAATCCACGAAGTTTCGTTTAGTATTTCTGAAAACTTCGACCGTGTAACATGTAAATAAAGCAAGAATAAGATATAGGATATATTTTAGCCTTCGAATAAAGTAAAAATATAGATAATCGGTGCTTAAATACCTTTTCTGATGAATGAAGAAAACCTTGCACATGTCGATAAGGAGAGGGGTGTGTACGGAAGGAAGGAAGGACTTTGGTGAATTAATATATGATTAACATCGCTTAACCAGGTCTTCCATATTATCGAAAATAAAATTATAAAATCCAAATTCTTAACTCTATGACAGAGCCTCATTAAATTTGGTGTTTATAAAAATTTTAAATTATTGCAAGGTAATATCGTCCTTGAATTATAATGATCTACAAGGGAGGCCAACGTACTGGAAAAGTTTCAATTCGCGAATCTGTTGAAAGGAACGCGCTTAAATTATATTACACTTCTTGCCTAAATTTCTAACAAATTATTGTGCTCTACTTTATCTCATACGAATTTTATCGTATGCCCATCGCCGCATTCATCGCTTCATCTCTTCCTAAAAACATGTTACGAGATCTCTCCTCACCTTCTCCGCGACATACTTCTGACATTTACGATAATTTAATCTTAAATAACTCGCAACAAACAACCATTTACCTTCGTTCTTCGATTTCCATGCCCTTCGAGAACTTTACAAGTTCGATTCGTCTCCGCTCCGTTTCCATCTAAAACATAAGCCGCCCACCCCTCATTTATCTCCTAATATTTGCTTATCGTCTCCTTTAATGTAAATCACGGCAATCTCTTATTTCCACGAAAGCGACAGGATCTCTTGAGACATAGAGTGGGAATCGCGTGCATGTTAACGATTAAAAGAGTCAATTGACAAATGGAAAGAGTGTTTCAGATAGAGAAAGCGAGAGAGACCAAGTAAACATTGATGTTCACAGTATCGCTAAGGAACGATTCTTAATAGATGTGATTAGCTACATAGATAATTCAATAAGGGTGTTATCATACTCGATATATGACTGTAATTCAACTGATAAATTAAGTTGTTTCAATAGCAACAATAGTTTTTCATGGTTATTGGAGATGACTAATTTGCCAGATGTTTGGAGGGAATAAGGAAGCGGAGGTCAAGGAGCTCTGAGTGGAAAACGTAGGACTCATAAAAAGAGACGGGAATCCAATTAATCTAGAATTTCGAAAAGATTTTATCTAGAGCATTTCTTTATAAATCCTCTGAAAAGTCTGTCACATATGGTTGAAGTAATCTTTGAGAGTCAAGACTGATATTCCGGCAGACGGCGTAAGAGAGAACGGAGTATAGAGGAATGAAGTTAAAAGAAAGGGCAGAGGGCGTATTCAGGCGCTGAAGGAGTACGAGATGATGGACGAGGGACCTCTTAAGCGTTTCGACACGCACTGGAGATTCAGATGAGTTTCCCTAGATCCTCGATCTCGCTTCTATGAGTAAGCGTTGGCCTCCATGGCAACCGATACTCCCGCCGTCTCTATCTCTTCGGTCTTTCAAACGAAACGTAGCAACGAACATTCGCAACGGATGCTTATTCGATCTATATATGTATACACACACACCAGCAGAAGTGCCCGTTGAATTTCAACAGATTTAGTTCATCTAAAACTATGACCGTGTAACCTGTAAACGTCGCAAGAATAACATAGTACATAGTATTTTTCTGATTCTAAACGCATTTTTACGCTAATTAGATCAGGATCCGAATTCTGACTTCAATAAAAATAAACTTTGTTCTTTTCTTCAAAGAAGCATTCAAGTCTCAAGTTCGTAACATGTTTCTAAGTAATTTTAAAATTCAAATGAAAAATAAGTTGCATTCATACCTATGTTATTCAAATGGAGAAAATGAAAAAATAAAATATTTCTTAAAATTAGAAAGGTAAATCAAATCGGTATAAAAACCTGACTACACCACTTAACTCTTTATTCCTATTATAATGACACCTTTCTCTTGTTTCTACGTGCTGCAGTTGCTGAGCTATAAAAAAACGCACATTCATACAAACACTTTTCTTTATAGATATCTATAGATATGATATCTCATCGTATGGATCGTTTGGGAATTTAAAGAAAAAGTGCAAAAATTATTACCAATTTTAAATGATATCTAATGACCTGTGTATCATTAAAATATACGGGCAGCATCTACCAGTCATTGCGAATTGGCTATAAAGGACCAATAAGTGCAGAAATGAAGGACGAAGGGAAGAACGGCATCAAAAGCAGAAATCGCGTGGATTCGAGGATGGAGGAATGGAAAGGATGAGCAGAAGAGTGAAATTGGAGAAAAGGAAATTACGTCGTTCTATCTAAATATTCTAAAGCGATATCCCTCTGAGGAAAAGCTGGAATGCATCCAAATCACGTTTGTGTTTGTGTGAATATTGGGGAGAGGAAAGAGGAGAGCGAGAGAGAGAGAAAGATATTCGTGTTGTTGGTCAGTTGAGAGATTGAAAGGGAAACGGCGTCGGAGATAGGCGAGTGGTTTGCGGAAAAGTGAGGAAAAAGCGAAGAGGAAAGTTCAAGGAGGAAAGGCAGGATTTTGGAATGGAAAATACCAAAAATACTCTCGGACGATTTCATTTCGGATTTGTGTAGAGGAAAGAAACCTAGGAATAAACCCTAGAAATTGATCTAAATATTGTTTGACGGTACGCCTCATCTGTTTTAAAAACGATTTTCATATATAAGACATACAGACACCTTATTTCATAAAAATAATTTCCTGAGTGAGACGTCGGTTAGCTGAATAATATAATAAGCATTGGATATTAGAATAGTATGAAAATCAGTTGAGCGCAATCTCAGAGAGAAAAGTCTAGGCGGGAATGAACTTTGAAATAAATGCCATTTAAATCCGCGAAAGAAGTGGATTCGTGTAAATCACCAAAAAAGAAAAGGAACTTTCAGTGTGTTTTTTACGGTTTAATAGGAAATGTGATAAACTGTGAATTAATCATTTTCAAGGTAGTTTGAGTTTCCTTTTCGTGGTCTTTTAAGAGTCCCCATTCTACGACACTCTCGACGTCTTAATCCTTATAAGCGGGTCTCTTTAGAGTATCGCTATGAATCTCCTTACCTCCACCGGATAATTTACCTACAAATATCCAGTAGATAATGGATCAAAGATTTGTGAGTGACGTTATTGTGGAGAATAACATTCGAAAATATATTTGAATATTTTATTCAATACTCCTAAAGTCATTCATTTAGATGAATGATTTTATTATTTATGCGCACTTGTAACAAAATTAGTTAAGTAAAAATATTTGAATTTATCCCGCCTATGTTCCGCAGCACAAGCACTCAAAACCTCTTTTATGTTCCTAATCCCTTAAGCCATCTTAACCGCTTCCAGAATATTTCGTTGATTCTTTCGTGGAACAGTATCGATATAATGTTCAGGTCTCACTTAAATTCCATCCAACGAGAATTTGCATGGAAAAAAGTTACGATTATTCTTTTGCCAACTTTAAGAGAGAGAACGAGAGAGATTGGGAACAAAGGCTCCGGGAATGCAAAGTGATGGGATTAGCGGACGACGTAATTCGAAAAAACGCTTTCGGAGAAACATATCATGCATAGCTTGAAGCCTGACGCAGATGGTGAAGGGTCGAAAAAGGATAAAGGAGTAGATTAGGGGACGGATGGAGGAAGAGGAGAAGGAGAGAGGATTATTGGAGGGAGAGAGAGAGAAAAAAGGGAAGGAGGTGAGATAGGCTGCAGGGTGGGAACGGTGATGACGAAAGAAGGACGGCGGAGAATGGAGGAGGAAAGGGGAGAGAGAGAGAGAGAGGAATTATCCTGGCGGGTGAGGAAAAAAGAAGAACGAGGGACATTTTCAGTCGGAGGAGAGGTAACAGCGCTGTCATATTTTAGTAGAGGACTGCATTCGTATCAAACGACCGCGCGTCGGCCGTATTGGGGCGAGCGAAGGGCCGAATAGCCCTCCGCCGACATCCATCTTCCGCCCTTGCGGAGGGAGGGCTCTCTCTCTCTCTCCCTCCCTCCCTGTAGCCGACCGCGGCGGCCGCAACGAGGTGCGGCTCGTAAAATGGAAGAGGGCGGCAGGGACGCCATTTACGGCCCTCATCTACTGCCGATTAGCACGGGGCCCTCCATCCCGATTAAACCGCCCCTCCACACTCTCTCCTCCGACCCCTGGGAGCCGCGACTTTTTCCTGTAGCTTAATCCTCCAACGCCCTCTCTAGCATCCGAACCCCCTCCCCCCCTCCCCTCCCTCCCTCCCCCCTCCCCCACTCACACCCCCTCTTCAATCCTGCGTTCGAAATGAAGGGGAACGATAAAGGGTCGGATGGAAGAGGAAAGGCGAGGGAAAAAGGAGAAACTCATCCTCGACTCGATATTCAAGGCGCAGACATTGTTTTACAGTCGCTTTATCGTCCGATCTCGCTGTTGTTTCAACCGCCTCGTCGGTTGAACTAATAGACTCGAGGCGTAGGTATTGGAACGGGGGAGCGATTCCTATTTGCCTAAAGTGGACAGAGCGTCACTCCTTCCACTCTCCCATTCCCCCATCCTAACGCGCACCACCAACCTCCTCCACCCCCACCCTCCCATCCTCCTCCATTCCTGCTCTCCGCGAGACCTTTTTCCCCTCACGGAGTCGCACTGAGATTTTGATTCTACGCCGGTCAGGACGAGAGAAGGTTTGCGAAGAGAGAGAGAGAGAAAGGGATGAGGTGGGGTGGTGGAGAGTCGGGGTGTGAAAGGGTTTCAGGAGAGAGAGAGAGAGCGGCAATGGAGTCAGATAAGGTAAAAGAGGCTTCAGAGAGTCGCGAGGGAGATAGGAGTGAAGAATGAGCGGAAGAGGACGCAAAAAGAGGGAAGAGGCGGCCAAGTGGTGCGTGCCTGTGTGCGTGCGTGTGTGTGTGAGGGTTTGGATTTCGGCTCGTTGTTGAGAGGGTCGCGTAAAGTGCGTCGGGATGGGTGATCGTCAACGATCGAACCAGTGAGCAAGAAAGTGAAAATTATAAGGGAGACAGAGAGGTTGGGAGGGAGAGAGGGGTAGGTGGTAGAGGGATGGAGGGAGGGTGAGGGTAAGAGGAGGGAGAGAGGGGTATGTGGGAGAGGGATGGAGGGAGGGAGGGTGAGGGGAGGGTAAGAGGAGGGAGAGAGGGGTATGTGGGAGAGGGATGGAGGGAGGGAGGGTGAGGGGAGGGTAAGAGAAGGGAGAGAGGAGTAGGTAGGAGAGGGATGGAGGGAGGGTGAGGGGAGGGTAAGAGGAGGGAGAGAGGGGTAGGTAGGAGAGGGATGGAGGGTGAGGGGATGGTGAGGGGTGGGTGAGGGGAGGGTGAGGGGAGGGTGAGGGGAGGGTGAGGGGAGGGTAAGAGGAGGGAGAGAGGGGTAGGTGGGAGAGGGATGGAGGGAGGTAGGGTGAGGGGAGGGCGAGAGGGGGGAGCAGGAGAGGGGGAGGCAGGAGAGGGTAAAAGTAGGAAAGGGGGAGGTGGGAGAGAGGGAGAAGAGGCAGATTTCGGGGAAGGAGACGGGGTTTTCTTTAAGGATGAACGCGAGCCCAAATAAAACCGTTGGTCACATTTGAAAGCGAACATAATGAAGGAAACGCAATGAATTGCTGTGACTTCTAAAAATATATCAGATTTGTTTCAGAGCCTTCAAAATTGCAGAATTTCGCTTTAAGCCGCTTGAGTAAGCAAGGTGGGCACATCGATTATAAGTTAACTGTCCTATGAGGCAATTCACCATTCATTGAGGATTTATCCATAATTCATATTGTATTTTCATTTTTGAGCTGACAG
Organism: Uropetala carovei; assembly: GCA_036926305.1. Taxonomy (NCBI): domain Eukaryota; kingdom Metazoa; phylum Arthropoda; class Insecta; order Odonata; family Petaluridae; genus Uropetala; species Uropetala carovei. Next base: position 1,302,801 of record JAXCHB010000193.1, read on the forward strand.
TTGGTCCTTTTCTCTGTTATGATCAATGCTAACAATTTTATTTTCCCCTAATTACTTTTGTTACAGTCCTTCATAAAATTGGATAAGTGGATAAGTTCAATGGGGGTTTCCCCCCATTAACAACACAATACACAAAATATCAAGCGATTCTTACTCCTTCAAAATCGAAATAAATTCCGCGGATAATTCGATTTTTTTGAGGGTTTAACAATTTCCTAAATTACCTAGTGGCGTGTTAAAGGGGGGAGGGACGCACTTGGCGCGCGTCAGGGTTCCCTTGAAGTAAGGGTCCCCGAAAAAATGTTTTTATGTATAATCTCAGAATACAAAATATCTCATTTAAAAGGCCACGAAGGAAACACGTAATTTTTTTGCACTGCGATACATAATTTATTAAAACGGGGAGTCAAATATAGGGATAGTCGCTATATGAGGTTTCTGTATATATTTAGATTGCAGGGCCACAAATATTTTAGCGCCAGAGGCCTCAGAATGTCTAATCCGCTAATGAAATTACCTTATTGATTAAAATGTCTAATTAAGTAACATAAAAAATAACATGTGTAGACACTTTGCTCTGTTAATTTGAAACTGGGTCAAAAGAGTCTTAACATAATTTTTTTTCTTAAAGTCGAAAATATTTCTTTTATCCCGTATTTTTTAACTAAAATTTTAAAAGATTTCGTTCACTTATCTCTAATAAAAATTCTTTATACGGTTTAAGAGTTACACCTATGTTCATCCACAAGGAAAAACCCGAAAAGGCGAGATTGGCAATAATAGGTTCTATTGTTCACTCGTTACAGCGGCAGTAACATTTCTCTCCTAAAAAATTAAATATATAACAGATTCTGACTCCGCTCAGCTGAAACTGACACGAAGTGTTATTCTACGACCTGAAGCTATTACCATTTCGAATGAAAATCCTCGATGCTAAGGAAAAAACGATACAGTTGAGCTACAAACCGCGCGGAAGATCAATTTTTTTGCGATCCCCATCAAGAGAGAAATAAAAGATCGCCGCTAGGATTCGGGTGGCATCAGCGGCTTCTCTTGTGACGTAAAAAACGAAGGCAAACGTCTTTTTTTTTGCTCTTTCCCCCGAGCACTTTTCCTTCCGGAATCCGTTTTTTATAAAGGACTTCGGTGTAACTTCCGTCGAATGCACTTAAAAGATACCATCGCTTCACTATATTGCCACTCGCTAAAAATGCAGCGACGTTGGGGGGGGGGGGGTGTGATCAATATTTACACTCTTCCCTCTCGCAATGTGATGAAAAAGGCCGGCAAAACATCGTAGCTAACATCCCCGTTTACACACGCGTGGTTGGGATCGAAGGGAGTGGGGAGGTACTGCAGGGGGTGTGGGGAAGAAGGGCAGAGGAAGGGCGAAGAGGGGTGGGAAGAAAAATTCTCTCCCACATGGCATACATTTATGGAATTCCGAAACGAGGAACGAATTCCGACGCAGGTATAACATCGGGGAGGAAGGTGTGGGCGAGAGGAGAGGTGGGGAGGCGAGGGCGGAAAGGAGAGAGTTTAGGAGGGTGCGAGAGGAGGGATGGGACCAGGAAGAGAGAGAGGTGCCCTCAGATAACGCCCCTCCCCTCCCGACATAAATTGTTTTCCGGGAAGGACCGCCGCCGGGCTCAACTGACCCTTCTCCCTTACCCCCTTAGTTCCTCCTCTCCCTCCTCCCCCCCCCTTCCCCTGCCCCTCCTCAAACACTCCGTCCCCTGCCGCTAACCACACCTTGTAGTAGATGACGCCGAGAGCGCGGCAGATATGGCACGGAATGGAGCCGGAATGTCTCGGTGAGGGGAGTCTGCATGAACTGGAGTTGGGAGTCGGAGATTCGAAAGAGGCGACGGCCACAGGGCGGGGGCTTTAGGGTGAGCTGGGTGTGGGATGTGAGGCCGCCACGTGCCCCCGTGAGGGGCAGCACCTCGACTTGAGCGGCGTCTCAATCTGACTCTCGCGTTTGAGAGCAGCGCCCTCTTAAGCGAGGAGTCCAAATCCAACAGAGCGGCAGGTGGATTCAGAGAGGCACGCTGTCATATGATTCTCTTTCCGAAAGAATGACCGGTCGGTGAAAAATATTCGTAAGCCGTTACTTTTTCGGTATGCAAGTCTCAAATGGAGAAAAACTTAAGTTTCGCAATGAAAAAAATGCACTATGAAAGCGGTTAAGAAGTTGAAAATTGTCAGAAAATACACACGATATATGACTGCTGATTATTTTGCGTTGTAAAAGAAGACTTGCATCACTCAAATCTATTTTTACACTTGTTTTGGTAGTAAAATTTCAGTTCTATTGTTTTATCGAATCTAGTTTATTGCATGCATTTTCTTAAAACAAATAAAAATTATCGATAAAATGTATAATAAAATAAAGGATATCTATATACAAGTACAGAAATGTATTACTAATTTTGAAATCAACGTATTTTACACAGAGGATTTCTTATTGCCTATTGAAAATATCTTATTCAGATAAATACTTATTTTGTCAACTCTATTTACTAGCTGTTACCTTTTGGTTTTTAGCCTCCATAGAAACTCTCTTTATCTATTTTGAACATAAATCCTGTTATATTCTATGTTAAAAAATTACACTGAGTTTAAAAGCATTTTACCGATTATAGCTGCTCAGCCGTCCTGTGTACATGGCACCTACGTGTTTAAATTATCGCATTCCTATATCTTGAATGATTTTCTCGGACTTTGATTACATTGTGAGAGCTAAATAAAAGCTATAATTCACAATTACCAATAACGCTGGAAGAAAAATAAAATCTGAGACACACATGCAGCGATACTATCATCTAAGTTAAAAATTAAAACATAATCGTCACAGTTCGCTATATACTTGGATTTCATATGTAATTACCTAAATGTAAAGCTATAGCCACCGTAAATTGTATTTGTAAATTCATATTGGAGATTTAATAATTGAACTATGTCAGGGGTGGGCAACTTTTTTCCTAATAAGTGCCATCTTTCTAAAATTCGTTTATTCTACGTGATGCATCCATACCTTTTTAGTTTTATGCAATTTATGTTAAAACTAGTATAAAATCCCGTCAATATGACGGGGTATCTTTAGTTAAATTTAAAATATGTGCCTCCTCTCCTCTCTCTTTCTCCATTCCTCCCCCTCCCCTCCCTACCTACCTTCTTCCCATCCCTCCCCGCTCCCTCCCTCCCTCCATTCCTCTCCCTCCATCCCCCTCCTTCCCTCTCCCTCCGTTCTCCCCTTCTCTCATCCCTCTCCCTCCCCCTCATTCCCTCTCTCTCCCTTCTCGCCTTTCCTCCCCCTCTCTCCACCTCCCTCACTCCCTCTCTCTCTCTCTCTCTCATTAAAAGCACTCAAAGCACGCTTACACCCATAAGGCTTGAAATAACAATAGGATTTTGATGTCAAACAATGTAATTAGTAGGCAAGGCAACCCACTCTTTAAAATGGCAAAATTTCTCCAACTATGTGAATTAAACGTTTAACATGAGCGATTTCGAACTGTAGGCGGAAAAAAGATAAAAGAATAAGAAACTTTGTCATTTTTTCAATTAGAAAGAGAATTTTACCCTTGCTAGGTTTTTTTAACCCTCCTAGGAAAAAAATCTTACACCTGATAAGAGGAGACACATGAACAGAAACATTCGTGCTAACGCTTTTATTTGTTCTTTCGCTCAATTGAAGAAACCAGTAATTATTGTTAATTCAATCATAATATACTACTGTAAATATATTTATTATAAAAATATAGAATAGAAGCATAATTTGGTTAGAAAAAAAATATTGTGAACATATATGAATCACAACTAATCGATCCAATCCAATTTATCTGACTAATTATTATTTGTATTTATAAGCATCACATAAAATTTTATATGATTATTTAACAAACATTTATGAAACCATATTTCACGTTCGTTCAGTATAATCAGTTTTGGAAACACAAAAGATAAAACTAAAATTAATTAAATCGTTCTTTCAGACCACACATGCATCACTTGCTAATATATGAATTATTACACGTCGATTTTTCCTATAAGTTAATGCGTATCGTCATAGAGATTATCTACTTATAAATAATTAGGAGAGAGCGATGCTTCAAGCTTCAGGAGCCAATCCTGTAACGTTCTCTAAATCCGTTATTTTTCACAACACGCGAAATGCATATAAGAAGCCCTCAATTTAATCTTTTTAAAATTACACTTTAAATTCGATTCTATTAATTCCAGTATAGTCGATTTAGAAAACAATTAGCAGCTCCGCCGCTGATTATCTCAATTGTATGAAAAAAGTAGACTTCAAGGGGTGACGTTTGAACCGCCTATGAACATTCCCTAGGTTCCTCTTAGGTACATACGGGAATGGCACTTCATTTGTTAGCTGACGCCTGAAATGTCACTCGAGTATAGAACCGAGAGAAGACTCAGTTTTCGTGGCTTCCAAGCAGCCAAAGCATTAACGGTAGCAGCTGTATTGCGGCAGTTGCCGAGGTGATAATGTCCATTAATTAGTCGGCGCTGCATTGCTTCCCGGCACAGAAATTACGAGCGTATTTTTTGGTACGTGTGAATTTTATGTTTGCGTGACGCGATAAAATCCTCGTTAGAATTTTTCCTCCGTTCCACTTCTACTTCTGAAATCCCACGGGCCTTTGCATCCAGTTGCACTTGCCATCTGCTGCGATTACTTTTTCCAACTCTTTCAACTCCCTCTCCTCCAAAGTTCCCCCCTCTCTCCCTCCCTCTCCCCCTCCCTCTCTCTCTCCCTCCCTCTCTTCCTCCCTCTCTTCCTCCCTCTCTATCTCTCCCTCTCCCCTCCCTCCCTCCCTCTCTCTTTCCCCCCTCCCTCTTTAAAAAGAAAGTGATGTTTCTCGCCGAGAATGTGACGCACTCATGGAAAATGACCTTCGAACTTTGCCATTCGGATAACTACCAGCAGGCACTGTTTTGTGGACAGGGATTTTCTGCCGCTGTATTGCGTTGAAGTGTACAACGCGTCGCGACGGCGGGAAAATCTTAGCAAAATTTCTTATCTTCATTTCCTCGGAGTTCGAAAAATTTGTCTAGTGTCCGGTCAATATCCGCCGCAAAGGTATTGAAACGATGATTTACATTCTCTCGGAAAATTATTACAATATCGACCGATTTTGTATTTAACCCGTATTTAATTAGGCCGATTTCATTTTCATTTTTTGACGTCTTTAATTACCGCTTGGTCCGATTGATACTTGTTATATAAATGTGTGCGCGCGCACGCACATGCACACACACACACACACACATATATATATATATATATCATTAGAGAATGACTTCGGATCCGCAAGAAACTAACAAGATCCTTAAATATCGTTTTCATTCGGAGACTACTTTCCTGCAGCTCCCCATCGACCGGAAGGGAATTCCGTTTATTTTTTGTTTTTATTTCTACTCACTCTCTCGCGATCATTATCGGCTTTGAGGCACAATAGAGCGGCCGAAGAAAATAAGGAGTGGGTGACAAGAGGAAGGAGGGATTGGCGGAGAGGGGGGCGGAGTGGGTTTGTTGGTGAGCAGTCGGAAAGGGGAAGTGATAGGAGGAGGAGGAGGGTTGGGTAAGGTAAGGGGAGAGGGTGGACTGCCCACGGGAGGAAAAGAGAGGGTGGTTGGGTTGGTAGGAGAGAAGAGAAAGAGACAGAGAGGAGAAAGGTTTTGTTAGCGAAAAGCTTGCGCGAAGCTGGTGCGTGAAGAGGAGTGAAGCAGGGCTTTTTCAAGAGAAAGAGATATAGGGAGTGAGAGAGAGGGAGGGCGAGAGAGTTGGAAGGGAAAAGGGAAGGCGAGATCAGAGAGAGAGAGAGAGATGATGATAGAATTGACGCCTCATTAGTGCTTCTACAGCCGAGTCGCCTCTTTCCTCTGCTCCCGCAGATCGGAGGGTGGGTGGTTAACAGTCACGTGATTGCCCCAGTTGACTGCAACGGCTCCAAAATCGTAACTGAACTCGTCTCGCAAGGCGGCGACTTCCGATCTTCGGGAATCGCACTTGCATTTGGAAACACGCGAGATGACGGGATCATTTCAAGTGGAGAGACAAATAAAAGGCGACTAATTTCAATTTAAAACGAGAGATGAAAAGGAAAGGAATCTCATCCTCAGAAACGGGTCCTCTGGAGGTGACGACGGTCGCACCGCGTCCATCGCTGCCGCTTTCGGAAGGACGGCGAATCCGATCGGTGTTAAAATGTAGGCCGATGTAGATGCGTTTTTATTCCCGGGACATTCATGAATATGGTGAAAGATTGTGGAGGAATTTATCAAAATTCTGTATAAGTGTTGATTCTTTTGCCGGAGTGGGTCAAGGGGCGGCTGTAGCAAAATGGGTTAAAGGAGAAGTGAGGTTCAAAGGTCGTTATGTGGAGCGAGAGAGAGAGAGAGAGAGCCCCCGGCAATTAGGGACCGCATCTGGACGAGTCTTAACAAGGCCCAGGAGTCGCATCAACACGTCGCCACCTGTCCAGCTCCGCTTACCCCAATGGAGCCTTTCATCTCCTCGGGGAGAACCCCGCACTCACCTTCTCTCTCCCTCTGTTCTCCCTCCCTTTCCCACCCCCCCCCCCCCCACGTCCCCACGTCCCCGCCGTTCCTCAGAAAAGACACCCCTTCCTCAAATACTCCAAATGCCATTGAGCTGCGGCTCCGAAATAAAACCAGCTGACAGGGCGCAGCAGAGAAGCGGACAGAATGAGAGAGGGAGGGGTAGGGTTTTCTCTTTCCGTCACTCTGACAGCGCCATTTAAGTGAATCCTTTCCTTCTGAGAAAGAAGAGAAATAAGGCGGAGGGAGACAGGAAGGGAATGGGAAGGAGGAAAAGAGAAGGGATTTGAGAAAATATGAAAAAAAGAAAATTATTATAGTATGTTCGCCAGTACTGAGACCTCATCTCGAAAAACATTAGAGGTTGTACATTTTGATATGTACGAACATTCATAACCGTAATCAAACTTTACAAATTTATTTATTGACAGATAATCTCATATACAATAAGACCTCGATAACCGTCTTTAATTGGCTCCTGAAATTCCTGACGATTAGCGAAACGACGATAGACGAAACCGATTTTCCCATAGGAACTATATCATAGGTCAATAATTCGTTCAAAAAGACCTTAAACGCATCATATAAAACTGAATTTTTAGGCCTCAGTTTGATGGAAATTTTAGGCTCTGCGCCATTTTCATTTTTTTCTACCACTTGGCGACAAACGACAGTTGATCGAAACAACGTTTATCGATGGCAACGGTTATCGAGATCCTACTGTACTATTACTAATACTTTGTTTAGTAAATGTCTAAAGGATTTGGATGTGTTGATAGGAGATTGTGGCACTGAATATCCTCTTATAAATCGATTGTGGTGTTGTATAAAGAATGGTTGCGCCCACAGTTTGTAATAATAAAATAAATAAATATAAAAACCTCGTCTCAAGGCTGGTGTGCCGCGAAATTCTATTGCAAAACTTCTGGTAATCACTGATCTAAAACTTCGCAAGTAAGTAAATACATATATCCACGTGGGACCAACAGAAAAAATCTGAATACCTTGAAATGAAGATTAGTGTATTTTTTCATTATTCAACAATTTCTCATAATGAATACATTGAGTAGCCATTTATATCCGTAACATTGCTTTATTAAATTAGTTAGAATTAACATAAGAACTGGAAACTTAAAGGGTTATACAGTCGAAAGAAGTATATTTTCTACAAGAGAGAATCCATATCCATGTCGAATTAACTTAAAAATTCTTTTGACACTATTAAAAAACTGAATTTTTTAAAGATTTAACATTGAGAAATTCTGATACCGTAGAAGCGAGTGGAATTCTTTTAAATGGTCTGATGTTTATAAATTGAAAATTGGAGAGGGGTAAGAGAGAAAGGGAGAGAGATAAAAAAGTAAAAAAAAATCAGTTTATTCCGTGAAATGAAGGAATGTGAAGTAAGATGGGATGCTATTTTTATTGCGGTTTTATATATACGATTCGATTATTTATAACATTTATGTCTGCACTGGGTATTTGTAAATGTTGATGGCTAAAAGGTCCTTCAACTGTCAGGAGATTCAAAATCCGTGAAACACAGGGTTCGGTGTGGAATTTTCTCCTTTGAATCCGCGTTGTATGTACATGTGTGTAGTAAATACCTATTAAGATGTCAACATAAAAACTTATTTGCCAATACACTGGCTTGGATTAAGTCTATTTATTGTTTAAAATTTAAAGATGATTTGGAAATTGAAAGTTTGACAAAAGGATTTAACTGGTTTTAGTAATATGAGTAATATGAGTTTTAGTAATGAAGTTACTGTAAACCGTAAATCCATGTTGTTAACCCTAAAGTTTCCTGGCTATTTTTGGGCGAATTTGCAGCAACAATGGGGACTTGGCGTCACTGAAAAATTTATCTTCCACTTTTGATTGCATACGTTCTATGACCTCACAACACTGATTTGACGTCTGATTTGGCACGCTCTTGTTTTGAGTAATAGGTTTTTTGCCGTCGTCGTAAAAATGATTCCATGAGTGTTGATCGATGATAAAAATTGTGACGGAGAAACTTTTGTCCTGATCTATACTAAATAATCACAGAGGGCGAATGTTTACTGAAACAGATCGTTCATCGTCGAAATCTTTAGCGAAATTCTTCTGAATCACCAAGAATAAAACACGTGTGCACGCATGTTAAAATCGAAGATGAAGAGAATGTCGATTTGTTTTTTTTTATATCGAAGGTATCGTTCACAGAGAATTTATTCCTGCGACTCAAAAGGTTCACCAAGAAGTTTACGTGGAGTTCTTTTGACTTCTTCGAGACGGAGCTCACAGAAATAAGCCAAATATTTGGCCGGATGACTGAATTCTTCTCCAGGAAAATGCACCATCGCAAAGCGTTCCCTCAACAGGGGATTTTTGGAAAATTTTAAAACCAATAATAAACTGGAGAATCCGTTGTAATTCATCCGACTTCGCCTTATAAGATTTCTTGCTGTTCGCCAAGCTCCGGAACCTTTTGGAAGGACGATACACTGGGTCAGTGGAACAAAAAAAATGCTACGATGGCCCCGAGGAGCAGTAAAAATCGGGAATTTCAATTTTTTCCAGGCATGGCAACACATTTGAGAGACTATTTCGCTAAATTAAGTTATTTTAATTTTATAGCTGTGATTTTCTGTATCATCAATCCGGGAGCTTTTAAATATCCAATTATAGCTGAATGAGTAGTTTTATAGACACACGCATCGAGCTGCAGGAAAATGTATTTTCATTTATGTCCAGCCATGTTGCAATTTATCCTCATAAGTGCTTATCAAAAGTCTTCTTGTCATTTTTTTATTGAGTTTTGATGCCTGCTATGGAAACTATACTTACGGAAAAAATTAACAAAACTTATTCATTCCGCAGACACCATTACAATATTATCCGTATATGAGGGAGAAATAAGATGAACTGCGTGCATTCTGCGCACCTCCTATGATGCTCGGTTCCTTTGCGCGCGAGAATAGGAATACGTTAACACCTATTGGGAGAAGGAGAGGCGAAGAGGGCGCTACATTTGAACCGAACGCGGTGCCCATTTGAAAACAAATGTGAAAATGGTTATATTTATCGGGAATAAAAAATTAATCAATCGCCTCGAATAGGTAAAATTATGTGGGCTGATGCTTTCGGGAGGCACTGCGTGGACGGCATTACTGCTCTCGACGTTTCGCCTTCGATGCGGAAGGCTTCTTCAGGAGTGAAGAAACCTTTCGCATCGAAGGCGAAACGTCAAGAGCAGTAATACCGTCCACGCAGTGCCTCCCGAAAGCATCAACCCACATCATCAAACGCTGCGAAAACCTCCAAACGTAGGTAAAAGTATGTTTGAAAAGAAAGATCCTTTTGACCGCGAGCTCCGCGATGGGATATTTCGTTTCAGGGAGAGCGAAAAGAAGAACACACGTTTAAGGCACCGATCATCTCGAGAGTGAAGCGATTCTTTCGCAACGCATTACGTCGCTCAGACAAAATGCATGCCTTTTGGCGATAAATCGCGTCGTGCGCCTTCGAAATGCTCCCGGAGTCGCCTCAAAAAATTCACTCCGCCATAGTTACAGAGGGCTCTTATCAGATGATCGTCGAAACGAAATGCTCTAGAGCAAAAACAATCCGATTTCGTTACTCTTTTGAGTATAGACGAGGGACGGAGAGAGGGGAACGCTAAAAAAAGCAATCGCGGGTAATTACGTCCGCGGCGGAGAGGAGGTCGTAGGCACCGTGCCGACACACACACACACAAAGGGGGGGGAGGGTGAAGGGGGAAAGAGGAATTGGAGGAAATGGGATGGAGGAGAGGTAAAGGAAGGGGGAGAGAAGGGGAAGGAGGAGGACTGTGTGTAATCCCCACTCAAGAGTCGTTTCGCTCCTCTTTTCCAGAAAAATGAACATCGCCTCCCGTTCCCCGACATCCGTCTCGTTTTAATCAAAACGCGCTTCAGCTGGAGGGAGAGACAGAGAATAACGATAGAGGGGGCGGAGTGAGGTAGGGGGAGGGGCAGAGGAAAGTTTCGGAAGGCGATGGGCGGGCGGATGGCATTCGATGGGGCGGAGAAGGAGTGGCGAGGAGCGGGAGAGCACATATTATGAGAGGAAGGACACGGATAAGGGGATTGGGAGCGATGGGATGGGGTGGGAGTTGAGGGGCTGACGGAGCGTGTGGCTGGGGGCAGGGGAAGAGCCACGGGGAATGTTTGAAAAGGAATGGCGGGGACGGAGGAGGTGAGTGGGTCCTTTCTTTAAATTACAAATAGTTTTCAAAAGAAGTGGGCAAACGCGAAAAAATTGCATTAAAAATTATCAGCCACTTAGCGCGGCGATTCCAGTTCTCGGAAGATTTCGTGTTTATTGTTTATGATTACGAATCCAGACAGCATTCCGATATAATTCGACTTCTTTCACTTACGTACAAGTTGGAAACTGAAATGAAAACAAATATTTTGACTTATGGTATTTGAAATTCCGTCTCAGGCAATGGCGGACTCATGGACAGTGGATCATGTGGGGCGTGTAAATTATTAAATGTGATGAAACTCTTTATTGAAAAATTCGCTTTACAGACAAATAATATTCAATGATATTAATGCTATTAATATATTTGTCCTTTATTATCTGCATGTAGTTAATCATATACTAAATGTTGACTCATCTACAAAATTGCAAGTCAATTACAAAGAGCTAATGAATAGTGAAAATAATGAGTAAACATTTCAATTCTTAGAATGAATTCGAAGCCGCTGGATTCCCCGATTAAATCCCACAATTTATATACATTATCAACCTCACGTAATTTAAATTAGAAAGAAACTGTAATATAAGTTTAACTTCGAATACTAGACTGTTAATTGCCGCGCTGAGCGCAATGCCAAATTAAATGCTTGAATTTGAAAAGTGTAGGTTAAAATCTGATGTACATAAGGTATTTTTGAAGGAGGGTGAAGTACACTAATAGGTTAATATTTGACGTAAGTTATCGTTACCATACCTTTCTACAGGCTTGGGCATATATGTATTAACACAACAATAAAATATTTTACAAGGAAATTTTAATAGTCACCGTAATTGTACTATCAGTAAGTTCAGTTTACCACCATGTGTATGTATGAACGCATGTCTTTGTACGTGTGATTGTGAATACTTTCAACTAGTCTGTATCAAATTTCTGGGAAAGGAACGAAATAAAACTAACCGAATATAGGTTTTCTCATTTTCCGACCGATAGAACACATTAAAACGAGCATAGATCGTGAGAAATATTTTTCGAGAAAAATTTGCGAAGCATTTGTCTACATTTAAGTCGTTTACCTGATGTAGCATCTCAACCCATTTGAAGCAACAAAATAATAAACGCAGCTCACTAAATGTATATATATATATATATATAATATTATTTTTATCTTTCCCGTAGCACGTAATCTGCAACTTAAAAGTATATTTATTCCTATTACCATGGTTTCTTTTTAAAAACATTGTCAATATTCACTTCTTATATCGGCTTCCTCCTTCCCGCTCCTGTCTTTTAACCATCCATCAATATGTGTAACTTGTCAAGCTGATTATTTTACGCTATCATCGAAGCAATCCACCTCACCGCCATCTTCGTTGCATGTTGACGCATAAACATGGCGATTTAAACAGCCTCTTGTCACTATTGCAGCCATTAGCAACTCATCGTTCATCTTCAGTATATTATCAAGAACTTTTCCGAAATCTCTAGCAAAAACTGACACAATGCTGTTAACCTTGTCACCTTCGTCTGACATAATCGTTCCTGATGATCCTCACGTTCTATCATGCTAACTGGAATAAGACTAAAATGCAATAACTGTAAATTAAATTGGATCTTCTGTCCCATCTTTCTCTCCCTTATTTTAATCATCTTGTTCTCTTTGTTGGCAGCTCCATTTTTATGTTTAAATGTTTTATAAGATAGCCAACTAAATGGCTTAACGTCCATCATTCTCAAACTCTAGATCATTTCCACTTGACAAACACCTCCTATTCCGGTCACAACTCATTCATCTTGTGGTCACGAGATAATGCTAAAGAGAGTATAAACAGTTACGCCAAAAAAAAAACACGCTTATTAGCTGGGTCAATTTTCGTTGAAAATATTAAGCTGAGATTTTCGATGAAACATTAAGAAAGAAAATCCAGATGGAATACATCGTTTCTTTTATTTAAAAAAAAAACGGGCAAATTCTTCAACCATCGAGGTAATGTTTCCATTCTGCTGCGTGTGAAGCTGTCCAAAATGTGAAGGCAGGCAGAGAATTAGAGAAAGAGGAGGAAGAATCACGAGAGGGGCGAGTGGGGAAGAAAGAACACAGGGAATTAGAGCAAGTGGAGAAATTAGGAAGGAGAAGCAGCGAAGGAGAAGTGTGCGAGTCTGAAGGACAGACAGACAAACGACTTTATTAGGGAGAAATTGAGACTATATAGTCCCTTCTTGCATTTAACCCTGCGTTAAAGGAGGAGCGAGTAGATGAGAGGGTGTGCGTATGAGAAGAGTGTTTGGGTTGGACCCAAGTGGAGCGAGTGCAGGAGGGCGTTGCTCGAAACGGTAAAAAAGGAAAGAGGAGATGGATCGCGAGGAGATTGAGTATTGGAAGGAGAGAGAGAGAGAGAGAGAGAGAGAGAGAGAGAGAGAGAGAGGGGGGGACGTGAGGCGGAATGAAGAAAAGGAAGATGGACAGGGGAGGGAGAAAGAAATGCATCGAGGGAGAGAGAGAGAGAGGGAGGGGGGGAGGGGATATGTCGGAAAGAAATGAAGGGGCAAAGAGATGAGGAAGGAGGAGGCTAGAGTGGAGAAGAGGAATGGGGAAAATGACCGCTGGTAATGGGTAGTTGGGCTCCGGGAAAAATAAAGGTTTCGGTAAATACAAAGAGAGAGAGAGAGAGAGAGGAGTAGGGGAAGGAGGAGTTTATTAGCTGAGTATCGTGTTTTGATCGATATGGGTTTTTGGGAGTGGATCTTTACTTAGTTCTTATGAAAGGAAGTTTGTCGAAAGCGGTAGCGATTTTGGAAAACTTTATACCATTCCGATATTAATTTCTTTTCACTTGATCACGTCTTCTTCAGTTGTGTCGCCATTTCGCGTTTAACGTTTTTCACTCATCCTAGATGATTGTTTTCCCATTCATTTGCCGTTTAATACATTGATGTTTAAATAGAATTGCATTACGAGAGTAAAATATTTTTTGACGAGGATTGAATTATAAATCTGTTCTATCGCTTTTACTTTTCAAGGTTTAAAAATATAACTGTGAAAGTACTATCACATGAGTGAGTTTATTTTACTTACCAAGCGCTACTGAAAAAGTCTATTTCATTAAATTAACAGGTTGAGTCGTCAGTAGCAACGGTTGACTGTAAATTTTAGAGCTTCGGAGCTAATTTCCTCTTAGAGCGCATATGTTTAGATGCTTGTCTAATCTTTAGAAATTTGAACCCATACTTGTTCTATCCTGGCTGAAAGTAAATTTCGGAGCCCTGGACTGAATTCTTTGTAGCTCTGATCTTTCCGACCTTTTCAGCGTGACGAGCGCCAAACTATACAGTAAAATATCAACCGAGAACTGTTATATTTCGCACAACAGGAATGATCATAATGAAATAAAATAACGGAAAATTTGTGTGTTAAATGCTTTTACAATGAAATAAAATTAACAAATTAAATGACTGGTGCTAGGAAAGAGAAGTGCAAAGGTGCAAAGAGCACAGCGGTGCATCGGGTTGGGAACCCCTGACAGATCCCGTAGTTGTCCGTATCGATAGGCCAATTTCTACCAAAAGAGGTCTTACAATTTGACCTAAAACCATATCCATTCGATGAATTGGCCATAATTTAAACTTATACCTATTCAGAGTTAAGCAAATATTTTAAAAAGACATTTTACGGTAGAAAAACTTATTATAAAAACCTTAATTTCGATTAATAATCTCAATAAACTTTCATAATTTCTGCTATATGATAATTAGAAAGGAGATTGGAGACTGCAGCGAGATGGAAGTTTCAAAAGTAAAAAAAAACTCATTAACCGTAAAAGGCTAATATTTAGAGACAACAAAAACAGTAAAGGTAAAAAATGGGCTAGAGGGGAAAAAGTACGTAAACTTACAAGTTTACGGGGTATTATTCCTCGCAAGGGACCTGTTATCAAACGCACATACACTCGCAAAAGAACTAATCTTAAGGCGGAAAGGATAAAAGGAAAGGTTTTACGAGATGTTAACCTGCGTCAGGAACCCTTACTCACACCGTTGCTGGTGGGTTTGTGAAACTGTACGATCGCGACAGGTACCACACACGCTCCCACAAACAGGGAAAAAAAGGAGAACAGGAAAATGGTTAAGAAAGGAAATAATAACAGGTTTACGGGAAGTTACTACGCGGCAGGGATCTGATATCACACACGATGTCTGCAGGTTTATGTGTCTTTCGACAGCGACGGGGACCTGTCAGACAGAACACTCACTCACACACGCACTCAAGTATCAATCGCAAAGCTCTAAATATTCAGTGGAACACTAAATACGTATTTCGAGAGCAATGCTGTCATTAACAGTAGTTGATGTGGAATCCACATATCGTAATATTAAAAAGGCTTTATTAAAATTTTACCGAACATGCAAGACGAACGCCTTCGTCTTAGAGACCCAAAGACCTTCATTCAGGCTCCTACCCAGATGCGCTGTGCTAGTATAATAAATAAACATTTGACTGATGTTTAATAATTTAATAAAATGTGAAAATTTTTTAGTTGAATTGGGACCCTGAGACTTCAAACGACGACCAGAGACTTCAAACGACGACCAGCGCTAATGGGCTTCTCATTCTAAATCACAAAGCAAGTGAGGAGAGAAACCCGGTGCCGGAATTAGCCTTCTCATAACGAGAAGCACCAAGAGGGCCAACGCATTTAATGAAGTCCCTTCCGAAGGACGGAGCGCTGGTTCGCGTGCTCTCTTCTAAACACGCAAATAGGGGGCCGCAATATCTCTTGAGAAAATCTTACTTTCGCAGGATTCGTACCCGCTTCACACCGGGTATGTTCAGCGAAGCAGGCCAACGCCACTGCACATCCCCCTCCCCGCCATTTTTCGAGTTACACTTGTTTTTTTTTACGCGAAACGATCCACCATATTCCCTGAGTTTATTCCTCATTAAACTAGTATTCTTTTTTTAGTACGAGTCATGGCGTACTTTCCGTCAGCTATCTAGATAGCATTAGTGCCGAGCGTTTCTTCGATTTTGAGAGTTCTGATTCGCCTTTGAGTCCTTCCAGAATCCAATTCACTTGGACATATGTGATCACCAAATATCTAAAGAGCTCGCTAGTCTGCTTTCATTGGACAGGCGCAGTTTCGATGAAAATTTGATTTCGCTTCAAAGCCGAAAGATGAATTCGACTTGATACTTTGGAGTCGGCTTTTGAAGGAAACCGAATTCATTGGTATCTTCTTAGTCCTTGCCAAGTTTTTTTCGATGTTCGGATCGACATTGTTACGTGAATCCACTTACTTTTTCTGCAATGAATTTCTTAAAGACTAAATATCGACCGCAAATACTGAGCTTGAATCTAAAGGCGGAGTTTCTGTCAAAATTCAAGACATTAACGAAATAAAAGACTTTATAAGTGCACAACTGATTGTGAAAGTTAAAATTTGTAATGATAAAATCATCTCGCTATTACGCTATGACCATATTGTCCGTACGCACTCATTACTACTTGCGGTTTTTGGATATATATAATAATCCGTATATTACACTAAATTTTAATAATAAATTTCGGATAAATAATTTAATACTATAATAGTCCAGGTCTGTTGGTTGGTTGGTTGGTCATGCTTTCACGATGGCCGATATAGAGCGTTTTAACAAACTTCCCTAATAGGTAGAAGATTGAAATTTGGCAAGTATACTTGATTAACATATTTTAAGGTAATGACGAAAATAAATCTCCAAAATGTCCTGGGTTCGACTCCAAGGAAGACATTTCCATTTTCCGTAAGGTAACATGTAGGAATCAATTTTTTGATGTGCAGGCTTGTATTGTTTTGGAAATTAAAATTAGAAGGAATTAACCTACGATCTTCGGATCTGAACCATTTTGAAGAAAAAATTACAAAGTTTCTTATTCTGTTCAACTTTTTCCGCATACAATTCCAAATCGCTCATGTTATACGTATAATTCACATATTTTATGGAAATATTGCCATTTTAACGGAATGTTGCCTTGGCTACCAATTATATTGTTAGACCTCAAAATCCTATTGTTGTATCAATCCTTATGGGTGTTTAAGCGTGCTTTGTATGCTTTTAATACGAGAGAGGGGGGGAGAGGAGAGGGTAGAGGGGGGAGGGAGGGGGGAGGGAGGGGGAGGGAGGGGGAGAGGGAAGTAGAGGGGGGAGGGGAAGGAGGGGGAGAAGATAATTAACGACGCATTAGTGTATGAGAAAGTTTGTGCAATGTATGTTTACCAATTTTTACTTTCTCATACGAAGTATCGAAGAAAGTATTGTTTTCACGAAAAATTCGACCTCGAGATTTTTACGGAAATACACGTTTTAGGTGCCCATGAATCCGAAAAAGTGGTTTTCGCAATGCCATCTGTCTGTCTGTCTGTTACTGGTTCTGGAGCCTAGACGGTAGAAAGAAAATGAATGAAATCTCGTACTTAGGCATTTTATCATACTGAGCAGAGTATACATAGAAATGGTTGACATTGATCAATAATTAAGGGTAGTTTATTCTACGCATTTTTAACAACAATCCGATTTTCTCGAAAACGGCTCTAACGATTTAGATCAAATTTCGTACAATTACTTGAGTTTACGTCTTCAATAATACTGTATAGTTCATATTTCTCAAAAAATGAATATAAGACTAGTTTATTCTAGGCAACTTTAACAATAATTCGATTTCTCAAAAACGGATATACTTAACGATTTTGATCAAATTTCGTACATCTACAATAATACTACGTATTTATTTTCTCAATGAATGAATATAAGGCTAATTTATTCTTGGGCAACTTTAACAAAAATTGGATTTTCTAAAAACAGGCTCATACGATTTTCATTTTCTAAAGATAACTAAACCACGCATTAGTACGTATATGAGAAAGTTTGTACAATGTATGTTGTACCGATTTTTCAATTTGGTTCTGAAAGAAGGAAAATTTATTCAACCATTTCTATGAATATTTCACTTTCTCACTGCGAATATGGTATTCAAATTTTTAAATGGACCGTGGAATTCCATCAGTTCTTTCATTTCTTGTTACTTTAGATTCAATAGGTCGATATTTTTTATTCACAATGCTTTTTCTTCGTATTGTTTCTGCAGAATTTTCATAATCTATATTCTACTTCTCTAATAGTTTCGTTCAACATTTCCTCTAACATGTTGTCCAAACCATTCATTTTCTCTATTTATAACATATGAAATCTATCGTTAATTTTAGGATTCATCGGAATCCGATATCTATATGAAACCAATCAAGTATTATGATTTAAATTTAGAGATATTTTGATGCCTATGTCTATCAGAGACGTTATCGATAAAATGAAATGAGAAATTTTAATGCTATTTCAATAAATCTAATACACAACTACAACTATTATATTTTAAACATTGGATGTCTCATACTGTATTCTTTAAAAGTAGATACAACGCAGATCTCAAAATCTCTGAGAGATTCCATTCCCCAAAATATATTCGAATTCGTTCATTCCTATTATTCCTTGACTGTAATTCCTGCCACTTTTACTCCCTCTTTTTCATTTATCCAATGAAATATCTCCAAAAGCCGATCGGACTGCAAACAACATCCCTACTACGACAAAACGATTTGCAAATATAGCAGTAATTACAGAAAACAAAATCTTTTCTTCATAAACAATGCTTGAAGAAATTCGCCTAAACGGTAAGAGCTGTTGAGAATATTACGCGTCATGGATTGTTTATTTGTCACGATTGATTGAACATATATATATACCTACGATGTACCGTTTCAGATAAATTCTACAGAAACCCGTATGAATGTCCGTTTAATCCAGAGAACGGCAACATGCGGCTCGTGAGCCTCATGATCGCTTGGACGTAAAATGACTCGTAAATTCAATTGCTGAGAGCTCACCTTTACTTATAAGACTGCTCTGAAATATGTTTTGGCTTTTTTTAAAAAAATAAGAACCATCTTATTCGCCTACATTACAACTCTACTCGCATTGGGATCTATGCTGATTTGGAAAATTTCGACTCTCCTCGTCCATTCCGTTGCCGACTCCTGGTATAACCGCACTGTAGGTCTGATTAAGCGTACTATGGTTCTCTTCTCCATTACAGAAGTTTGATTTGTCATCTTTAACGTTAGTGGACATTATTATACCACATCGCGTACAGTAGTCACCAATTTTGGATATTGACGGCTGATATTATATCCGAATGACCTACATTCACCGACTTAACATTGTGAAGACAATCTCAAGCGTGTGGAATCCGATGGAAATATTGGATTAAATAAATTCGCGAGAGATTCTCCGTGGAAATAGAAAAATCTAATCCTTCCAATGAGAATGCTTTAAATAAAATAAGTTTTACCAAAAAGTCGTCAGTACTTTATTTTATTCATTAAGTGCAGGAACACATTTACTCAGAATAAGATAAGAATCACTTTCATAGAAACAATAAATTGAAATAACATGCGTGAAGATGGAAAACATATTTTATTTCGATGGAAATACATAGGAATGTGGCTGAGTTATTTTACTCTCACATCCATCGATTCCAAAAAAAATCTGTGATATGCCAATTCTTAAATACACTGGCGCGTTAAACGGCTTCATTAATCTTATAAATATAATGGTAGAGAAAAAATATAATCTACATCACACCTCATTTTATTCGTGCCATCTGATAAAAGTTCAGCATGCGAGTACACACGAATAATTGAATCGAAAAAAGGACGTTGGATTTCTCGAATGAAAAAACTTTGGATAATGAAAACAAAGCGAGAGAGAGAGAGTGAGAGGAGGAGATATGGAAGAGGGAGAAAGAGGAGGGGGCGCGTGATGGCACCCTGGGGGACTCCCCGGTCATTGAGAGAGAGACGGTCGCATATGAACCGAGTCCTCAGCTGTGCCACCGCAAGGAGTGACTCAGAGGAGAGCAATTATATACAGTGAGCTTTTCATCAACTTCTTTTCGAGCGCAGTTTTTCAGTCCTTTGGCGCGTGCAGGAAAAGGAGGGAGTGGTAGGAAGAGAGGGATAGAGAGAGAGAGATGAGAGGAGAGGGAGGAAGAAGGGAGGAAGAAGAGGAGAGGCAGGAAAGCTGATGGAACGAAGTTCGACGTTTGGAGCAAACAATGGGAGGCAGGGATAATAAACTGCTATACTTTTGCCCTCGCGGGATGACAACCTACTGAGCCAAGAGAGGAAGGGGATCGGTTGGGAGGTGGAGGAGGGAGGGGAAGGAGATTGGAATGGGAGGAGAAAGACGGAGAGTGAGTATGCTGGAGGAGTAATAGGCTGCTCTTCAATGCACGCTGCGTGGAAATTCGGAGGAGCGTGGATGTGAAGAGGCAGGGTGTGGGGCTAGTTGGCTTCAGAGGGGTCGCTAGGAAGGGCGGAGCGTGTCGCTGGTAGGTGAACGGTGCTGGAAGATGGCGACGGAGATATTTTTTTGCGTGTTTTCCAATGGAGGTGTGCAGGAGTGACGACAGACGTCTCACCGAGGAGGAAGGAGGAGAAAGAGGAAAGAGTGGAGGAGGATGGGTTGGTGAGGTGGCCTCGTGCCTTTACGGAAACGATGCCGCGACGCTCACGAGAAGTTGCAGTGCGGAGAGAGAGAGAGAGAGAGATAGATAGAGAGGGGGGAGAGATAGAAAGTGTTTGTGAAAGTGAGGAGAGTGGCGTTGAGAAGGAGCTTTGGAGAAGAGATCTCCGGAATGGGACATGGAGGAAGGCCGAGCCGGAGCGGGTCGCGCGAACGAAGGGGATGGGAAACTGAACCGAACGAGAAGCTCGCCAAGATTCGCCAAAAAGGGATTACGGGGTAATATCCACGCCAATTTCCCACAAGGGCACTCGCGAGTCATAACAAACTCCATTTATCCCCATCCACCACGCCACCCTCCCTCTCCGCTTCTCCCCCTACGCTTCCTGCTCCATCCACGCAATCCAGGCATCGATATGTCTTCCTCCACTGCACGCCTCCGCCTCTCTCCACCCTCCCCTTCACCCTCCCCCCTCCATCTACACCTCTCCCTCTCCTCCCTCTGTTCTTCGACTACTTGCTCTCTTTCCCTACCTCTCTTTCCACTACATCGTCTCACTCCCCCTCCTCCCCTTCTATATTCCTCTCCTCTTGTGAAGAGCATCATCCATTCTTCCACCCGTCTCATAAGCTTAACATTCTCCCAATTCGAACTGTCTCTCCAACCAAACCACGTCGCTCACCGCCTTTGAACCGACTTGCAGGAAAATTCTTCGGATGGGATCCAAGCGAATTTCGCACATAGATCACAAGAGTTAGGTTATGATGACCAAGTTAAGTAGTATATATATTTTGAGGCTAGGATGAGGAAAGGGTTTGTGGTGGATGCGAATTGGAGAAATAAAATAACACATGATGAATAGAGCAACCGGTAGGGGAAAAATTAATGGGATCAGGTCGAGAAAGAAGAAAGCGAGAGAAAGAGGACAAGTGGGAATTTGGAGACGTGGAGAGAGAGAGAGAGAGAGAGAGAGAGAGAATAATGGTGAGCGAGAGGGGGAAAGTGATGCGATAGAGTAAGGGAATGATGAGGATCGAGGTTGAATATTGAATAGCATATCGGGGTTAGTGGTAAGTAAGAGAAGGAGGAGATGGAGTTGAGAGGGTAGAATGAATAGATGAAGAGGGATTTATTGAAGTGTTTACTGGAGAGGAAGAGAGAGAGAGAGAGGTTTTGCTATGAAGGAACGAGACAGAGAGAGAAAGAGAGAGAGAAAAGCCACGGAGGCATAGAGGAGCCTTGAAGAACAACCAGTTGGGAAAGGGAACGCGAGGGGATGCGTGAGGAAATGGAGGTGGAGAGGGTGAGTAGGTTGCTAGGGAGGAGAGGAGGGGTGTAAGGGGAAGGGAGGAGGTAAAGATGGGGGTAGAGGTAGTTGTGGGGGCAGGGTGGGGTGGGGCGAAGGGTGGTTAGATGTGCGTGACGAGAGGGTTGCGAAATGTGAAGAGAAAAGGTTTTTTAAAGGGGGTTGGGGTTTGTGTTCGTGGGTGGAATCGGGGCGAGGAGAGGATGAGGAGGAGGGAAACCAGAGGGAGAGAGGGAGGAGAGAGGGGAGTTGGGCGAGAAAGTGAACCGTGGAGCAGAGAGAGAGAGAGGTGGAAAAAAGGCTTCGTACACGACGACGTATTAAAAGGCTGCTCATTAGAATGAGCCCTGAAGGCGCCTGTTGAATCGGAAGGTTTGGGCGATGAAGCAGGGGAGGAGGGAGAGAGAGGGGGCACGCGGGAACGAAGAAGAGGGAAGGGGGTGAGGGAGAAGGGGGAGAAAAGAGGCTGGAACGAAGTGGGGTCGGAGGCGTACATTGGCGTGTCACTTCTTCTTCTTCTTGGCGGCGGGAGAGAGAGAGGCGAGCGGAGCGTGAGGGAGGATGGGAATTCCACGATGCTCTCTCTCTCTCACGAAACAATAAGAAAAACTAGAGCGACTGGTAACTAACCGGCGGGGAGTCAAACCCAGGATCATTCATCGCATGCTGAAAAAAGACTGTTGTTTTGTAATGTTTGCGTCGCCACAATAAATTGAAAAAATGTGGAAATGGCGAAAATGAAAAAGATGGAAAATATCGGGAAAAGCAAATGGCAGAGTCTTGAATCGAGGGAATTTTTGATGTGTTTATTACCGCTTATTTGGAATTAAGACCTTCTCCTCTCCTTTCCTTCACGCAACAAACGCGAATTTCAAAGCATTTTATCTAAGCAAAGCCACCCCCCCCCCACCAATGCTCCCAGTGTAAGCTCTACGCGATGAAACTCGCCAACAAAATCCAGAGAGTTTCCATTGGACTGAATTCTTTTCGCCTAGATGTGGAATGGAAAGAGATAGTTTTTGAAGGAACTCGAAAGAAATAGAGGAAAAATGAGAGAGAGAGAGAGAGGTATTGGGAGAGGAGTGTGGAGATAGAGATGGAGTCGTGAAAGGAGAGCGGATGGAAGTGAGAAGAGAAAGTAGGAGTAAAGAGAGGGAAGTAGGACGAGAATGGGAGAAGTTAAGGGGAGGGAGAGAGAGAGAGAGAGGTGAACGGAGGTGGAGAGGACAAAAGACAGGAAGCAAGTGCCAACGCCTTTCAATTCCAGCCGGGGAAGAGATGAGACGAGGAGAGAACGGAGCGTGCGTGCTTGCGTGTGTGTGTGTTTGCGCGTGCGAAGGAAAGGAGGGTGGGAGCAGGACTTGGAGGCAGGCGGCAGAGTGGAAAATAGGGCAGTAAGAGTCGAGAGTTCGCTCATGGGTGCGAGTTGGGGAAGAGAGTGGTTGTCCGGAGAGGGAGAATTGAAGGAAGAGGTGAACACGAAGGAGAGAGAGAGAGAAATCTATGAGATATGATGGAAGCGCCTTCACCGACGAGACATCGAGAGCGGCGATACGATAGCGGGCTCGAAGCTATTTTTTCTCGAATTCCCCTCCCATAGGTGAAATTTTTCCGCGGTGACTGAAGCAAACCACGGTTTTGTTTTTCATTATATTTTTCGAAAATAAACGAAAAGCTTTTGTTCCGGAGAGAGAAGTCACGGCGTGTGAAAGAGTAAAAAAACCAAAAAATTCATCCGATAGAGAGAGTGACTTATTAAGTTCGTCAAAGAGACAACAGCGATTGCGATTGGCCATCGGCAGGTGGAGTCACCTAGGCAAAGGAGGGGAGGAGGAGAAATAGGGGGAGTAGGAGGAAGGGGAGAAGGAGAGGGGTAAGGTCGGAGGAAAGGTCGCGGCTCCGGCGAAAGGGGTCAACGAGTATAGGACTGGAGGAATCGGTTCGGACGGAAGAGAGGATATAAGTCCTTTGAGAGGAGGATGAGAAAGGAAACTTTTTTCTATCTAGCGTCCCCATGAGTTGTCGTAAAAAAGATAATAGGGCCCTCCCCGTCCGCATCCGCCTCTCTCTCTCTCTCTCTCTCTCTCTCTCTCTCTCTCTCTCTCTCTCTCTCTCTCTCTCTCTCTCTCTCTCTCTCTCTCTCTCTCTCTCTCTCTCTCTCTCTCTCTCTCTCTCTCTCTCTCTCTCTCTCTCTCTCTCTCTCTCTCTCTCTCTCTCTCTCTCTCTCTCTCTCTCTCTCTCTCTCTCTCTCTCTCTCTCTCTCTCTCTCTCTCTCTCTCTCTCTCTCTCTCTCTCTCTCTCTCTCTCTCTCTCTCTCTCTCTCTCTCTCTCTTTAGGACCTCTCCTTTTCTCGATATTCATTAATGACTGCTCCCAAAAGGTTAATTCACTGCAAACATCATCTGTACGCGGACGACCTCCAAATCTTCTTAGACACCAAACCACATAATTTGTCTCTTGCTTTAACGAATATAAATAGCGATCTCGATCACCTACAAGAGTGGAGTGATGACAACTTTCTCAGCATAAACCCACTGAAATCTCAAGCCATTTTAATCGGTTATCCAAAGATACTAGCCGCGATAAATCCCGAGGAATTAGCTCCACTTTCACTGAATGGCAAAGTCTTACCCTACTGCAAATTCGTAAAAAATCTTGGTATTTAATAAATGAAACGCTCACCTGGAGCAATCGTATTATTAAAAGTATGCAAGACGGTAAACTCTTCCTTGCACACTTTAAGGCCTCTCATAACATGATTCCCTCTTCAATAAAAAGACAGCTTGTGACATCATTAATTCTTCCTCACTTTGACTATTGCGATATAGTTTACCAGGACTTATCAAAGGAACTCGCCATTAAACTACAGCGCTCTCATAATGCCTGCGTCGGATTTATCTTAAATCTTAAAAAATCTGATCATGTTACAGAATACTTCCGCAGACTCTCATGGCTCAAACTTGAATCCCGAAGAAACCTTCACCTCCTTTCCCTATTGTATCAAATCCTTAAAAATGAATCCCTCTTTATCTATCTACTGAGTTCGTTACCATAATGGAGTTCATCAACGCAACACCAGAGGATGTGATAAACTTCTGACCCCACTACATAGAACAGAAACATACAACAAATCCTTTACCGTCACTGCATGCAAACTCTGGAATGGCCTTCCTTTGGAAATAAAAACTCCTTATCTCTATAAACATTCAAACGTATATAATACAAATATCTCCTATCCCACCCCACACCTTGAACCACTCTTCCTTTCCAGGTCGCCAAAATCTTAGATTTTTTTTTTTAATTAGTTGTACTTAGACAGGTGAAAATCTCACTGCCATATCAGCAGGTTATGTCACCTTAATTTAAATTTTTATTTTTATATGCAATACTGTTTCCATGCACCCCTTTCCCACTCCCTCCCCTTCCCTTCCTCACTCTCCCCTCCCTCTCTCTCCCTTCACACTCTCTCTCCCTCACTCTCTCTCCCTCCCCTCTTTCCCTCCCCTCTCTCCCTCCCTCTCTCTCTCCCTCCCTTTCACTCTCCATCTCTCACTCCATTCTCCCACCACTTCTGCTAAATATGCATGTTTTCATCCCTTGTTTTTTATATTTTCTTTAATTATTTAGTTCATTTCACATGAAATTATTTTTTTGTTAATCTTATCTTGTTAAACTTGTATGTATCATTGTAATTCAACTATTGTTCTTTCATGTATCTAGGGTTTTCGCAGGTTTTTTTCCGCCCCCCTTCCCTTCGTGGGTGTTTTCCTGCGTGGTCTTTTACTAGGATGGCCAAGTCTGGTCTTTCCTAGGTTTTTACCACAATTACTGTCTTTATATAGAAACTTTCCAAATTTGTAATCTGGTGTTTTACTTGTGTTTTTCTATTTTCTTTTTTTTTTATGGTTCTCATTCTATCATTATCATTTGTAACTGTTGATGAAGGGTTAAATGTAAGAAGGGACTTCACAGTCTCAATTTCGCCCTGAATAAAGTCGTTTGTCTGTCTCTCTCTCTCTCTCTCTCTCCTTTAGATGCTGAAAAACATAACTCCTCAAATGACAATTTCAATTTCAGTGCAGTTTCACAATTACAAGTCCTTGACGCTATACGAAAAATAACATCTAAGGTACAGGGTACAAACAGGGTATATATTGATAAGAAAATTGATCCCAGTAATGCTACCATACATATATTACGAATATATACAATAATTCAACAAGGAAAGTTCCCCTCACAGTGGAAGCATGCTTTAATGCGCCCTATCCCCAAGAAAACAAAATCGCCGGACATCAAAGATTTTAGCCGGATTAGTTTCTTACCTATTCTATCCAAGTCATTTGAAAGACTGGTACATGATCAAATAATATCATTTCTTGAGTCTGAAGATTTATTTGATCCAACGCAGTCAGGATTTCGTAAATCACATAGCACAACTGCAGCTTTACTGAATGTCACGGACGACATTCAGCACTCCATGGGCAAGAGGGAATTGACTCTTCTAGTCCTTCTTGACTTTACCAAAGCATTTTACTCTTTATATAAAGATATACTGCTAACTAAGCTACGCTACTTAAGATTCTCACCGATGGTCATAAATTGGATCTCATCATATCTAACCGACAGATATCAGAAGGTAATAATATCTTCTTGGATTAAATTAGCCCGAGGTGTTCCACAAAGCTCAATTTTGGGCACATATTATTCTCCCTTTACATAAACACTGCAAATATCACTTGTATGCCGGCGATCTGCAGATTTATCTAAGCACCACCGCTCTTCACTTAGAGAAATCATTAGAGAAAGTCAACAATGACCTATCAACTGGAGCAAAGATAATTTTCTGAGCCTCAACCCGCAAAAATCTCAGGCAGTATTAATAGGCTATCCTAAAATCCTTGCTTCTATTTCCTCTAAATAGGTTACACCTCTCTCAATTTCTGGTACTATCGTCCCGTTCTCAAACTCTGTTAGTGATCTTGGAATAACTATAAATGAAATTCTTATGTGAAATCACCACGTTATTGAAATCTGTAAAAAAAAAGTTTACTCCTCCCTTCAATCTCTTAGGCGTTTAAATAACAGAATTTCCTTTTCACTCAAAAAGCAACTAGTTAACGCTCTCATAATTCCTCAGTTCGACTACGGTGACACAGTCTATCATGATCTAACCCAAGAACTCTCTATAAAGCTTCAGAGAGCGCAGAATGACTGTGTTAGATATATACACAACCTAAAAAAAATCAGATCACATCTCGAAACCTCTACTTAAGCTCTCTCTCATGGCTGAACCTAGAATCTGCGCTTACCTTCGTTATTATTTCAAATTCGTAAAAGTGACAAGCCTCCTTACCTCTCTTCGCAGTTCAATTGTATCAACACAGTTCACAATCTACATACAAGAGGGAACCACAAACTTCTCATTCCTGATCACAGAACCGAAATATACGTATATATACGTATAATAAATCGTTCAGGGTAATGGCTTTCAGATTATGGAATGAACTTCCAGATTTTTTACAAACTCATCATCTTTAAATTCATTTAAACGAGCCTATCATAAACATCTAATTTCGTTACAAAGGAATAGCAACACTGAAAGAACGGCATATTAATTCTCTGCTTTTCTCCCAAGCCGTCCGAGAACACTGACACACAAGAAAGCACAGAACAACTCGCACTTACCAAAACGGATTGTTATTCCTACAGAAACTCGTCGCTATGATGAAAAAGACTGTTAGTGTAAATAAGCTTTTTTTCCTTTTGTATGTGAATATTTATTATTATTATTATTTACATATTTCTAGTTATTTTTAATGTTTATGCTTTCATTTAATTTCACTTAATTTTATTAATTTTCATGTTCATTCTTCAATACTTTAAAATATATTTTGTGATTCTTATATTTTAAAACTTGTACGTACTACTTAATTCCACATTTGTTCTTTTATGTATGTAGGGTTTTTGCAGGCTTTTTCCACTCCCCTTCCCTTCGTGGGTGTTTTCCTGCGTGGTTTTTTACTAGGTTGGCCATGTCAGGTCCTTCCTAGGTTTTTATCACAAATACTTCGTCTTTTTTTTAGAAGTCTCCGAATCTGTAATTGGACCTCTTGAGTTTTTTTTTTGTTTTATCTTTTGTTTAGTTTCAGGTTTTTGTTTTCTGCCAATGTGTTTGTATGTTTATATGTTACTATATTTTATTCTCATTTGTAATTACTAATGTACGGTTAAATGTAAGAAGGGACTATATAGTCTCAATTTCGCCCTCAGCAAAGTCGTTTGTCTGTCTGTCTGTCTCTCTCTCTCCCTCTTCGTCTCGGATTGCCCCCTATCTGCCCTCCTTCGCCCCTCCAATCGTTTATATTCCTCCCGTCGCATTACCTCCGTGATTCGTGGCACGTGAGCAGCGAAAGCGGGACGCGTGGAGACCGTATGTAGAGGGCGCAAACAGCGGTGAGAATTAATGTTGTTTGCGTCTGACACATGCTCTGCGTCGAAATGTATCGCTAAACCATTATTTGTTTGGTCTACTGCGACGGCGGATTTGAACTGAGAATTTTTTAAAGAAGTCGTTTGGCAGGAAATTTAGGTCGAAGCGATTGGAATGTTACCACGAAAATTTTGCCTCGGATTAAAAATTAACGCAGTCACACTGCGATCCAATTAAGTTCTGACCCTTAACTCTAACAATATAAAAGGTGAAAACTCAAGATTAAGCACTTGACTGTCAGAAATAAAAAATAGCACGATAGGCATTTACCATAGGCATAACATTGGGCATGCCTATGAAAATACTCCTTTTTTCTATATTCGATGCATATTTTTGAGCTTTTACTCAGTTATAAGAGGAACTCGATAATTCTCTAGTGAATGATTTAGTAATTATTATTAAAGAAACGCTTAAGAGATTACAATATCTAATAAGGAGCATAAACGTGGATTATATTGAAAACATGGTATTAGCTATGTTAACCAAATATATCGATCCGCTATCATATCGTATCTTAATTCAGCAATTTAAACTGTTTATTTTTATGAAAATGTATTTATATTATGACATGACATAAGATGAGAATTTCAATCGTTGAATATTTTCAATCAAAAGTTTCTCTCGGTAAAAAAAAACGTCCGCACATATGTTCCCATCGCGAAATAATATTGAGAGAGAGAGAGATTGGAACGAGGAGATTAGGAGACGGAGCCACAGACGAATTGGTATCCACGTCGAGCCATGAAATAATATTTTGACATATATAATAGACGTTTTTCCTTTTTTTCTTACTTCTTTGGGCCCTCTTGAAAGTTGTAAGATGGGATTTTCGATTCCGTGTGTCTCTGTCGGTCGCTAAAAATTTGAAGAAAAGATGAGGAAGTTTGGAAATTCGGCCAGAGCGAACTTATTTTCATTCTGCTTTATCATCAAGGCTAATAATGGCCGCAAAGTAATTATATAGAAGCGAATGAGACTGTTTTTAAGGATATTGGCGACGATAAATGTAAGTGTTAAGAAATGGTCTTCATTTGAGAGAAATCGCATCGACAACATCAGGCCACGCTTATCCTCACCACACTCTTTCCTTAAATATATTTTGAAATATTTATGTATAGCGCGTAAAAAATACAAAAATCGGAGAATAACAATGTCGTTAATCCACTTTAATTCTTCATAAATGCAGACATTAGTGTCCATTTCACTGAACCTAAACAGCAACAGCAATTAAGTTTACTTTGCGCGATCCGCCATTCCCACACTGTCACTAAAAACGCGTTGAAAATATGAACGGAAGCCGTGCAACGCTAGCGGGCCATGATTTATCAAAAGTAAAATGATATATTCATTTTAAATTCGCCCCTTCCCCGCGCGCACCCTCAATGGACAATGGACCCACAATTCCCCCCTCCTTTCCGCACACACTTAAAAACAACAAAAATACATGTACGCATGTGTTATTTTAGAAATACCATGGAAGACGGCTGCACTGTAGCCAAAATGCGCATTTGTTTTTTTATAAACTTGTTGTGGCTATTTGAAATACCTGAGATGTACTTGGTTCAATTTTTTAATTTCTTTTCTTGAACTATTAACTACGAAAAAATCTTTTCTTTTTTTCACAAAACTAAAGTATTTATACATATTCTTGAATGATTTATTTAAGGCAATAATTCGAATTCGAATTCGTGTAGCCAGTTTGATATGCAGGGTATTAATGTGTCCATTTAATTGTTCTAACAGATCATAAATGGGCTAAAAATTTCGGTTCTCCTACTGTCTAGATAATAATAAGCCATGATGGTTCCAAATCAATCTTTTTAAAGAGATGTGTATTACTCTCTGCTATGGTACCGCGAATCACAAAAAGTTTCGGACCAATTCGTGCGATCGATGAAGAAATAGACAAATTAATTCGCATCATGGTAGAGCCTCATTCATTATATGAAATACTAAACTTATGTTATATGCTTTATAAAAGAATAACTTTTATATATAAGTACAGAATCAGATAACATTAATAACAGGTATCAACACAGTCGGATGTGGCTGAAAGCATTTCTACCAAGGAATATTATTGGTGTTTCTTTCGATACAGAATCCTATTGATTCACAAAACATTTTGACTCTTGAGTCTTGATTAGGAATTTTAAAATTTCCATGAAAATTGAAAGGATCTATTTTTTAAATTCCAGTCAGACTCGGGTCATATGGCCATCATTATTTTCCAAAGCAGCGAATTATCACAGGAGGATAATGTGTGTGAATTTTCCAAGAAAACATTTCGAATCCACGTCCATTTCCTCTGCCGTATTATTTTGGAAATCGCCGCTATTCCTATCAAGTGAATTCAATCTCTCTCTCAGGATTTCCGAATAAAAAGTTCACAGAATAAAGAGTAATTCCATCAACGGAAACGATATTGGTTTTGCTTGCGCGATGCGTAATTATTTTCCGCTCCGGATTTCGTGGAGTATTTAGAATTGCATCGGCAAAAAACCCGAATTAGCCTTTTTTACGGTTACTAATTGAATTTGCAGAAACACAGGAAACGACCAATACACAAATGTAATTATACCATCTGGCCGGTCTAAGGTATCCACCGAGAACAATAATCACGTAAATATTTCAGTGTTTCTACAGATATAAGAGACGAACGAATGCGTCTGTTTTGTTATAAACTGCAATGGATGATTTAAAATAGGACTTTAATTTAATGATCATTAAAATTAATTTCTCAAAACTACAATCGTTTAAGCATTTGAAGAGGATGATCGAGTTTAAAAATGGAGCATACGTTTGAAAGACATCAGAGGCAGTCCATTTTATTTTAATAAACAACATAAATCCAACTGATGCAACCAGTTCTTCGCTTTATTTTGGCACTCTTTCAAAATCGATCGATTGTTAAACTTTAAATAGGCAAAAAGAGGCTGTGAATTACTTCATAGGAGGAAACGTGAACAAAAAATAAAGGGCGTGGTTCTATATTTATAAAAAAGAAATGTATATATTATTATTATTATTCGTAAGCTTGTTTTTCATGCATCGATTGCCGAAAAAGAAAACAAGGAAAGTTTTAATTTTAACTTTATAAAATGATTAAGACAAGTATAGAGGTATGCCTCACCAATCACCGTTTTGTTTATTCGAGACGACACCAGTTATTCCTTTTCTCTGAGTAATTTTTCAATCATTATAAAACAGGGAGGACTTTTTAACACTATCAATATCAAAGTGGATAAAATAAAATGGTTTCAGTTCGCACATATGTCAGCCTAGAGAGATCACGATCCAGATGGGTATCTCCCCGGATAATATTTTCCCGAAGATGGCGCGAAGGCGAATGCATAGTGCCTAAGAAACCATAATGAACAGCAAAGGTCAAAAGATTCTAAAAGAACTTGATTACCACTGAATGCGGCTGCGCATATGGTTTTTTATAACCTTTTTTTGGCTGCTGGAGATACCTGAGACAAGTATTTTTTAAGTGCTCGTTTTACTTGTCGTTTGCAGTAGGTACTACGTCTCAGAGAGTTGTTGAGGAGCCTAACTCCAGGGAACGGCCAGATCTATCAGCACCTGATAATTTATTAAGATATTCAGACAATGAAAAAAATATAAGCAACCAAACTATTTTTGATCATATAAAAATTGCAGTTACGTATATATTAATCTATAGATGATCTTTTAAATAAGCAATGGGTAAACAGTTCCCTCCATATGCTCTAAAATTTCTCTAATAAAATCCAAACGTATGAGAGAGGTAATTATATTTATGAATGATCATCAAAGCTTGCTTTGCACATTTATGTTATACATTTAATGTTTAACATAAATATCGAAAACGTTTAATCACTTCCGGTCTGTATTTTAAAATTGTCGCCCAAATAAAGATGTACTTGAAAAATTATCACAGATTCTATATCTTTCAAAAATATTATTATTACTATCGATGTTCAAGTATTGTTAGACATGAATCTTCTATGATATATTCTGAAGTTGGTTGGTCGCGTGAAGACAATAATTCGGAAGAGATTGCAGAGGAAAACAGTGCGATGATTTCGGAATTGTGGGAGGAAGTAAACTGTAAACATGACAGAGGGGTGGAAATGATGTAAATATTAGGAGGGGGTGAAAGAGGATAGAGGAATGAAGAGAGAGAAGGGGTGGTGAAGGAGGAATGGAGAGGAGGAAGAGAAAGAGATAAAGGGGAGAGGAGGGGGGGGGGGAATTAAGAGTGGGAAGAAGAAGAAGAAAGGGGAAGGGCGGAGAAGGGGAAGGGCGGAAAAGGGAAAGGGGTAGGAAGAGACGTGAGAGGGTATGAAAGGAATCCGAAAGGGCGTTGACGATTAGCAACAGAATGACTCCAGTCAGAGGAAAAAATGCGCCTTCCACGAGTATGCCGTCGGACAAGAACGAAACGGACGTCGCTTTCCGTAATTTTTCTGCATGAATATCCCTTTCTCTCCTTCCGCGCATTTTCCAAAAGTTAATTTAAAATCTCTCTCGGAAACAACGAGATTTGGGCGCGGGCTTATAAGATCCGCTTCAAAATTCACCCCGAGTAGTTTATTTGAATGAGTCAAGTCATTTTAACAGCCGGGAAATGGCGGCAGCGCGACGGAGAAACGCAGCGTGATCTTCACCTGTCAGGAGCACGTCGAGTGAAAGGACTGCGAGGAACACAAAAGGGGAGCCAATATAAACGCCAATGGAGGAGGCGGGAGGTGGGCGATGCGTCTTAGTCAGGACAACATGGCCGTGGGAGCCTGCCTGCGGCAACTTTAAGATTGGTCTACGGGCGAGAGAGGGGGTGAGGGAGGGAGGGGGGGAGGGAAGGATGAAGAAAGATGACGGTGGAGGAGGGAGAGGGGGATGGGAGGTTGAGAGGGAGAGAGAGAGGTTGGGTGAGGAGGAGGAGGAGGGAGGAAGACGATTTTAAGGCGGAACGGGAGGCAGAGACGAATGAGAGAAGGGGGAAGTGTAGGAGAGGGAGAAAGGATGAAGGAGAAAGGAGGGAGAGAGAGATTCCTCCACGCAAGGGCATTTTCGGTGCAGCGCGGTCCTCCGTGACAAATCGTGATCGGAAGGACTTTTATCGCATTGTTGTTCCTCGGCAGGGGGGCGATTGATCACGGCTCGTTCGTGGCGGCTGACGTCAATGACTTCCAATCGCCCGGTGCTAACCATGGATTCACTTCAGGATCGCTTTCATTTTCTCCGTTGATAATTCACTTTCTCTTCTGGCTCGATTCGTAATTTATGTCCCCCGCGTCTCCTCCCATCCACTCTATACCAGCCCGCCCCTTCAAAACCATTCCTTCCCCTCCGCCCCCATCCTCCTACCTCCGGCGGCCCCCTCCACCCCCTCTTTCTCTCTCACTCTCCATTCCCGACACGCCGTTCTGCCATTCGTCTCCCGCCGCGAGGCGTTGTGGGTTTGAATCTCGACACGGATAAGGACGCCGCGCGATATGTTACCACAACAACCGAAAGCACCGCAGCTTCGCGTTTGTCTCCGAATTCCGCGTGACACGTGCTTCTTGGCTGCGTGATCGATCAATCCCCTCTCCAAACCCCCTCCTCCTCATACTTCTTCCGCTCCCTCTATAACGTTCCGTTTTTCATTTCCGCTATCATCAGTTAGAACTTCGCGATGAATATTTTTCTTTGCCTCTATCTTTCGTTTGCCAGATTCATAGGATCCCGTTATTCTTATGTTAATATAATTTATTTCGCAATTTGAACTGTTCAGTTTATCAGTCTTATGTTCACAATATAACGTCCACCTGCCTTTTATTTCCTGCAAATAATATGAACCGGGTCTGGAGTTAAAAATATACGCTCTCTGTTAGAGTCTTGGCTGAAATGCTTATAAATACAATTTCAGGAAAAAACTATATCTTTAAAAATAATAGCGTGAGAAGAGAGGAGTAAGAGAAAGGATTAGAAACAGTTGGGTCCATTATTCCAGATCCTCGTGGCCGTTCTTGCGAATCGCAAAAAAACACGGGGAGCAATAAGAATAAGAAAGGGAATTTAAAAACCGAATAAATTTAATTTTAGAGATGAGTTTAGCTATATAAGAGAGATATATATTTTTCAATATTATCTAGCCAATGCTGTGCGTTTCGGTAAAAATTAATATGGAAATAACTGACGATGATATTCTGGAGATCATTTTTCTTATAGCAACGACGGAGGTCTTGAAAATACGATGGGAGGGACTGCATAGAATCATCGTAGTGAAAATAAAAAGCTCCCAAACAAAGATGAATGTAGTAACCTTCAAATTGAGATCACATTTTGGCGTAATGAAAATTAAGTGACGAGAAGAACGCAGTATAACCGATGAATATACGAATATTCTTAACGAAAATGTAATGAAACGAAGGTTTAATAATCTCAGGATAGTCAGTATTCACACCGCAAGAATAGGACATTTGGCTAAAAGAAAGTTGCGAAAATTAATTTAATAGCTCAGGGGATTGATTAGTGAAGCTTATTACACTTACTACAAGAAAAGGTTCCTAGAATACAGCGTACCTTTTATAGTCACTGCCCCAAAGAATAAACTAGCGAATTCCGCGAGAACCTAACTGAGACAAGCAGTAAAGATTAATGCCACGTCCAATTCATTACGGGGTCTCCAACACAGGAACACCAACGCTAGCCAAAATGTAGGTAGAGAACTTCGGAGAGAAGCTTTGTGTTCTTATTTATAAATTGGATAAAAGTAGGTCGCATAATATCGAAGTTATTATGGAGTCACTGCTTTGTCACAATCACTGATTTGGTATGAACTGGTTTCCTCCCAGAACTAAAAAAAATTTGCTAGCAAAATTATACGTTTTATTGATTAAGGGAAATTTATACTTGAGGTAAGAGACGTCGAAATGGATTTATTGAGAGATATAAAGTACGTAAAATGAAAAACTCATTCCATCTTTTGCTTCGTTGGTTCAAAAGTTCGACCTCTTGTTTAAATTCAAGCAGTCTCGATAGTGAATTTTTTTTCATATATGGAGCCTGTAACATCGATATTTTTACGATCAGGCGAAGCACCTCTCTCCTTAGGATGTAAGAATTTACCTCAAAATAATACGAAAATTCCCAATCGAGTTACGAGAGACAAAATTCGCTAACTCTAAAGACGCGTAGGAAACACCATACTATGTCATGTCATCGAAGAGAAATCTGTAATCGCAAAATCCGTCGAGGAGATATACAAGACTGAAACGCGAAGACGACGGCACCGTCGCGGAGGAGGAGGTGGATTAATGAGACCGAATCTTTATTGGCGGGCGGTGTCATATCGTGGATTAGGCACCGACATTAAAGGCGTCTCGCATCGCCAAAAGAAAAGGATTACACTCAAGACGGGATCGTAACAATTTTTATCGCTCTTTTTTTATTCGTCGAAATTAATGTCGTCTCATAATGAACGGCTCCAAATTAGGTGTCCGATAAATATCTCCGGGAAAAAAATTTTCGGCGGATTACGACACATGGTGGTCGACGATGGTTGGCATAAGGCAGAAGACGGTTATAGCCGCTCAACAGCCTCAATCTACCTCTCCCCTTGACGTCATTCTTCCTCCCTCCATTTCCCTTCCCCTCTTTCCTTTCCAATCTTCCACTCCCACCTTTTCTTCCCCTCATCTGTCGTAAACTCCCTCCTACTTCTTCTCCCCGTTCCTCCGCGATCCTTTACCACCACATACACACACACACACGTAGGCTCACATATCCTAGCTTGACCGCGCTACTTGCACATATATCTCCCGCTGTCCAGATTGTTCAGTTTCGCGCTTCACTGAACGCTCGATTTTTTACCCCAAACGATTCCCTCCCATTCTCTCTCCCTTTCCACTCCGACATCAACTCCCCGTCCAAACTAGCTATTTTCCCCCTTCCTTCCTTCCTTCCACCCCCCTCCCCATCCCCTCCCCCTTTCCATTCACCCTTCTCCTCCTTGGCCGCAGGAACGCCTCATATCTCTGCGACGTCAAGTGCAAGAGCCGAAAGCAGGCCTTTAAAGTGAAACGGATACTGATCGCTAAAAGAATAGCCTCGGAGTGGGGAGGTGGAGAGGAAAGGGGGAGGGGGGGGAGAAGAAGAAAAGGGAGGCGGAGAGCGAGAAAGGAGGGAGGGGAGGAGTGGAGGAGGAGATATTTGGAGACATAAAATTTGGGAGTTTCGGACAACGTTCCAGAGATAAGCGGAAAACTCTATTTAAATGCATGAAGTTGGAGTTGTTTAAAGAATTTTAAATCGGGGCCACGACAGAGATTCGTCATTTTTTGAGAGAGAGAGAGAGAAATGAGGAATCTGAAACAGGCTTGTTGCTTAATGCTTATATCTTTATGCGAAAGATAAATTCTCAAATCCATTTTGGAATCTTTTAATGCAATTGTGAATAAAAACCTTGAAGTATTTAAAAATCACACAAACACACACACACACATATATATATGTATATACATACACACACACACATATATACCTACACACACAACCACACACACACATACTTACATGTGTGTGTGTATGTATGTGTGTATAAAACACTTTAGAAGGAATGTAATAATGAGCGTAAATACATATGCCAGAAAACTCAACATATATTTTGAAGAGATCTTCATTTCTAAATCACGGGAAGTTTCAAATTATTGATTGGTGTATTTCAAAAGTGAAGATTAAATATAATAAATTTCATTTGAACTTTCAAATTGCTTGGAGTTGAAATTACACAGAGGTAAAAATGAAATCGAAAGGATCACAATCGGATTACGCTGTCAACAAGTTTCGAAACAACACCTCCATGTCACACTTTTGGGTTTTTCTGCTTGGGCCATTACACACTACCAACATTCCTTTGTACTCCATGATGTATTTTAGTGTGATTTCTCTCGATACTTAAAAATATAAAGAAATAGTCAAGTTTCATGAAATGGAAAAGTTATTAATTTTCCTGCCTTTGTGCAGCCGTATAGAAAACATACAATAATTTTATATTTAAATTTAGTATGCATCAATATGCAACCAAGATCAAAATATTGAAGGTTAAATTTTATACATATGGGGGATTTATGAGATAAATTGTTTACCTACTTTAATAAATGAGTCGTGCAGACAATTTTGTTGCAACAAAAGTCGTTTAAACAAAATGCTAATATTTAACAGTTCCATGAATTGAAGCTAGAAAATGGAAAGTTAGCAATTTGAGTAAAATTATTTAACGAAAACATCAATGTAACTACAGGCCGAAAGATAACACAAAGAAAAGAAAGCAAAATTAATACATATTAGTTTGTACATTCTCTCCAAGTAAAAAAATAATTTATATTAAATTGAGATTTATCGTACCTAACATTATCAACCTTAAAATGTGCTTAAAATATAAAATAAATATTAACACTAAAGGAGTTTATAGCAACTGATTTTTTCATTAAGCTAAATATATTCAGATCCAATCTCCGCCAATCGATCCCATCTCTACTAACATTCGCATTCCTTCTTCGTTCTCTACAGTCCCGCCCTTCAACGCCCCCACCCCCTTCCTCCTCTAAGCAATTCTTCAATTCCTTCCACCTCTCGTTCCTTATACCCTCCACCATTTCATTTCTTCACGCACCCTTTCACTCCCCCCTCTCTTTCTCCCTCTACCCCCTCCCACCACTTTTCCTCTCCCCTCCATCCCTCCCATTTCGAAACCCTTCACTCCCTCCATTTTCTTCCCCATTTCATCGAGAAACCATCTTCCTTGTAGGGCTTACGCGTGCCTTCATCTCGCAAAAGAGACCGCGAATTTTACTTTCTGCCGCGGGGATGGGACCTTTCCCTTACCTTTTATTAAACCGATTTACCCCCGGATTAATTTCTTCGTGCTCTCGTGACGAGTGCGGGGAGGAGGTAAATTATCAATATGGATCCATACTCGCTTCCTCCTCCATTTTGTTTTGTCCTCCCCTTCTTACACCCATTCTTCCTCCGCCTTTCTCTCTCCCTCCCACTCCTTCCTCACCCTCCCACGCGTTCCCTCCTTCCCCTAAAGATTCTCTTTTCCTCTCTTATCCTTCCGAGAGGTTAGAGGAGTTGAGTGGCTGGAGAGAAAGAGAGAAGTTCCCTTCCTGTGTTTCAGTCGCCGGAATGTGCTTCGGAGGGAGAGATTTCTCTGGAGAGGGAGGATGGGGGAGAGAGTTTTGTGCTAAGGATAGGGAGGGTTGGGAGGCCTGGCGGAGTGGGCTTTAGAGGGGATGGTTAGATGCGGGAGAGAGAGAAAAAGAGAGAGAGGAAAAGGGAAGGGAAACTTAATGAAAAAAAGGTTTGCAGAGGAGTACGGGCAGTCAATTCGGATGCGAGGAAAATTTGGTCTTTATGAAGTATTGTTTTTATCGTTTCTCTGTTGCAAATACAGCGAGCAATCATATTTCATTTGAGATTTAGTATTTGAGCTCTATTAGATGATGGTAATTTGGCATTATTTTGTCTACACCGATATACATATTTAAATCAGAGTCTACAAACCGTTAAATGAAAACAGAACACGAATTCAGCGGGCGAAGCTCAAATGTGAAGCTTAACTTTATCGAAGATTCCATCTTAAAAACTTCCGGCAGTAAAATGAGGTTGTTTTTCTTTTCATCAAGCTTCAAGAGGATGATAACGCAGTTTACGTAAAGTCAACATCATATATCATCAAGAATAAATTCCTTCTG
Source organism: Uropetala carovei (assembly GCA_036926305.1). NCBI lineage: Eukaryota > Metazoa > Arthropoda > Insecta > Odonata > Petaluridae > Uropetala > Uropetala carovei. Next base: position 1,341,694 of record JAXCHB010000193.1, read on the forward strand.
ATTTCCAATTAAAACCCGTACCAATGTTATAGTAATCAAATGATAGAGACTATTATGTAACTATAAGTACATTAAATTGGTTTTCTTGAATAATATTTAAAAATGCATTTCAATATATTCCCGGATTACTATATAATTAGTTGATATATGAAGCTTGGAAGATGGCGCTTTTACGCTGAACCTATCATTCTGGAGTCAAGTATCCGCGTTAGAGTATACGAATATGCGGTATTGGAAAGCAACTGTGTGTGGTCAGGCAAATAAAAGTATTTAAAGATAAATGGAAATGACTAATGCAACTGAACGTCGCATATTCTGCTCGTAAATATTGCAAATAAGGCTAAATTTGTCAATATGAACATATGCGGCCCGCGAAGCTACGATGAAAGATGGATGTGTAAAATTTAATACACAAATTCGTACATTTTAAATTCAAAGTATGATTATGAAGCATTTAATATTGATAATTTTGACCATAAAACTTCATTTAGCCTTTTTTTCACTTAAATAGTACCTCATTGACTCTAGGTAACTTCCGATTGAAAGCCTAATTCTGTCTGACGAAGCATTGGCAACTCGCAATAGGTAGAAAAGGTTGACCACCCCTGTTGTATGGTTTGTACTCGTAATCCTCGTTGAAATCTGGTGGTATAGTAAAGGCAATAATTATGATGATGACATGTAATCGGTACGGCACATAAGTTGCGCATATTTAGCAAAATATTATTTATGGAGAATTCTTACTACTTTTTTTTATATACTTTATAGAATTGTGAAGTTATTCCATAGATAACTACGTAATTGTAATCAAGCAACCATTTTCTATAAGGTGGAAACAATTTACATGCCTCAAAATCTCAAAAAGAAATTCCAATTTTTCGATGTTATTCCTTTCGTTCTTGTGTTGTAGATAAGATATTGACTGGTGCTCAGCTAATACTATAATGTAGACAATTTCATTCAATGGAAAGTTCGTAAAGAAAATATTTTTTAACCAAAAGAAAAGTATGTAACATATGGTAATCTATCGTTTATGTTTATGAATGTGTTGTACATAAAATAGTATTCGTTTCGAAGAAGTTCCAAGGAAAAAGGAGAATGACCAGAAAAAAGACGCCAGACCGGATACTCCCTTCAAGTACGCATTATTTCTTATTTTTTACAATGTATCGTATGATTTACATGTCATCCCGAGTGCTTATTTTAGCTGCCAATAAGGACAATTGTCGGTTATTTGCTTTACTATATCAAATTACTGTATTAATTTATGACATAAATTTACACTTTAATTCATTTTATCATATTTTTATTCTCATGAGTCAGAAAAAAACTTCTTTCACAATTCGCTCTCGATTTTGAGATTCGCGGTTTTAGCATCCGTGGTGTTTCCTAGCAACGTAACCCCGTGGATAACGAGGGCCTTCTGTATTTTTAAATCACTCAAGTCGCTGAAAAAAGTAATTCAAATTGAAAAAATGTTAAACTTGGTTGTAGAGCGTACTTCGTTTGTAACAAACCGTGTTATCCCCTCGAGACTATATATTTCACTTATGTAACCTAACGATGCGAAAATTTCATATGAACTTCATAAAAACCTTGACAGATATGTATTTTCTCTCTCTTTATGGGTTCCTATGCTCGGAATCATTTTCTAATGGCGCTTTGAACGTAGTATAACAAGACCCGTCTGTGTGGATTATTTCTTTTATATTTGTCTATGCTGGAAACGTTTCGAATTTTAGGCGCTTTTTGAAACTGTGCCGCACAACTTTCTTTGCAATACCGCGATAACTGCATATTAAGCTTCGGCCTCGGGACTAAGCGGATCTGCCCTTCCCCTCCCCTGCCCCTCGCAACCCCTCCCCCGCCCCTCGCAACCCCTTTCGAGCTCAAAACTCCTTTCTCTCTCTTTCCCTATCTACATCTCAGAATCTTCCTCCCCAACCTCACTCACTCTCCTCCTCCTCCCGTTGGCTTAAGCGTAAGAAGCGACTCAATTGCCACAACCTCCATCCTTCCCTTTATCCCGCTCAAACCTCCCTCCAAACAACTCCTCCTGGATATCTCCTTGCCCCACTTCCTCCACCTCTCTTTCTTTTTCCCCCGACTCCCTTACTTCTCTCTCTTCATCTCCATTCTCCATCTCCTTCCCTCCTAACCCAATTCCCACTCCTCTCTCTCTCACTCTCCACATAAACCCAATCTCCCATCCGAATATCTCCGTGCCAAAACTTTTTCACCTCTCCCTCACATCCGTCTCAGGTTGATATGAAGACACGCCCTAGCACCGAAACAGACCAGGTAGCCGATGGAGCTTCAACGCACCTAAATATTAGTCCGCTCTCTTCGATTCCCGCCCGCATCCGAATCACGCCGTGGGATTAACTACTTGCTACCTCCTCTCTCTCTCTCTCCCTTCCTTTTTTTAAAAAAATACCTTTGGGGTGAAAAAAACTTCTGTTCTCATATTTCCCACTACTGCGCCACAGGGGCAGTCGATTCTACTGCCCCATCCTTCCTACCCTTCTAGCGCGCGCGCGTGTGTGTGTCTGTACGTGAAAGAGAGAGAGAGGAGGGGGGCGGAGAAAGGCACCTGCCTCTCTCCGCCGTGCGGGAAACCGCCCAGGGGGAAGGAAAGGAGGGTGGGTGGGGCGGGGGGGGGGAAGGGGAAGCGGTTCCCCTCCAGGGTGTCCCGAGGAGCATTGTACCCCTTCTGACGGCTTACTTGGATCTTACGGATCCGTGATTCATACGCGGCGCCTCCTTGTACGTCTCCTCCCCGAGACACGCGGTTCGAATGGCAATCCCCTTGGTGCCCCACTCCTCCCCGTTTCCACCCCCAACCCTCCCCCCTCCCACCTTCAACCCCTCCGACCCTCCCAAGAAGGAAACGCCCATTCCGCCATAACTCGCCTCGATGCGTTATGGGAATATTGGAAGGCGAAGGTGGAGAGGGATTGGCGGGAGGGGTGGGGAGAGAAAGGGGAGGGGAGGGAGGCGGAATTTCCGTTGTAGTGGTGAGGCGAGCGGGATGATGAGTGAGAGGGAAAGACAAACGGATGAATAGCCTGAGAGGTGAAAGGAGTTTGGGGAAAAAACATCCTCGCTGTGGCGGTCTCTATGAAAGCTTGTAGGAACCAATAGATCACGATTGCGGAAAGTCAGCAGAAAAAACTTGCGAAAGCTAGCGAGACACGTAGCGGTATGGCAAATGATTATTAACAACTTGTAATATTATTAAGCTTAGCAATGAATTTTTTATTATAATTATAATAATTGGACTGGTTTTAAATCATTTATAATCGTTCTTTTTCCACAACAGTTAAAATTTAATTAATCGGCTTCTATGTTTATCGTTACTTAATTTTTATTGTTTTTAATTGTAATTACTTCATGGAATCAACTCCGTGACAATGTGTTTGTGAGAACAGATGTAATAGTAAAATCACGCGCTGCCTATTGGATTGATATCCAATGATGAATGCAAAATCCGCGATCGGGAGACGTCCAGAAGTTTCAAATTTTCTCCTTGCAGGTGATGTGCGGTTGCATGCGCGTGACGCAAAGTGACTGCTCAGGACATGTAATACTTTATAGCGAAATATCGGCGTTCGCACGTGAATGGCGCTTGAGATGTAAGGCTCTTCCGCGTTTCGCATTTCGAGTTTTCTGAAGTATTGTTGAGCAGCCGGCAGTAAAAACGGCAATTGCTCGATAAAAAAAGGACAGCAATTTCCGGCGCAGAAAAGTGATTAGCGGATTAGGCGAGAATCGTGAAAGGGCAAACAAGAGCGTGGATTAATTGTTGATTTGATGAAAAATAATATTTTTCGTCAGCTGTCACTCTAAAGAAAAAGTTCATTAAAAATGTCTCGTATCTCTTTCATATTTCAGATCCGTCGTTTACGCAGATTAACGGCTTCGACAGATTGAACAGCTGGAAACTGTGAGTTTTCCCAGTGATATGGGTGTTCAAATTTTTATTGATAACCAATTTTAATTGTGATCTTTGGCTAATAGTTGGGAGCACCTTTAACTAAAATACGTAAGGAAATCTTATTTTTCTAATGAACACACTAATGAAAACAACGCATCTTCTGAATATAAAATATTTTTATTCTTCAACTTCATTTTTTCTTGCTTAATAATTACATAACCTAGTACGAGCGCTGCTGAAGCCAGGAATTTTGAAACTCAAAGAATTCCATCACCTGTTATTTTGAGAGAAATTTCCTTTCGTAAACAGAATTATTTAAATTTAAATACAATATTTTTATCTAATGAAAGATAATCGATATACGCGTAATGATTTATATTTAAAATATGAATGTGAATTTTGTGAAACGTATTTTAAGAAGCTATTCGTTATTGTGTTCGCGTATTAATATTATCTTCGATGTTATTGAAATTGTAACCTCATAGACCAGGGGTAGAAAATAGGTTTTCATTTGCGTGACAAAAATGTAAAATTTCCCCGATAAAAGTTTCAGGCGTGCCACGAATTAATTTATTAATAAATTTACCTCTATGTATAATAATATTAATAATTATTCGATATAAATGTATGCCCAAGAGGGTAAAAATATGCATATTGATAATTGTCGATCTGAACTGAAAATAATTACGCAAATATAAAATTGGTAAATTATGCTAATTAAAATATCATATTTCTTTGTTCGTTTGAACTTTTTTTGGGTCGTTTTCGAAAAGAAATTCTTTGAAGTTTAACATGTCATTTGTTGTTTTAATATCAAAACAATCTGCTGAAATTTCATGTCTTTTTCCCATATATTTAGATTTTAGTCAAGATTCAAATAATTCAAAATAATATGTTTAAAAAATTTACTTCATGATCGCAAAGTTTTAATGTGCCAACACTGTCTCATGGCGTGCCATCTATTTTCCATCCATGTCGTAGGCACTGTGTATATATAATTTAGTAAGTCACAATTAATTTGGTAATAAAATTGCTAATCTGTAGTTTTTTTACATAGCATCTAATGGAAATGTACTTCTATAAAGTAGAAAACGTTAATATAAGTTGTATAGGATAAAATTGATATTTGTTATTCATTATTAAAAAACACGGTTATTACCAATAAAAGCATACTCGGAATCATTAATGAACTCATACATTTAATAAAACGGCGACTTCGAAGAACTCGGGGGATTTCAGTCTTTATTTTGCTGCTTCGAGGATTTTTTAAAAAATGAGCGCGTATTTGCAAATGCATTTTAAGCCGTAAAGAAATGAACAAAAATTCTGTATTAAAATATATATTACCCATATTTATTATTGTAACCAATTAAAACTCGCTCTGACAAATTTTTACTTTCGATATAATGAATCATGTACGATTTATTGAGTGAAAAAATATCTGCAGATTTCTCAATAATTTTATTATTGCAAATACATTTTTCTACTAATTTCAACTTTATAAAAAATGTTCTACAAATGTTATTCTTAAAATCAAAACCTTTAATTCGCGCGCTCCTTTCAAACTCCGCACCTACTATTTGTGCACCTATCCCAGATTGAAAACTCATATTATAGCCAATGCATGAATTTAAATTGATTTAATTTGTGCTATTCGATTTAAAACGATGATAGTAAAAAGTTTCGTATTCTAAGTTTTCCTACACGAAAAATTCAAGAAATCCATAATTATACAATATCTTTGCTAAATACAAGATCACTTCGAGAATGCTGCATCTAGACTAACAATAAACCGTTTCGCAATTCAACAAGTAATTTTTTAGATCCAAATTTACGCAATCTATTCTATGAGCAATGGGGAGATATTCCATTCAGTCAGTTTTCTCGATGTATCCGGCACATTAATTATATTCGGATAATCGATTCTCAGCTGCTATGTTGGATCAATTTACCTCCGACATACATGGTGACAGCAGAGCAAAAAATAATAAAAATTACAAGTGTGTGATTACAGCATTATAAAACTATATTCCTTGCTTAAATCGTACCAAAGGTAATACTGAAACTATAGTGGCAGAGAATTTATTTATTTTATCCTTTATAATAGTTATTATTATATTTATTATCCTATTTATAATGTTTTCGGTGATGTTTAAACTGTTCCACTTAGGACTCGCGAGAAAGACAAATGAGCGAAAAATTCCGCACTTCAGAAAAGTTTCCTCGGTAAGACATATAAATTAATTGATCGATTTCGTTCTTCCACTAAAATAGTATAAACCAAAGAGAATCCTCGCGTCGACAGCAGTAGGTGTTTTCCATACAAACGAGGGGCGCTTTATTCCATTGCGTTGAATGACGATTCCAAGGCTAAGTAAGAATTTCCTCATCCAATGATTTAATTCGGATAGGGAAAAAACTAAAAATCAAAGTAGCAAATCGTAATAATTGGCAAATTTTAAAATGATGCTTTTGATCTTTTCAAATTCAGACGAAGCTGCCAAAACAAAGAATAAAATACAAATGAGTTTTACTTCGTAGGGCGAATCTCTCACGAGCACATTTTCGTCCGATCTCGATCGATAAGACATTAAAAATCGGAATAAAGACGCGGAGTAATAAATAACCGACCGTTATTTCTCCTCCGCTCTTCTGTTTCTCTGCGATAACAATATGAATTTCGGTCCATCACGAAAAAAGAAAGCAGAATTATTTTTTTTATGCGAACCATTCATTCCCTTGGCTTGTTTAGAAGTGCTCCTTTACTTCCTCGTGCCTTTTAAGCGAGAGGAATCGGATTGGAAATAACCTTTCTCTTCCCTCCTCCCTCTCTCTCTCTCCCTCTCTCCCCCCGTACTACCGCCGCCGGTACCTGCCGAGGGACGTAAGAGAAAAAGGAAAGGGGGAGTGCTAAGGAGGAGAGTTGGGATTTGGTGCTGGGCGGGTCGTTGGAAACGGTTGGTTGGTAAGGGTGAAGGAGAAGGAGGACGGCGAGAAAGCAAACCGTATAGCGGCTGGGTGCGGGTTGAGTTTGAGGGAGTGGGAGAGAGAGTGAGGGAGAGGAAAGCGGGCGGAAAGAGTTAGGAGGGAGAGGAAAGGAGGAGGAAGAAGTTTTGAGGGAGAATAGAGAAGAGGGAGGGTTGCGTCGAGAGTGGAACGCAGGATCTTCTCCTTCGCCTCGCACACAAGAATTAAAAGCTAATCCTTTCAAAATCTCGAAAGATGTCAGATTTCCCACGGAACTTAAAATTTCAATCCCTCTTATTTATGCGGAAGATTTCGGAAACGTTACCACACACATTGTTTATATTTTCCAAACCTATTATCCACAAAAAACGTTTTCTTTTTTAAAACCTTCGACGTACAGCGAAGGAGCAACACTTCATTTGGGACAATATAATGGAGGAACCTTGTATAAATGGATCGCGTGTGGGAGAGTTGCTTCTGGGTTGGGGGGAGGGGTTATAAGGGACTCGGAACAATTAAAGCGAGTCATTATGCGTGAAAAGGCGGACGCAAGGAGGCTAATAATATCTGCTAATGTTAATTACTTTCTCGCATAAAGTGGGTGTTTCAAACCCAATTTCCCTAAAGCACTCCCCGCACTCTGGCGCCTCCAAAATATGCCACCGGCTGATGGCGGCATTAATTAAAACTTAAATTAACGCTGAGACGATGTAAAAGTATGAAAAGGTTATGATATTTCTAAGGATCTTGAACTAAGGTGTTTGGAATTTTTTCAATAAAAATTTTCAGTTTCTTTTTTAATCGGTTATTCAGTAAAATTATTTTTTATCTGATGTCTACTATTGAATTATAATTTATATTTAACAAACTGGGTTTCATTACCTGATTCAGATTGACGCTGTTACTTAAGCATTCACAATAAGTATGTAGAAGGAATGGTGGTGTTGTATGAACCATCTTAATATTTATGCATTTTTTTCTTTCGTGAACTATAGTATATTGAACAATAATTACAAATAATTCGGTTCAGTTATTCCATTTGCAACTAGTTTTATAGCATGCGGCATGGACGACCTCAGGTATTTTGGCATCCCCAGAGAGAAACCATCCCAGGGCCCCTTCCGTAAATTTTTGTTAAGCAATTTTAAAATAAATTGTTAAATTCATTTCGCCATAAAATAATTGATAATGACAACTAAAAAGGATTTCTTTCTAGATGCCCACCTGTTCCGCGATACAAATTGTTACCCAGTATTTATTCACTTGCAAGAAATGTGTAAGTAGGTGGTCTGATTAGGCAGGCGCGTAACTTGGGGGCGCAGGCCCACGCAGTGCGTGGGGTCCCCAAAATATTTGGGGCTCCACAAAAATGCTTAGAATTTTTCCCTTAATCTGCAGTAAGGTATTCTAGGTCATAATATCCTTATTGGAACGAAAGATTTTATCACTCGAAATGAAGACGAAAATGCCCATCTCAAGTGTTTGGAGTTGTTTTGTCCTATACTTATAATGTTATAATTATAGAAGTCTCAATGTAATTTTGGAATTAAAACGTAAAAATATCGACAAAAATGAAAACGGTATAATAATTTCATATAGTTTTATATAAATGGGGGCCCCAAAAACTTGACTTGCGTGGGAGCCCCAAAACTGTAGTTACGCCCCTGGTATTAGGGTCCCAAACACTTTCGCGCCACGGGAGCCGCCCGACTCACCCTTACCTGGGGCCGACCCTTGCATGCGGTCACATAAGCGCTGATAAAATAAATGTGTTACATCTTTATATAGGTACCACAAGCAAGAACTTCACTTTATGAAACTGCAATACAGTAAGTAGAAATCGAAGTTCGCAAGAACTACATTATTTATATCTTGAAATTGTCTTCTAAAAGGTAAATTAATTTAATTTGATTGTCACATTTCATATTTTCTAAGTAACATAATATCCGTTTTACAAGACACACATTTGGAACAAACTCGACAACGCATTTGCTGAGTTCCACAGAAATAACGAATTGCAATAATAATGCGCGTTAAAATAAAGGTTCCGTATTTCGGATTTGAAAATTAACGAATCAAATGACAAAATCGAATAAATGAGACTATTTCGGAGAAATGTATAAATTGATTTGTTTTCGTTTCGCACAAATAATTCGAACTTGTGATGATATACGTCTGGATATAGTTACCTGCGTATAAACTTTAACGTTACACAAAATATGCATATCATGATGCCATAAACGAGTGATTTCATCCCTCAAGACCGCGAAAACTTATATCTTCACTTTTTCAATTTTTAGCACAATATTCTACGCAAGGAAACCTTCGCCCATGGGACTTGAGCGGCAAAAGGCAAAGATTTTTGTGCCTTAATTTTTTCCAAACACCGCGTAGTATGCACAAAATACAAGGTGGTGGCGGGTCCCTTCTGCGTCGGAGGCCGGAATAAATTAAGAGATGGCTGAAGAAGACAGAGGGTGTGCTCGGCGAGAGGGCGATGAGAGGAGAGAGAGAAAGGGAGAGGGAGAGAAAGTTGATGCGAAGAGAGAGAGAGAGAGGGGACAGAATAATGGGAGAGCAAGCAGATGGATAGGGGATGAATTGGCTGGGAAGAGGCAGGAAGGAAGGGGGAGAAAGGGCGAGGGAGGGAAAGGGTTTTAGAGAAGGGTGCGTTACTGGGAGGGAGAGAGAGAGAGAGAGTGGGGGAGTTAGATAGGTGAGGAGACTGCGAGAGGACGGGTGTGGCAGAGAAGGAATTGGAGGGAGAAGGGGGAGGAAGGGCGTGCGTGCGTGTGGGGTAGGGCAGGCAGATAAAACGGAAGGGAGAAATATGGAGGGATAGAGAGGGGAGAGGGAAGGAAGCAATAGTAATGGATCGGCAAATGGTGTTTTGAGATCCCTCAAAGACAAGCAAGGAGAGAGAAAGAGAGAGGGGGAAAGAGACAGAAAGGGGGAGATAGAGAGAAGAGTGGATAAGAGAGAAAGTAAGAGGCGGTGAAAAGTGAAAGAGATGTGTGGAGAAAGGAATGAGTCAAAGAGGGCGATTTAAAAATCGCGGAATCTGATAATTAATTGGTTAATATGGATAGCATGGAAATCCGAGAGGTTTTTTTTCATCGGCGATTCCTCGCGTGGGAACCAGAGGTCATAAAAATCTCGTCCTTCATCAAAGCGCCCAGAGAATTGGGAAAAGAGAGAGGAAAGAGTGATTACAATAACAGGCGCTAGGTGGCGGTGGGCGCTACTATAGAACTTGTTCTCACTGCCTGTTAAATTTCCTTAAAAATAATTTTAAAACCAGACTGTTGTAGAAGCGAGAAAATAAAATGTTAAAACCCACCCAAGGCGAATTATTGTTTCGGTCGACTGGCGAGTATTTTTTCACTTTGTAAAAAAGTCACTGTCGTGAGTCCCCGAAAAAACTGCTGATAAAGATACTTTTAAATGACTAACATGGATTATGTCACAAAATACAAAATACAAAAAAATACAATTAAATCCGGTATAGTTTTTATTGTTCCTCACCGTTTTATAAACTATTATGTCCTGAAATAAATACAGACATCGCAAGGGAAGAATTTTATTTCTTTAAATTATGGAGGTTAAAAAGGGCTCTTACACGGGCGTTTATAAATTAAATTGTAAAAGAACTGCACAACCACTTACGGACACACATCGCCGATATAATAAAGACCGAAATTTTTAATCTCATCCTCGTCGATTGGCACGAAATCAAATAAATTTCGAAGATGACGGCCACGCGATGGGCAGCGGCAATAATTGTTTTCCGAAATAACCTCCCTTTTCGAGAGCGCAATTTTTTTCGCCGAAGTAACACAGATTGCTCATGGAGGAACCGTTCCAGTACGCATGCGAGTGGGAGCGGGTTGCACTCTCAAAAGGGAGAGAATGGGAATTGTGGTGGTGGGAGGGTGGGGTGGGGTGGTGTCTGTGTGTGTGTGTGTGTGGGAGGGAGGGAGGTGTGTGGTGTGGTGGGTGGGGGAGGAGGAGAAGCGGATGTAAAGCGCTTTCGTGGAAAACGGAGCGGTGGTAATGCGAAATGAATGGGTGGGTGTACATTGGAGGAGTGGCGAGTGAGATATGGAGAGAGAAAGAGACGGAGGGAGGGAGGAGAGAGAGAAAGGATGGAGGAGGAGGATAGAGGGGAAGGGGGAGAGAGGGGAAGGGGGAGCACGGGTCGAAGGGCCCCGCTCGCGATTTTCCTCCCTTCCTTCCATCACTGTCAACCACTCCCCAACCAATTTGCGAGCTCTTCCGCTTCGAGGGAAGAGGCTGCGGGTGTAGTACGGGGAGAGGGTTGTGGGAAAAGGGGGTTATGGGGAGTGGGAGGGGGTGGGTGGTGGAGGGAGTGGGGGGGGGAGGGAGGGCGAGGAGAGAATTTTTTAAAGGAGGAGACCGCGGGGGCGGCGCCGCGTTTTGGGGGCTTTCTGTGGGCGGGGTGAGGGCGTGCCGGGGGCGGAGGAGGACCGGGGCGGTAGGTCGGGAGCGGAAGGATGGATGGGAAGAGGGGAGGGGAGGTGGCGGGGTCCGGGGAGGGGGGAAGGGGGAGGAGGGAGGGAAAGGAGCGGCGCGAGCGGGAGAATTGTTCCGAGCCACGTCTAGCAGAGAATGTGGCGGCCTCTGTGCGGCAATTTGACAAACGCCAGCGCGGCAGAAAGGGGATGAGGAAGGAAAAGAGAAAAAGGAGAGAGAGGGAGAGGATCGAGTGGAGGGTTTTTCCTGGAGGAGTGAGGTGGGTGGGTGGGTGGGGGGAGGGGAGGGGGAGGGGGGAGAAGAGAAGGAGTTTGGAAAAGTAGGCCCATGTTCCTCCTTCTCTGTAGATGACAGCGTTTTTGAGAGAAAGGTTGGACCCTCTAATCTTTGAGGAACGGAGGGAGAGAAGAAAAATAAAGATGAGTTGCTGTGTGGCGGACAAAGTAAATGAGAATTCGATGGCGGACGGCGGCAGCTTAAAAATTACTTCTGAACGGATCGAAAAAGTTACAAGCATCGGGGAAAAACACGACACGCTGACTTTGATAAAATGTGCTGATCTCTTGGGAAAAAAAGTCGCGGTAATATGTTAATTTTCGCCACATGTGTGACATGCGTCAGCAAAAAATTAGTCTTTACGGAATTTTAAGTTTGAATCGACTAATCTAGATAAATAAGCTTCGTATTCTCCCGCGAAAATCATTTGTTATTTCGGGAAAGATTACCTATAAACCTATAATGTGCCGGATATTAACTTCGCTACGGAAATTCGAAAAAAGCAACAGTCGAAATATTAAAATGGATGATTTGACGAAGCGTGGGACCGGAGAATTCGCATTCCCTGAAATAAAGGACTTCACTTCACGAACTAGGCTTCAACCTCGTTTTGTGCTTTATCCTGCAGATGTCGTCGCGTCCACCATCGGAGAAATCATCGAACCGCGGTTCTTTCCACAAAGGAATCGAAACGCTCGCACTACATACGTGTTCGTTAAGAACTCCGCGACCGAACAGATGATTGCTATGGATGAGCGACGACTTCGACGAAGTGAGAAAAAAAGAAGCTTCCGTAAAATAATTATCCTTGAGTTTTCCTATAGAAGAACGCGTACCATACCTGTAATTTGAAAGAGAAACCACGACCATTCGAGCTCTATCTTACCAAAGCCAAACTGTCACGACGGAGCTTTCAACCTTTCCTGATTTTGTGTACATCACTTAAAGAGTGTGATGCTATGAAAGCTAAGATCGATACCATACTCTCTCTCTCATAGACTCAAAACTTTTGCAGTTTTTTCCTTCATGAAGCGATGACTAGAAATAACACGGAGTAATCGTCATTTGTTTAGCCGTTGTCTGCCATACAGAGGACTATTGTAGCGCGTCTGGTCGCAAGATGTAGAAAGAGGGGGAGAAAGCGAAAAAAAGGGATAGGGTTGGATGGGGGGGAAGAGAGTGTAAGGGGGTGAATACGGTTTCGTGATTGGCTGAAGGTGGGGGTAAGGAGGGAGGGGTGGGTGGGAGGAATGGATCGCGGGTTTTCGTATTTGCACATTTTCCCACGGAGATCCTGTAGGCTGCGGACTAAGAGCTTTGCTTCTTTGTTCTTTTTCTTTCGAAGATTGTCCAAGGAGACTTTTCGTTTTAGAGAGTCATAATTCTGCAAGAACTTGGGGTATTTGTTCTTCAAGTATGTTCAATGAATAATGAAACCCCTCGGATGGGAGTTTCCGCTAGCGCAATTTTTTGTGCGCCACGGAAACGTTGGGAGTTAATGATCGCAATGATTCATTCATCTCGCCGACTGATAGAGTGACTAATGCTATTACAACATATGCAATTTCTTACGATCTTTACAAAATGGAAAATGTTCAGAAAACTAACATTTCAGAATGTTTAATGAAAATTTCAGAATTTAATTTGCTGCTAGTATGTTTATGCTTATCGATTTATTCATTTTTTATCTGCATGATTTTTAAAAAACATACATTACAAAAGTTCGTAGGGTTACTCCTTTACACCTTGCTGCTTTATTTATCTTTCTCAATGTGCCTAAGTGAGTACTTACAATTAAGCTTCATAAATATCTATTTATCAAGGAATTAACTGTCGTTTTTTCAAAAGAATATCACCTCAGAAAAATATATGCATCGAGCATAAAAAGACGCCCATTTAAATGGAACGAGTGTTCAATAAAGTTGTGATGTAAAGTAACTAACACTGGCCAACTAATTTATAGGTCAAATCGGTTTAATTATCAGAAAAAGTGCCTGGCAATATATGAATTTAAGTGCTTCTCTTTGAAATTTAAGTTTAACAAAATTAACGCTACACGTTTAACCGCATTTCATCACAGTTTTAGTATTATTGACCACCACATCATGGATGGATACACTTGATTCAATTATAAGCGAACTGCTGTATTTTTTATAATGTTGTTTCAACTTTAAGACAAAGTCAACAAATATTGTTTCCCTTTCATAGTTTTTCCGCAAAATTCTACTGTCCTCACAACTCGATTCCTATCCTTTTTAGGCGTAATACAACCGCTACTACTACATCTATTCTAGCAAAATATACAAAAACAACATAAATAGCATAAAATGAACACTTCGTCAGACCGCTGATCTTAAAAACGGTTTTATAATAAAAAAACATCTGCGGCTATTTTATCAAAGGATTCGGTTTGTTTTTAACTCTACAAACTAAATAATCAATTTATTTATATTATGGCAGCTCAACCGCTCAAATTAGTATGCTTTATACAATTTTCAGCTATAAATCAAGTGTTAATCTTTGCTACCTGGCAAAGAATTAAATAAATTGGCAAAAAGTGATTTATTATTGCATCCTTCACTGCCATTAATTAATATAATTTTGCTTTTGGTGGTTTATCCTCCAGAATACTTTCAAATTCAGCTGTTATCCTCGTGAAGTCCCCAAACAGCTGATCATTTGTGAACACGGTCCAAGCAAAAATGATTAATATTTGTCAAAAGTTTGACCTCGGGTTTAGCAAGCGACAAATTTGAGTATCGCCTTTTTTCATTAAAATATCAATTTGGACTAATTTCATTCCGAAATAAATTTTAAAACATGCTCCAAAGTGAAATATGGAATCGGGACGCCTATAATCAATTATTACATAATAATAATGCAGTTCGGTGAACTGATTATTTTACATTCCATTCTTAATTGTACTATTTAGCATAGCGTCGCACATATCATTCGATTTTTCACGCCAACATCGATGTCCAAAATCACATCACTAAAATATTTTCATAAAGAATGCCTTGGGACGTTTGATCAAAATGAGAAAGATTCAGTTTCTCCAGCATCGATCGTTTTCTAGAAGTTATTTACTGATTGTTACATGGGCAGTAACTTAGTAATTTTAACATTTTTCATCTCTATAGTATGACAATAGAGTTAAACTAGCTTAAGGTTTGAATTTCAATGGCTGCGTTTTATGCGGGTGGCGATGAAGTCGTCAGCACTTATATATCAATTCCGAAAGTTTACAAGACTGTGGAGCTCAAGTCACTTCCCTAGAGTTCGTTGCTATGGAATTTATGAAAAGAATTTTTCTCGCGTTCGTCTTACGTTTGTTTCGGAAACTTCCACTAGAGTTCGCGCGACAATTCGTCGTCGGCAGCGCTTATCTGGTGACCGTGTAACGACCTCGCGGAATCCGTCGCTTTGCTCGTTGGACCATTTGGAGGAGACGGTTGCTAAGGAGCAGCACAAGTAGTATCGCGACATCGCGAGAGTTCGCTTCCAAAGTAGGACTGGTAGCTATTAAAAGAAAAGTTATCCCCGCAGTTCCTAAAGAACAACTACTCTAAATTTTATTCCTTGCTACGTTAACGTTTTTCTGTAGCACTTACCAGTTTTCCCTATTTGCAAACCACTTTTAAATTTTCATAATCGCACGTTAATTTCATTAAAATATTCTTATTCGCTTTATTTTTAAATTAAAATGGTAAAAACATTACATATATAATATATATTATTTTATCATAAAATAGTTTTTCCTACAGTCTCTGGCGAAGATATTTTGCAGTAGAAACTTTTTCAATTTTAATCTCAATTTGAGATTACTCGCCTTCTGCTCTTCTCTTCATGTCCCTTGGAAATCAGAGCAACTAACTTATTTATCTTCGTTTTTTCGCTTTCCCGTCTGTCCCTATTTCATTAACTAGCTTCGAAATCTAAGAAGGCTTTCTTCTTTTGCTGCCCTCCACCTGTCTCCCTCTTTTACATATTTCACTAGTTCATAGATAGCATTAAACGGCATTTTACAATGAATATATCAACGATAATAAGGACGAAAACATACGGAGGAGCAGGATTAGAACTCAAGACCCTTGCATCGGGAGATACTCTTATGCATCATCGAACCCTTTACAAAAATCCGGACTGTTCTTCAATTAATGTTGATCTGATATTTTTCCATACAATTTTATGCAATATTTATAAATATTTTTGCGCGCTTCTGTGCCAGCTACATCTTCGCTTTCTAAAAATTCTTTTCACAGATATCATCGTCGTCTGATCATTAACAAAGGCATGCGATAAGGTCGGCGTCCACTACAAACTGAGCGAACGCATTGTTTAGTCAAAAATACGAGAGCTGTCCCATTTTCCGAATCATTCCGCTAGACTCATGTCAGACACAGTTGTGGTTGTCAGAGATTCGTATTTGTAACCCCCTATTCCTTTTTTGTTTGCAATTTATTTTAAAAATTGCGTCTAATGTAGGTAATTATAATCATCGGAAAGTATTTTTCGTGAGATTATACGGGATTTTGCGTTAGAAATTTAGAGCAATTTTAATGAATCAACAAGGATATGGAGAATAAAATCAAATAGGAAATGGTATTTTCCCTTGCAGAGATCCTACTGTCCTTTCTTAATCAGGATTGCCTAAGGATGGTAGCGATTCATTGATGCACATTGAGCTGAACTTGACAAAATAAATCATCCATAATAAATTGTTTGCGACAGATAAGTTCCAAGTTTAAACCAAAAGATTTGATTACTGCAAATATCCCTCCGTATTTGAATACATTTTTGGTCGCAAATGGTCGAATCAAAATCGTCTCTAATTGTAAGATAAATTTATATGCAGCATAAGAAATAATCCAACCAATTTGCGTGACACCGAAAAATTACGGAATGTGTAACGCTTTGCAGCAAATGTAGCATTTTTATTATAACTGAAGCTAATGTAGCAATTAGTTTGGGAAGAAATGTGAAACATATCATGCACCCAAAAATCAGTCATATCTGTTTTCGAGTATAACAAAAACGTATTTTGTGCACTTGTAATGTATCAGAAATGTAAACTAATGCTACAGCTAAAACCCGTTTCATTTACAGTGTGGATAAGTTAAAGGGTCAAACATACAAAATATCAGCAAAATATTGAACAGAATGAACTGCTGTCGGAGGATTATATGAAAAAGGAAGTATTTAATAACAAACTTTGGATATACAAAGATATCATACGATTTTTTTGAATAAATTGCTGATCAATAATAATTGAAGAAAGTGAAGAGGATCAATATACCGACATTTGAAACACCTGCGAGTTATAAAATTGACATTAAATAGCATAGCAGTAAGAGCGATGGGCAAAAATGCTGCCAACAAATTAACTCGACCGAAGCCATGGAATGACGCATGGAGTTCTAGCATTGGGATAAAGCTAAGCAATATGAATATCAGAATGGTAATATGTGCTCCACCGAGTGATTGGTATGGTGATACGATAGAACCAGAATAAAATGAGTTAAAATACATAACATAATTTTAAATTCCAAAAGTAGAGAAACTCTCGAGTACGCAGCGAAAGAAAGAGCCGTCACTTTTTATAACGACGATCGACTGTCCTTGTAAAAATTTAGCCCTATAAAAAATCCCTCTAAAGAGCAGAGACATAACCGTTTCACCGTAGAAATTTCCCGCTCGCAAGAAATGGCATCCCTGGTTACTTTTTCCATTCGCCCCCTCTTTCTCCGTCCCAATGGTCCCTTTTCCTCTCACTCGCACCACTCGATGAAGCACTCCTTCCATTCCCAAATCCACTCTGTCCCCCCTCCTCCCTCCCCCCCTCTCCCCTCCCCCCTCCTCTCCCACCTTCCCAACCAACTCATCGCTCCACGCACTTTCTCTCCTCCATTCAACTCGAATGTCCCCTATCGTCCGATTTGCATTCGGAAAAACAAAAGAGCATCGCTATTGGGACCAGAGGGGAAGAATGAAATGGGTGGAGTCTCTCTCTCTTTCTCTCTCCCGGATGAGGAGAGGGGGAGAAGGGAAGGAAAAGGAACCGAGCGGCGATCCTCGCATATGTATATATATATATACATACACACACACATACATACACAAATACATGTGTGAGTGCGTGCACACGTCTGAGTTCCAGGTCTACTCCTATTCATCCGTCTTTCATTTCGAATCCCCCCGGGAGCATTATATTTTTGCAGATGAGATGCGTCGCAATAAAAGGACCTGATATTCCTTCCCTCACTCCTCTCCGCCCTCCTTCCCTCCAATCTCCGCACGAGCGACCAGTTCGAAATCAGATGCTCATCATTTGCTATTTCACAACGCTAGAGGAGGGAAGTTGGCGATGAAAAAAAAAGGTTTTGGAAACAAAAGAGGGAAGAGATGATTTCTGCAGGTGCTTTCTCGTTCTCTCTCTCTTCCTTAGTCTTATACTCTATGCTACCACCCCCATAGTACCTTTTCATATGATCCGAATCATCCGCCTAAACTATGTACGTGTATGATGTGCAGGGGCGGCCCGAGGAATTTTGACGCCCCGGGCGAGATAGCACTCTAGCGCCCCCCTCCGTAAATGTTTGTAGAGATAATTGCGATGTACATGCTAATTTATTCATCGTTCTGTAAATATTATAGATAAACAACAAAACAGAACGAATGCCACAAAGATTCCAGCCTGTTCGGCGATATAAATCGGTAGCCAGTATTTATTCACTTGCAAGTAATGCATAGATAGATGGTCGGAATAGCGCCCCCAAGATTTTGACGCCCCGTTTGCCGGTACCTCGGGCCGGCCCTGTGTATGTGTACGTATGTGAGCGTATATTAGTGTCGTAGAGTGATAGGAAAGAGGCGTATAGGAAAGGGCGAGAAAGAAAGTGACAACACGAGGCCGATCACTCCAGTATTCATATCGTTCCCGCCCTCTTCCACGCGCTGTTTTTCCATTCTCCTCCCCCAGGATTAATGCGTCGTCCGCGACACAATGCCCTTCGTTTGCGTTCCATCGTTCGCTCGTTCCGTATGGAAGGTCGGAGTGGAAATTGATTCAGCAAAATGCCTCTCGGAGGCAGAATGGAAAACACTCCTTCACGGTTCTGCCGGCGCACGGCTGACCTCTAAACGACGAATCTTTTATGTCTGTCTCTTAAACAACACCTATGAATTTTTTCGTCGGCTATAGGACTAGGAACGAAGTAAATGTTTTCAGACGAGGCTTGGAAAAGCACGTGAATGGAAGAATGTTGTTTGTTGGTTTGTTACGTCGTTGTTTTTCCCCTTACGGTTTTAGATGAATTCCCAACTTCTATCACTCCGTGCGGTACATACTCTGTGCCAAAGGTGACGCAGTGTTATTCTAGGCTCTTATATTTAACTAGAATAATAACCCGTCATATGACGAGTAGCATTAAAAATTATAACATACTGACTTAATTAATTAATAACAAAAACATAGTTTCTATAGCAACTCATGCCAGATTAAGCGTTAAAATCACAAATAATACGCACTCTTACGTAATTTTTAAATTTTAAAGGGTAAATCCAATAAAAGACCGCTTAAATAAAATAATATAGAATTTCGGTCGTCTTTTAGTTTTGTTTGAAGTTTCTAAGTTAATATTTAGGTATCTTAATGAGCAAAAGAAAAAATGTCTGCACGGTCAAAATCGTTTTTTCCTGTGCTTTTAAATGGCAATACGAAATGATATCTGGAGTCGAACCTATGACACTTTATGTAAAAGTAATAACATTTTCTAGTAGTTAATGTGGTCATCTAAGAATATACCAAATTTCATATCTCTAACTGCTTTCAGTGCTGAGATATTGAAAGATTCTAAGAGCGTTATACACAGAAAGAAAGACAGAATTGGAAAACTATATGAGAGATGTGTCAATCCAAACTCGGCCAATGCTCGAAATAAAATAGTGAGATGCCTTTGAAATGATTTTCAAGCTATCAACTTATGGATCCCCAAAAAATGCATGACTCAGATCGTAGGCATTTTACCACTTGTCTGTCCTCCGCATAGGCATATGCTCTCTATATATAAAAGCTGCAAAAGAAGTTGTTTGCGAAACTGAAGTGGGAACGAAGGAAAGGCAAACACTTCGGACACTTAGAAAGAGATTAAGATTAAAATGTGAGGGAGGAGAGGGAAGAAATCTCCCGATATCATATATTGAGATCATGTTTTCTCGTAGATTAATATCGGTATCGAAACCTTACTGAGCTGCCGTTTCTTGTGCGAATAATGTTATAATACTAGAGTAATTGCCCCTCAAATATGCTACGGGTATGCGTGAATGAAGTATTACGTTAAAATAAAATTAAAATTAAAGAAACCAACTTTAATATGTATTAAAAATCAAACAATACATACATAATCTAAATAACTGAACGTTCCAGAAAGTAAAAATAGTCATGGACACATAAAAGTTGTGTAATTTTAATATGCAAATGATAAATGTGTTACAGTCATCCACTTATTAAACAATACCTCTCCCTGAATCGAACCCATGACATCAATGTAAACGGCGAGCAGCTCAAAATTTAAAATTTGTAAGGTCAAGTAAATCCTGAAAGTATGAGTCGAACAGGATTAACATAATGCCCCTTGATCTTATGCCGCCGGTGGTGCTCTGAGTGCAGGCGCGGGTCTAGCGTTACATCGAAAAAGTAAAGAACGCGGCAACTACGTATAGTACATATATACGAGTATAATTATTTTTAAGCATTATATTATTAATTACATTGCATTATACAAGCATTTTGTGAAGTTAGGTTCAAATTCGTGCATGCTCAACGAGCAATATACAAGATCGCACACAATATCAGTGTCGAAATTGCAAAGTCGGTTTGTAAATGTCCTTTGACATATCAAAGGAAGCGAGACTATTTAGCATTGGAAATATGAGCAACGGGAGAGGGTGAATTATCTCTAAAAGTGAGAGTAAATAATATTTTCCTGAATATGCTATACGTATATTTCTGTTTCCTTTCCGGTTCTGGTCCCCATTTTGTAGTGGAAAATTTTTTTCCATATCAACCATTACAAGTGGTTATTTTCCATTACTTTTCCTTAAAACTGCTTTTTAATTGAATATTTTCTTAGCGCTAGCTTTCGATGTTTGAGTATATTTTGAAATATATGTTGCTATTTTTTAAAAACTCTGAATTAAATCCTGGCAGCGATTAAAATCCGTCGTTTAAAGGCTATTTGTTACATCAGAATTACTTTTTTTCAAGTAACCTTATTTTTCTTCTAATTCACAGCTTAATACCATTGTGTTTCTGTTTAATGACACACCAAATATCAGGAAAGTGATATTTCTCTCTATAATATAAAATCGTAATGGTCATCATGATACATAACGCTCTAATGTTGTGAATAACACGATTAGAAATAAACTTAGAAGCCTGAAATTTCTCAGGATTTCAGTGTTGGTGAATATTTACGTTATGACTACAAAAATTTCGAAAAAGGTCACGGGTTCGACTCCAGAGGATGAATGCCGTTCCCCATAAGATAACACGTAAAAATCACCTTTTTGGTTTGAAGGCTTTCATTCTTTTACTCTTCAAAATACCTTAAATTAAGTTATCGACATAAAATTTGCTCTAAAACACGCCAAAATGAATTAGGATTCTTATTCTTACCGTCAAATACTCAATCTCATAAGAATTAGCTCATATTTTGAATTTATATTCGAGTTTTGGTAATTTTTTTAACATTTCAATAATAAGATTCCATGGTTACCGGTATTGCTGTCCCAGGTAATTTTCGTGCATATGCATTTAAATAAAGGCTTCAAGATCGAAAATAAGATTAAAACTTGCTCGAAATGACCGAAGATATGAATTTGATGCAAATAAATCTAACGCAGTATTCATGTTATTTATATTTTTTATCTATATTTCTAAAATCCTATTTCTGGTTCTCTCTCTCTTTAACGCTCTACACCTCAGCCATTTTTATCTCCGGGAATTTCAGCCCTCTAAGTTTATTTTTTATCGAGTTATTCAACTAATTTTTTAAATTTGTTATTAAAACCAAACATACATCCCTTATAAAATATATTCATTAAACTCATATTCAAAACATATTCCCGTTAAACCAATCTAAATCCAATAAGTACATATTAGGAACAAAGAAACAGCGAGCAAGGGGGGGGGGAGGGGGGTTGGCGACCGTCAACGAGCAGGGGGCTTAACCCCTAGTAGTATATTAAATTGGATCTCCATCTCTAAAAGAAATTAACATTATACTCACGTTATTACTTCCTAGCGATATAATAATGTAACAGCAAAATTAACTATTCGCAAATTTGATAATACATAAAAATACTTTATTGTTTAAACAACTTTTATGGTATCCACACAGTATCAACATACAGCAAAAAATGATTTGTGTCGACCTTTGGGTTAATAGTAGCGGTAATGTTTTCCGAAAATGTCTTCTACAACGGTGACGAATATCTTCTATTTAAATGTTTGTAAAATAAAGGAAATTCAAAAGTAACCATAAGTTCTTCATCGCAAATAAATTTTACCATATCTTATTGTTTTCGAATTCACGCTAAAAATGGAACTATGAACTAAAAATTGTACATTTCATGTTGCTTTTATTAGCATAACTATATTTGCGAAATCGTTACACGTGCAGTGACTTTATCGAAAACATTTTTTGCGTATAAAAAAACATTTATCATTTTGGAAGCGGAGGACAAAGGCGAAGTTTTATTCCTAAATATTTATAATTTAAATGAAACGAATTTTACAAATTGCAGTTTTATTTAAAGTAGTTGAGGTAAGTTGAATGATTTTATTTACATCTAGGATGGAGAATGACGCGAAACTTTTTGAATTCGCGTTTATTACGGAATGGAACGAGTTTTGGGTATTGGGCAGGAAAACAGATACAAGCTGTTTACGAATAAATTTAAGAATATTTTTCTAAGCTATATCCTTGCAATTGCGTATTATTTTCATGTTTTATATAACCACAATATCGTTGTTAGAGAAAAATGTCAGTCGAAAACCCTGTCTCGCTCACGCAATCCAGTGAAAATTTGCTTTTATTTCCGCGGCACATTGGCTATAGATAACCTCCGTTTGCGGCCAACTACAACGGGGGAGCTACTTTCTCTCTTTCTCTCTCTCCTCTCTCTCTCACTCCCTTTATTTCCCCTCCCTTCTCTCTCTCTCTATCTCCCCACTTTCACCTTGTTCCTCTCTCTTTCATGTTCATCCCTCTCTCTCTCCCTCCTCTCTCTCTCTTTCTCTCCCCCCTCACCCCCCTCTTTCTCTCCCCCTCACTCCCCTCTCTTTCTCTCTCCTCCCTCACTCCCCTCTCTCCCTCATTCCCCACTCACCCCCCTCCCCCTAACTTCCCCCTCTTTCGCTTGCACATCTTCCAAAGGCCTTTAGCGTCGAGTATATACGCAGCTCACGGCGGGCATACACGTTACAATGATAAGAGCGTTGACCAGTCGTTGGGTTTAGCGAATTCGTCCGGATATCTCTCGGAAAAAAATCAAAGCTTCATGAACATGCAAGAGAAAATAATTCCGCGCACTGTCGAAACCGTCTTCTGCTATAGTAAAATAGTTCTGCTCGAGTTATGGCAGCGAATCAGTGAGAAGAAAGAAGTCGGGTTTTGAGCTGTACTAATCTTCCAATGAATGAAAAATGATAGATCGTTGAAGTGTAAGCATTCCTTATCTCTATCGGAGTATTATTTGATGGAGGATTTCCTTACCGCATAAAATCAATGCATATAATATCGAAACTCTTTTAGGTTCAACTTTTGACGTTTTAGACCAGCAAAACAGCGGTCGTAGCCAAACTTTTAGCACATTCAGAAATATATATATCGTTAGCAGAAACTTATGCTGCATCACGTGTCAGCACACGAAAAACGAAACAGACCAATATTGCGGATGAATAATCTAAGTGTAAGATAAATAACCTAAACTTTCTAGTATGTCAGGCACATTTAAACTGCACTTTTACGAATAACTTATAACATCTTCCCTTCAAAATGGCGATCATAAATAAAATGCTTCAAACCAAAGCGGTGATAATATTTAATTTAACGGTTTAATACTTTCTGTCAACGATATACATAATTTTCTTTAAAAAAACAAAGGGAAAATGAAAGAAAAGAATAAGTACTGATAACGCAATGGAGGAGATGCTACACAATCAGAGAGGCCTTGAAAGAAAATTTATAAATATAGCAATTTCTTCCGATTTTCAATTAAAAACTATATGTAAACTTGCTATTGTGTCCATTATTTTCTGCCCTAGTTTAAAATTGTTTAGTATTAGTTAACCTTACTTCTTGAAAGTTTTATTTTTGTTTCATATATATATATATATATATATATATATATATATATATATATATATATATATATATATATATAAATAAATACTTAAGGAAAAGGAAAGGTAATAATAAGGGTAGCAACAAGGTGTTGGAGGAAGCCCAGTGGACACTTACCTAGAATGAAGAGCCGTTGGTGGTGCTGAGGACACACGAAAAACACAAAAGAACAAAAACTACACAAAAATGGAGCTTTCGGGCTGATGCCCTTCTTCAGCGACGGAGAAACATATCGTGTGTCCTCAGCACCACCAGCGGCTCTTCATTCTAGGTAAGTGTCCACTGGGCTTCCTCCAACACCTTGTTGCTACCCTTATATATATATATATACAGGGCTCCAGAAATAAAACTTCAATCAACTCGCCACAAAAAAATTTACTCGCACTTAGTATTTCGACCTGTTTTTATATAAGCATGTTTAACAAAATCAATGGAGAAATACTTTTCACGAAGTTATTGATTTTGGATTGAAGGCTGTCATCCTTTTACTCTTTCAAATATCTTAAGATTAAGTTATCGACACGAAGTTTGCGCTAAAACATGCCAAAATGTATGAGGATACTTTCTTACCGTCGAACACTCAATCTCATACGAATTTGCTCATATTTTGAATTTTTACTCGAGTTATGGTAAATTTCTTAACATTACAATAATAAGATTCCATGGTTACCGGTATTGTTGTCCTTGGTAATTTCCGTCCATATGCCTAAAGATCGAGAATAAGATTAAAACTTGCTCTAAATGAGCGAAGATATGAATTTAATTAAAATAAAACGAAAGCAGTATTCATGTAATTTATATTTTTTATCTATATTACTAAAATCCTATTTCTGTTTGTCTCTCTCTCCCTCTCTTTAACGCTCTATACCTCAACCATTTTTATTCTCCAGGAATTCAGCCCACTAAGTTTATTGTTTTCTTAATTTGTTATTAAAAATAAAACATACATCCCTTATAAAATATATTCATTAAACTCATATTCCAACAACGCGCTTTCCAGTTTCCCGTTTTTTTCAGATTTCATCTTCTTTCGACTTGTTTGCTGAACAAGGGAATCGTTCAGTATTTTTTCCCGATTAGCCACGATTTTATTGAGCGTAGATATGGGAATATTAAGTAATTTTGCCATCTTTACACGCGTATAGTTTTGTGGCATCCACTTTACTTATAATCTCCAGTGTTTCATTTAGTGAAAGTGGTTTTCTTTTAATTCCCTATTTAGATGACATCCTTATTAAAAAATAATATGCTTGGGTTAATAAACTGAATTTTAAAAAGGAAATCATCATTTTTTATATAAGAAATGAAATGAAATATAAAACGGGTACATTTCCATTTTTTAAGGTTCGTTATGACCATCTTAGGCGGGAAAATATTTTACACAGAAACATATTAAACTGGTAAAAATTACATTGTTCTCATGAGGAAATTTTCGGGACCGAAAGATTTGAACATCTAAGGCAGGAAAAACATCTTAAGCGAGAACATCTTAAACGAGTTCCACTGTAATATTAAACGTCCTAGCCACAACAGTAACTACACAGTGAATGAAACTGTGTTTAATATGGAAAAGGTTGTGTGAATTATGTAAAGAAATAACGTAATACATTAAAAATCCATCTTGAAAGAGGCTGAAAATTTACTCGCCACCGCTCTCCATTAACTCGCCACTGGCGAGTGGTCGAGCGGATTTCTGGAGCCCTGTATATATATATATATATATATATATATATATATATATATATATATATATATATATATATATAAAATAGAGAAAATAAAGACCGTTTTATTACATATGTAACGCCTTCTACCGGAGCTTAAGGAATGATCGTTATCGATTTTGAAACACGAATGGAATACTTTGCGTTGATATATGCGGAATCTGCGCAACTTAATCCACGTCTCATTCCTCCTTATATCTCTCATCTTCTTCTGCAATACTAAAAAAATGTGAAAATTCGAAATAAACTCACTCAAGCGCAAAATACTTTCCTTCGCCTACCGGATCGCAGTGCTTCACCCTAACCACCACCATCTAAATTTGAACCATCCAGTTTGTTTTTTTCATTTCTAACTCCTCGAAATTTCATTTCAGCTCTCCGACACATTTTCAAATAACGCGAAGACTCCTTCCGCAAAACACAGGAAAAGTGACCGTCATTTTCTACACGAGATGCTGCGCCCTCTCTCTCTCTTCTAATTGTCTGCTCTCTTTATTTCCTTTGGTCGCCTTTATAACGTCTCTCAAAGTTCTTATTTATCCGCATACCTTTCGCACCGAATCCACAAATTCATTTATAAAACTATTATTTTCACTCGTTTACTACGTTAAGTTATCTTTATTTCCGGTGGTTTTTTCTATCAAAAAAGGTTACGGAACGCGACAGAGGTGAGTGGGAAAAAATAGGAACTGAATATGAATTGCTATAGTAGAAATATACAGGGTGTTTCAAAAGGTAAGGTCAACCGGCGAGGAGGCGGTAGAGGACGTTGATTTGAGCAGAAAACTTAAATAAAGTTTTTCTCAATTCACTACCGTTTCCGAGTTACAGCGACATGAACAGTGCAAAACAGCTGCCTGACAAAGTTTTCTTTAGAAAATTTTGACTGTGTACAGCGTCAAATATGAATGCTAAGATTCATCACTCTTTGCCTAGGTCGGCAAGGTTGAATCTCGCCAGCGTTCATAGTTCAGTTTTAAAGAGAGACAGAAGAGTGCGGACGGAAATGTTTAGCAACGAGGAATATCGTGATATGCATTACATTTACGGTTTTTGTGATGGTAATGCTGCAGCCGCTGAGAGGGAATATCGGTTACGATTTCCACAACGAAGGCATCCTCAAAGACGCGTGTTTGAAGCCGTACACCGAAGGCTGGGAGATACAGGTGTGATACAACCAAGGCATCATGTTAGTCTTCCTAGGCGCAATGTGCATCAAGAGGAAGACGTTCTCGATATTGTTAACGAAAATCCTTCCATTAGTACTCGACATACTGCACATCGAACAGGCTTTTCTCATATGTCAGTTTGGCATATTTTACTTAGACAAGGTCTACATCCTTTTCATTTCTATCGTGTCCAAGAGTTAACACGAAGAGACCATGGATATCGTCGCGAGTATTGTCGACGGCTCTTACACAAAGCTATTGACGAACTAGACTTCCTGAACCAAGTACTATGGACTGATGAGGTAGGATTCACAAGAGGTGGTGTTATGAATCTACACTATTTTCATTTATGGTCAGACGAGAATCCTCGTCCAAAACGATCCTCCTCATTCCAACACTGATTTAGTGTAAATGTCTGGGCAGGAATTATTGGCAGCAGCCTTATTGGTCCATACGTGATAGAAGACAGGATCGGAGGTGCCAATTATCTAAATTTCCTTCATGCATACATTATTGGATGATGTACCTCTAAATATTCGTCAACACATGTGGTATCAATTGGATGGTGCACCGGCGCATTTCACACGCTCAGTACATCAGTGGTTGCATCAACACTATCCAAAACGATGGATCGTGAGAGGAGGTCCTGTGTCTTGGCTGGCACGGTCTCCCGATTTAACTCAGATGGATTTCTTTTTATGGGGCTGCCTGAAAGAAAAGGTGTACGCCGTGGAGGTTGCAAACAGAGAAGATCTCCTGCAACAAATTCATGCCGCTGCAGAAAAAATTAGAGGCCAGCAGATGTTATTAGAGAGTGTGCAAATCTCTATAAGATTCTGTGCTGAGGCATGCTTGCGTGAGGGAGGACGACATTTCGAGTATTTGCTCCAATAATGAGCACTGAATGCTCCATCCCTTGTGAGTTTTTATTATTAAGATTCTTGCTGAAATGTTTAAAACGCTGTATCTAACAAACCGTAGCAAATAAAGGAAACTTTTATTTACAGTTTCTAATCTAATCATTTGTAGTGAAAAAGTATCAAAAGTAGTGAATTGAGAAAAACTTTATTTAAGTTTTCTGCTCAAATCAACGTCCTCTAACGCCTCCTCGCCGGTTGACCTTACCTTTTGAAACAACCTGTATAATGAGATCGTACAATATGAGTAAAACATTATTGCATTGCAAATGCCATCGTTTGATTTGTTTCAAGTTATGCTAATTAGTGTTTTTTTACAATAAAAGTTCCGGAACGGCGTTTCGGTGCATTCCGGCTGGGAAAAAGCAATGTTTATTTTTATTCCTCACTGTATTACTCTCATGATGATGTTCAATGCTATTATCGACCCACATTGTCACTGTTTTCTTATTTATTTGGAGAAATCATTTATATTTTAAGCAGTAATTAATAAATAAGAGTACCTACTAATAAATGAATTTATATGAAATCAAATATAAAGAAATGAAAATAACAAATCAATAAAGTGCTGCAGTACTTAATAAAATGATACTAATTTATTAATTTAATTTTACATTTATTTATGAATTGTGATTTAAAAGAAATAAGCAGATGCTATGGCTATAAATGTTTTCGAAAAACTGCAAGCTAAATTAATATGTTTCTGTTTTTAACAAGCAGTGTATCTCTTCGTGCTCAGTAGGTTAAACCAGAAGACCCAAGCAGGAATTAAAAAGTATGCTAAAATCTTGCTCTAAATTATGAAAGAAATTATATTCAAAAGTACACCAGAATACAAATGACATGAAAAAATATCTGATATTACGGTTAAAATGTAATGCCTTGCTTTATAATTAAATCAACGTGCTTTTTGGTCTGAAAAAGAAATCCTGGAAAAGAAAAAAATAAAATAAACTACGTGCGTTGAATAACTTTAACACGTTAGATACGTTTATTGGGTCGCTGCTGTTTTGCTATAAAATACGCATAGGCTTATCCTACATGAATGGAAACGTCTCTGCCGGCACTTAAAACACTAATACATACATTACTTTACTAATTCTAATTCTAATAAAAATTAGAATTTAAATTCGCCGGTTCCCTCTCAAATTTCACGTAAGGAAAATTTTATAAATGAGTTGCAGTAAAATTACTTTTTTAAAAGAATTTAGTCCAACTTAGGCGTAAAATTTAAATAAGGTTGTGGGGTTGACGCTTTCGTTCAATAAAGTCTCCCGCTGAATTCGACACAACCACACGTACGCCTTTAATAAAGATTTGAATTTTAGCCACCGAGGGCAACATTGCAATAGAAAGATCTACCTCGAATCTTCTAGGACGGCGAAGCTTTCTACGAAACCTGCTCAGACACTAACACGCTTCTTGCAGCTCGGTCCTCAACATTTAACTATAAATCTAATTTTAAATTATTAAAAAAACCCACCGAGAACGTATCGATGAACACCTCGGCCAAAGGATTATTCAATTTACTACGGACGTCTCATGTTAATCCCAAGGGCATTGCATTTATTCATCAAGCTTAAATTCTCTACCCGTCCCATTCTACTACCTTCCTCACCTTTCAGCTTCAACTTTCCGCCGTCCCGAGCGTTCGCCCGAAGACGCGCTTAAAAGGGTTTAGTTAGCGATGTGATAACGTTACTTAGAGGCGAAGGTTGAACGCAGAGGGAGGAGAAAAGACGCGAGGAACGCAGGGAAAATGAGAAGGGAGGAGCGAAAAGGAAACGATGACATAAAAAAACAAATATCCCCGCAGGAAAAGAATCGTTACAAGGGGTGTGAAAGGGATCTGCCTCCGAAGTGACAATACGATGCCTCGCAATCAAAGATCGTTCTCTGGCAATGCGGGTTGAGGAGGACGAAGAAAGTGCTGAGTCTCGACTCCTCCTCCTAGTGTGCGCTCCACTCCTCCAAGCCTCCCCCCTCCCCCCGTGGAAGCCGCAAACCGCGTCGCCTCCTCCTCCTCCACTTGCCCCATCTCCACACATCCCCCTTTTCCCCCTCCCGCCCCTCCTCCCGACCCTCTCCGCCACTTCCCTTTCTGGCGTGTGATCCCTAATCTTGACGGTTGCTCCAGCTGCCGCCTACACCTTAGGAGAGGAAGGAAGGAGCGCTCTCATATTGCCGCATCGCACACGAGAACAATCTCCGCTGCCAGTCTCGTCTCCTTCTTCTCTCCCTCCCTCCCCTCTACCCCTCCCCCCTCTCCCTCTCTCCGCCCCAATCCTCTCCTCTCAATAAACCCGCGCGCACACGCACGCAGTCTCCAGCCGACCGCCATCACATATGACCGACCACTCATCACTGCGTGGTGCTTCGCTACGTCCTCTATTGAAAATTCTGCGCCTATTCCTCCTCTCTCTCTCTCTCTCTCCTATCTCTCCCATCCACTACTCCTCCTCTCCTTCAGACGTCACATCCTTTCCGTGGAGGCTTTTCTTTTCCATCTTGCATCGCAATAAGAACGCTCTCTTACACGGTTTTTATATTAATGCGCCGACGGTATTCTCGTTGGAATTCCGGTTTGTTTGTTCGGAGTGATCGTTCTACCTTCTCTGCTCGGACGACCTTTTATAAAACTGTCTGCCTTCATGGATCGCAAAAAAATCTTCGTTTTGTACAACAGACAAAGAGGATGAAAAATCGGGGTGGTTATTTTAGGATGTCATAGAGAATCATTTCAATTTCCAGCGGCATTGTATCATTCGTTCTGACACTAAGAATAAATATAGGCAAAATTAAAAGTTGATGAAACGATCATTAAAACGAATCTTTTGTATCATTTTCTGCTAATATTTAACATGAAACAGGCATTCGCTATGCTCGCATAAATTCATTTAGAGGATTTAGACAGTTATCTGTAAGAATGAGGTAAGCTAAATGCTACGTTGCACATCGTTAAACAGTTAAATGTTGTCTTCAACCGATTATTTAAGCAAAATTTAGCCTTCCCATTTGGTATTTGAGGTTTTCAATTTCTGAATTCTCTCTTTAACATTTTGAATATTGACTAAAATATTTAAGCTGAATGTTTAAGTTTCAAAGCTTACAGAGAGTAAACTCCGACAGAAAATCGGGTATGTCGAGTGACCTTAAGAGGTGGCAACTCCACCACTCGTCTTGCCTAGCTGCAGACTGGTAATCTGCACTAGGTAAATCTAAAATACGCTAAATCTTCACGATTCGAAGCCGCTAGACAATACTTAACGCAAAATAGAGGACGATTAAATTGCAGAATACTACCAAAGGACGAAATAAGAACCAGCTGAAGTAAGTTTTCCATTGACTACTTTATTTGAATGAGTGGGACAAAAGGGTAACTCAACCTTTTAGTGAGAGCATATCCTTTAGATATAAAGTGGCACACCAGTCTCCCTGCTACGGTGTTTAAATTATGCCAAATTGAATTTAAAAGAGAAAATACTGAGGAGTCATATAAATAACTTGCAGTGAAGGACATCCTGAATATTTGGAAAATGATCATAAAATGAAATATGTAACTATTTGGGGCGGATTTCAAATGATTTATGTTTCTGCTGAATAAACCATGAGATTATAGTTGTATACTGTGCTTAAAATGAGAATCAGAGAATTTGTCAGCTACCAGTGTATAGTAGTAGAGGAAAAAAAGTTACTTCTATCGGTATTTCGTGCGCAGGATTCAAATTTAGACACTGTAGAAGACGATATTCATTGAGGTTTATAAAAAATTAGTAAGCTTATTTTAAGGCAAACACTATGTAAACTATTAAGAGAAAACTGAGGTAGTTATAGCAAGTGAAAAGAATGACACGTGTAAGTGGAGATGGATTCTTGTAAAAGCTGATCGCTATATGATTTAAGTTCGCCGTTTTCCAATATCTAATATACGGGTATCACAACATCATTATTATTATTACATAAAGTTTATAATTTGGCCATGAGACTAGGTGGAAACTTAAAAGTGTCTGCTACATACCCAAATATCCAAGATAGTGTTTCAAACATCCATTATTTACGATTTTCATCTTCTAAAATATTCCTAAATGTTACAATACTGTATAATGGTTTCTAGAATAAATTTATCAATAATATACAAAGTGAATGGGAAATATTTTGTCAGGATTGAATATGGACATTTTCAATATAGAGAAAGAAAAATCGCGATGATAAATATTTGGAAATGTCAATAAACTAAATTTTGAAAGGATTGGTATGAAAAGTGTGCAAAAGGCCGTACGGAATAAGGGAATGAGAAAAGGACGAATGCAAGACGAAAATTGAGAAATGACAGTGTAATGTCAGGCAGAAATAACTAAATGTGAACGGAAGAATGGGAAAGAACTGGACGAGGAGATACAGGCGATAAAAAGGAGCTATGCGTTGTGTCTAAAGATTTTATGAATTTCGGACGCACAGATCTCATTATCTGTTGAAATAGAGCGATTAAAGAAACTTAGAGAAAAAGTGATGATCAGATAGAAAAAAGGGCAGTGAAAAATATACTCTTAATCGGGACATATGGAATTTGGGAATAAAATGAAAGTAATGATCGTAGTGGAGCATTTATATACTAACATTGGTACGGAGAGATAAAATATTTCTCTTATACATACACTACGAAGGTATATAAAAGATCATTCAACATGATAAATAAAGGAATGCTATTGGATCAGAACATTCTCAGAATCTTTCTATAGGGAATAAGATTAAAGGGTACACGCACGCTCCATTGCAAAATTATGTTAATTAACAACCAAATGGAGCGATCCGATTATTTCAACCCTTCGATTATTTCGCAATAAGAAAAAATAAATTATTATTTTTCATGACCATAACGCTAAATTTATTTCAAAAAGCTTGATTTAAACGGAAGATTCTGTTTTGATACAAATTTCTGCGCATTAATACAAATTAAGAAATGTAAAAGTGATGAAAGGAGTCTTAAATTTACGAGATAATGGCAGTGAATGACAATACTGATAAAGGCGTAATTTTCGCATCTAATCATTTGTAATATGATAATTTGTTATTAAAATATATAAATAACAAATGCCTGTCTCCGTACTCTTCCTGTAACTATGGGAAATATTCAACTGACATCAGAAACGGAAACTAACTCTTATCTATAAAAATCTTTCTTGATTCACAATTTTTGTTCAAATTAAATTTTTAATTGGTGCATTAGAATCGCTGGGTAACGTCTTCCTGATAGCGTAATTAATGATACGTTTACATTCATATGCTGGAAGAAGTCAAAATATTCTGGAGTGTACCATGAAAGTCTTTCTGAATCTTTATTCGAGAAATAAAACATTTCTATTTTCGGTCTCCTAAGGTGATAACAAGCAGTTTGCCCTTGTTGATATTTTTTTAAATCTTCCGAGAGTTGTTTAACCCACACTCCTCCCGCGTTTGCCTCGCTGACATCAAACTCTGATCCTAAAGGCGGTCGTGTTCTCTAAAATCTGTGCTTTCGTCTATTTCTCTCTCGCTCCCTCTTTTCCTCCGAGACCAATGGAAGGAATAAGAGAGCCATCAATATCTACGTTTTTTTTAGACAAGGGTCCAATTTGCAGTTGGCCACTGCGGTGTGCTCAAATCGCAAGGTTGCGGTTCCGTGTGTGGGATCGTACGCATAGCGATGTTCAATTATCAGACCTTCCGCCACCTCCCCTCTCGATTTATATCCCATCGAATGCGATCTCTTTGCGGTCTTTGCGGCAGATCAGGCGCCGCGAGAATGACAAAAACACGGCCGCGGTGCGCCTTCAAAGCGAGAGGAATGAATCGCGCGAGAGGAAAATGGTGACGATGTATCATCGGGAGAAACCATGGAAACCAAGGTTCGCAAACATAATTGCCGTGACAATTATTCGCAATGAAAAGTTGGCATCCCTTTATTTAAAACAAAAAAATAAGCTCTGAATTTCCTAAGAATCGCCTGAAAATCAATCAAGTACTTCAGTGATACATAGTAATATATTATAATACCACATTTATATGCCATATTAAAAAAATAACATTTGTGTTACAATAAGTCTGACATTTTTTATTAAAAAGTGGTTAAGTAATAAAAATATTACCACCACTCAAGCTTTTTTTAAATAAGGGAAATCATTTCCCATGGAAAAGCTGATGAAAACGATTTAATTGATATTAATTAGTTGATCAACAAATAAATTTTTGTAATTAATTGAACTCACAGTGAATAAATCTATATTCGAAGATTCAGCAATTTGATAATCCTGTCTTTATTCTTTCTGCTCCCAGCAGATACGTCCAAGCCACAAGAGCAGCAGTTCTCAAACTTTATGTGTCGGTGACACCCTCTCATGGCAACCGATCTTGCCTTGTGGTAGCCGGCCTTATCTTGAACCCATTAACTCCATCCATCCACCAATAAATACATATATAATGCTATTGGAATATTTATAAAATATCAGTTTTTGTTAACATTAATATCGAAGAAAAATTACGCGATTAAATTAAGGGGAAAATAACATATTTAAACTTTTACACATTCATACTATTCCGTCTTCGTTACCCCCATTGGAGTCACTACCCACAGTTTGAGATCTGCTATAACATAAGGTAATGAAACTCCGAAGGAAATTTCCGCGAAGTGAAGACATCGGCCCCGATGAAGCCGATGGCGGGACAAGTGGAGGCCTTTACCCCTTGAATGTATGCATTCCGCGTTGCGCGGACAGAAAATAGCTTAGCGGTTTTCCATGAAAATCCTTAATTTTTTAAATCAAATGCATATCACCATGCATAGTTACTTAATGGCGTTCGCATCCTCAAAAATTATTGGAGATTATTGTCTCACTCATTTGAGATTTTTCACAACGCCTAGTAATTTAAACGTAAAGCAGCAATTCGGTCAATGCATCGCTTATGGTTGTGTGATTAAACTTAAAAATATCACGATATCAAAATGGCCTGATAGGTATGGTATGCCAGCAATAGTATGAATTAGTCATTGCGGAGAATGAATCTTTGTTTGATTCCGAGTGGGATGGAGAGCAGGCGGAGAGAGGTGAAGAAAAGAGGAAGGAGGAGGAGGAGGAATTGGGAAAGAGGAGACAGACAGACACGTCAAGAAGGAGATGGCGGAGGAGGTGGGAGACGAAGAATATTATGGATGGAATGAGAAGGGAGAGAAGAAAATGGATGCAAATAGATGAAACTCGAAGGGCGCGTTGTGGACGTGTGACCAGTGGACGAGCTAGAAAGCGAATCTGAAGAACAAGTGAGGACAACGGTGGACAGCAGGAGGGTTATAAATAGCAAGATGAGGGCAAAGAAGGCTGAGAGGAAGGCGGGGAGAGGGGAGACAATGGCGGAGACAGGTGTCGCCGAATAAGAGCGCCTTTAAGTCCCCTTCCCATCAGCCGATCGGATTTTATGACTTTTCGGCTGATATTTTGAGCGAATCGATCGAATAGGCGATTTTGCTGCAAACGGATATTTTGCACCGTCCACAGCTTAAATATTAACTTGGATAATCTCCTGATCGGTCACTTATCTCTTTCGAGGCCCGGAGGCGAACGCCGTCCAAGACAGCCGTGAATCGGTTGCCACACAAATTAGTTCGCC
Organism: Uropetala carovei; assembly: GCA_036926305.1. Taxonomy (NCBI): domain Eukaryota; kingdom Metazoa; phylum Arthropoda; class Insecta; order Odonata; family Petaluridae; genus Uropetala; species Uropetala carovei. The sequence goes on from JAXCHB010000193.1 coordinate 1,377,226, forward strand.
AAATGACGTGGCGGCGCCTTCGCGGTTTCTAGCGCGTGACTTTAAGCGAGACGAACGATGGGAAAGAGGTCACGAATCGGTCGTCGCGAGCAAATCATTTGAGAGAGGAGGTTTGCGGAAGATTCACGTTCCAAACCGCTGAAAGAACCAGACATTACTTGCGGGACCGCACTTAGTCGCTATCGTCTCAATTTCTGTTACTTCTTTGTTTTTGGAGAACAAAGGTATTTCCAGTAGGCATCCATCGATGCTTCTCCAGAGAGAGAGAGAGAGCTTTTTTTTTGAGCGATCGACGAAATGGGAAAATGTGACGTCTCACTTCGGTGAACTAAAACATGAGGTTTCGCTTTTGTAGTACATTGAATTTATAGCTAAAGTTTTTATTTTCGTTTATCCCTTTATGCGTACTAATACAGGAATATGTATTCTTTACCTACCTCCTAAATTATAACAAAAGAGAAATATTCGTGACAGCTTAGTTGACTAAAGCACGAACATGGCAAGTGGAAGGTCGGGGTTTGATTCCCGGTCAAGTGCAGATTTATTTCCATCTCCATCTAAACCCAAAGACTTTTTTATGAGTTATGGGAGAGGTTTTTATCATAGGTGGCTCAACTGAGATCTCTGAGCTTTGAATGCGTTATTTTTAAGAGAAGTTTACTAAGAAAAATCGAGTTATGAATGAAATTATTTATCAAGAGCTTGAGAATCTAAATTGAAGTTAATATGCAACAAAATTACAGACGGCTCCTATTTCTCGAAATCGCTATGCGTTAGATCAAAGTTTGTCATTAAATGTGTGATATTATAATTATTTTTCCCGAAAGTCTGAGTAAAACGCCATAGCCAGGGGGAAAAATGAAGCGACGTATTGCATTTTTTTATTCGGACGAGGTCTATGAGATAGGCTGCAACAATTTCAAATAGGATTAATGCCATTGGAAAAGAAATTAACCTTATAAATATATGAATAGCTATAATACACTCGGAGATATAAAAATCCTTATATTAACAACAAATTAAAAATATCTTCTCAAATGACAAAACTTTGAATCTGAATTATGATTTTATTTAAAAGAGCAATCCATAAATTACCAAAGTTTGTAGGAGTTCAATACGAGCTTATAAAATAAGCAAGGAATAAACTAGCTACGAAAACATTACGGATAATACTTCTGGTTCAACGCATGTTAAATTTCTTTTTCCAATAGCACGAGTTCGTTCAACTTAAGCCCTCATTAGCACCTAATTAACTTTTTTCTCTTAACTTTTGTTTGTAATATGAGGAATGGGATAAGAGGCTTTGAACCGAGGGATTCCTATTCGGGACGCATATTTCGTACGTGCGAAAAGGTATTTTTCGATTTGAGGCAGGATGTCGTCCGCGAATGAGAGAAACCTGCTTGGATCAGCGCTCCGTAGATGGGCCACCCTTATTGGACTAGTGGAAGAAAGAGAAAGAGAGAGAGAGAGGAAGTAGACAAAGGAGAGAGAGAGAGGGAAAAATTGTCAACTTGGAAACGAAATTTGCGTTCTCCATAAGGAGGGGGGCGGAATAAACGCATTTTAGGTTGGTCTGATTTGGGTTAGAGTAGTATTTTCTTGGGAGCAATACCTTGCACCCGGAAGGGTTCATTCTCTCTTAGGATGTGATACCTTATGACATCTACTAATACCCAAGAGCTGACGAAAGCAGTAATTTTGGCGGTCGATAAAAATGAGGAGGAAGTAATGAGAAACTTTAAAAATTTAATATTAAAAGTGAACACGATTTGTTAGATGAAATTAAATATGAAGTAATAAGCCTATGCTGGAATGACGTAGGGATCTATATCTGTTGTGAAACTGAAGGATTCTATATTGCTTCGCTTATAACCAAATGAAAAAATCTCTAATTTAGAAATGTTCTATCGGCAGAATTATCCGATTTAAGTGTCTTTGTATTCACTAAATACCATAAACGATAAACATATGAGAATTTAGGAGAATAATTCTGAAATACTCCAAAAACTTTCTCCTACATTTTTTAATTAACGAGGTACAGCCAAAAGAAACATCTTGCCAAAGTAAAAGAGAGGTTATTATGAGGTGCAAAAATATTTCTTCCTTCTCATACTTCGAGCGGGGCAAGGAAATACGGTGAATAAGAGCTTTTATTTAATAATAAAAAAAATAATAAATTGATGCACACTAAATACATAAATAATAGAAAATAACACAACCTAAAACATATTTATAAAAGATTGTGCATTTCGCGGATGAGTGTGTGAGTGGCATAAATGTTTTTCGGAGAGATGTAAATAAATCGATTATGAACTCTGCAGTGGTCGATAATCTATATTATGATTTGAATACTTAATGAAGCCAATCATGAACTGAGAAATGCTAATTATCCTATCATTTAGAAAAATACTTGCTATTATAGTTTAAGTTATGGAGTGGTTCACTGTATTGTCCACAATAATCGAGGCTACAGGAAGATGGCAACCAAGTGAATTACGAACGATGAGCAATAAACAAACCAAGTAGCATTTTGCATTAACTCTAAACTAAAATCTACCACGATCTGTTTTTACTTTGACCATAACAAAATGTATGCATCGTTTAAACTTTTGGGGAAATCTTTTTGCAATCTAACAAATGGCAAATTTGTCCTTCTGGAAGTTCCTCTTATCTGAGTCCCTCCAATCAATACATATAAACCTGTTATAATTCTACACAGAAATATATCACACTAAATGAACGCAAAATCCTTCTCGAAAAATACAAACCTATAAAAAAATCCTGAAACGTATAAAAAATGCCCCTGAATTCATGCCACCCATATTAATTTATTCCCCTCCCTCCCAAAAACTTTCTCACCAAACTTACATCAAACCCTCTTTATCTTATGCTCCCCGACTTATTGGCTACCCTCACGACGTATACCACCAACACCTACATCCGATTCCTCCTAACTTTAGTCCACCCAGATAACACAGTTTGTGCCTAAAGTAGGGTTGCCAGATTTCGGTTTTCAAGATACGGGACAGAAAACCTAATTCTTCAATAAAATACGGGACAAATACCGGACACTTAAAAAATCCGAAACAATATCTATTCCTGCGCGTTAAAACTATTTATAACGTCAATTTTTTTAGGTAATAAAAAATCAAGAAAAACAATATAAAGTTTTATGTATATACTGTAAAATTAATCTCTGACTGCAAAATACGGAACATACAATTTTGAAAGGGGATAATAAAAAGATAAATTATTAATTCACGTTGGCTTATATTTAGAAAGTTTATCTTGGCATTTAACGTTGTAAGATTAATTAGAACGTTAACGAATTATTAACACTAGTTGGCTTACATTTATAAAATTTTATTGGCATTTAGCATTGTAGCCTTAATTAAAATATTAACTGCAATATTATTTTTAAATTTTACAAATTAATACTTTTCTGATGATTTTTTAAATTTTACAAATTAATACTTTTGTGATGATTTTGCATTTCTTTGCAACTGTTTGTGATAAAATTCGTTGCAGGACATATTTAAGTTTACTAAGCACTGTATAATTGACTCCACTGTAGATATGTCCAATCGGTTCCTCTCTTTGCTCCATTAGCTGCTCATTAAGGAGAAAATGCGTTCTACATGTACAATGTGCGCCGTAATACTGAATACATACGCATATGAGTAGCAACTCAGAGATTTTTTCGTGAGATTCGATTTTCTGGAGAACACCTGACCACTTCTCATAGCAAAGTTTCTTATTCCAATCTTCACCATTTGACTGGAGCTCTCCTTCTTTGATTTTCTTCAGAATGGTCCACTGACTAAACAACTGAGTATCATTCACTCCTAATCCTCTTTCGTTGAGAGATATGGTTTATACGAGTTTTTCCCATGTCGGATCTCTGATAAGTGACATTCATGCAAAAGTGTTAAAGTGCCTGAGAGGTGAAATCCATTTCATTAGATAATCATAATATGTCTGATAGAACAACTCTACTTCTGAAAAGAACTTTTTTTTTCATGAATTCCGAAACATTATCCCTACAAATAATGGACTTTACACTTAAAGGCAAAATATTTGCTTAGTCTTTCTTTCACACAATCTGCAGTCTCCTGTAAAATTAACAATTCTTCGATAACATTTTTTTCTCCACTTTCGATTTACATGATTTTTTGAGTACATGATATTTTTGCGTTTTTCGCGTTAAAAATACTTCGTCGCTTATGCGTTCAGTTTGTCCGTATGTCAGTCTGACGCGTTTACTCCTCCTACACGAAATCAGTTAGTGACTTCGTTTTCAGCCGTTAGATTTAGTATTCTGTCTCGTTCTACACGTTTTTATGTAGGTCCGTCTGCCAGAATAATACGGAAATATTGGTCTTTATAAGCGTTTTCTTATCTGGATGTCGGCCTCATGACGATGGCTTTTACCACCATCGTCATCAAGAAAATACAACTTAAATAACGTCTTAATTCCGTATTGCAATTACAAAATTCATCATCGCCTATTGCTTTCTGGCCCGCAGATGTACCGATTGCTCTAACCAACACCTGCCGCCACTTGAAGTGTTGATGCACACCTTTCAATATTTTTTTAGGTGAGTAGGTTACCAGCCTCCAGCACAACTCTCAACCTAGAAGAGAATGGCATTGTTTTCAGCGTGTTTCCTTTCTTAGGTTGTCTTCTTCAACTTAACGAGGCTTGTATCCCCATGATTTTGTTAGTTGTCCTCCTAGATCAGGGGTGGGGAACCTGCGGTCTTTTGTGGTACCCAGTGCGGCCTTATGCAGTGTTGTCGTGCGATCCGGGTGGACGATCCAGCAGGGAGCCACCTACCCTTTGAGGTAGTTGAATCAGTAGTCGACTAAGGTCTGCTTTTTCTGTTACTCTGAAGGAAATGGGGAAATCCGAAACCTTAACATGGGTCAACATCCCAGGAAAAATTTCCTCTTTTATGGCCCAGGATCGCTGGAATACAAAGAATAGCGGCAAAAGATCAATTCACCGTAGGAGTAACGACAGGTGGGCACTTAGGGTGGCCACTGCTAATCCGGTACGAAATGAGACTACCCTTCTGGGGTGGCAATCCTTGAACTAGGTGCCGTTGACCTCCACGAATCCTTTCTCTGGAAGAATACTAAATTCTTACCCCTTTTCTTTTATTTATCGAGTTTGGGAAAACCCAATCTCTCGGTATAGCTTTGCCAGAAACCGGTTCTATTTATTTCTTTAAAATTGTTCTCCTTCGTGCAAATACATATTCGCTCTTAAACCTCCCTGGGTTCTTGTTGGGAAAGGATCGCTGCCACTCACATCATTTTAAAAAGAAAAGGAGTTAAAGTTGAACATCTTGTATACTTCGTTCTTCAACTAAGAGATCACCAGAAAAATTGTCAGATCACTTCTAAGTGCCACGGGCTCGACCCCAAAAATTCCCAAAAATGCCTACTTTCCCATATTAGTAGAGCACCAAATCTATCAGTTGACGATATCAATTTTTCATAACAAGGCCCAGGTTCGACTCCAGATGACCCCATTATTTCCCATAAGAAAGCATATCCAGCCAAATCTACCTAGCCGATTTATGTGAGATTTTCAGAAATTTTAGTACTATATGATACACCACCAGAAAAATTGTCATATTTCTCCTAAGTGCCACGGATTCGACTCCAGAAATTCCTAAATATGCCTATTTTTCCATAAGAATAACATTACGGATGAGAACCATTTTAAAAGAAAATATCTAAGGATTCTTATATTTACCGTCGAATATAGCTTTAGATTCGAAATCACCCAAAGATTGCTTAATTCGATATTTAATCAAAAAACCACTTTTTTATTTAAACGTTCGATTTACTACCAATAGCATTGTCGTACTCGGGATCCTCATTATTATCTCGCCTAGATTGACGCATAGCATACTGATAGCAAGATCAGATACGGTGCCTTTCATATACTACGGTGAATCGAAACGATCTCAGAAAGATTAAGTAAAAAATGTCATAAATACAAGCTTATTTTTTGAAATAATTATTATATGTGATGCTCAATCTTAAGTAAATCAGTGTGTATTAATATTTGGTGAGCTTCAAGAAGAGATATCTACATTGTGACAAAGATAGTGGGTACTATGTGCTCTAAAGCGTGATTTAAAAAGTTGCATATGGGTATTCTATTTGCGAGGACCGTATCCATTGAATTTCATTAGTGGAAACGTATATAAGCACCAACAACAAACCTTAAAAACGTACTATAAGAAGTGCCTGTATGTATGTGAGTGCGGCCTGATGAGATCTCCCAAGGATGGATTTTGGCCTTCCGATTGAAAAAGGTTCCCCACCCCTGTCCTAGATGATCTGCCTTTCTAGGTTCACGATACCCATCTTCCAAAGTAAATGCATTGACTTAAATGGTGTCAAATGGTTTCTCCATTGTCCCAGTATTATCACTGAGTAACCTAGACGTAGCCGCTCTACGAGCTAACCTTCTCTCTAGTACTGGCACTGACTGTCCGGGGCTATCAAGTAGCTAACCTCCATATCCGGAGGTCATTCCTCTCTCCGCAACCTGGGGATCCGTCCGGTGGCATTCAGCTATGCCCCTGGGAATTTCGCCCAGAGCCGAAAGTAACAAAATAAACAAAACAATCTAAATAATATCTCACATATAACAACTTCGGCATGCTTTCTTTAGCTGCAAAATGAATGTTATTATTAAAAAAAAATATTTTCTCCATACGCAGTATAGTATTGTTTTCGTGAAAACAACCGAATATACGAGATTTTGAAGGAAAAGGCCCCCTGAGTGCGTTTTTGCTATTTTCTCGATTATGTTTGTATTTATGTGATAGGAAGTTTGTGCACACTCTAAATAAAAACCTACAAATAATACATATCAACACACTGCTTTACAATTAAATGTTTAAATAAAAAGGTTTGACTAGATTTTTGCTAAAATTGCCCAAACAAAATGTAATATTATTTTATACAAGTTACGTTTGAAACATTTTTTCATAAAACGGATTGCTTGATAGTTATATCGATTATCTCTCCGAGTTTATATTCAGTACTTTGAAAAAGAAAAACACTTCGCGGGCCGTAGGTTGGTAACCCCTGTCTTAGATGCATAAAAATTGAATCAAGGATTTTACATGATGACAGGAAAATACCAATCTGAGCGAAATGCAATTATTGGTATCAGGTAATGGACTGCACAAAATAAATAATTTTGGAGAACCAATAAATAAATAATATGAATACTATTTTTTTAAATCTTCTGCCTCTTTAGCGAGAAAATATGTAATTTTGAGAACCTTTTCAACTTATACGTAGGATTATGATTCTATATTTTTGTAATTGTGTTTATATTAAAATTTTTAGGAAGAATATGTCCAATTTAAACTAAGCATTAATCATAATGTTTATGCCAAAAAGGATGATCTTTATACTACCACGTTTTTGTAACGTTAGGCCATGTTAAAGCAAACAATAACAAAAACGTTGTTTAAATTTATCGTCTTGGATTTTATTCCTTTTCTTAGATGTCAAGGGAAGTATATCTTTTAAGATATTTTAGATGAACTATATGCGAATTTGAATCCGATCTTACCATAGGAACAGACATTATCTTTTGAGACCTAGGGTTTGATGCACAAAAGCAGTATACAATGCACGTATAAATTCACGCACGTGCGTTGTAAGCTAAAGAGGTTTATCTAATCCGTTTCCTTCAGTAATTCTCGCACGAAGTCTTTGAGTAATTTCGTCTTCGATCTGATTCGATGCCGCTTTATTCATATCCCCTCCGCTGGGTTTTGGTGTAAGATGGGGCTAAAAATCCTCAACATCGCCCAAATAAATGCATTTGTCTGTCTGTTTACTATACCACTCTCTGTCTCTCCCTTTGCTCTTAGGAGAATGCACCCTCGGGGAAGAGCGAGCATCCGCAGAGAAGAGGAGGCGTTCATCTCCGAAGGCGTTCCCCGCTAGGCCGACTTCCGGCTAGAGATCTCTCCAGCGGCGCCCCCGACGCCACTGGGCGTCGCTCCGCGTCGCGGCGGAGCGGAGGAACGGGCGGCAAAGAGGGCGATGGGCCGGTGGGACGGCGCCAAGGCTGGCCTATGGGCAGCCATATTATGGACGTTCCTCGCACCCATCACAACCGGTAAGAGAGTGCGTTCCCGTTCGCGAGATGATGATCCGTTTGATAACACTTTCATTCTGAGAATAATTGGAGAAAAATTCATAGGATGTCTTCGCCGTACTTGCTGTATTAATTACATAAAATGAGGCTTCATATCCATGAAGAACAAATCTGAACAAAGACGATGCGTTTCGTATTCAATGAGATATCTTCGAAATGATTTTAAAATTTAAGCTGTGCACGATGTTACCTCAGTTGAATCGTTTTCGTTTTAAATTTACACGAATTTAGATAAATTGGCAATAAATAATTTATGAGAGTTAGCTCCATATTAACAGTTTTATTTTTGTTGACGTTCGATGATAAAAATAAATCAGAAAAAAAATGTTTCAGTATCGAAATTTGGGCGTTATCCTCGCTTTAAAAAAGTCGCATTTTCCGTTGAATTTTTTCCTGAAATGAGGTTAAGAGAATTTAGAAGGAAGCACTTTTATAATACGGTTCCTATTTTGAATAATATATTTGACCTGCGCTGAAATGTATTCAGGATTAGCTGTTTATGGAAAGTAAGATTGAAGGACAGACGGAGAAGGGGGGAAGGGGGGGGGGGGGATGATAAGGGGAGGTGGGAGAGGAAGTATTAGAAGTCGGCGAGAGGAGGATTATTGAGGGGAGGGAGTGAAAGGATTGGTTTGTTGGAAGAAGTGGAGTGGGTTGGGCAGCGACAGAGAGAGGGGGAAGGAGAGGAGGAAGGAGGAGCGGGGCGGATGCGTGCGGTAGCGGCACTTGAGTGTTTTACGACAGTACCGCAGAAATGATTGAGGAAGAATCAATAGCGGTGGCGCACGAGAGAATCCTCAAATGAATGCGTCCAACTTGCGAGCACAATGTCTTCATTTGGCGGGTTTATCTTCCCAGCATCCTCCTCGCTCCATGATCCCGTCCGACGCCTCTCTCTCACTCCCCCTCTCCTGGCCTCCCTTCCTGCGGCCCGCACCCCTCGACACCGTCGTCAGATTATCATGCGTCAAAGGAATAAAACGTGCGCGAGATACTAAACGCGCTCATAAGGGATATATCTCTATTCAATTATCAACGCATGCGCATGCGATGGCTGACGCGCGCCTCTATCAACACCACAAGGAATGGCTTTATCTGCATGTTTGCGATGCTGAGAAAATATTGCGCATAGGCGGATTTTTTAAAAAAGATTCTATGGAAATTATCGCGCATTTAAAGCAGCTTATAACATATAAATTGCTCCATGGAACTGACGGTATGTTTATTTCTTATTTTACATCAAAAATAACAAACTACGAAGTTTTGTTTTAATAAATATTTTGAAGTCTTGCGAGAATTTCAGTGGCATTTAAAATTTATCTTTATACAACTTCGATCGCTAAAATCAATAAAAGGAATGTTTTATTGAATATAATGCGAAATAAAACAAATAAGCACTATTTATACGTACACTTATTTAATTATTTATTATTACAAAGAATTTCCACAATGTAACTCCTGACTTAATTGAATTCATCGCAACTATTGGTTACACTGCAAAACTTATATTTTGAAGACAGTTTTTTCACAGCTACAACCATACTTATTCATGCCATAAAAATAACAATAAATAAGTATTAGTTCTTCGCTGAAATCGCTATAAGAGATAAGAGAGAACAAGTATATATATTAAAACAACTTTTTTAATATAAAAGACTTTTAGGAAGTGTATAGACTAAAGATGTAACACCAACCCTACCCAACAGTTTGATTCAATGATTTTACTGTCAATTAAAAAATTGTACGGTCTCCAAACATTCGCATAAATTCTTCAAGAGTCGAAGGAGTTTTTAGGGATTGATAGTAGGACGTAGTTCGGCATGTGGCCGTTGCCATTTGCGGCGCCACAGTCAAGAGGCGCCATTTCCGTCAAGTCAACAATGAGAAGTCCATATTTTACTCTCACTTGCCCTTATATGATCTGTAAGGTATCGATTAATAAATTTACTCGGATAGAGGACAACATCTGCAACAAAAAAGTCCGCGAAAGCATAACTACGGCTTATAGTTTAGGAGATAAAAATTCGAGAAGGTCCCGCTTATGTTATCCAATTGGGGTAATTAAGCGTCCCTGGAATCGAACTCGGGTCGTTATTTGCACAGTGAAGGAATGACTAAAATCCCCCAGTTACCACGGATAATCGGATCTACGCTGTATTTGGTTTCCAAATGTGTAAATTTATATGGTGATAAATGTATCGAATACATAATTTTCCGCGATTACAGATACAGTAAAACCGTAAAACCCCGCTATACGTAGCCCCGCTGTACTTTGTTTCGCATACGTCGCCACTCAATTATGGAACATGTTTCGTTATAAGTTGTGTGGCTTTGCATATACGTCGTTTGTGAAATGCTAAAAAGGAAAATTTCATAAATTCCAATTGCGGTGCATAAATTACAACTATAACAATAAAAACCCTCTATTCGGCTTTTAATTTCATGTTTATTATTATTTATGTGAATTAATTTAAATTCGTTTTTATCAATTCGTGTAAAATCATACTCAGAATAAACATTTGCTGGCCACGTGTTTGAGAAAACACGATGGGTTAGGTGGTTCACAAGTCACACAGGGGATAAAATGGACTATCCCAATTTTAATGACGATGTGTAAAAACCAATTTCTGAGCGACAGTCAGCTATAAAAGAGCTTTGTGAACAGTTTTGTCTAACATTTTGTGTGTCCTTTCATCCCGGTTAACTTTTGCGTTGATATCTCATGACATATTGGATATACATGGGATTACGACATCAGCATGAAAAGTACTCTAAAGTGCGTATCAATGTACGTGTAAGTAAAGAAACAATTTTTGTGCTCCATCACACTATAGACAATTATTTTTGGTGATTTCTGAATTTACTATTGCAATTGGTTATTCGTTGTTACGATTAAATGTATATTATAGTCTGTTCACTTTCTTAAGTCTCTTGTCCTTCATAGAGCAAGTAGCCAATCACGAACGTTTCCCCTTCCATCACCCCTCACAACTTTCGCGCCGGAGGACAGATACCGGTGCGCGTTGTCAGCTCTTGCGGATTTTCGCATTCAGCTGATATACTACACAATTTCTAAATAACATAACTTCTCTCCTGTTAGCCATTGCAGATCACGAACTCAGCAGGGTAACAAAAACAACAAAACTAATAACAAAAATAATAACAAAAATAATAACAAAAAATAACAGTAACAATAACTTAGAACTCCACAGTAACACCAAGGAAACGGCGGTAGAAATGGCAACGCAGGCCGATGTGAACGCTTCGAGAGCAACAGTAAGACTGAGTTCCTCCCCACTACCTTCCCAAACGAACCGTCTCCTATTGGCTGCTGCTAAGTGGCGTACTCCCCGTATTCAACGTCAAGAGACTTTAGATAATGAACAGACTATAAACCCTAGTAGCAATGAGTGATAAGCACATAGTGGTAACATAGTATGTCTAATGTACTGTATTGGTATGTATTATTTGGGACACAAATGTGTCACAAAATATCCGCCAGGAACATAACCCCTACTTTTATCATAGTTCTTATGGGAATCTTTGTTTCTCTATACGTTCTGTCGTTATAAGTCTCATTTTTCAGGAACGCATCTCCGACTTATAGCGGGGTATTACTGTACTTTTAGAGCAAAAATCCTAAAAATTTTCGAATAGGCGTTCCGAACAGATGCAGACTTTCGAATGTGGAATCGTGCCGAGAGAAAAAACCCAATGAACAGCAGTCGAGTGACAAGTATCCGGTTTTTCGAATAAGACAACGACTCTTTCTCGTCGCGAAACTCGATCGATCCTCTTTAGAGCGAAAATTCCTCCAGGGGGAAATCCTTCCTTTTCCTTTGCGAAATCTTCGGCGTCTGGCCACGATTATTCTCTGAATTGAAAGGGCTTTAATAGAGAATATTCGGTCGGGTAGGGAGGATTTGGGGGAGGGGGAGAAATGGCGGAGTGAAGAGGGGTGGGGAGAGCGCGCACTGTTCGTTCGTATCGCGTGAGAGGCCAAGTATTATTGGCGAGATCTCGCGATGTTCCCGCCAAAGGAGTCTGAGTCGGTAATCCGATTAAGTAGACCGGCGGCGAAGCGTAACTGAAGGAGACTATTTACGGTTTGCGGGTTATACGTTAAGGGCGCGTAATGCGTCGTTAAAATATTGGTTCGGAAGTAAAGTAAGTGGCGAATCGGAAACGAATCCTCTCCGAAAGAACCCGAATTGGTTGCCGGGTCGATGCGTGAGGCGCAAAAAGGGAAGGTAGAATCATCAAGATGGAAAGAGCTCAAAGAGTCTCCAGGGCTCAAAATCGCAAAAAGGGACCGAAATGGAGCGATTCTGTTTAAAAATGAATATTAATGCGAGGAGATCCGACGGTAATGAGGCACTCGTTCTAACGTAAGAATTATAACGTGCTTTAAATAAGATATTCGCAGGCGACACGTCAAAGCAGTCTTTAAAAATCTTCGTCGTAATATACGAAATTTATATTCCATGTGCAATTCAAAAATTTACAACAAAAATGACTATTATCCAGTATAAATTTCCTCCTGAGACTAAAATTAAACGACGATCTTCTTGGAGGTGAGGTCACTCTTTCGCATAACAGTCGTCACCGAATGCAAACTCTAACACAGCGGTTCCCAAACCTTTTGACATGGCGCTTCACTTTTGGTTTGCACTAAGCCTTCATGCCTACCGTGTTTTACTGACAGAAATGTAACCCTTCACACCCGAATTTGCATCATTAATCATGATCAACTAACTCGTAATTATTTTACTCATGTATCTGGTACATATTGGGAAGATTGAAAAATACGTTTAAACTATTTCAGCTGAATTTTACATTAGAAATTGATTTTTTTTCTCATGACCTCGCATCCCCCCTGAAACTCTGTAACGCACCAGCTTGGGAATCACTTCTCTAGCACGACAGCAAAGCGAAATATTGAGCGATTCCGAAATCCCAAGTCCTTAGCTAAACATCGTAAAGGAGTTATCCTACGGCTATCGTAACTGATGTTATGTTGCCGCCAAAGAAGACAGGTAGATGTACGCGCGATAAATTCCACCTTCTGTGCAACGACTAATTTCACGGACTATTTAGACCTAAGATCGAAATCGAAGATCTTTCTTCCATTAAGAGTTCTCGAGATGGACGTCTTTAATTCGCTAGGATCTAAATCGCTCATTGGCATCTCCGATCGGATGCAGCCATAGCCATTTCGTTCAAACACCAGACAGTCATCTAAGGGACAAGCGATAAATATGGGAAACGGAAGCACCGGTATCCAGGCTATTCCCAACGTAGGCTCTAATACCTCCGGACGAGAGGTCGACCGTCTCCAGCGGTGATGGAGGGGAGAGGGGGGGGGGAGTGGGGGGAGGGGGGGAGAGAGGAGGGGCGATTAGAGTCGCAGCCTCATCGGGAGATCGACATCACTCGCTCAAAGCGATCTCCGTCTGCTCACTTGGAATGTTAGAAAGCATCATAACGAGCAGACTGTAACGAGTGAGGTCCCAAATACAACGCAGATTCACGTGCCAAATGGGAAGCGGGGACGGGATTGCCGAATTCAAGTTGCACGCCTGCAATCGTTCTTGACAAAATAAAAATAAAATTTGTGCATTAAATAACAAGGCGTCAGTTACAGTATATTGCTCGAGTCGATAATTAAATAGTTCGTGGCCTACAAATTGCAATTTGTCTATGGAAAATTGGAAAATGTTTACAAAGTAACATTTAATTTCAAAAGAAAAAAAAGAACGACAATGGTGGTTTTTCAAGCTCGATTAAAATGAATAATTTCTGTGGACAGACATTTACATTGCCACTTAGCTTAGAACAGTGGCCCTCAAACTGTGTTCCGCGGAACGCTGGGTTTCCGCGGATTTATCGCAGGGGTTACGTTGGACTTTCACATAAAAAATGTTTTATTTAAATCCAGAGCCGATCTTATAGGCGGTCGCCCGGGCCGCCGAAAAGAGACACGGTATGAGAAATAGCGAAAAATCACATGATTTTTGGTTACATACTGTCTCCGGATGATATTGGAAGATTCAATAGAAAAACAATTATACGAGTTACTGATGGTTGCACACGTCTGGTTGTGTTAAAAAACAATTGTTCTAAACTTTGACCACATTTGCAAACAAAAGCAGGCACATCCTAGCCATTGAATACTTGTAATAATTTCAGTGTATAATGAATTTAAAAGTCTTTGTGTTTAATGTTTTTTAGTTTAGATTTTTTTGTGCTATGAATAAATTCAACTTTTATTTTGCTATAAATTTGGCTTTTCTTTCAATTTTACTTCCTAATACCACCTTTGGCGCGTTTTGTCGGTGTTAGGGTTCCCAGGGAAAAAAATTTGGACGAAAGGGTTCCGCGGCCTCATGAAGTTTGAAGTCTTAGAACATTGCTGTAGTATCTGTCAGAAAAAAAAGATAGGGAGAAGATTGCGCCTTCTATTTTGCGGGCGGGCAACGTAGCAACCATTCCGATAAGAAGACTACGCGAGGCGTGGGTCTCTCTTCTCTCTTTCTCATCTTCAGCTCTTATTCGTCTACTCGTGATGGCGGAAGAGCGGTTTTCCGAGGAACGACCACCACCTCTAAGAACGGCAAAGACGAATGAAACATTTTAGGAGCGAGCGAAGGCTTTTCTTAAGTTCGTCGCCGAATGCTAGAGAGTGATTCCTTAGGAGGAAATCCAAGGAGACAATTGTGAGCGCTTGTATCGTTCCGAAGACTTTAGAAGTCCGCGAATAGAAAGCGCTGTTGTCGGAGGGGACGAAAGAAACGAGCGAAGGGTGAGAGCGAGAAAGTCTGCGCAAACAGCGCTTCCTTTAAACTTTCCCGAATGTTCGGAGAAGAGAGAAACGCTCCGGAGCTCTCAAAGGCGTTACGTTCACCCAAGGAACTAAACACTTTAATATGGGATTGGAAATTATTTAAACTCGGTTTCCTAACACATGAGAAAAATGCGAATCCCTTGATGAGACTGATAATAAAATTCACAGTAAATTATTTTTGAATAACGTTGTTAACGGCATAGAATTACTTCGGTACGAATGTAAATAGCAAGGTATGTTTAATAACAGGTAATACCGAAGGGATGCTTTGAGCCCATCAAACAAAAAACGATATAATAAAATTTAAAGGTAATTAAAAAATTAATTTTAGTTATCGGAATACAAACGTTGTACAATGTTATTTTATGCTATTTATTGGTTGTTCAGCAAGTAGTGGTTATTGACAGATCATTCTTACAAATCGGTATTATGTCCTTCATCAGCCGCGCAATTTTCGCAGATGTTTTCCGAATCAGTCGATGGCATAACAGGTGCATATGATAGTCTATCTATGGTTTATCTAGTTGTATGCATGCAGGTGACAACGGAAAAGGAGTACTCTTTGGCCATCATCAGGTTTTTTAGTCTCTGTGTATTTAATGTTATATGCCTACACAAGAAAAAGTCATGACCATATAATGATAATCTTATCTTACAATAAATAATTTGCAGCATTATATTTGCATTGCAACAAGGTTAAAATTGAAGAATAATAACATGGCAGAAATAAAGTATTCTTCGTGTTGTGTGGGTTAAAACATTAAATTTTATAAATTACATATTTATGGAGACTACAAGTTATATCTGTTATGGAATATTATACTTACGTGGCCAAGTATCAAATGAGTTGTAGAGACACCATAAGAAACAGTTTCTTATTTGTATAGAGAAAGAAAGTCTTTAGCTGAATAATATTACCTTTGACGAAAAGAAGCAAGTTGCGATACGATCCTTTAAATACAGAGAGTAAATATGAATGTCTTGCAAAAGGGACGCCAGTAGAAACAAGCTGCTTATGACAAACTTCACAGAAAGCTTCAATTCATTATAAAGATTTCTCAGATATAAATCGCAATTTTTCATTTGGAATACAAGATATTGGGGTTGGTTCTAAAAAAAGGTGGACAAAATTAGGTCCAACATTGAACATTTAAGTAGCGGGAGACTATAACTATAGGGGAAAACGGGGTAAGATGACAAATTGGGTAAGATGACGAAGTTGATTTAGATTGTTAATTGGTTGGAAGAGACTGCTGCCGTTAACGTGTCTGTCTGTCTTGTGAGTTTAAACCTGAGTCGATGAGCAGTGTGTTAAAAGAGCGTGACAAAGTGGAACGTTAAGTCTATTTCCATAGGTTCCCTTGTAATAATTTGGTAGCATAACTTGAGGTTTTACTACATCTATGACTTTGAAAATATGTAGTTGTTATAACAATGAAGAAGACCCATTCATTATCAGTGTTTTTGCTGAATAGTGTGGCGTATTACTTTGAGTTAAATTACTGGCTGTCATTATTAAAAAGGCATGTATATGGGGGTAAGATGGACGTGGTAAGTGGACGAATTCATCATCTTCATTCCGCCTTTTCTGATCTTTCCTCGAAAGCGAATGAAGCCTGAATTCCTCAATTGTACTCCACCAAGCACAGTAGCTGTGGTCTAAGAAGCTGGTTGGATGTGTGCGAATGTTTTCGTTCACTTCTTCCAGCACTTTATGCAACACGTGAAGCCTTCTGCAATTAACAGCTCTTTTACTCTTGGGCAATCATTTTTCCCACATCTCACTCCCAGCTGTCTCATTCGCAAGAGAAAATAACATCACGTTGATGGGATTTCCACCTCAAACCACAAAAACTTCTGCCTCTGGACGGGGCTTTCTATGGTCTATTGAAAACATTATGTAGTCAGACATGTGAAAGTTTTACACCCTGGATATGCAATAACGTAGAAACATGTAGGAGGACTGTTTGGCACCGCATACTTCAAAGTGGCCAACCGTTGGAACCATTGTTAATGAATTTATAGCTCGTGAATTTAAGCCGTTCAATCCAGAAATCTTTGGAAATGACGAATTCGTCCCATCTCTGACTACGAAAAGGCCAATGAAAGCTTAGGACGAACATCGTTCACGTGAATCAAATGAATCAGCAGTCTCTGCCTCCCTTAGTGCATAAGTTATCGTGCAAGAAACGAATGATGGGGCTATTGACACAGAAATACCTCAGTTGAACGAGGATTGCCAGAACCAGGGCTGAGTGGTCTACAGAAGTCACTCTTTTCGTTCCCTAAGACGATTATAAAGGGTAAAAAAAGAGCATCAGCTCTTTCTAAGGACGAGAAACCGCTCAGCGTCCCCTCCGTAAATTTTTTGGTAAAGATATTTGGAAATACCTCGTACATTTATTCACTGCCCCGTAAAATGATTGATAATGAAAAGTAAAAGAAATTTTATATAGATTCCCGCCTAACCTGCGGTGTAAATTGATATCAAGTATTTATCCACTTGCAAGTGTAATGTAGGGTATGGTTAGCGCCCCTAATACTTGGGCGCCCCGGGCAGCCGCCCGGCTCGCCGGTACCTCGGACCGGCCCTGACTTCTGCAATGGTCATATCGAGCACACATATAAAAATTTCCCGATTGAAAGAGAGACAAAGAAGTGTAAGAAAGGTAAACGGCATGAATAGGAATTGCGAGCCAAAACGACTTTGTTCCCTTCAAAATGTGATGCAGAAAGAGGTATTTGTCCCGTCTGTGAAGAGTGCTGCGATGGCCCCTTCATTAGAGTATTGGATACAATACATTCAGTGTAAGAACTGGTGGCACGAAAAATTCTTCTCATATGAAGGCGGACACTCTTTTATTTGTGACTTTTGTGATTAAGAATACTGGTGTTAGTGTAAGCTGTTGCTGCCTTTAAATTTGTTCAGCATCATGCATTACTGCACATTTTAAAATATATTAAAACAATGCTTAATTTTGAATAAACTAATTTCATGGTCAAATCTTGAATTTTTCATGTTACCCCACGTGACTAGTCAACTTACCCCTAAGGATGGGTAAGTTGACCAATTTGCAAATATTTTATAAACATTAATTACGGAACTAACGCTTAAATGTATGGATCTGAATGCATTATTAAATGATAGAATACTTAACAAAGGGCCGTTACATTGTCAAATGAATGATTTATCCGCCTTGCAATTATCACAGAAGTTTGCCCTCAGCATCGTCATCTAATCCCACTTTCCCCTAATATGCATAAAAACCTAAAAAAATTGTGAGCGAATATACGTTTATCAAGTTTGAGAAGCTTTTGTTAGTTTTTCTTTTTCACTAAAGAGAAAATTAAAGGGGCGTGTTCAAGTGTATAGAGAAAAGGAAAAATGCTCTTAATTTGAAATTTTCAGAATAGAAAGTAAAGTATTGAAAATAATAAGCATGGGAGAATATAGCCGATTCTAAATGACAAGAGTAAGTAGAAGAGATATTACGTACTAAAATAAGAATAAAGCCAGGCTCTTTTAGTTACTCCGTGTTAAGTTCATTTATCTCATTTATTTTTTATTGAGCAAAAAAATCCTCCATCTGTAATTTCAGTTTTCAAATTTTGCATTGCAATATTTACTAGTTAGCTAGTTATTTCTTCCAGAAATGCTCTGATATGGCTTTTAAAACCTAACTTCAGATTCTTCACTTTACATGTATTGGTAGAAACAGTCTCCAATAAAATTTTCAAATAGGTCATCGCGGAAAGAGACTGCGAGAGGGCAGGGCAATTGGGTCTCTTGCCTCAGGCCACGCGCTATTGGAGGCTGAACGTGGCTTAACAATAGACGTATTTTTTTCCACCTGAAAAACGCCCGTAGATGGGCAACCGACGATAAAAACCAAGCATTTTTAGAATCGAATGACCGGAAAAGAAGAGCTTGATATCATAGCCAGACGGCTACGTCCCATTCCGTTTTTCTCAAACGTTTCATTTTAATGTTTGACCGTCCATATTTTTATTATAAATCTTTTCATATACTCGTGTTGTTACTTTCTCCTTTTTCAATGAGGAAGAGTTGTTAAATATTTTGCCACTGGTCTCGCAAAATTCGTTGCCGACCCTGATCACCAACATTCTCATAGTCTCTTCCGCCCATAGCCACAAATAATTGAGCATAGAATATGTGGTAGTAAATCTAATTGGAAAATTCCACCCAACGTTAAAAAAATGGCTACCGAACATCTCAATTTTGTTGCGTAAATAACGTGGTCCGCGTCAAAATCTCCGTTATATTTTGATACACAATGAATAGCACAAAATTAATGAGATATAACTTTTTTATGCTTAAGGTGGTGATACTGAATACTTGAGACATTTAACTCATAAGCTGTGGATATGAAGAACAGTTGTTTTTAAAAGGAATCAAAACAAATAAAAAAAAATTTCAATTGGATAAAAATGTAAGCTTGCCGAAATTCCAGAATGAGAAAGCAAAGATGAACGACTTAAAATTTTGTTTAAACATCTTATGATGCCATAAAATAGTAAAAGCTCCTAGGTTTTCATTTAAAAAATTTTGTGTTTTAAAATGTGTGACTATTTTTATATTGTTCATTATTTGTAATACTCAAGTAAGGATAGCAAATGGGGAATTAGAGAGATCCTTATCAGGGAGAAGACATAAAATACTGCTATGTTGGAATGTAAATATTCATGGTGTAGTGACAAGTGAGGAATATGAAGTAATTTTAATTGAGATATGATGAATCAGAATCAGAAAAAAGTTTTCAATGAACAGTAAACTCATATAAAGGAAATGATTTTTAGTCAATTGTGAAAAGTAATTAGAACAAGACGAAACTTTGAATGCTTTAGAAGTAAATGTAGAAAGACCAGAACACGTAGATCGTGATAAGATATTTAAGACTCCGTTCTTATACAGTACAGCGGAGGAGCTAAGAAGATAATATGCAGAGCAGAAGGAGCTCCAAATACGCATCAGGTCCTAATGAAGATCTTTAAAAGAGATTTCTCAAGAACTAAATACATACCATTGTCTAAGTCCGAGAATCGACCACTGATGCGCAGTGACTGAATGACTTTAGATGGGGTGTGAAGAGGGAAAAACAAGTTTTTCTGGGAAGGAAAAAATAGCTGCTGTAGCAGAAGAGGAAAATATAAATAAACCGATTTAAAAAAATAGATTTAGTCGTTGGAAAGGAAAAAAGGAAATGAAGCGTAACTTTTTCCATCGAAGAATTATTAAATTTACATAGCCGACAAATAAATCTCAAGATGAAGATTTTAATCATAGATTGAAGAAAAGCAACGATAAGCAAATGATCAGGTAAGGCTTTTTGGTAGAAATGTGTGAGGGGATTATACCAGGAAGCCATATCACAAAGAAATTCGAATTATATCAATTCGCAACAGTCCCATTCTTTTTATTCAAGCAACAATGATCACAATGGCAAGGTAATTTTGCCAATTATTTCAAATATATTTTTTTAATTTAAAAATCGTCGTTACAATTTAGTCGTATGACTAGGTGGTAACAAGAACTAATTTAACCTAAATACTTCATATATATATTTAGGGCAACTAGGTGTTGAAGGAAACCCAGTGAGCACTTACCGGAAGGAGATCCGCTGGAATATTGCATCCTCCAATCCCCAACCTTTCCACGCTCCCTTCACTTCCACCCCCACACCTTCACCCCAGTGTCACTGCCAAATCCGTTGTGTCTCTCTTGTGCTGACGAAGAGATCATCCCGAAAGTTCCAATAACTTCTACAAATGTGTCTCTCCAACACTCCAGCGGCTCTCCTTCCGGTAAATGCTCACTGGGTTTCCTTCAACACCTAGTTGCCCTAAATATCCTCATTTACCTTTCTTCTTCCGTAACTTTATATATATGTATATATACACACACATATATATACATATATATATATATATACACACGTTATTTACGTTTTGTAACATCTTTGAAAGCCATAAAATCCTAAATCAAAACTTTCCTGTTTATGGCTCACAATCTAAGAACCTGTAGGAGCTCTTCTTACGACGATTACACTTGCTTCGAACCTCATTGTAAAAATATCCCCTCTGAATATTAATTTAAAGGTGCGATTCCACTTTAACGTTTTGTCTTCAGATGCAGTTGGCGCACGATGAGGATGAATCGCATCGTTTACGAAGGAATCGTTTAATCGACAAGAAGCGGTCATTCCGCACCGGCGGTCGATCGCGTACTGCACCGCTCAAATTAAAATTTTTCACAAACATCTCTTGTTTAGCAGTCATAGGCGTTATATTTACTCTTCAATTACTGAGGTCATTTTCCGTGCTATCGAAGCGCGGAAACACTTCCTGAATCGAGAGCGGGGGTCACGTCGTCCTTTTATTTTCCAAACACTTCAGAATCACGTTAACGAAACAATTTATGCGCTAGGCACACTGTCCGATTCAGAACTGTGTTGATACTCACTATATCCCCCCTCCCCCCCCCCCCTCTCTCTCTCTCTCTCGTGCGACTAGCGCCGGACGACATACTTATCTGTGGTAATTGGATTCTCAATGACTCAGCGGAACCAATCAGAGCTACACATCTCTGCCCGCTCGCGCGTAATAAGAATCGGCCGATTGGGGAGAATGGGCGGAGGAGTGGGGATTGAGGGGGCGGGAGGGGTAGGAGGGAGGGAGAATATGGAAGGGGCGGGGGAGTGGGGATTGAGGGGAGAGAGAATATGGAATGGGCAGCTAGGAAAGAGTGGTGGAGGTGAAGGATATGGGTTTCGGAGAGTGTTGCTGCATCCGATCTTTCTGATTGAAGCGCTGCCCCAATTCTCTGACAACCATACAACCATCGATAACCGCATTTACGGGTGTAATTTTAGTAAACGCGTACGGAATCGAGTTTTGAGAATGAAGTAATTTCGCAGCCGTCCTCTGCCGCGAAGGATTGGAGAATGATATATGGAACCGAATGTAAATGTCCACAACACTTCCGTATTAAAGATAATGGCTTCTATAATCATCAATTTATTTTACTGACCTCTCTCCGAGGCCAGTGACAGGTGTTTAGGGTATTTACAAAATAATTATTGAGCCATTTCGTACTCTTACATATGATAAGCGTTGCCTTTTACTGCACATTTCAAATTATATTATTATATTCGTTTGATTTGGCATAAGGGTGAGTAGCGTACCTACCTCCTAACGCGGGTTCGAATCCTATCGAGTGCATGGTTGTTTATGCATGCTATATATCAATTATAACACATGTAATTGGTGAAACCTGTTTGTACTACTTTCTTTTTCCACATATCAAAAAAATATTTTAGTTGTATAAAGTGCGTATTCCCATACATAAATAAATAAATAAAAATAAATAAAATAAATATAAATAAATAAATAATAAATAAATAAATAAATAAATAATTAAATAATTAAATAAATAAATAAATATATATATATATATATATAGAGAGAGAGAGAGAGAATCATAAGTTCAAACAAATTTGTGCTAGTCAAATGATACAACGTTACATCAACTACCTACTCCTATTTTCAGTTTCTGTAATTTTCCCTTCACAGTTAATCGATCTTTTTTCTGAATTCGTCGCTGCCTTTCCTGCTATTCCCGATTGCATTATGCGCTCACTGTTTATCGCCGAACTCTCTTATTTTTTTATAAGTAAAATGTAGCCCTGCTCTCTCCCAGACTGTGGCGGGCGCCTCTTCCTTTAATACGGCGGCAATCAGTGTCTAAGTCAGACGGCGACGAAAAAGAAAAGAAGAATCTGCTGTAGTTTAAAATGTGTGACTCCAGTGATTACCCTTCGAAGTAATTTTGGAAATCTTATTTATACCGTAGAGGCGAGTAAAAAAAGTCAGTAAAAGAGCTTTCTTTCGAATTCAAAAGCAAAGTGAGGTTGGGATGTTGAGAAAAGGTGACTGACTGTCTTGAAGCGCATGCGTCTATTTCGCCACTCCGAGAGATCTTCTGTTGCCTGTCAACACTTTTTAAAAATGCGATATATTCAATGCATTACTGCTGTATATTATCAAAACTTCAAATCTATGCTAATATTGATACATTCTAATAATAAGCAATGAGTTTTTACTCGTGACAGACTTCAAACCAGAGCAATTCGAAGAATTCGGCATTCCACATAAAAACTCTGCCATCTCTGATGTAGAGAAAACATCGAAGCATTCGATTTGATTAATGAGGGAAATGTGAGATATTATAAGTCCGTAGAGAAAAATTTTGCGTTGATCACATGAAACGTAGTTAATCGCTAAATTTAATGCAACGCAAAGAATATTCTTTATTCAGTCAAAGGTTTAGGAAAGTAATGGAATCTTTAACAAATAAAGACCAAGGAAAACCAAATTACACGACTCAAGTATTCGTATTGACCGTTACAATATCATATTAATTCTTTAATGCTTCATTTCAAAATACTTTCGTGCATTAAAAACATTCAAAAGTTTCCGGGTCCACGCGGTTATAATTCAGGCATTAATTGAAATATATACGCTCCTGCGTAACTCTAAAGGATCAATCGATTTTATAGCGATATTAAAATGGAATGTCAACGATGCAAACTGTTTGATAGCCATCATCGAACTTAGTGTTTCGCATGACGAGGAATGAGCGAGTTGGTTTCGATGAGGGAAAAAGGTAGTCGGCGCTGCCTGCTCAATAAATGGCGCCCTCGCTGCTCGCATAAGTATAGTTTGGGTGGCTAACTTAGACTAGTTTCTGTGTAGCATGTGCTAGAAAATGGGGAGGAGAGTGTCCAAATGAGTCGGCCCTCCTGCCTTATAATCCCCGGCACTAGTTCCTATGAGCTTAGCGTGATGCTTGCCGTACTGGGCAGGCTTTTCAGAATGAAACAGCCGGTGTAAGTTATCCTCAACCTAAAGGCGAAACGCAGTGGACCGGAAGGGAAGCAGGCAGACCCAGGGCCTAGACGATGGACTCTAAGTGGGTTGAGTGGTTGTTAGGGGAGGGGAAGGGAGGAGAAAGGGGTGGACGGGGTGGGAGGGGAGGGGTTTTTGCTGAGAGAGCAAAAACCACGTGTATTTCCATGGATTCTTGAGAGCAGTCCATCGAACTAAGGCTCTTTTGACGAGGTGCCGGTGTAAACGGAGTGAATAAAAGAAGAAAGGGGGAAGGAGGAAGAGAGGAGGATGCGAAGGATGAAAGCGAAGATAGAGAGAGGAGAAAAGAGAACGGAGGAACAAGCGAGGGACGTAAAACTACCGAGAGATGGTGGGAACGAGAGTAAGAGAAATGAAGGAAGAGAGAGAGGAATGCAGGAAAGAGGGAGAGTTTTAAGGATAAGAGGATAGGTTTCGAAAATAAAAGAAAAAGAGATAAAATAAGGGAAGGATAATTGGCTTGATGAACGAATAGCCAAAATGGGACGGCTCGGAAGGCGAAAAGGGCGAATGATAAAGAAGGAGAATTAGGGAGGGATAAATGAAGAGAAAGGGAGGGGGGGAGGGAAGTGCGAAACGGAGGAAGAGGGGGAAGATAAAAGGGAGGGGGGGGCAGAGAGGCGGAAGGGAGAACGGAAGGACGGAAGAGAGTGGAATGTGAATCGGAAGAGGAGAAACAGAAAACACCAAACGATTGATCGATAGTCGGATTCATTCGGCTGAAATCGAGACAATCGCATCCATTCTTAAGTGCGATATGCAGTCACATGTGTATTCAAGCTCTGATCATGTTTAAAGGAAAAAGAGAAGGTAAAAAGAGGTGAGTGCAGAATTGCAAGGGGGAGAAATAAAAAGTGGAAGAAGGAGCTTGGAAAAGGGGCGGGAACGGGACAGCGAAGATAGGGTCTGAAATTCACGAGGGCTGAGGAATGAGTGCCTGGTGGGAGAGAGGAAGAGCTAGAGGGAGGAGGAGAGGGCTAAAGGGGAAGAGATAGAGGGATGGGGGAGAAAGGGGGACATACAGGGGAAGAGCATGAGGGAGGGGAAGGGAAAAGCTTGTGGAAGGAGGATAGAGAGGAGGAATAGGAGAGGGGCTGGTGTGGGGTAGACGCCAGGAGAGGGAAGAGAAGAGGGAGAAAGCTTGAAAGGCAGAAAGGAATAAAAGCGGATAGTTTGACAGGTAAGAAAAATATGGAAGAGGAGGAGAGTGAGAGAGAAAGAGAGGAGGTAGAGAGGGAGAGGGAGGGAAAAGGAGGAAGAATGAATGTGGTTAAAAGTGAACTTCGAAGGGAAGAGGCACTTAATTTTTCTCAGATGAGGGGGTAAGGGTGAAAGATAAAAAAGAATGGGAAATAGAGAGAGAGAGAGGGAAAGAGATAGAAAGGGAAGAGGAAAAGAAGGGAGAAGGGGGTGGGGTGGGAAAGGTGGGTTCGGCGGCGGTGGTCGTGGGCAATTCGATTTCATTAAACGCCCGTGCTAGATTAATCGAGATAAATTACCAAGCATTCCTTTTCTGTTCTCCTCTTCTCGATCCCTCGGGGATAACAAGGCCCTCTGGATGAGGAAGGCGGGATTGCAGACCAACATGTCTCTCACTCTCTCCCATCTCACGCCATCCTCAATCACTCTCTTCCTGAAATACAGCATCCCACTCTCGTCCTTTCTCCTTTCGCTTGCCTTCTTACCTCCCCCTCCCCTCCCCCAAATAGCCTCTCTCCCATCCTTCTAATTTACTCTCTTTCCTCTTTTATATCTCTTTCTTAGCGCATAAGCTGCAAATACTCATCCGCGAAACTCATTTCGACAGACGGATTGATGCTTTTCACTTGTATCTATAGGTTGTTAGATGCTCTATGAATATGTATGATTTGTCATGTTTTCTAATCTCGACAGTATTAGTTACGTGTTCGATCACTTATCTTATAGTATAAGAATCTTTGAGCTTAAACTGACACATTAATTAGCGTTATCGTTATTTATAGTGGCATTAGATTGACCTAATATGCCTCAAATTATCTGAAAAAAGTTAATTCTATCAGAGTTAATCATTGTTGAAAACAATTTATCTCCAAAAGCCACGAAAAAAGTTTGCAAAATTATATTCCTCTGCAAAGCAACAGTCATCGGCGATGATTCACCGGCAGCAGATTCTTCGATTCTTTTTTAGAATCGAATATCTATTAATCACCAATTGCAAAGATTCCTTTGTGACCGAAATGACCCTCTGTTTTTTTTAACCTTTCTATAATTATGGGAGATATATATTCTATCAATATCATTCGTATCAAAAGGAGAGCTGCATAATTCTTTTTTGAATGAGTCATATTAGTAATTCCCCATTAAAGTATTTTCACAATGGCTATTTTATGTCATTATATCAATTTTGATCATTTTTAGGGAACGAGGAATGCTTTTAAAAAAAATTAGCAAACAAATATGAAATCAGTCATAAGGCTTATTGTGATTCTAATATTCTTCTTTCTATCGAATTCAATATTATTAAAATAAATGCATTTCTCTCGCTTTAGCTCTCGAATAACGATAAAGGAAAATTTATGACAAATGCTTTACTTGAGCTAACGTATTATTACCTTTTAATTGTGAACGCTACTGAAAAAGACGCAGGGTTTCTAAAGGCTGATTTGAATACAATAAAAATGTAAATTTTGGTCTCTTTTACAATTTTCACTTATGTTTTATGCATTGCAATAAAATTTCGCATATATTTTCAAATGCGGACTTTCGAGAGGTAGCTAAACAAATGGGACTTTTACGAGACCAGTGACTGAATGCGCGACCTCTGCGCACCTTTTATTTCCAACGCACGGTTCATTCACCGATCCATCATTGAGAACGAAATCACTGTTGCATCGGTATCAGTGACAACTGAATGGAAACGATTAACGCCTAACCCGGTGTAAATAAATTAAAGGGAATATCTAGTGGAAGACACATTGGAACAGAAATAAATGGACAGCAGAAAATTCAGAGAGCGCCGGCAACTGGGATTGTTAAGCATGGTATGAAAATTAGCATGTGTTCTATTCATCCAAGGAGTTGAAAAATCCCAACATTACCTTTATAGAACAGTCTTTAAATCGCATTGAAGCATGTTCTTCTTCTTTTTTTTATGTTTATATATTATTTGTAGATTTACATATCATTTGTAGATTTTTCTGCATTCATTTAATTTCTCAGAAAAGTCTTATGCTCGAGAAAGAACATTTTTTTAAACAAGGAGTTTCAGAATTCAGTTCTCAATGTATCAGTATTTCTAAATTCCATTCAGGAAACGGGTTTTATTTTTAAGGGTTTCTTTTGATCATAAGAAATTGTTCGGGGCCGAACAGATCATAATTATTTTTGAATAACTTAGGATGCTACCTCGAAACTTCGATAACAACACGACTAACAAGCTAAGTTCAATTTCACTGCCGACGACTTTTAAACATGCACCGGATTGTTCAAAAAACTATTTCACAAACTATAAGAACAGTTTTTTTTTCAATTTTCAACCACGAGAAATAAAACTTTCGTAAGGAAATACATTTAGACAAAATTGAGATCGCAGACCAAATAAGGAACGCAATACGTAGATTTTACTGCCACATCGGTTTGCATTAAAGTTATCAACACTTTAATTAATAATTAGCTACATTTTTTAACATAATTTTTCAACGATGTAATTTAAGAAAATGTGAAACCGTATGTGACAACAAGAATTAGATATATGCTTTACTAGAAATGAGATGTAGAAAAGGATTCCAGGTTTCTCACCGTCGATACGGTTTTTCCACCGGAAGCAGGAAATGATCTCCGTTGGTTAGTATTATCGTATTTAACTCCTCAGATTACATAAGCGGTACATTATTGTCTTCATTTAATGCGTTCTTCGCCTTTAATCGCTACATGTGTGTCTATGGAAGTCTTAGCAGAAGAGCGACCGGTGAGCGCTATGAGAGGTGATGCAATTCCAAAGGTATCAGGCCTAAATTGAAGCATTAATACAAGCACTGCATACAGGTAAACATCTTCCGCTTTAGAACGTTTGAAAATAAAAATAGTGGGTCTTTTTCACACCATTTATTTAAATGTGTGTTAGTTGAGCCACGTGCCTTATGAATTAAAAACGGTAGATTAAATTTTAACAAAAACAAAGTTCAAAGTTTTCCGTTTTCAATTTCGCAGGGCCTGTTGGGTTTTGGAATATGAAAAAATTAATGTGAAAATCTAAGCATTGCTACATGCAAAAAAATCAATACCGGAAAGGAATTTCTTGAAAATTTTTAATGCCTGATTTATGGTAGTAATGCTATTGTAACATTTAAATGTCTCAATAAATCAGTAAAAATAACGATAAAATTGTCTACTGCTTTAAAAAAATGAAACTAATACGAATTCATCTTCTTTTACCTAATATAGTTAATCTTTCTTAGAAGACATTTAACTGATCATAATAGAATAAAAATTAAGGAATATAGCTGATAAGTTTTGTTAAAAACATTAAAATCGCTAAAGAAATAAAACTCGAAATAACGGCCATACTCCTGTTAATGTGCCAAATGCTAACAACTTTAATGCAATATTTTAATCATGGGTAAAAGTAAATTTAGATGAAGTTTCTAGATGTTACTCTAATCAAGTTAACACCGTTAGAATTGTTTGAATTTTATTGCGTTGCTAATCAGTGCATGTGAATGTTCTTCATTTGGTCTTTTATTTCGACGGTCGCCAAATAGAGTGAGATACTATCCGAATGGAGCACATGACATCTGGCCATCTATCCCCATGCGAAAATAAATTCAGATGAAATGCTTGAACGAAGTAAAAACAATATATCAATATGTTATTCCCATTTTTATAATTTCTTTCTCGAAAAATGGCTCTATGATTAATCTTTTTTATCATTAACGGCATTCATTGTCTTTTTCTCATTTCCATACCAGTTTCGTACAAATTCCATTCACAAAAGCTCGGTTCCTTCGAGGGATTACGTGAACATAGTTCTATTATTTTCAATCTTAAAGAGCATTAAAGAAAAATACTGCCAATAAAAATATTATTATGTTCTGGATCCTCTAGAAAGTGTTTGATTTTCTTGGACAGACAGACAGACAACTTTATTAAAGCGAAATTGAGAATATATAGTCCCTTCTTACATTTAACCCTGCGCCAACAATTACAAATGAGAATAAAATAGTAATAATAATTTCACAGAAAAGAACCAGAAAATAAAATAAATAGAAAAACATACGAGCAAAATACCAAATTACAATTCGAAAAATTTTTATAAAAAGACAGAGCAATTGCGGTAAAAACCCAGGAAAGACCTGACTTGGCCATCTTAGTAAAAGACCACGCAGGAAAACACCCACGAAGAGAAGGGGAGTGGAAAAAACTGCTAAAACCTTAGATATATAAAAGAACAATAGTGGAATTGCAATAATACATACAAGTTCAACAAGATAAGATTTACAAAATATTTGAATGGAGAGTGTAGCGGTGAAAGATTTGTAAAAATGAATATACGGTATGAAATCAAACTTTTAAAAATACGCAGGGCTCGGTCTTCGTAAAAATAATCAGCGTTTAAATTAGTTCTTCTGATATAGCTGTTTTGTCGTTAATTACATGGAGGCACTTAATCTAATTTCCTTTAGCTATCATCCTAAGCAGAAATCGATACCGCCTTGGTCCACGGCCTAACCTAGCATTTCTGAATGCGCCAAGTCACTCACATTTATCACTGGAAGAATACACTGAATTTTTTATAGTCAGTCTGAGTATTTTAAAAAATGTTATTTTGATAAATCTCGAGGCAGTGTCCTTTTTTGCTCAACAGGTCCCGGATCACCTCTGTCCTCATGGCCTCTCCCTCTCTCTCTCTCTCCGACTCTCTCCCCCCCTCTCTCTCTCTCCTACCCCCCTCCATTTCCCATCCCCATTTCCCATCCCCATTTCCTCCTCTCTCCACACGCCCACACTCCTCCATCGAGAATTTAAAAATTGCATTAACAGTGCCAATGAGTTAATTTCGGTTCAAAATTATGTAATAATTTTTACGAATAAAATGGAAATTTAAAAAAATGTGAAATTTGTTAGCATGATATAATTAAACAATAAAAAATTGCCTCCCTCCCACAACATAGATTTACCAATTTAAGGAAAGCATCTGAATTACAAAACATTTAGTCAGCACAGTTATGCTTTAAAAAAATCGACCGAAAATTAACGTCGTCACAATCAAACAAAGTGGACGAATTAACTCCTCGTATACCTTTGGTGTTCTGCATTCAGCTGTTTGTGGTTTGTGTTGCAGAATGGTAAATATCTAGTGAAACCCAAAGAAATAACTTTGGTTGATGCGTTGGTAAGCATTATTAATTATTCGTTTACCATAATCTAAAATTAATAAATGGAGTTTTTTCTCGCCTGAATTTCATCCAGACTGTAATCTGTATTTTGTTGATCATGTTGCAATTAAAAAATGGAACAAACGATTTTACTGTTCACCTAAATCAACTTATTTATGATTATAGTGAATAAAAGAAGCATAAGCACATAATGGATATGATTCACATGTTTCAAAGAGCTGATTTAAATATAAAAATTCATAACTATGCATACATTTTAGTTAAAATGTACTGCTCTTGAAGAAGATCGTAAATACTACATTCAACCCGGATTAACCTAGCGGTGCCATATGGTACCAGTGAACACGCGTTTGAATAATCTGGCGTACTCAAACTTTCCGCGCGAAAAAATGTGGTTGGCATCCCTGACTCTGCTTTGACTTTGATATCTCTTACTCTGCTTTGGCGGCTGCGTTGTTGGCGCCACGATGCGTCTCTAGCGGCGTCCTGAAGTTGGGCAGTAGGTACTTAGCGGGAAGGAAGATGGCTGTTCGCTTCAAGGAAATAAATCTTTTCTGATGATATTTCATTGTGTTGTGATAGTTCAGTGTCTCAATACTGTCCTTAAGATACGTTTCATACGCCTTTCTAAATAAATAAACGTAATTTTGTGTGACATAGAATATTTTAGCCTGTAAACGTGAGTGGTACCGTACGGCAGTGCTCTCCAACCTGTGTGCCTAATGTGCCGCGAGGAAGGCAGTAGTGTGCCTCACAATCTGAGGTTATTTAATTTTCACAAAAGCGTTTGGAACATACATTTATCATCCAAAGAATTTATTCTGAAACTACGAGAGGAATTGGTAGATCTTAGTAACGATCATTCAACTTAAAATTATTATGCTACCTTTAGATGTATTTTGGCTAAAAGCTTAAGGTGAATATCCTTTAATATACGAATATCCCATCGATATGAAATTCCACATTCAACAACGTATTTATGCGAATTTATTAGTTCTTCAACCCATATTAAAATATCAAAAGGACGTGTTTAAAGAACCTAGATGAAGAAGTTCTTGTAGCTCTTTCTATTACTGAGACAAATATAAAGCGTCTTTGTACCAAAAAGGCAAGCCCAAATTTTCTGCCGAAGAACATAACATTTTTACACGCTGAATTGTGTGTACTTAATTTATAATAAAATTTTACAATTATTTGAATATTACTTTGCCAATCATAACAAACTAATATAATTGCGACTTTTATTTGTCATGCTAGTTTTTTTTTAAAATGTGTATTTACGCAATGAACTTAATTAGGGGTAGTTTGGTGTGCCGCGATGTTTCTAAGCATGCACGAAGGTGTGCCGTGGAACAAAAAAGGTTGGGGAGCACTGCCATACGGTACCGCTAGGTCAATACCGTGTCTTTTCAATCTTTCCATGTTTATGGATGTCTGTCTTTAGGATGAGGCTTTTCACCAATGTTTATAATTTTTACGTGTTTCTCTGACTTTGTTTTAACGGAAATAATAATATACAGATGATGAAGACGCCATTATTACTGCGTATTACTGCATAGTCCGGTGTTTTATTATTGCCATAGGAAAATGACGTTTAAGGAAGCACTCTACTAGATGAGGAAGACATTGATGTTGAAGTTTTTATAGAGCCATCCGACGCTGCGATAGTCTCGGACGAGGAGCGCAGGGAGCGTTTCGTTCAAATCATGAGATTCCTGCACTGCGCGGGCAATACGCAAATGGATCCTGATGATTACAAAATTTTTACGCGTAATCTCATATATTGATTAC
Source organism: Uropetala carovei (assembly GCA_036926305.1). Taxonomy (NCBI): domain Eukaryota; kingdom Metazoa; phylum Arthropoda; class Insecta; order Odonata; family Petaluridae; genus Uropetala; species Uropetala carovei. The sequence continues at coordinate 1,409,387 of JAXCHB010000193.1, forward strand.
AGTGTATCCGGTGCGACGGGTTGGGCCACCTGTCATACCAACAGAGCTGAGACACCTCTGTGCTGGCGAGCATTGCACTTCCCACACGCGTACAGAGTGCGTGAAATATGACGTGGGGCTGTGCGTCGAATGTTTCTTACGTTTTCACGTGAAATACTCTAGTCGCGGGTAGGCCTAGGCCAGTGATGGCGAACGTATGTCACGCGTGCCATAAGTGGCACGCCAGACGGTTTTGTTTGGCACGCCAACGAAAGGTGAATACCAATCAAATTATTTATCGTACTGATTTAGTGCCCAAAAAACATTTGTGTTATTTAGTTAACTATTGTAAACATTAGTTTTATGGTTACAAGTTTCAATCTCTTATGTTTTGGTCACGAATTTGATTTTGTTGGCACACTACGAAAATCAAGGACTTATTTGTGGCACGCGAGGCAAAAAAGGTTCGACAATTTCAGTAATGTTGGCACCCTGGCAATAGAAGGTTCGCCATCACTGTTCTAGGCCGTCCTGAGAATGATACCCGTAATGTTAGTTTCATGGAACTTGTGCCACATATGCTGCCAAAGTAACGTAAGGCTAGTCAGAAGTCACTTCTATCGTCCAAATGATGACACCGTAATAGTTCTACAATTTATACCTGTATAGCAGTTTTCAATTAGTACTTTATCAAATAAAGAAACAATTCCTTACCAAAATTTGGCAATTCTCCAACCTTCACCTTCATTGACACAACATATTCCCGCGTATCAAACAAAACAGATCAGTTTCCCAATATACGTCTATTTGCCCCCAGATTGACCTAGCGGTACCATATGGTACCACCCTGTAAACCGCATTCCTCGAAACGCAGCGATTAACTAATAGGCACGTATGACTAAGGGACTGTATAGTAACATAATATGCAAAATTCAACAAAAAATAATGAACTCTGAATTTTGAGTTAATTCGGGAAAAAAAGCTGAATACATCATCGTCCGTAGATAACAAAAATATTATTAAGCAAAGAGCAGGTCAATATTTAGGACGACGTGATCTTCAGATATAAAAATAAAGTTTTTTGACATTTACTTTGCAAATATAGATGGAAAAAGTATAAAATATCCTCAAATTGATCTCGTGCTCCGAATGAGATTAAGAATGCCTCAAGAGGGTCAATAACATAAAAACTACGAGCCAAAAATTCTTTGGGGAAGGATGGTTTCAATAAGTTCATTCAATGAAGAAAGAAGAAAAAATTTAAAAGTTTAAATTCAGGTACCGGTTTTGATTGTGTGGTTTGTGATTCGTGTGAGATCTCGGTACTTCAATTATAAATAGCTCTAATTGAAAAATTTCTCGCCACAGCTAAATTCCCACTGTCTCGCTTCTCCACCTAATACGTTCATTCGTATTTCGCAATTCAAATATCCACATTATTACACGCTTTATTTACAGCGCTCTGAATAATTTGCCGCTCGATTCCACCACGAATGCGAATCACTCCTCGCGCTCTAATTTCGTTATCCGGCGGCTTCTTCCTGCAGCGCCCTCCCACGTGGACATAAGAAAGGAGAGAGGGGACAAGATGGCGCCCCTAATTGAGTTTCGAGGCATTCCGAGGGAGAGGGAAGCGTTTAAAAGCTTCTATGGAAACCGCGACGAGGAAAGAAAATTGTTTAATATACTTTCTCTTCAGCTGCTCCGTTTGGAAAGAGAGAGCTTCCAGAGTGCCTACCATCTTTAATAAATAAAATGATATACCCGAATTCAAGACAATTGCACTTAAAAATTTGAATGATAACATTTCCCTGAATTATCGGTGAGAATAACCACTTTTTTAATAAGTTAAAGTCGATTTTCTAACTAATTTTTAAGACTAAGTATTGAATAATAACGAATTTCTAATTTTTTATAAACATGTTTCTCTTGTTTAAACAAGCATATTTTAGGGCGTACAATGCATTACATATTAGAAATTTTATTAAACTTAAGAGAAGCATGGATGTCGCATTCCGAAAAAATCGCCATAAATCGATAAATTCTCTTTAAATTTCACATTTACAATTTCAATATAAATTATAATCATTGTCACATCTCAGCACCTCTAAAAGGCTAGCTGAATGACCGGCGAAACGGAATTCTACGTTTCATTAAAATTTAGCAATATAATTGTTATCTGTGATGGATTAAATACACAAGACAATAACTTTGCCATATAAAATAAAAAATTATTCATTTCAAAAACAAAATTAACATAAGCGAATGCGAAAAAGAACCATATCAAACAATTCGAACATTTTGAGGTTAAAAATTGGGACTCCATCAGAGAGAAATGTCACTAAGAATTTGTCGGGTGAGTTTTAAGAAATTTATTTCCGTATATTACTCAGAATGCCCGTTTTGGCACTTATTCTTCTATTTTTCGCACTGCATCACTCTAACTCCGTCCTTTCTATTTTAGAAATCGAATACTTTTTCCATCCATCCTTCTAATTCAGAATTCAACGGTTCCATTCGCATCCACTCCCCATTATTGTGTTAGACGGGAATATATACGTATGACGGTTTTTGCCTTCCGTAAATGTCACCAACCCTCTCCCTCAAATCCTTGGCTCTTTAATGGCGATTGTACTGACGACTGACTCCATTCGCGGTTAGAATGCGGACAATTTGACAAACAGAAAATATATGAGAAATAAAAATTAGTGCATAACTTTTAACACAAAAACAGATAGTACACACAATTTATGTTGCAAGTTTCTAATAAAAATGGTTCCTACTATTTAATGAAAAAATTAATTTCGTGATGAAAATAACCTCTATATTTTTGGCTTATATTACAATATATTTGTTTTTTCTTAATCTGCATTAGATATATCCATGCGTAAAATAAGAAAGAAATGCTAATTAACCCTCATAGCAGGTCTTGGGAGAAAATACAGCGCAATGTATCATTTAATATTATATAAATCGTTCATTGATTGATAGGATTGACGTTTGTATGGGTCGGAAAGAAGACGGAAGGTGAGACGTTGAGGCATAATTTTGACAATAACGATTGATGAAAACTTAGCGACTTTATGATTCCCTAATAAAATATTAATATTTAATATATCAAATTCTATACGGCCAATAGAGGCTACATTAACGCATGCTGTTGATTCCCAAACGGAATACCTCAGCATATTGGAAAGGGTGCCATGAAAAAAGTTGTTAAATAAATAGATCTAAAGTTTGGAAAGGTTAATAGGACAATAATCCTTCATCTGCCTTGACTGGGAATCTTGAATTGGATATCGCACAACCGAAGATATTTTTGTTGAGAAAAATATTGTGCATTCTGCCATTAAATTAAACCTGTTCCTATTGGAAACTGTATAAAATGCTATATAAATAATTTTTTAATTAGAATGACGCAATTTCCGTAGGAAATCAGTAGTAAATACGAAATTATCGGCAGAATAAAACCGTTATTTATTGAGAAAACAATGTAGAAAACACTAATCTAAACCTCGCTAATGATGCTGTTTAAACGTTCAAAATCAACTAAACGCATTCATCATGTAGAAGAGAACGGAGTGAAGAGTCCTCTAGCCTTCTACCCAGTGGCTTCGGGTTCGGATTCCCGCGATGGCGGTTTTCCAAATGTCTCCAATTGTGCGATGGACACAGTTAAAGCGATTGGTCGAACGGAAGGTAACTTAAACTAGCGTGAATTTGCATTTCGTTAAAAGCGGACCGATTCCCGAATTTCCTCTCCGTCCATCCCCCTCAACTCTCTCCCCACCCCCACCCCCCGCCTTCCCTCTCCCACTTCCCCCCATTCTCTCGTGAGCGAATGACATATCTGTCCCGTCGCCCCTGGGAATTGCGCGAATGACATGTAAATGGCTAAGTATCCCGTCCAAATGCGGAAAAATATCTCGCAGTTCCAACCAGAGAACTGTCCGCGGTCGAGTCAGGAGTTATTTAAAAAATTCTCTCGGCCAACGGGTAATTACAAATTCCTTATTTATCTACCGTGGCGATAGTGTGAATTGGTCTGTTTATCATCCCTAGGAATCTTAACTAAGTACCAGCAAATTAAACAAGTTTTATACCTCCATACAATGTGTTACTTTCGTATAAAGTATGTTTAAGTCACAGGAATAATGAATATCGATTTTTTTGGGATTCCAGGATTAAATGACGAAAAGAATTCAGAGCCTCCATCTGTCGAGGGTTGAGACGTGTTTGGGTTGAAAGATCCACGCTGTCGAACGGATCAGCGTAGGTTCAACGGTCGCAACCAAATAGCGGAGGGTGGTCAACAACCACACACCATGAAACGGCGATCGTCTAAAACTTCGATTATTTTAACCCGTGGCAACCACACCCAAAGTCTGTGCGGATAGTCAGGTATCCGATAGAAATGCCATCGAAAACGCTCGGATTCAAAATATCGAGTGAAAGGGAGAAATGGAACAAAATATGTTTCCAGCAGCCGTCTACCTCTCGCATCGCGGGAGTGGAGAACTTTAAGCGTTACGGGGATCAGACATGCGTGACGGAAACGGGTGCGGCGCTAAAATTCCTCCCGTGGCACGCATTTTTCGAGTGTCTTCCGTTCCAGAACGCTTCTTCCGCCGCGCACCGAAGAGGGCATACATACGTTCCCTCCCCCCCCCTCCCCCCCCCACTCAACCCTTCTCCAATTCTTCCCCCCTCCCAGCCACTCACTCCCCTACTCCTTATCCGGCATTCCTTCTCCTCCCACACGCCTTCCTTACACTCCCACTCCACCTCCCCCTCTCCACTCCGTGCATTCCTCCCCACCTCTCTTCCTCTTCGCTTCGCCGTGGAATTCCTCTCCTCCCGCCGACTAATAATCGCCACAAACTAACTCGGAGGCAAAAAAGAAAACCGATGCACGTTCACATACATTTTCAATCCTACCCTCCGTTGGGCGCTTGCAAAATGCGACCTTTCACTCCCAGATCCACTGCGCCTCTTTCCACCCCCCTCAAAACCAGTGGCACTCCGGCCCTCTCCTCCCCATTCTCATTCTCTCTCTCTCTCTCTTTTCTCCTCTCCCCCAATGAAGCCATCACTCAATTCCGCCACCGGAGCCGCCCTCTTCCGCCTTCGTCGTCGCTATCGTATCTTCGACCCGGAGTGACAATGGGCGACAGGGAGAGATAGAGAGAGAGAGAGGGAGAGAGAGGGGGATGGAGAGGAGGAGAGAGAAGAGAGAAATACAAGCGCAAGGGGAGGGGGGAAGAGTGGCGGGGAGGGGGAGGGAGGAAGGCCCCCCACACACACACACTCATGCCGCTGCTGATAGCGACATTAGCGGGCGTCGGAATCCCAGCGGAAGCTGCGCGGCCATCCAAACCCAGTTGCGAGTCCGCGCCGCTAGGCGACGTGATTGGCTCGCATGAAATCCCGTCAGCCGCCTCGGTGCACCGTGCAGGCGGCTGCTGCAGCGATAGCTGGCCGGGATCGGGAATGAGTATGGGTTGGTGGTTGAAGAGGGGATTTGGAGGTGGATGGGGGAGAGGGAGAGAATTAAATTGGGTGAAGGTTGGGGATGGAAGAGAGAAAGAGTGATAAAGTAAGGGGTGTAGAGTGAGTGAGAGAGAGAGAGAGGGATGGAGGAGTGGGTGAAGTGTTTAGGGAGAGTGTAAGGGATACGGAAGAAGCGGAAAGAAGTGGAGGAATTAATCGGTGTTGTTGGAGAGAGGTGGAAGAGAGGAGGATCAACAGAGTGAGGTATGAATATGGAAGAGAGCGTCACTGGAGGGGAATTCGAGGAGGAAAAAAGGTCGGGTTGAATGTGGTCGGGAAAGTTTTAACGGGACGGAGAATAAAAAGCGTTATTATCCCGGTCGGAAAATTATTTCGGGGGCATTTATTTAGAGACGTTCGTCCATCGCTTTTTTTTTTTAAAAAAAGCGCTTTTTATCGAAAATTTTATGAAACCCGCTCAGAAGTTCACTTTATTCATCTGTTCTTCCGTCCGCCCATCTGTTTTTTAAATTATTTTCAACAAAACTACCTGAACTGGAAAGATGAAATTTGGAATTCTCCGACGGGGAGTGTCCTCTCTTTTGTCGCCGGGAGCGGTTGTTACTCTATTCTACATCAGAGCCATTCTTATTAATGAAAGAAGAATATGACATGCGAGCCGGAAAACAAATATCTCCTTTTCCTATAGGTTGTCTAACTTATTCCTTTCGAACCCAACCGATTATACTCGTTATAGTCTGATGGCATCTGAAATCCATCGCTTCGCATTTTCGTTGAAATTACTTTGCTAATATTGGCGAAAAAGTCGATTAAAATCAAAAAATTGCGTTCCTTTTGTTTCCCGAGAGATGGCTCGTCGTTTTTTTTTGTGTCGTCCTTTTAAACACGCGTCTTTCTCGCGAGCATACATTTTATTACGCCGCTCGTGGTTTTGACGCGCGTCGCATCGACGGCAGGTGCTTATGCCGCGATTTGTGACGTCAACCATCCGTCCGATGACTTAGTATCATGACGTGACATTAACTCATTCGACGGCCAGTCGTGTTGACGACACGCGGTCTCTCTGTCGTGCCGGAAATTTTACGCAACCACGGATCGGAACGGATGCGAAGAGCGGTCGCGTTCATCGCGTCGAAACAGGCGAGCGAACGATCCAGTGGGGGAGGCGGGGGCAAGGGGGAGGGAGGCAAGGGGGAGGGGGAGGGGGGGCAGGGATGCTCCCGTGTGTCTCCAATGAAGAGAGGGATAGAGAAAATGTACGGGGAGTGGAATGTGCAAATTGTGGAGAAAATTTAGCCATTTTTAGAATGAAAATAATGATTTTTAAGAGCGGTTGCCTCTGGGAATATATTTATAAGATATATTTGGTATCAAATTTGGTATTTAGCACTTACTTGAAATTAGGAGACGAACATGACAAGGATCTCTCCATTAATCATGGCTTCCTTTTTGCTAGAAACAATAATAATAACCCTAGGCTTTAAAATATTCATTCGTGGAAATAATTTATTTTCAAATTATGCACTGTAGAACAGAATAAATATGCCTTGTTAATTCTTTATATGCCTAATTTTAGAGAAAACGCCATGAAATATCTCCTGCTTCATCGCTTTATTTATAGGGAATCACTTATTTGAACGTAGTAAATTTCGAGACTTAATTGAATTAAAAGATAAAAATGAGATATCTGGGCCATGTGACTCAATTAATACCGTCAAACTTCTCTCATGCTAAAATACGGGGTAAAAATGGCATTATCGAGTAATATCCCTCAATCAGGTCTCCATATTTGGAAGTTAAATTTAAAGTTGCATATCCGTACGCATACGATAGAAAGTTAATGAATTCGTTGCATAGAACAAAATTTAAAATTCAATAATAACTGAATTTGAATCATACCGCTCCACCTGAAAAGCCACCTTACAGACAACAAAACTATAAATGTTGATATCTGATTCTATTGAATTGTTATCTTTAAAGTTGCTTATTTTAAATTTCTCTAATGTTATGCTTTTGGGATAATTTTTCGATATTTCACAGGGAAAACCCTGCTTTGTGTTTCCTTTTATCAACGGTGATTGAGTAAATTAAACTCGGATTTGCAGTTCTTCTTTTGGAAATGAATCCGAAATTTGATCTTTCGCTATGAACATGTGCGGAGTGGATGGGAAATACGTGTCTCTGAATGTTTATGCCATGGCCATCATTGCATCGTTCTCCGAAGGAACGGGAAGGAAGGCGCATGGCTCTCAAAACAGCTTCAGAACTTTTATATCTATCGATTTTATTGGAATGCTTTATTTTCGCTTCCGAGGTTGGTGTCATCCGCACGCACTTATTTGCTCCAACTTACTGCGGTGTCCTCGTCCGCATCGAGGATTGGACCTCGGAGTGGAAGGGTCAGAGGTCGGCGAACTCTTCTACTCCTCCTCCCGACTAGAGGGCGCAATGAAAGGAGCGATCAGAGGAATAAAACGAGATTTCATTTTTCAATTCGGCGATGAAGTATGGAATCGAAAATCGATTCAGTTTAAGTCGAGAGCTCATCTTTTTACATTTTGTTGCGGAATTCTAATAAAAACTTTTTTTAAATCCACAAATATCCTAAGCCAAGCATTGGTTATTCAACTGAATTAATCGATTTGTCTGATTGCAGGTTAATTATGAAATTTTACCTTTAAGGCCTCTCATTCATCCAAGATAATTTTCAGTACTCACCCGATAGGAATGTCAAAACCGTATTTGTTCACATAAATTCCTGCTTTTTCACAACTATCTGAAGACTAAAAAATCTGATATGGCCAACACGGATTTCTCCATATTTGGGGTATAGATATTTAAATTATTATGAATAGCATTATAAGACAAAATTATTATTTCGTATAGTAAAAAAATACAGTCGTCCTTATTGCCGTAAATTACGTATATTTTGAATATGTTTACATGGTGGTGGCGCTGTATACTGGAAATAACGAATAAGTTAAATATCTCCGAAATGGATGGTTCTACGAAAATTTCTTTCAAACAAAACTTGAAAGAAATTTTATTCTCTACAACTTTGGTCCACGCGAATATTACCAATAACCACGTTTTTAAGGAGATATTTGACGGAACCCGAAAAAAACCGATTATTTATAAATAATTCCTAAACAATAACTGCTATGGAAAATTGTTTCAAATGAAAGTTGTAGGAAATTATATTCTCTATAACATTTGTATAGAATTTTATATAAAATAATGATGCTTTAACGGAGAAATATCGCAAAAACCGAATCGGGTTTCGAATAAACCTCGACTTCCGTTTAACCGTTATTGTCCAAAAACTAATCAGTTCTTTGTGCTCATACTAAAGCGTTATATATGAAACTTGATATTAATATGGCAAGTACTTTTTGAGTTAGAGCGCCCACAATCACATACATCCACACAGACACACACATCATTCCGAAAATAGTCTAAATGTGTTCTATGGACCTCAAAACGTGTATTTCCGTTGAAATCTCCAAGTCGTTTTTTTCGTGATCACAATACTTTCCCTATACTACGTATGGAGAAAGTAACAAGAAGGAAATCCTCATTAAAATGAAATATTTTGTCAAATGTTTCTGTTCAATTTCAAAATATTTTTCAAAGAGAATAAAATTAAATTCTTGAAGAGCTGATAAGATGTCAGGTAACAAGTAAAATTGTCCCCTAACAAAAATAGTGCTTTATAGCATTTCGACGTAAGCGAATGAAATAAAATTTATCGCGGCTGCTCTAATAGAAAACGAATAAACTTACTTTATTAGAAAATAGTCAAACAGATACTACAGAAATGAATATTGCGAACTTCAACAACGATCGCTATTCACTCAATTTTTCATCAGTTACACAGTTCATGTACATTGGGTTGTGTACCGTACCAAACCAAAGATATTGTCCATTTTAGTTTTTTAAATTTTATTTCAGTCTCCTTATTCAATTCCGAGTGGCAATCATCTCTTTGGATCATTCAAAGAAGCAGTTATTGAAAAGCATTTCCAATATGACGACGAGTTTCTACAGTGGTGTATGTGCGGTTCTCTTTCGTTTTACATTTCTAATAACAACTTCTTTTGAAATATTACCTTTCTCTGAATGTTGCCATTAAAAATAATTAACCATTAAATTTAGATTATGTATATCGTTTATCGAATAATTATGAATGCGGTGATTATGGAAAGGCTTTTTATTCATATATGGAGTGTAAATGTAATTTACTTAGCTGAGTTTTGGTTCTAAAAGTTGCCTTTTTTTTAGATTAATTCATTACTTTATCATTCCAAGCTTCTAATAAATTATACTTCCTATATTTCTTTGTCCATCGTCAATTTTAACTACTTCATCTTTATTTTTAACCTGAAACCCGATATTTTTACTTTTTCATATATGAAGTACATTGAGAAAGTATTGTAATCGCGAAAAAATTCGACCTCGAGATTTTGATGGAAATATACGTTTTAGGTGTCGCTGAGTCCGAAAAAGTAATTTCGCAATGCCGTCTGCCTGTTCCCTGCTCTAGAACCTAAACGGTAGAGCGAAAATGAATGAAATCTCGTACTTAGGCATTTTATCATACTGAGCAGAGGCTATGAATAAATGGTTGACATTGCTCAATAATTAATAGAAGTTTATTCTAGGCAACTTTAACAACAATTTGATTTTCTTAAAAACTGTTAGAACGATTTTGATCAAATTTCGTAGTTACTTGAGTTTAGGTCTGCAATAATACTACATAGTTCATATTTCTTAAAAAATTAATATAATGCTAGTTTATCTTGGACAAATTTAATAACAATAGGGTTTTCTAAAAAACGGCTCGCGATTTTCATCACATTTCCTATAATTATTTAAGTTGATGTTTATAAAGATTCTACATAGTATGTACATATTTTTCAAAAGATAACTAAACGACGCATTAGTATATAAGAAAGTTTGTACAATGTACGTATATTGTACCGATTTGTATTTATGAGTTCTATAGAAGCACTTCGTATCCATATCATTTCTTCTTCTTCATTTTCAGTTATATTTATTTCATTTAAGCACTCCATCGTGTCTGTTGACTCATTGTTCGCAAAATATAGTGAAGAAACGCAGTTATTCTTTTTGTCCCGGGATTTTATGGAGTTTTAATAAAAACTTACTTGCTAAATCGATAAAGTACATAACGATATGAAAACATGCATTTTTTCCTCGAAAAAGCTCAGTAGTCAAAAATGGTTAAAATTTTGAGCATTAAAGATATTATTGCTTGGAAATTTCATCTGAAAAATAAAATAAAATTTACATGCACAAACAAGTTAAGGAATGATTATTTATTTGTAATCTTTCGTTCAAACTCGAGAGTAACAAATTTCCTCTAGTGGCATTTAATTTAGAGACGAAGTGAAAGAGCGATAATATACAAATGATGAGATTAAAAGGCAGCTTAGTGGATAAGAGAAAAATAATAAGAGTCAATCGAACCGTTTTCAGGAGAATATATTAAAAATTTATTTGAAAGTAAATCGACTTCAGGTATCGTCGTTTCCATGGCAAAACTTCATATCAGAATATAATACAAAATAGCCGATACTTGTTTACGCACTCGAAAAAATAGACAAACAGATAAGTGGTTTTGAAAAATATAAAATAACGATTTGTTATTGGTCGATATAATAGGTGGTTTTGCTACAAGGTGTAGAATACGATATTGTATAAAATGACATCGAAACTTCAAAATGTCCATTTTTGTCTTATAAGAGGTTTTTGCCATGGAAGAGACAATACCTATCCTATATTCTAATATCGAGTTTCCAAATTATAAAATCCTTAAAAACAAATGTCAAATTAAAAAAAAACCTGACGGGCTCTTTACAAGGACAAGAAAATTTAACGCCAATAAAAATTCAAATTTTTTCTTAATGGTTTGTTCATTTTCAAGAATGGAATCGACATCTGCCACTCGGTTTCATCCTTTCATTACTACTCTGAATATCACGAGTGCACTTGACACGATCTTTGTCAGCGGTGAAAATCGTTGATTCGTGGCTTAGTGCATTGCTTCCGAGAAGCATACCATTTCATTCTTCATAGCCATAAAGACACCCTCTATTCTCGAAGAAAAAACTAACACACGAGTCGCTGCTAGTACATCTACGTTTTCAGAGGGAGAGAGGGGAAGCAGGTTAAATACAAAATATGGATGGAGAATGTATCGAGGTTTAATCAGTAGGATTAGGAGGGGGAAGTTAGAAATGTGAAGAGCTACAGTGACAAGGCAGAATGGACTTGCTGTATGAAAAAGTAAAGAAGTTAAAGGGAAACGGCAATGAAATACGTTGGCAGAAATTAAAAAGAAAAAAGTAAACTATTAAATGAGGCGAAGTAGGTGAGAAAATGGAGGATAGAGGATGTTGTACATTTGAAATCTGAATTTATTGAGATCGAGAGGGAAAAAGCGGCAGACATTGGCAGTGATGGCTCTGGAATATCGGATAGCGGGATTGAAAAGGCTCTTACGGATATAAAGTGAGAAAGTAGTATAAATTCACGACTCCCAGTAGAAACTTTAAAAGAGTTTTTATAAATTGTGTCTTAAAATAAGCGAAGAATAAAGGACTAGATCGGTTTTGATTCATTTGAAGAAGAAGGATGAAATCAGCCCAAGATGCCGTGACATTGTGAAATTGAATTTTTAAGAAAAAATATCAAGTAGCAGTGCAGAATTCCTCTAAATCAGTGGTCTTCAACCTTTTTTGAGTCACCGCCCACTTTTACCATATGTTGTCCTTTGAAATAAGTTCACCGCCCACCCAGTGGCGTAGTGAGGGTTTCTGGCGCCCGGGGCAAAGAATAATTTTGCGCCCCCAGTAGCAAAGCGATTTACGGAGGTATGGTAACCCTAATACTAGTGGGATTGTCGTCAGATGAGATTGCCGAATACGGTCTCAGTGGTAATAACAGTGTTTAAAAATTTATGATTTTATATATTTGATAAAATTAAACTTAAACGCTTCGCTGCTTCTGCGAGAGACGCCGACCACCATCATGGGCCTTTCGATTTTACCGCAGCATGGATACATTTTCGCTAGTATAGTATGATATGATACTATAGTTATCGACGAACGAATTGTAATAGTTGTACAGAATGTGTGTGCGTATCATTAAGCTTTTTTATAGAATTTTATTTTTCAGGGTAAAAATTAGAATAGCATTTGTTGAGTTCTTTAACGCCCACCAAAAATCCAAAAACGCCCACTGATGGGCGCTATCGCCCACCTTGAAGACCACCGCTCTAAATGAAGGTATGCTGAATGAATTATAAAAGGAAAGATGCTAGGAAAGAGGCAAAGAGGTAGGAAGAGAAATGGCATATTAGACGTCTCAAAAGAAGGGGATGGAAATGAGAATGTTAATAGGAAAACATATTGGATGGAACATATTAGGTTCAAAACATTTCAAAATATCTCATTATACTACATTCTGTAAATGCAGTAGACGCCGCTAATTATTGTCATCGGCGGATTATTCAAAATCAAAAGAAGAATTCCGAAATCAGATGCAGTTTAAGCATGGTTGCTGTTTATTGTTGTCAGCCATGACCTATCAAATATAACCCAATGCGGTTGCATGAATCGGCATCTAATCTAACGGTTTTACGGCACTGTAATATTAAATTCTCTAGTAAATGGCATGAATCAAAGCAAAAATTATTTTTGATTGATATTCTTCTCCCTGTTTAGCGCATATACAAACAGGAGTAATATAAAATAATATCGACAAAAATATTATAGAAATTTTGTCTTTATATTGTTAGTTATTATACGGCCAATTTCTAATTTATTAAAAAGTTTTATGACTCGATAGAAATCAATAAATACATAATGTTGTATCCCTCGTTAGCTTGTTTTCCTAAATTTCCCATCCATTGCGTATAGAGAGGAATCCCAGTATGAAAAGCGATTATACGAACCAAAAATTCTCTGCGCGTAGCCTGCGCATTTCATTTTGAAAGGTGGACTGATAATAATTAATAAACCGATATTAGTTCGCGTTTTCAAAGAAAACCAAGTAAATGCTGCATACCTCGAATATCCATGGCATGCTTTTCATTCCTAATCCTATATAAAGTAATAGTTCAGTTGAATTTCACCGAGCGCCTGATGTACACAATATTGATTTTCATCTTTCTACAATAGAATTCACACGCGTGAAATTTTGTTTAGAGCGCTACCTGACCTTCCTAAATCATCCCCCGCTCAAGAATTTGAATTGTTTCTTCGATATAATGTGTCTTTATTGTTTAATATTTTCACTTACGAGCATGTTAACTCAAAACCTATCACTCAAGCTTATATGAAACTTCCCTTGGCTAACTATTTTGTTCAAAATGGATTTAACAAGAGCAATTTCATTTTACCCCTTTTTCGAGGGTCACCCTTCTAAACGACCATTTATCATCATATATGTGTGTGTGCGCGCGTGGGTGTGTGCGTGCACTGTAATGTCTTGTAGTTTTCAATATTTTCCTCTCTGAATTATTGCTTATGACAAAATAGAGTTCTAAAACTGGAGCTTCTTTGTCTTCTACTTAGAGTTCCAGTTATCGGCGTTAGATTGTTTACATATAAAAACGCTCACGTTCTAACGTCGGCAGAGGAGGGAGGTGGAGATAATGAGAAGGGAAGGAGGAGTGTGTGGCAGAGAGATCCCTAGCGCCTCCTAGTTTGGGATTTCAACGGGAGCGTAGGAGTTAGTTATCGGTCGAAGGCACGCCGGGGGCAGAGCGGTGATGGATTGGCTGGATGTGACCGCGGCCAAAAAACCCTTCTCCGCCACTCTCCCAGACAACTCTTCCCCCAAACCCCTCCGTACGAACCCCCGCCTCCCCCCTCCCGACCCCCACCCCCACTCCGCCACCGCGATCCAACCCTTCTCCCGTCTCCCTTTCTACCCCCTCCCTCCCTCCCTCCTCCCCTTTCCATCTGGCCGGAACAAAAAGTGGAGATTGGAAACTAGAACCTGTATTTAACGCCAAAGCGCAGAACAATGGCACTTCCGGATTTTTTCACGGTCAGACTCGATCCGGGAAATGCAATACAATCTTTAACGTTTTTGTCGTCTGTAAATTGATTAGCGGTCTCTTCGACGGGAAGCGTCCATTCAATTTCCAATCCAACGACCTTTGAAAATGTTTAGACTGTAGAAATCGATTTTGAGAGATTTTCATTGGTTAACCTTTCGAAGTACCACATTTATATTGTTTATGATAGCTTTATTTCAATTTTACGGCGGGAAAATATTATTTCTGTTTAAATTCCACTAAGTAGAGTGTCTTTAAAAAGTGAGGAGGGTAGTTTTTCCCGGAATCTTCTAAGTAGGATTGAGAGGAAAAGCGATGTCAATTAATCGCAGTTTCCATAGAGATAACGAGCCGTTTAAAGCTTCTGAAACGATAACTCGCAGATGCTGCTTGCTGGTCTCGCTACCGTGTGACAGTAAAACTTAGTAAAGACGCCCAATCAGCAGTTCCGCAGGTTTGGATGAGAGCTCGTTTCGCCCATTCGGCAGGAGAAAATGTAGAGGTGGTCAGCGGAAATTTCTATGCGAAATGTACATTTATCGTTCAATTGCGTAATAAAAATTTTCGATATAGAGCTATCGTACTAGTTGGCTGCTGCATGACGCTTATCTAACACCTGAAAACTGAATACATTGAAATAACTTCAAAATTAATTTAAAAAATTGAGAAAGTAAGTATGTAGTTATCTTATGTATCCCCAAAGCCATAGCAAGGTTATGAAAAATCGGAGGCACATTTCGGGTTCAATTTCCTTTTTATTCTACTATCGGTGAAGGGCTGCGAAAGACGGCTGCATTATGGCATAAATACGTACACTGTATATGGTATTTTAACCATGTGATGAATATTGGAGATGCCAAGGATTATTGCCTATTTTCTCAATTTTTTATTCTTAGATGTCCTCTTTGTTTTTACCATAATATGAGCTCTGTATTTCTCTTTGAAGACATGGTATGTTTAAAAATCGGAAAATCGATAAAATATTTATATTTGTGGTTAATATATTTGACCAACAATGGAAAATGTTTAAGAGAAATTTAAATGGAAAATTTTCATTCTAGTTACTTATAGTTTTTTATTTTTCATTATAATTTTTACAAAATACCTTTATGACCGATCGATAAAATAAGCACATTTGTATGAAGGCGATTCTCATCGGATATCGCAATGCGAATAATGGCTTTATTCAGTCGATTGTTTTCAGCGCATGTCACTGGGGCATGGCTGCATGGAAAATGTTGACTTTCTCCCAAGGGCACTAACCGATGAGTTTTTGCATTTTTCGAATGCGATCTCTTCTCATTTCCCGATTACACGAAGAGACATTTCAATAGTAATCATTAGATACGAATTAACGGAATCCTACTCTCGCATCGTATGTTTATCAAGCCAGCGTAAATTTAAAAGGAAAAATAATGAATACACCTCTCGATATAATATGTTTCACCGTAGAAGTATATTCGCATATTCATCCAAGTTAGCACTGAATTCGTTTGTAATGCGCCGCGCAAGATTTCTATTTTAGTGACGTATTTATACCGAGCAAATACGAAACGTATAACGGAATCGTGATTTGTCCGTTCAAACCTTTGTTTTGATGCCATGTTGATAGAAAGAAACCGTCGGACGTTGTCCACAATTCAGATAACCGCAGCCAAGTGGCGAATGATTCCAAATGTCATTGAAATGGAAAGACAACGGACATGGAGGCTATTGCGTAAGCTCGTTGTTTACGAACGAGATAAATTAAAAAGGATTGTAGTTTACATATACTTTTTCTTTCCTTGTAGAATTAATTCTTAAGTATGCATACTAACAAACTAGAGCAAATTTTTCTATAGTAATACTACAATACTAATACTAAGTATACCCACATACACACGCGCGCGCAGGCACACACTTAGTAAAAAATTTTCCGTGGATGCATTCAGAATAAAACTTGAGAATATTCCAATCAATGGAAAATGTAGAAACAGGTGAAAAAATCTGCTATGACCGGGAATCGAACCCGGGTCTTCCACTTCCCGGGCGGATATTCTACTACTGAACTACAGTAGCAGAACTGGAATATTTCCTTAGGTTGGGACCGGGCTAGCCATGCTAGTATCAGCCAACCCCAACAGATGCCCTCAAGGAGGTGCGTGGAAAATTTCCCATAATTCTATCTTATGCCTGTCGCAAAAGGATTTTTGGATCATTCATTCAATCAATTTATCCCAATCAATATTCTACTAAGGTTATTACCAGTAATTTCGCTCGGTCCTCGCTTTTTAATTTCCGCGATTATTTCCATAATGATCATGTTTGAGATCTTCTAAAAATCGATAGTATATCCAAAATGACTTTTCAGCAGTTGCATTTTAACGGAACCGCGTCCCTCACCAGTTTTCTCGGTCTACGAATGAAATATTCCAAGGAAGGCTGGTCAAACGAGTAACTTCGGGGCTGAAAATCCACGTTTTATTGAAGATCCAAAGACCCTAACGCAATGTATTTTCCATTTTGAAGGAGAATGATAATAATCGTTGATTAAAATGGACCGGGCTAGAGAAATGTCGCAGTTTTGCAGGCTAGAATTACCATCAATTCCTCCTCACTCGCCATGGTCCACAAGCAGCCCACAACTTCACCGCGTCGTGTTCGTCCTCCCGTCGAAATTTCCTTTCCCAATCCATCGTCCCCCCCCCCCTATCTCTCTCACTCTCTCTCCATCTATCCCTAAACCTATCCTATCCTCCCTACGTCTCCTTTCCCCATCGCGATATCCCCGTCCCTATTCTCGCCTCCGAAAGCAGTACAGAAACTATTACTGCCACTGGTACACGTGCGCCGGTGAGCGGAGGGAGATAAAAAGGGTGCCAGTGCATTGTGGGAGGCAGATAGAAGAGAGGGAGTGAGCAGATGGGATGTTGGTGGAATAAAAAGAGAGTGGCACGGCGAAATAAAGGAGGCGGAGGAAGAGTGAGAGAGATACAGTGTAAGCTGGAGTGGAGGGTTTCGAGTGAGGGAGAATGGGAGGGAAGGGAATGGGAGGAGAAGGAGAGGATAGGGCGGGAGGGGAGGATAAGAGGAAGGGGGGAGGGGGGGGGTTCTGTAAGTGCGGTCTGCGTGGTCCAAATGGCTGCAACGCAAAATATCGAGCCTTGAGGTGGTTGATGTTCCCTTTGCATCCACGTGTGCGCCTGCAACAGAGTTTGTGTGTCACAGGGTTCAAATACGACGATATTATAACGTTTCTTTGATCCGATGAATAATACAAACAACCATATTCCCTATTTATATTTTTTTAGGGACCGTCTTCGTTTTCATCCGGAACTTTCGAAAAAGTTCTCTATCGCCATTGATTGATACTCACAATCAGTAACGACGTTTTACGATTGATCTATACCAGTGGTGCCCACCCTACGTCTCGGGAGAGGGTTAAACTAGTTTAACTGAATGAAAATTATTTATTTATGAGCGTATGGGTACCTGAATTTATTTTTTAATAAGGAAATATGTTTGCGAGGTCAGAGTAGATTCCGCGGGCTTTTATAATAAATTTATCTTTGGATACAGAGAAATATAAAAAAATTCAATCAATTCGCATTTCAACTTTCTCGGAAGAAAAATACTCGATGGGTGTAATACTTTTGACATGGCGCATATCACAGAATTATGAAATGAAAATCGCTCTCGTTATAAGTGATGCAAATTCCACCACCTGAGGTGCTGCCGGTTTGCCTGAGTTGATCACGACGGCATTCGTGATAAAGAATGATGAAGTGGTGCGCTTGAGAGTGGAATTACCTGTTGCTTGTGCAAGGAGAAATTTTTCTTTTACTTTCATAAATCGTACATTCATATTTATTTTCACTTTTTAAAAAGCTCATTTTCTCCCTTTATGTGTGAGTTTTTAAAAGACGGCTCTTTGCATGGGATATTCTTAACTGCAAATAAAATATACACTTTTTGGCACAAACGTATTTATTTTCCCGTATGAGTGCTAAAAATATCTTTGGATTGATGCGATAAATGAATTATCCATTTTTATATATTAGAGTGTAAATTTTAAGAGAAACTTTATTTATTATTTATTATTTATGAATTCAAAAAAACTCATTTTTTTATCCAGTCTGTTTAACCAATCAACGCCGAGCGATGTGTCCTGCACGTTCAGCAAGAACTTCGTATGTCGCCGAGCGACGTGTCCTGCACGTCCCAGGTAGTGCTTGCTTTCTTTACTGTTTAACTCACTTAATATATCATACACCATAATATATTTTGAAATAGGAAACTTTGGGCTTTCCTGTAATGCATGTCAAATAACTTTACTATTGTTTCTATATTTTATAATCTACGTCCAAGTTTGCGATGAAATTTCCATTTTTGCGCAGAAAATACGGAGCGTCACCACATTTTATTGTCTATTGGCGCAAGGGATATTCGTAAATCTTAATAACCTATATATATTTCGAAAGAGGAAGCTTTAGCCTTTCTAGTAATGAATACATTGTAATTTTCATATAGTTTGTATAATCTACGTGAAAGTTTGCGGTGAAATTTTCGTTTTTCCCCCGAAAATTTGCTAATTACTTATGGAAGATTCGTCAATCAGAATAAAGTTCATGTATTTTGATAGAGGAAGCTTAGGCCTTTTCAGTAATGCACGACCTGTAATTTTGCTATGGTTATAACGTTTTATAATCAACGTGAAAGTTTGAGGAGAAATTTTCGTTTCTGCGCCGAGAAATTGGAGCGCAACCACATACTTTTGCCTAAATACGGAAGGAATATACGTTGATCTGAATAAGCTATACGTAGTTTGATAGAGGAAGCTTTGGCCTCTTCCGTAATGCACGACGTGTAATTTTACTATTGTTCTAACGTTTTATAATCAACGTGAAATTTTCGTTTCTGCGCCGAGAAGTTGGAGCGCAGCCACATACTTTTGTCTAAATACGGAAGGCATATTCGTCGATCTGAATAAGCTTTACGGAGTTTGATAGAGGAATCTTTGGTCTCTTCAGTAATTTGTAATTTTACTATTGTTCTAACATTTTACAATCAACGTGAAAGCATGCGATGAAATTCTCATTTTCCCACGAAATTACGATTCCTCTTTTCACTTTCTCGAAGAAGAAATATAATCTTTTCCCTTGTATCTTTGTGGAGCCTTGTGAGAAAAGTGGTCGTCCGCTTGAGAAAGAAATATGTCTCCTATATACTAAATACACCCAGCCCACTTCAGATGCTTCTAAAAATCACTTTCTAATTCACCAAGGATGCTTTCCTCTTTGGCGGTCCTTCAGCGACCGGCTGTTTCCGCTATTTGTATTGTTTGCAGCGTTTACCTAATAAGTCCTTCCGTCCCCCAGAAACACCAAACGGCGCGTTCAAATGAAAGGCTAACTCAAAACCGTAACATGACTGAATCAATAAGTATTGTAATCGCGAAAAAATTCGACCTCTAGATTTTGATGAGTCCGAAAAAGTGGTTTTCGCAATGTCTCTATCTGTCTGTGGGCCTGTCTGTTCGCGGTTCTAGAGCCTAAACGGTAGAGTGAAAATGAATGAAATCTCATATTTAGGCATTTTATCATACAGAGTAGAAGTTGCGAAGAAATTGTTGACATTGCTCAATAATTATGGAAAGTTTATTCTACGCATTTTTAACAACAATTTAATGTTATCAAAAACAGCTATAGCGATTTTCATCAAATTTCGTACAGTTACTTGAGTTTACGTCTTCAACAATGCTACCTAGCTTATATTTATCAAAAAATGAATATAAGGCTAGTTTATTCTAGGCATTTTTAACAATAATGTGGTTTTCTTAAAAATCGTTAAAACGATTTTGATCAAATTTCGTACATTTACTTGAGTTTAAGTCTGAAATAATACTACATAGTTCATATCTCTCAATAAATGTATATAAGACTTATTTATTCTTGGACAACTTTAATAACAATGGAATTTTCTAAAAAAAACGGAGGATACGTTTTTCATCAAATTTTGTATAGTTATTTAAGTTGATGTTAATAATGATTCTACTTATTGTTAGTTTATATTTTTCAAAAGATAATTAAACGACGTATTAGTACTATATGAGAAAGTTTGTACAATGTATATTGTACCGATTATTTTTAGTATTGTATTGTATTAGTATTGTATTTAGTGGTAATATGGATGTGCCTCCGATATACTAAAGGAGAAGAAGAAACAATTTCTGATTAATTCCTCAAGAGGATGTCCGCATGGATCTAGTTTTCCAGGTGCACGCAGCACGCGAGAGTCAAAGAGCCTAACGAGAGTAGATGTCGGATTTCGGAAAGAGACGTTTGAAATTCTCCCGCGAACCGTAATTCTAGCGTTCATGGCGCAAGCTGCCGCACTATGGAAAATAATTAAAAAGAAAAAAGATCCGCGAGTTGGGCGCATTTTAGACGGGTCCGTCTCTGATCTTCGTCAAAGCGAACTTTCCGCCGAACGGAGCCGACCCGAATGCGGAGCATTCTCAATAGGCAGAGTTATCTGTTTACCGCACTGGTGTCTTGATTGAAGATGCGTATGCAGCCATAACAAAAAAGAATCGATTCGAATATAAAAGTCGGAGGAATTTCTAAAACCTTCATGCTGCACAGGTAAAATAGGATAATACGGAAATAATGAAAAATAAACTATTTAAATAATCCGGCGAGATGGAGCAAGAGGTTTACTCACTTTATTGCCATCTCCAGTCGTCTTAAGGAAGGTTAAATGTAAGAAGGAACTACATAGTCTCAATTTCGCCCTAATAAAGTCGTTTGTCTGTCTGTCTATCTGTCCCCCTCACTCGATACATCTACGTAAATGCTTCGTATTTCTATCGTATGACGTATGAGTATTGAGGCAATAATAGGAATCTCGAGTCTTAACAATGACATTTGTTGTCCAGGAAACTTATCGATAAAAGCGCGATATTTGGTCAAAATCTGTCACATATTCCTAAAAATATGAGTAATTTCGAATGGAAGACGTAAATCGACGATAAGAATAACAAACCTTGTACGTTCTTCTTTAAAATAGTCTAAGTACGGTTATTGTAAGTCAATGTTTTCTAATTTTAATTTGCAAAAGAGTGAAAGTCTGCACGTCGAAATGTCGTATTTTACATGTTTTCTTAAGGGAAACAGAAATGTTCTCCTGGAGTGGAACCCGGGTCTTTTTCGGGATTTTTTTGGCCATTGCCTTTTATGCGTGATTCGTGCATTCCTGCCAAATTTCAAACTCGCACCTACTAGGAAATTATCTTAAATCGCGTCTTAAGTGTAACTTCGAAAGTGTGTAGACAAGAAATGGCTAGATATTAATCCGTCATATGACGGGTAACATTAAAAATTATACCATACTGAAAACACTAAAATTGATTTTTAAAGCTTTATTCAAGAACTTCATGATAAAATGCATTTGGTGTAAAAAAAGCGGTCATTTTGAAGTAACTGGCCTTGCAAGTTTGAATGTTGCAAAAATATTTTATTTTTTCGGGTACTTTTGCTCTCGAAAGCGCCACATAGAGTTGACCATGTGAAAAGACCGGTTCATGGAGATAAAGTCCCACATGTTCAAATTTTTGACCCTGTGCCTTGTTTTTATATAATATTTATGTTAATATCGTAATAATAGATGACACTTCACTTCACCTTTCCTTAAATGCTTTAATTAGTTTATTCTAATTGATAACACTGAATACACTTCTTCTTGCCTGATTCTTTCAAGAAAAATAAGCTTTGGAAGATTGTAGTGATTTGATTAATTAATAACAAAACAATACAGATTGCATAGCAACTCACGCTAGTTTAAGCGTTAAAATCACAAAAATACGTACTTTTACGTATTTTTTAAAATTTTAAAGGGCAAGACTCAATAAAAGACCCCTTAAATAAAATAATATAGAATTTTGGTCGTCTTTTAGTTTTGTTGGAAGTTTCTAAGTTAATATTTAGGTATTTTAATGAACAGAAGAAAAATGTCTCCACGGTCAAAATCATTTTTTCCCGTGCTTTTAAATGGCAATACGAAAGGATATCTGGAGTCGAACCTAGGACATTTTTTGTAAAAGTAATAACATTTTCTAGTAGTTAACGTGGTCGTCTAAGAACGCACCAAATTTCATATCTCTAGCTGCTTCCAGTGCTGAGATATTGAAAGATTCTAAGAGCATTATACACAGAAAGAAGGAAAGACAGAATTGGAAAACTATATGTATGATATTCTTACGGTGATTTAATTTTATAAAATTTACGTTGATGATCCAAGCGTAAAATGGCGTCGTCCGCTATTATGAGGTTCCGTAAATGTACATGGTAAGCGATGCTGTTATTTTGTTGTTTATTAATCAATAGAGGATTCAGAAAGGAAAATATCATCTCTGTCCACATCCTGGTTACTGTGTAAGCAGCTAAAATTTAAACCCAATGAAAAACATCTGGAAGTTACAATTGCAATTAGATTTCTCTTTATTAAAGGCTAAAAAATGGACGCTCTTTTGTATTCAAGACTGATTTTAGCTTATTAATGCTCGATGCATCTCTTACTAGCAATTAAAACGTAATTTTTATTTTCAAACGTAGCAGGTTTTCAAAAGATTTTATATTGGTTCTAACTCTTTTGAAAATGTATATTAAGAACATTCTCAGATTGTTCCAATATTCATTAAAGAGGAAAATAAACTTTCTTTGAGCCGGAAATAAGCTATTTTCCCGAGATCTTTATACTTTCTCCTTTGCTTTGAGGCTATGTGTGCAAAATTTAAGCGCAGCTCTATTTCAAACGGTCTGGAAAAAGTACGACTGTTGGACGTACGATTCGAATTTATTCTAACCGAGAGGCACGTCATTCGCTACTTTGCAATGATTTTTCTCAAAAAATTATAATGAAACGTTCAACTACGATAAATAAATCCAGCAAATAACTCATTGTTAATAAGAATAACATCTCTCTATATTATACAATCGTAATGGTCATCATGATGCGTAACACTCTAATTCTGTGAATAACACTATTAGAAATAAACTTAGAAGCTTGAAATTTCTAAGTATTTCAGTGTTGATGAATATTTACGTTATGACTAACAAAATTCCGAAAAAGGTCACGGATTCGACTTCAGGGGATGAATGCTGTTCTCCATAAGATAACACGTAAAAGTCACCTTTTTGGTTTAAAGGCTTTCATTCTTTTACTCTTTAAAATATTTTAAAATTAAGTCATTGACACTAAATTTGCGCTAAAACACTCCAAAATGAATGAGGATTCTTATTCGTACGGTCGAATACGCAATACTACTTGAATTCGCTCATATTTCGAATTTATACTCCAGTTTTGGTAAATTTTTTAACCTTTCAATAATAAGATTCCATGGTTACCGGTATTGCTGTCCTCGGTAATTTCCGTGCGTATGCATTTAAATAAAGGCTTAAAATCGAAAATAAGATTAAAACTTGCTCTAAATGACCGAAGATATGAATTTAATGCAAATAAATCGAAAGCAGTATTCATGTTATTTATACTTTTATCTATATTACTAAAATCCTATTTCTGGTTGTCTCTCTCTCTCTCTCTCTCTCTCTCCCTCTTTCTCCCTTTAACGTTCTGTACCTCAGACATTTTCCGGGAATTTCAGCCCTCTAAATTTATTTTTTATCGAGTTATTCAACTAATTTTCTTAATTTGTTATAAAAAACCAAACATACATACCTTATAAAATATATTCATTAAACTCATATTCAAAACATATTCCCGTTAAACTAATCTAAATCCAATGGGTACATGGTAGAAACGAAGAAACAGCGAGCAAATGGGGAGGGGGGAGGGGGGGGAGGGGTTGGCGAGCGTCAGTGAGCAGGGGGCTTGCCCCCTAGTTTGAAATATTTGCATTATACCAGCGCCATTTCCCGTGAAATGTAACAAAATATTAAGTTAGAATATAATGTAAATAAAAAACTAATGAAACCAGCTTTTATATGCCCGGAAAGGAAACAATAAATATAAAATTCACATAATTGAGTGTTTCAGCAAGTACAAATAGCTTTGGGCAAATAAATGTTCTGTGTAAAAGAAATATTAATGAATTAAGATTTATTCGCTAAACATTGCGCTACACAACATTTATATGCGAAAGCTATTTTTACTTTATGTAACATTCATTTATGTGAATTTCAGATATTTTTTTGCGCACCAAAACGCGATTTCATTAAACTTACGTATATTTAATTTTTTCTTTTTAATCAAAGATTAAAAATATACTCAGTTTTCACAGAAAATACCCTCAAAGACCTTCATAAATTCGTCAAATTTAATCTCTGAATCTGACTTCATTAAAGCGATATCAATGAATAATTGAATCTTTGTTCATTTTCGTTACCATTTAATAATGTATCTAGGTACTGTTTAAATTTTTAAATAGCTGCGAAACTTATTGAACATGTAGACAGATGCGACGCGAATTCATAATCCCAGTCAATCATATTCAATTACGCGAAACCGTCAACAACGCAAATCTCTTGACGACGAAGGATTTTCGCGGCAAATTTTTGCGTTAAAAGCTAATTCGTGATCTGATTCGAAGCGTATAAAAAAATATACGGCAGAGAAATGAAGTTTCGTTATTTCAGTCTTTATTTTATTCTAGTCCCGAATTCCTATGACGATTATAAGTAACTTTAATATGCAAATGGCTAGTATGCTACACTTAGGCGCACGTTAATGAAATTGAGAAAAAGAAATCTCCTGGAATTGAACCCAAGATCTTATGATAGAGGACGATTTGCGAAAAATGTGCAAGAGGTAGATCTCAGTATATCGCGAAAAAAATCGTAGAAACCGTTATTTCGGTAATGGTCTCCCCGAATGCTTCCCAGACAAGGTAGCGTTCCAGACAAACGTATAAACAAACAGACCAAGGTTAATACTATAATGAATAAATAACAATTAAAATAATAAATAATTAACACCACCGCAATCTTGACACAATTTGAAGGAATTTTGAAACATCGAAAAATGCCTCACTTGAATTAAAATTTGGATGACTATCCAAGATAAAATTTCTCATACGGAAAATGTTCTTTTAAGCAACGACGTTTTTAATTTTGTATAAATAAACAGCATTTTATTTTTTAAAACGGATATTTCACCAAAAAATTATAGATCTCGTCTTATGACGGGAAACAAATCCAAAAATGTGTCAACAATTGAAAAATCAAGTACTTACATGAGTTGTCTTCAATAATCATAACTTGTTATTGCTGTTCAACATATCCAAAGTAAGTTATTCTTTCCATTTTTGGTGTTTAAGAGCTTATTCTTGATCATTATGGATAATTACATTTTTTTTCTCCCCGAGAAAGCATTGGATTCGGCCAGACACTTGATCATATTAAGGTAACAGGTAAATGTTTCTGGAATAGAGCCCACCTTACGGAAATTTACTTTAGTCTTCAGTTACACGGAATTTCAGTTTCTAATTTCATCGATAATCGCCTGATAAAAACGTAACGGGAAGGAAATTTGAAATTATATGCATGTACAAGTAATGAATGAATTATGAGAGACAAGCCATATACGTTTTAAGAAATCATAATTTACCCAAACTGATATCACAACATGATCATATAAAATCAAATATTGGTTTTTTATAATTTTTAATGCAACCTACCCATTAACCATTTCTTCTGGTGAATGGATGGCCACGTCCATATAATTAAGGCAAGGGCGTACAGAAAAATCTGCTCCCGCAGCGAATAATACCGGGTCCCTATGAACGCCTTCGTAAGGTCAATCAAATCGGTATAAAAACTTGACTACACCACCTAACACATTATTCCGATTAAAATGACACATTCCTCTTGTTTCTACGTGCTGTAGTTACTGAGTTATAAAAGGCAATGCAGTGTAAGGACTACATAACGATATCTCTACTGTCACACACTTCGAAGATCATCACGAGGATTCTTAATAAAAGACTAGAGAAAAAGGCCGAAGAAATGCTAGGGGAAGATCAATTCGGCTTCAGAAAAGAACGAGGAATCAGAGATGCTTTCGGTGTAGTGAGAATCATATCAGAAAGGGCAATAGAGTACAGTCAAGATTGCTGCATATGTTTCGTCGACTGGCAGAAGGTATTTGATAGAGTAAATTGGTTACTGCTGATGAGGATATTAAAGGATATAGGTGTAGACTGGAAAGACAGGAGACTGATCAGGAATCTATATGTGAATCAAGTTTGAAAGGTCAGGTTGGAGAATACGGACACCAGCGTGTAACGAGTGTGGTTATGGTCACCTTAGTCGCCAAATTTGAATTTGGCGGTGACCAAAGGTAGCGCCACTGTTCCCGAAGGATAACGGGAGTGGCGGACGGGAAGAGGAGAGAAGGACTTCGAGGAGAACCCTTAGCCGAGGAAGGCTCAAGGATTGGGTAGAGAACCCCGGAGGGGAGAAGGTCGTGGAATTCGGAGAGCACCGGGGGCAGAGATAGCCCGGAGAGGCTCGAGTGTGGAACGGTGGAGCTTGGTGAAGAGAAAAGCTGGTGGAGAGCTAGCGATCGGCGGCTCAAGAGGCAGCGTCTTTCCCATTTTTGTGTTAAATCTGGTTTGCTTGTTGTTTTTGGTTGCTATTAAAAACCTTGTTCTGATTATACCCACGCCCATTATTTTTTTGTGATTCAAGAACGTTACATGGCGCCCAACGTGGGGCCCGATCGAGGCTTGGTGTCAGTTTTAGGTTAGCTTGTCGCTACTTCCAAACCCATTGTCATCCTGTCCAAGGTCCACCCTGATACCTGTAGCTAAATGCCCCGACGGACCTCGGGGAGAGAAGAGTTTGATCCCTTTTCCTATCCCGTTGTTTAGGTATAGATTAGGTTAAGCGTATGGAGGTGCCTGCAGGAACGAGCTGGATTAATGATCTCTCAAAAGACGAGATCATACTATCGTGCCACCGTCTTCGATTGGGCGATTCTGGGACATTAGATGAGCTCCGGAGACGGTTAAGACACCACGTTATGGAAATGGCGGCGGAGGAGACTGCAATCGACGGCGATATGCCTACAGGTATGGGTCCGGCTACGTCGTTTTCGACGGACGCCTTATCTCACTTAATGCAGGCTTTAGCTGGCCTCTCCACTCGAGGGGCTTACTCCCGCGAGATACGTATTAGACAACTCGCGAACGATCTTTGTCGTTGGAATTTAAGGTTTAATGGTCGTGAAGGTGAAAGCGTTGCTCTTTATCTAGAACAAGCCGATACATTTAAAGAGTGTAAGGGAGTATCGGATGAGGAAATGTGGGACCTAGTTCCAGAAATGCTTGGGGAAAAGGAAATTCAATGGTTTCGCGCGAATAGGTTTAGTATTTCATGCTGGAATGATTTCAGGGCAGGGATTAGACGAACGTATCTCCCTGTCGGATATGATATTCGCCTAAAGAAAGATATGTTCAGACGCACGCAAGGAGAATATGAGCGTCTGAATGGATTCATCACCGTGCTAAGAGCGATGAACGCTAGATTAGAAAGACCTTTAGCCGAGGGGGATCTTTTATCGTTAACTTTAGACAATCTTCACCCTTATTATTTAGAAAAAATCGTACCGCAGGAAATTCATAGTTTCGCGGACCTCGCCCGTGTTGGGGGCGAAGTTGAGAGCCGGCGAGAGCGGTGTAAGTTATATCGCCCTCCTCCACCGCCGGAAGAAATGATTGACCGCGAATTTAGCTATTTTTCCGTATCGGGCCGCAAGAACCTTCGAGAAGGTGGTGCCGTGAGTGAACGCCTCGGTCGCGAATCATGTTGGAAATGTGGTCAAAAGGGTCATTTTTCTCGCCAATGTACGTCTTAACGCAGGCCGACACAGGAGGAGAGCCGAATGACTGCTGCGACGGCGGATTTGGCACGAGAGAGTCTCCCTTTGGTTGACGAGCGCGGAATTGGCGATCGCTTCCCATCGTCCAGAAGTGATGAGTGGCAAAGGTGGGTAGTAACGGTACGAAAATTTATGAACCCAACTAAGCAAAAGTGCACCTTTGACCGACCCATTGACAGATTTTTTGTGCCAGTTAAAGTCGAAGGGCACAATGTAAGGGCCCTTTTAGACACAGGAGCTTCTATATCTCTAATTAGTAGGGAGATGGCATCCCTGCTTAAGGAATCATGTGAGCCCGAAGGTCTTACTGCAGTCAACCGAGTCGAGGTCGCGGACGGTCGGTTGGTAGAATTGGGCCCATCTGCGATAGCGGTCATACAGATCGGGAAATTCTTATGGGAGGGCCACTTTCACGTTTTACCTGGTCTGGCTAGCCCTATGTTACTCGGAGCAAGTTTTTTTTCTCAATGTAACCCAATATTAAATTTCGAACAAAAATTAATGTCTTTTCCTAATGGATCTTCCGTACCGCTTTTGACTAAAGATAGCGTTTCGCTTAGTGCCGGAATAACGACAGAGGTCGGCTCGGGCATTACAGGGGAAGGAGATCAGCTGGAAAACTTCGACGAGTTTTTAGACAGAGAAATTCAATTGTTCAAGCAAGTCAGGGGAAAGACTAATTTAATCCGCCATTGCATAGACACAGGTGACGCGACCCCTATCAAGCAAAGGTATTACCCAGTTTCTCCGAGAATACAGGAGGAAATTAACTCTCAAGTAGACGAGATGCTCGAAAATGGGGTAATAGAACCGTCAAAGAGCCCGTGGTCATCGCCTATTATATTGGTTCCGAAGAAAGACGGCAGCCGAAGGTTCGTGGTAGACTTCCGTAAAGTGAATGCCGTCAGCCGAAAGGACGCATATCCGCTACCATTCATATCCGCAATCTTAGACAAATTAAAGTGCTAGGTTTGTTAGCACCATAGATTTGGAAAAGGGATTCTGGCAAGTGGAATTAGACCCCGGCAGTAGAGATAAAACGGCTTTCACCGTGCCGGGAAAGGGGCTTTCCCAATTCTGCGTGATGCCATTTGGACTGCTTAGCGCGGGAGCTACTTTTCAACGGTTAATGGACTGCCTTATTGGACCCGAACTCGAGCCATATTGTTTTACGTATTTGGATGATATTATAATCGCGAGTGAAACGTATCAGGAGCACTTAAAATTGCTCCGCAAGACTTTCACCTTGTTGCGAGAGGCCGGATTAAAAATAAATCGTGACAAATGTAACTTTTTAAAACAGAAAATTAAGTTTCTAGGCTATATAGTGGGAAACGGAGAATTAGAGGCCGACCCTGAAAGGGTTGAGGCCGTTAAGAATTACCCTACACCCAGGAACGTTTCGGATCTAAAACGATTTTTAGGATTCGTCAGCTGGTATAGGAGATTCGTTCCTAGATTCGCGTCGGTGGCCGAGCCATTAACAAGCTTGTTAAGAAAACGGTCGGTATGGAAATGGCACGAAGATCAAGTGATTGCCTTTAATAAATTGAAAGAATGTTTGACAAAGGCGCCAATTCTAAGCTGCCCAGACTTCGGTATTCCATTCGTCATACAATGTGACGCATCAGAGGTGGGGATCGGCGCCGTTTTGTGCCAAGAAACCCGAGATGGCGAGAAAGCAATTGCGTACGCTTCCCGTACCTTGAATATTGCTGAGCGGAATTATAGCGTTACGGAGCGGGGGTGCCTCGCCGTTCTATTCGCGATAAACAAGTTTAAATGTTATGTTGAGGGTTATCGCTTTAAAGTAATAACCGACCACGCGTCGCTGGTTTGGCTTTTCAATATGAAAAATCCCAAGGGTCGTCTCGCGAGATGGATAACACAACTGCAGCAGTTCAATTTCGAAGTTATTCATCGCAAAGGGGAATACCACGTAGTCCCAGACGCCCTCTCGAGAATATATTTTGTGGGAACGCCAGAATGGCAAGGTATAAAAATTACGGATCCATGGTACCTAGAAACTTATAAAGGGGTCGAAAGCCGTCCTGAATATTTTAAGCAATACGTCCTCGTGGACAACCAGCTATACCGACTTGGGGACAAGAATGCTGGTGGTGACTCGCAGGTTAAGTTGGTGGTGCCTAGAGAACAGCGTGAAGCACTTCTAACAAAGAACCACGATAGTCCGTGTGCTGGGCATTTAGGTTTCTATAAAACTTTCCACCGTCTACGTAGGTTTTATTTCTGGCCGTCTTTGAGGAAGGACGTTTTGCGTTACGTAAAATCTTGTAAAAACTGCCAGCAGTATAAAGTAGAACAATCCTCTCCAGCCGGGAAAATGCGTCCAAAGGAGATGGTAGCACCGTGGTCGGTGGTGGCGGCCGTTATAATTGGACCCTTACCGAGGTCGAAGTCCGGAAAACGTTACGCGTTAATATTTATAGATATCGCCACTCGTTGGCCAATTGCTATTCCATTAAAATCCATAAGGGCAGAGGATGTAAGAAAACATTTAATGGATAGTATAATAAGCCAGTGGGGATGCCCGGAGATCTTATTGACAGATAATGGGCCCCAGTTCAGGTCAAGAATCCTTCAACGGGCTTGCGACACATATCAAATTCAGCTCACGTATATAGCCCCATACCATCCAACGGCTAATCCGGCGGAGAGATGCATCCGAACCCTAAAGACGATGTTAGCAATGTACTGCCAAGACTCGCAAAGAACCTGGGACGAAAATATTTCCAATATTATTTTCGCCTTAAGAACTGCGCGCAATGAATCCACCGGATTCTCTCCCGCATCACTTAATCTTGGTCGGGAATTGCGAGGGCCCAATGAATCCTTCGGCAATTTGGGACACGGAGATAGGGTGCCATTCCAGCCAAACGAGTACCATCAT
The DNA here is from genome assembly GCA_036926305.1 of Uropetala carovei. Classification (NCBI taxonomy): domain Eukaryota; kingdom Metazoa; phylum Arthropoda; class Insecta; order Odonata; family Petaluridae; genus Uropetala; species Uropetala carovei. Next base: position 1,440,751 of record JAXCHB010000193.1, read on the forward strand.
TCTCTGAGGACGAAGCTCGATAAATTCCATGCGTCGGCTAGTAACTTAATGAGAAGGGCGAGTGAGCGCCAAACTCGGTATTTTAACCTACGTAGGAGGGATGTGACCTTTAGGCCTGGAGATTTGGTTTGGAAAAGGAACCACGTCCTGTCCGACGCGGGGAAGCATCGGACTGCTAAGCTGGAGCCGAAATTTATCGGCCCTTTTAAAATCCTTAAAAAGGCGTCGCCAACGGTCTACGAGTTAGAAAATCTGAGAGGCCGGGCGGCGGGGATGGTTCACGTCGAAGACCTTCGCCCTTACACCTGTTAATCGCCTTTTCGTTTCAGGGGAGGAGCTGTGTAACGAGTGTGGTTATGGTCACCTTAGTCGCCAAATTTGAATTTGGCGGTGACCAAAGGTAGCGCCACTGTTCCCGAAGGATAACGGGAGTGGCGGACGGGAAGAGGAGAGAAGGACTTCGAGGAGAACCCTTAGCCGAGGAAGGCTCAAGGATTGGGTAGAGAACCCCGGAGGGGAGAAGGTCGTGGAATTCGGAGAGCACCGGGGGCAGAGATAGCCCGGAGAGGCTCGAGTGTGGAACGGTGGAGCTTGGTGAAGAGAAAAGCTGGTGGAGAGCTAGCGATCGGCGGCTCAAGAGGCAGCGTCTTTCCTATTTTTGTGTTAAATCTGGTTTGCTTGTTGTTTTTGGTTGCTATTAAAAACCTTGTTCTGATTATACCCACGCCCATTATTTTTTTGTGATTCAAGAACGTTACAAGCGGAGTACATATCGGTAGAGGAGTAAGACAGGGCTGCTGTCTATCGCCGATTCTATTCAATATATATGGAGAGAGACTAATGCAGGAAGCGTTAGAAGGCACGGGAGATTTCAAAATCGGAGGAAGGATTATAAGAACAGTGAAATACGCGGATGATCAAGTACTTCTAGCAAGAAAGGAAAAGGAACTCCAGAAAATGATAAATAGGCTAGTGATAACAGGTAGAAAATACGGTATGGAAATTAATACAGAAAAATCCAAGGTTATGCGAATATCAAGTAAAGAAGAAGAAAATTTGAACATAAGTATTGGAGGAAAGCCATTAGAACAAGTTTCAGATTATAAATACCTTGGAAGCATCATAACGAGAAAAGCAAAATGTACAGATGAAATCAGGACTAGAATAACAAAAGCCGCTTTCAGAAGAAAGAAACTCCTGCTAACGGGAAATATAAAGCAGGAAATCCTCAAAGAGGTTGATAAAATGCTATGTATGGAGTATAGCTTTGTACGGAGCAGAAACATGGACGCTAAGGAAAAATGATATTAAATACTTGGAAAGCTTCGAAATGTGGACATGGAGAAGAATGCTGAAGATAAAATGGACAGATATGGTGAAAAATGAGGAAGTACTACGAAGAATAGGAGAGAAGCGAACGATTATACAGATTATCAGGAAGAGGAAGGCGAACTGGATTGGGCATTACCTGAGGAGAGAGTGCATGATTAAAGAAGTGCTAGAAGGAAAACTGGATAGAAAAAGAGAAAGAGGTAGGAAAAGGTTTCAGCTAGTAGACGACTTGAAAGGTAAAGAGAGCTATCAAGATATGAAGAAAACTGCGGAAAATAGGAGTATATGGAGAACCAAGTTTAACCTAGAATAATCACGGACGTGTCAACGGACAGACTACCTATGATGATGATATATATATATATATATATATATATATATAATGTAAACTGATAAAAAGGGAATATTATTTTTGTAATATATACTTATATATATTTTTACTTTCTCATATACGAAGCGTATTGAGAAAGCATTGTTATCAGTAAAAAATTGACTTCGAGATTTTTACGGAAATATACGTTTTAGGTGTCGCTGAATCCGAAAAAGTGGTTTTCGCAATGCCTTCTGTTACTGTCTCTACAGCCTAAACGGTAGAGCGAAAATAAAGGAAATCTCGTAATAAGCATTTTATCATACAGAGTAGAAGCTAGGAAGAAATGGTTGACGTTTCTCAATAATTAATGGAAGTTTATTCTACGCATTTTTAAGAACAATTTCATTTTCTCAAAAACGGCTTTAACGATTTTGATCAAATTTCCTACAATTACTTGAGTTTACGTCTTCAATAATACTACATATTTCATTTTTCTCAAAGACTAAATAGAAAGCTAGTTTATCCTTGGGCTACTTTAATAAAAATTGGTTTTTCGAAAAAACGGCTAATACGATTTTCATCAAACTTCACATAGTTATTTAAGTTGATGTTTATAGTGATTCTACATAGTTCATATTTTTCAAAAGATAAGTAACGGCGCATTAGTATATGAGAAAGTTTGTGCAATGTATACTGTACCGATTTTTTAAATTTGCTCTTTTATTAAAGCGCAATTCACAAATAACCTCATATTTACATAAAAATACGAGTTATACATGTACATAAATTCATCTATTTAACTTATCGGCATGTTTATAAATGTTCATTAAATATTTTAATTTGTGTTTGGTAACGGCTATGAATAATTTTATTACAAAGTTCGCCTTAGCTTTTCCCCGTCCTTTTTTGCGAGTCTATGCATGTGTTTTATGGAAAATACAAATTAGCCATAACCCTATAACCATGCCCTTTAAAAACATAAAATATCGAAACGTTATATGGAATTCTTGCGCCCTCCTTCTCTTATCAGCGGAAAATCCCTTCGCAGTTTTATTGCAGCCGAACTACTCGTGAGTGCAGGGAGATATGGGACCCCATTGGCTGACGTATCTCTCAAAATTTCTACCGAGCCCTAAAAGCCTCCCTTTTCTCGCTTCACGCCCTTGCCCCCACCCCCCCCCTCTCCATCCTCCCCCTCCCTTCCCCCTCCTCCTCCATCATAAATCCACGGAAAAGGAAAACACGAAGTCAATTACATTGTAAGAGGGAAGGGGTTTAAAAGGCAAACGCACTGGAAAGAATTACTAGGAGTGTGCTCCCAATGTTAAAGCTGGATGACGGGTTAGGCGGAAAACGAGGTAAAGAGAGAGAGAGAGAAAGAGGAGAAGAGGGGAAGAAAGATAGGTTGTAGAGGAGAAAGAATAGAGGTGATAGAGAGAGGGGGAAGGAGAGAGGGGATAGAGAATGCGCTAGAGGAAGAAAGAGAGGAGAGGGTGTGTGCATCAGAAGAGGAGGAGGAGAGAAAAGGGGTTTAAGGTGGCGGTGTGGGACCAAGGAAGAGCGGGCGTCGCCTCGCGTTCAACCTAAATCCTTTGGGATTACCGCGCAGCACCCTGGACTCGCAGTATTAATTAGCGGCTTCATCCGGAGAGACTATGAGTTATGCGTGAGAGAGGAGAGAAAGGGAGTGTAGTGGAGAGAGTGATAGAGGGAGAGAAATAAAATAAGTGGAGGGAGAGATAGATAGAGAGAGAGAAAGAGATAGAGAGAGAGATTCTGAGAAGGTATTTTCTGCTGAGGGAAGAGACAGAAGAGGACTGAGATAAAAAAGAAGAGAGAGAGATGAATGAAAGAGGGGGAAGGAGAAAGAGCAAGTTGCAGGAAAGAAGGACAGAATAGGAGAGGATTAATGATATGAAAGGAGAGGAAGGTAAGAAGAGGCAGTATGAAGGTGGAGGGGGAAATAAATTGGAGAGAGTAGGATGGGAAGGGTGGAAGGAGAGGAGATAAAGGGAAGGATATAATTGTAGGACGGTGCGAAGGAGGATGAGAATCGGGAGAAGGAGTCCTCACCTGGGAAAGGAAGAGAGGGTTGATGCGGACGAGAGTTCGAAGGCAAGCCGTGTATCCCGATGGAAATGAAGCAGGGGCGATTCTTTTCAGTGGACTGCGGCGAAAGGGTAGGGAAATTGGAGCGGATTGGAGGTGGAGCGCGCCTTGTCACGCCGGACAGCTGGAAATTGAGAGAAGAGGCCGGGAGGGAAATTAGGGATAGAGATAGGGGGGAGGGGGGTTAGAGATGAGAGAAGGTCCCTTAATAAAGCCCTATACAGGCACGCGCCATTCCACTAACGCAGCCATACAAGAGAGGGAATTTCGTTTATAACTGCGGTGTAATGTTGCACTACATGCTCGGGAACATCAAATCCTCCCTCATTCCATTCAGTTACACTTCCGCTACATCCTCCCGTACGCTCTTATGCCCCGCACGGCGGACGCACGCTCTCTCTCGCTCTGTTTCTGCGGGGGTGTTTCCACGTAAGCATGTAAGTCTAGCGGCGGAAGGGGGCGATAGAAAGTGGGGAGAGGAGGGGGCAAATGGAGGAAGGGGTGAACTGAGTGAGAAATGGGAGGACACGGAGAATAAGCCAAGGATGGAGGGAGAGAGAGGAAAAGAGGGCGAGAATGTGTAGGGTCTGGAAGGGGTCCGAGTCGTAGGGCTGAAGTGGAGGAAGAGAATGGTGTCTCAAGTCGCGCTTCGTATTTCAGCCATGAAACCGTGAGACTCCTGACACGGACTCCTCCTCCTCCTCCTCTTGACTCGTCCGCACTACCTCTCCCTCCTTTTTCTCTCTCCCTTTATCTCCACTAATCTCCGAAGTAAAACATACAAAATATAAATTCCAAAGAACCGCTACAGAATCGGGGATCACATTCCAACGATTTTGGACTGGAATTATTTCTAAACTACTGCAAATTCTCGTCAAAAAAATAGACGGGGTATCAAATTTAACGTATTTAACTATTTTTTGATAGTTTTTTTTAAACAGAAAGACAATAATTCTTTTTTTAATGAAAGAATTGCTAAAATGAAAATGTTCATCTATTAACCATATTTAACAAATACCGTTAAAATTTCTGTGTTACTCCCCCTTTTCTCTCTATGCTTTATTTTCTGCTATTAAAGTATTAACAAATATATTTCTTGATTTAATAATATATTTTTGAACTGAAATGTTTACTTAGACCTTCTAAAGTAGGTTTAGGCGGGTTTTTCCCGCCAACATTCTCGTGGGTTTTTTTCGTGCAAATGGATTTTTAGCGCATATAATGGTTTTTACAACCAAACGTAAATCCTTTCCATTGTCCTGTATATTTAAGTATTCAGTCTTATTGATTTACTCGTTATGCTACTTTTAATTGAATTGTATTTACTTAAAATTTTTATGTTCAGTTATATGATATTCTGTAATAATGACGAAGAGTTTTAGGGGTAAGAAAGGTTACCAGTCTTCACCTTGCCAAAATAAAATCAAACATCTACCCTCTTGCCCTCTTATTCTCTCTCACTCGGCGGAAGTATGGTGCTCTGAAGGATGGCAAGCAGGCCCGCGGCGGCCATATTTGCTGCCCGGGTACAAGCAGTTTATGTCGCCCATTACGGGCTTTTCGATTTTTAGATTAAAAGTTGTATTTTATTTAAGAAATAAATTGTGTAAAACACATTACGCAAACTTTCTCGTATACGAATAATCTCGATATATTAAAAAGTACTTTATTATAGAAGGCGGTCTATCACATGATTTTACACACACAGCGGAAGGTAAAGGACATTTGTACGTTTGTAAAAACACAAAATTAAGATATATTCTTGCTTCCGCCCGTGAATTGCCGCTCCTAATAAGTTGCCGCCCGGATGCGGTGCACCCCTTGCACCTATAGGCCGTAATCCGGCGAGAGTTTGAAGCTCTAAAGTTAGACAAATGCCTCGAAATTTGGCTGGAGTGTCCTGTGCGAAAGCATAAGGTAAAAATCTGAAAACATTGAAATGTAGAGTTTTTATGAAGTAATTCGTTTCACAATATAAAAAGTTTCCCGAATTTTCATGAAATTTGGTATTAAGGACTTTTGGACAAAGGCGATAAGAAAATGGCATAAAATGCTCACGTAACCCAATCAGGAGTGCCACCCTATTAGAAAAGAACTAAATTTATTAAAAATTCAAATGCGCATTTTGGCTATAAAGCAGCCCTCTTCAGTGGCAATTCACCGAAAGTAGGTTATAAAATACGAAATATGGCACTTTCTATATTAACAAGAAGTAAAAAGAAATGGCTTATTAAGAAAAATAAAATATTTGTACGGATAAAAAATTTAAAAAAAGAATCTTATAATGAGGAAAACACGAACCTCATCGGGGCCGATTGAAGGGCAATTTTACAGTATTTGCTAGCAGCGTGCCGAAGAAAAACTGCAAAATTCGGTGGCCGCGGAAATGAACAGAGATTCGAGCGCCGTTTCAATTAAAAGCGAGCGAAAGGGCGAGGAAACAAAAGACGAAGGGAAGAATTGATCGGAAGAATTCCTTCGTCTCGGTTCCTTCGAAACACAAGTACGCACGCGTGACATCCACATGTCCTCCAAAGGACCTTCTTATTCTGGTGCATCGGCCGAAATCATGGATCCCTTCCACCTCGCTCTCGCATTCTTCTCCATCGTGGGGCGGAGTCGCTCGCGCTACAGCGCCACTTGGATTGTGGCGGCGAGGTGAGTAATTTCAGATTTAAAGGAAATTTTCTGCATCGGGACTCGACAAGAACAGCGAATGCACTTGCTCTTATCTTCAAAAGCAAGAATCGTACAGACCGACAATAGTATCATCGCGCATTGACTGTCTCCCATTCCAGAGTTCCCCGAAGGTCTCATGGAATCTCCCCTCTTCACATAAAACCTTTGAAAAAATTACTTTTATACTTTCGATTCAAACTCAAAAATTCCGGAGCAGTCTAATTTTGTTTTAATTTTGATATTCTTTCTTACGCATCCTTTTGACAATTTAAATCGTTTATCGAGCTGTAACTGGCTTTGAAGTCTCTTAAATTGTTGCAAAAATAATCAATACTTAGAAAATACAAGGGAGATAACTTTTACATGGTGGTTAAACGGGATAATTTCTACAGGACCACACTTGCAGCAACAATCTAAACTCGCGGCACCATGAACACCGATGAAAACTTTATTATTTCATCCCCGTATCACCTTCCCCCATTGTCCGTTTCCTAGGATACCACGCGTAATGCTCCCGCCAACCTAAATGGCGACGCATGCCCACATCTTTCTCTCTAATTCCCTCTCATGGTCCATCTCTCTCTCTCTCTCTCTGCACATTTTCCTCTCTCTCTCTCTCTCTATCCGTTCATATCTTTCTGTTTCACCTCTTTCGAAGCAAGCACAGGCATCCTTGGGGCCTACAGAGTAGAGTCATGCGGAGGAAGGGATTTGCGATTCTTCGCAAATAGTCGCCGGCGTGAAGCACGTCTGCCACCTCGATCGGAATTCCTGTCGTATGCGTTCTCAAACAGAGAGAAGGAAAGATAGAGAGAAAAGGGGAGAGAGAGAGAGACGTGGGTAAGGAACACTTGGCGCGCGGGAAGGAAGACCGCCTCTCCGCTCCGCTGCTCCCTCAGCACTCGACTGTGCGCATAACCCGGGGAAGCGTGGGAAGAAGGGCGGACTCAAATAGTGCAGAAAGAGGCGGGATGAGAGGGACAAAAGGAAAAAACGCTTTGAAGGACCTCTGGTGGAAGAGAAGTAGTCATTAACCCTCTAAGGCGATCTTTCGCGCGCGGGGTCAGCGAGATCATTCCTCGCGAGCAGTCCATTTCAGAACTTAGCATTCTGCGTTACGCCTTAAATCCTTCCGCTAGATGAGGAACGGGTCTACGCATGGCCGCAACGGTGTCATCGAATAGTCAGAAAATAAAAATAATCTGGAATCCTCCGCGTGATCAACCCGTCACGGAGGGTGACTCGTGAACTCGGGTGGGTAACGCAGTACCACTCCTGATAAGAGCGCCTTTTGTTTCGGAAAGCATTCCTCTTTCGTTCGAAGAGCAAAGGAGAGTCCAACGGCCGATTCTAAAGACTAGTGGACCTCATAAAATATGCTAATATTTTCCCATGCAACTGAGTGAAAAATAAAGACGAAATTACTTCAGAATTGGCAACAGGTAATTCTTTATCGCATTTGATGCTCCGATGCCTTTTTATTTGCGTCGAGATAATTCCGTGTCGATATGGATTAAGTCGATTCTTCATAAGAGTACTCGCGATAATAATTGGGTAAACCTTTCAGTGTTCTAGCGACTTACCCCAGAGCTGCATGACGCAAAATGGGACCACACCCTTTAGGTACTCTTCTGTAGTTAATCAAAGGATATATTTGGGAGAACTTGTGATCCTTAATGGATCTCAATGAAAAACATTTTCGTTAACGAGTTCGATATTTCAACCACTGCTTATGTTTAACGACTGTTTAAATTAATTACAATTGTTGAACATAGTTATCATCATGTAGATATTTTAATCTTTTCTTTTTGCTTGCGTGATAGAGCGAATGCTCTTTTGTTATATAATAACTTAAATTGTAACGCTTCCGCTATTTTAGAATTCTGGAAAAAGTGAACTTACAAATATACATAATTCGTTGTAGAACTTCTAAATACATGTGAACTGGACGTGTTTAAAAGATTTCAGACCATATGTCTCATATTTAATGGTAATATCTGGAAAAACCATTTCTGATATCAGTCGGGAAGGAAATAGTTAATATTTTGCCACAAATAACGGTTCCTTTGCTAATTACTTCAAATATTAAAGCATAGTTTGCTCCATTACGTGAAATAATGGCATCCGTGTAAAAGTTCTTCAACTTATAAAGCGTGTCTGGGACAAAATTTGAAGCTGATGGGGAAATAAATAGATCGTTGCGAGATGTGCTGCTTTTAAATGTATATAACTAAAAAGATATTTCTGAAAATATATCTTCCAAACACACTGGAGTTTTTCTTTAAAGAACGCAGACTCAAGTGGTACACTATTATCTTCTATCAGAATTCCTGATCATTCTAGGTCTCATAGCGCTAAATTAGGAGCAAAAGAAAATAACCTCGATAATTTGAACGTTCGTATACAAAATGCGTTACATCGAAGTAAATCAATTCCCTGGTAAATATGTACTTATCATTGTATTGCCATTTTAAAATGTAGTCATTTTTCAAATTACATATTTAAATGAAAAATACTTGAACTGATATACGTTTACCTAAACAAATTATACATAAGATTTTCGAAGAGTACCGAAAAATACTGCTATTTACACCTCGATCTTATTTATTTTATTACGGCTAACTCATAAACAGAAGGATAACAGGTAGGATTCGCACGTGAGATTCCATTAATGGGAGCCAATAGCAATTTGGAAATCTCACAGAATTCGGTTATATTATAACTCCAAAATACTATACATAGGCTTCATTTTTTAAAAAATGATTGGCGCCAAAACTATTAATTGGTAGTAAGAAGAGACGATACGAACACCTAGTCTTATCAAATCCAGTCAGTCTATAAACCGGATGACTTTTGATTCCGGCTTAAAGTAGGTACAAGGTAATTACGCACGTTCTGATTACACGGTGAGCAAATGTTTTAAATTAAATACAATCAAAGACACAAAATTATATTATTTTAAAAATAAGAAAATGTGCGCATCGAATCTATTGCTGAAAGAAGTTCTAAGAAAAAATCTGGAAGATTTTATTAAAGCTATATTGAATAATAGCCTTCATTGGTAAATCAAACCACCCACCGGGGCCTAAGAAAAAGCTTTCAGAAAAATAACGTTTCTGTACTCTGATCAAACCAACCCTGTCGAATCCAGCTTATCGGTGTCATGCAATGCGACTTTGAAGCACAGTATGCCGTACTCAACGACGTCGAAGCAGCTCATTATCGCACGTCAAATGGAAATTAGAGGACAAGTGCATTTCGCTTCCCGTGATCCTCTTAGCGCGGTTGCTACGGTCGCAAGTTTCTATCGAAATATCGCGCGCGTTCCTTGATAAGCAGATCGATAAGATCCTTCCAAATCTCGGACGCCACTTCTCTCTCTCAGTCAATCGCACGTCTCTCTCCTCTGCATATTCTCGAATCCGTTGCCATCGCCTCGAGCGCTTCCCCTCATTCAGGGCGTATTGATAATCCTCGCTCCCAATCGGATATGCTAAGCAACGATTCTCCATAACCCTTAAAATAAAAAAAGGAGCTCGTTCTAAAAAGAAAAGAAAACACTCTCAATACGGAAGTACTCGCCCGTATTTTTTGGAAATTGTATCTCGTATATTATTTCGAGGGAGATAAGGGGGAGGGGGAATCAATGGAGAATCAGAGTGAGTAATCGCCGCATTGGCTGGAAGACAATTCAAATTCCTTTCAGGGAAAAAATGCATCTCCCTTCACCCGCTCTATATAGCCGATAAATCATATCCGAAAATATAGCCAGTTCCATCAAGTCTCTCTCTCTCTCTCTCTTTCCTTCCTCCTATACCATCCTCCCTCCCTCTCTATCTCTCTCCCTTCGCTCCCTCCATCACCCGCTCCACCTCCTCCTCGGACAAAAAAGAAAGCATAAAAAAGCAGGAGAGATTTCTTTTCCCACGGGCGAGTTGATATCGATTGCGCCCACTCTATTCGAATAAAAAGGAAGTGGTTTCAATGGCAGCTTAAATGAATGTGACCAAAACTGGCGTAATCGGTTTCCCTCCATACTCCACTCTTTCTCCCTCTCCACCTCCTCCTCCGTTTCCATCCTCTTCTAGGTTCCTTAAAGGGCCAACACCTCTCTCTTTCTCTCTCTTCTTCCCCCCCCTCTCTCTCTCTCCATATTTCTCTCCCCCTTTACCCCCTCCTCCTCCTTCTTCTTCTCCTTCCCTCCCCCCTTTTAAAAAAAAGCCATTTTAGCTCTGGATTGATTCCTTACTTAGACGGGCTATGGTGCCGAAGATACTCCCCAAAAGGCATATTGCCACCCCACTCTAAAAAAATTCCATCCGTTCTCTCTTTCTCTCTTCCTCACCCTTTCTTCCACCGTATATCTCACACTATCGTTGATATATCTCCTCTTTCTTTCTTTCTCTCTCTCTTCTCCGTCTCTCTCTCTCTCCCTCTATCCTCCCACTCTTCCATCTCTCGCCATCCCTTCTTTCTCTCTTCCTTTCTTCTTCTTCGCTCTTCTTCACTCCCAATTCCTTCTTCCATCTCTCACTTCAGTATATTCATCCTTACTTTCCATTTTTTCGTTCTTCTCTTTAACTTTTTCCGCCTTGTGTGCATTTCTTTTTTTTTTTTTACTTTTCAGGCCAGCTTCCTCTCGCTCCCTTATCTCAGTAATACTTAATTAACTCTCTTTTTTCCTTCTTCCTTCGCTCAAAGCGCTACTCTTTTTTTTTTCAAATATTTCCCCTTCCACTTTGCATCAGGTATCGTCTTCCCACGTCCTGTCCTTTTTTCCGTCCGCTTTTATTTAAACTCAACATTTTTCACACACAAACACATATGTGTGTGTGTGTGTGAAAAATGTTGTTTATATATATATATACATGTATGTCTCTTCTTTTATACCTTTATAAAACCTTTCCTTAGTTCTCTTCTTCCTTTCCCTATCCTCTCTCTCTCTCTTTCCTCTCTTCTCTTCCTCTTTATTCCCTCTGAAGCCGCGTATCTTCAGCATCCTACAGGGAGGCGATGGAAAGAATGAAAGATCGCTCACACTACACATGACGCTCCACCTTCTTCATCTTCTCTTTCTCTCTCCCTTCCTTTCCCAAATATTACCTCCCTCCCTTCCCCTTTCTCATCTCTTCCACCTCCCCATATAGTCACTCCCCAACCCGCTTCCACTGTTCCATATCGCTTCTCACTCCACCAAATGCTTCATTCAACTTCCCCTCCGCTCCCCATTCTCCTTACCTCCATTCCCCAATTTCCCTGTCCCTACTCCGCCCTTCGGCCAGGATAGGAACATTTCTCAGACCAATGCCCTGATTTCACGTTCCACGAAGGCTCAGAGGGTCCCGCGGAATGCGAGAGCGACCTCGCCGCCTTTCCTTCCCAGAATTTTGACTTTAGAATCACGAAGGATAAGAATGGTCTGAAGAAAAACAAAATATCTCAAAAGGGTGTTGAAAAAGATTTTGCAAAGAAATCTCCATAAATTATTTTATCAGACGTCGTGAATGGATAAAAGGAAAATGACGGTTCTGTAAAGAAAAACTTTCAACGAATTGTATCGTGTGGATCTACAAACACGAAATTGTCACTCAAATTGTATATCCAAATGTAACGTTATTCCGCGGTGTATTTTCATCGTCTTGGTTTTCTTGAGTGAGAAATAGTAAATTAACTGGCCTCAATTTAAAAGTGTAACGATTTTGAATCCATTAAATAACACAGTTAATTTTTCGGGATTATTTTTACAACAGCAGTTCGTTAATTAATATGATTGTTTAAATAGAATAAAATAGTATTTATTAAATGTATTCGGTAGAGTGACAGTAGCTACATTGGAACTGCAATAATCATTGGTGTGACAGCATTAATGTGTAAAATATCTTCTTTTATAAATCAATATTTGATCCCTGAAATAACCAAAGGCGCAAAAGAAGTGTAATTCACACGGACCCATCTTACAGTATGGCTCTCTTAAGGCACTATGGAAGGTCTGGTTAACGCCTTCTTACAAGATCGTAAATTTAAAGAAGGCACAATATTGAAGAGAGAATAATAGATAAGTTTTATTAAAATATTCAGAACTACGTATTTACTAATTGCTGAATGTTTGAGCACTCAAATACGACATAAAATATGCTATACGTAGAAATACATGACTGGTCACCACAAGATACTGCGGTACTGAAACGGGAAGAGTTTTTGGAGTGACAGAGAAAGAAGAAATAACCTGTAAAGTTTTTCCTTCATGTTTGAACGGATTTCTCATCTGTCTCTAAAATTTCTAATAATGGAGAAAATTATAGTTGTATTATCATTAGAAAGACATACGGAGGTAACTGTGAAACATACGAGAATTGAAAGTAAGAAAATTTCTGGTTCCGGAGAGGCAGTCTGAAATAAAACGTACTCTGGCTTATTTTTATCCTAAAACAATTATTATCGGTCTTTCTAGAAGAAGACAAAAGGAGTCGTAGGGAGCGTAGGAATATCAGAACATCTCTTGATGGATAACTAAGTAAAGGGTGTTGCATACTGTGCGGCATGTTTCTCTCATAAACCTCCAGTTTTTAATATTCATTGTATTTTGCAGATTTTTGCATTTTCGTAAACGCTCATTGGAAAGTTTTAGTTTACACTACTGTTAAATAAGAGCACTTGGTTGAATATCTGGAAGATAAAGTGCTATAAAACTATTTCGCGCTATGCATTAATCTAACTATAAATTCATATAAGCTATTTACTTGCCTAATATTGCCACCGCAGTGTTTCTCTTGGTCCAATTAAAGAAGAAAAAATATTTTTTCCTCAATTTACCAATCTTTAAACGAGATAATGGTACGGCATTCGGTAAAAATTAAACTCGCATATCACCTTTTAGAGGTATAAAGTTGACACTTTCTCTTTTTTACAATTTTATACTAGACAATGCAGGAACTCCCATATTGACAATAAAATTAATATCCATAACTTTCCATTCCGATGTCACAGTTAAAATATCGACGAATAATATAAAAGAACACATAATAAAAATTTTGCTCAGAATAACGTAATATTTTTTCTTTAAAAAGAAAACGGACTATAAAGTATACTGTAGCTCTGCGATTCCAGAAATTCTTCATATCTCGCACCCTTTCGTAATATTTTTGGCCGCCAACGCTTTCTACAGGCTGTCTGAAATCACCGTATCTTTATTATAAAATATTATTCATTACATTAAAGCTTCACCAAGAATCTAATCGTCTTTCTCAGTATATTTCAAATTAACGCATTTCATTGAAACGGGATAAAACCTTCCGAGCTCCATTAAAAAGTCAATTTTCAGTTTTTATTACATTTTTAGAGTTAGAACCATTGATGGAAAACGAAAAATATACGTTTAGTTATGTATTTCGTTAAGGTAAAAAATTATATATTGTTTTTCGTTTCGTTTTTCCTAACATTGAAATCGAAATTCCGTCTCTCGAACCGTTTAAAGTTATATAGTTCACGTTAGTGAAATCCAGCTAATTGCCATTTTAAATATACATATGTATATACTTTTTAAAAAATATTATGTATGTTTGCAACCTACATAAGATTTATAGAAAGAGTAATCAAATTAAAGAGAGGATCAGTAGTTTAAAAAATAAAATTTTTGAATGGAGAAACTTATAACCCCTGCAACATTAATGACAACAGAAAACACTTTTTATGAGTTCTTAGTAAGCGATATTTGACAAAAACTGAGAAATGACATGAGTAAACCCCTCACATCCGGTTTACCATATGATCGGCCTAGTTTACACATCCAGCGCCAAAATAAATAAAAATGTTTATAATTATAGGAATGCATCGCTGATTGTGTACATCGAACGACTTGCATGCCAAAATTTGCAGAAAAGTTGTAGAATATACAATTTTTAATGATTTTGCAATGATATATTTACGTTATTTCAACCTAACAGAAAAATGTGAAAAGCTGGTAAATTGCAATTAAACCATTAAACCCTTTTCAGCCAAAAACTAATCATCTCTTCATATTTTAATAATAATTCCAAATATAAAATGTTATCCATCGTATCGTATTTCCAATATAAAAACACAGAATGATGATGTTTATTTTGGTGTATTTAAAAAAATTAAAAGTTGTAATAATAACAGGGTCTACAGAAGATTTTGATGCTAGAAACACGACATGAAAATAAATTGGCTGTAGCCATCACTCATATTATCAAAATATGTATAAAATATTTACACCGAGCTGATGGGGATGGAAATTCACCTATTTGCTAAGAAAAGAACTTAAAATTTATATTTTCTTGTTTTTCATGTGGTTAGATATTTAATAAAATAAGATAATAATTTAAGGCTTAAATTTTAATAAAAATTGTTTGTCTTTCACTATCTCATTTTAATGACTAACATTATGAAATAACTTTTTAATTAAAAAATAATAGTAGCATTTAAGTAATTCACTATTTGGTGGATTGATTTAGTCTTGGTCGTCACCCACGTATTGGAACGGCGCTGTGTGCAACCACTCCGTGTAAATATCGAAATAACGGTTTTTGTTTTTCCGTTTTTCGTTACAGCAATTTTCGACATTTCATTAACGTTTTTCGTTTCGTTAATCAAAAATAATTTCGTTATTCCGTTATTTAGTTACGTTACGCGTAACGTTTTCCATCACTGGTTAGGACATTTTCAGTACCATTTATCCAGATACATGAGTTTCCTCCACTTGCGTTGAAGTCTATATAAAAATAGTCCACCACGGATATATTTATCAAAACTCAGGAAACGTTTCGCAAACACCTTGGAGGTTCTACAACCGCAACAACTCGGGAAACAGGTTGGTGTATGGCCATTGACTGTGCATAACTACCAGTTCATACCAAAAACAAGATGGTTGAATATTGATAAAAGCATCAATTACCACTCATTATTAGCATTACAATTAATGGCTGGTCTAATCAGTCTCCAAAAGCAAGTTAGACAATTACCAAGGTTATCAAGAATCTTGAACATTATCACGGCCGTGATTACATTGAAATAAATACAATTCACGAATGACCGAATCTATCAAAATCCTTGCGTATGATAAAACCACAATATTTTATAACTTGTTGTGTCACTATGAAAAATATATAGCCACTTCAATGCGTATCCCAAATTATAAGAAATCCAAGGGACATTTCAATGTAAAGCCTTGAAAAAAGACAGCTCAAGCAATTGCTTAACTTGAACGTTCGACAACAAAAGATACTGTATCCTTGAGTTTCGGCAACCCAAACTGCACCATGTAGGCTCCTCGACGTTAGCAGCGTAAATTGGTTCCTTGACGTTAGAAAACCCAAAAAATACGGGAATATATCCACGACGTAAGTATAATTCTACTGTACGCCGGAGGTTAGGCAATTTAAACATCACTGGATTGCCCCCTCGGCGTTAGAATATCTAAAAAGCAATAAATGTTTGGAAACCAAACATCGCTGAGGTTGTTTTGTTGACGTTAGACAACGCAAACAGCATGTCATTGTCTCCTAGATATTAGCTAATCCACACATCACTTCAGTGTTTCCTTGGCAATCCAAACAACACGTGGCTGCGTATCATTTTTATTTTGCAATCTAACCAACAGTTATTCCGAAAGATGATTAATTCAAAGGGAATATACAGAACAGAAGACAACCTTTAACGAGGATTGCCAACGTCCTACTGTCGGTGGGACAGTCCTAGTTTAAGATAAAATGTCTTCCGTTCTGCTATAACGTAAAGTAGGACGCAAAATGTCCTATTTTATGACACATCTCTGTTTGGAAGAAGATCTACCGGCGACATCGCCTTACTCGATCACATGGCTACCGAGACCTAATTGGTGGGATTACCATTGTTGTTCACAATCTCTTCCTCTAAATCTCCTCCGCTCATATTTCGCATAGTCGCTGTTAGTTCCACTTCGTCTACCACTGAGGAAAGATCGGTCGTGTTAAGTGAAGTGCGTCTGTTTGGTAAATATAACATTTTAGTACCGTTGTATGTAATAATTAAATATAACAAACTTTCTGACTTTGATAAACAAGTTATTCTTGTTAATATTGTTTTTCAAATAAGGAAAGCAGGATTTACTTCCTGAGACTTGGGAAGATATCAAGTCCGAATTTTTAATCAAGAGGCTAGTTTTAATTGTTGTTCGATATTTTCATTCATATCCTTAGAATTATAACGTATATAAAATGTTGAAGTTTTATTCAAATAACATGGCTGCTATGATAGTGATTTTTAAACAATACTTACTCATGTAAATAAGCGCAGATGTGAGGTTATTTTAAAATCTTGGCTTAATGGGTCCATTTACAGGAAAACTATATTTTCCTCCTTCGTTTTAAATTGGGTTAGATCAAGAGTCTATCAATGAAGTTGCAACAAGGGATGGACTATGCTGATTACCTTCTAATGTGCGTACGATTAAGAATTTTTTGATTTTCTCGATATTGAGTTCCGTGAAATGTTAAGACACATTACTTCACAATGGTTGTCATAATTACCTTGCACTGAAAGATTTATGAAGAGCTGGGATGCTCTAAAATTGAACTTTTTAAGCTGAGAGAATTAATTCTCCAAACTTATAAACAATGTCCTCCAGATCAATGAAGTGAATGAAACGAGTGACAGTGAATTGGAAATTTATATGCATTGTTGCAGAATTCCTCTAGAAATGTTTCAAAACATTATCAAAAAATTATAGGGAATTAACACTACATGCGTCGAATTATGGAATATAATGTGCGAGTTTAAATCGAAAATAACAGTTAGCATAGGAGGAGGAGCACTTTTATTTATTTTGAAGCTCAGCATGGAATGTTACAGAAATGTCGAAAAAAAATAATTTTTGACTTTTTACTCTGCTTGTCTGACATATTTAATGAAAAATTTTAGTATAGCAAAAACTGGTTATCAACTTTAGCTCCTTTTTATTTTCTAATGCTATATGTATTACCAAAGTATCGAGATTTTTGCAATATCGTTGATACTCTAAATTAAGATAATATTTTAGGGTAATATGGACAAATTATTGCAAGAACTTACACCAATTAGAGAGAATTTTCATCTAATTGCTGCTGGTGACT
Organism: Uropetala carovei; assembly: GCA_036926305.1. Lineage (NCBI taxonomy): Eukaryota > Metazoa > Arthropoda > Insecta > Odonata > Petaluridae > Uropetala > Uropetala carovei. Next base: position 1,458,292 of record JAXCHB010000193.1, read on the forward strand.
ATTGGAAAAAATGCGATAATTCTGGGGAAAATTGGCAATACATATTAAAAAGTGGAAATTCTGAAAAATATTCCAGATAGTATCGTATGTATTTAGCATTCCACCGTCGTCTGCTTTTACAGAAAGAATATTTTCTGTAATGGAAATAAAGTGGAGACAAGAAAATGTTCGCTGTACTGGCGATTTGTTAAGAAGCAAAATGATAACACATAAATAACGAAAGTTCTTGTTCTGAATTTATGACAGCATTTTAGACAACCAAACATTATTGAGAGCTGCGAAATAGCAAAACAAAACATTAATTTAAAATGAAAAAACCTGAAGCTAATTAAAATAAAATGTGTTTTCCTACATTATACATATTTTTATCTTTTGTCACAAGCACAATTCCATTTTTAAAGATTTATTGTATGTTTATAGTATTAATAATATATGTGAAACGGTTCCTTTTTGTTCAAGTTTTACTGCCAAATGTCAACGATGTGTTAATTTACTTCGAGTATAAAGATATCCTACATAAAAATCATAGATTTTGGTCCACATGTTTACAAATATTATTTAGTAAACTGTGGATAAGGAATTTTCATTACTGGTGTGTTGATAGTGTTGTACATTTTGTTTGAATTATTACGTACCAGTATTTGCTTATTGGCTGACTCCTGCCAACTGATCTAGTGGAAAATTTGTAAATTCATTTTGTCGTAATATGATTGTAAATAATTTATTTCTGTCCTAAGTTTATCCGTGAAAATATGATTAAATTTTGCAATGTCCTATTTACTTTTTGAATATCCTACTTAAATTTTGTATATGTCTTACTTAGCTGTCGCGAAAAGTTGTCAACCCTGCCCTTAACTGTAAAAGTACCCCGTAAATTCAGAATAATACCAAGTAAGAATGATGTCGTTAAAGGTAATAGTTGGTAATAACACTGGAGTAAAATTATCTTTTCATTGCTCTTTAATCGCTTACGTCGAAATAAAATCTATTTGTTTAAATGAAACAATGTAGATTTTCATTGTATCTACCAAATCAAATATCTGGAAGCATTTCTTTTAGCTAAACACAGCTAATCAACCGCCGTCACATGCTGTACATTTCATGCGTAATAATTCGATACTGCTACCATAAATATTAGCTTATACTCATATGACCAGCTGTTCCAAAATTTTCACCTTGCTGGGTTGCAGTGGGTATTTGCTTAATGGACGCATTTTATCTTCTATTATGGCTATTTTAAGTGAAACCAAAGTTGAGCTTCAACTTTGGCACTTGTGAACGCCTCAACAACAATTGTATAAACTAGAGATGGGCGGCCTTCTTCTTACCGGGAAAGCCGATTTTTTAATGTATAAACGCTTGTTAGGCCATATTAGAAGTCTCGAATGTTCTGGCCGCCCGGAGGAGAGATTGCATTGGGATTTACCTAAGAGATTACATAAAAAGTGACGCTCACGTTGAATCAATTATTTGAAGTAAGAAACTCATTATTAATAATAATAATACTCTTTAAGTGGAAGCTAACGCACAATAAAGAGATTCAGGAGAAAATTTCTATTGCAATTCTGTAGGAAAATATACACCCAATCCTAGAATGCAGACTGTAAATTTTTAACTTTACAGTTCTTCAACTCCTCAGAAGAAATAATTTTCTTGGACGAATATTTTACGATGTAAGAAAAATTATTGTTTCCAATGAAGGTGCAGTCTTGATATTTTTTGAGAGTGTACATCGGTCTTCTACTTTGGCGAAATTCCAAAATGTCAAATTGATACAGCCACAAATTTCTAAAAGCATCGCTATCGCTAGTTGCAAATCTATATTAAATATTAAATTTCAATATCTTCCAGATATTCATCAACGGAAAAATAAAAGTAGAACACTGCTATATAGTGAATGAATCTTTGAAACAAGATCGCAACAGCAATATTTTATATGAATATATAATTAACGTATTGTACTCGAACATTTACCATTACAAGCAGAAACACAAACGACCAGCAGAATTAGAAATTATACGCGGGGAAAAGATAATCAATTATCCAACGAAACCAAAATGTTGTCGGAGGAAATATTTCTCAGATTATTATGGATGCGTCTCTAAGTGGTAACCTTGTCAAATGAAGCCCAAAAATCCTCTCGGCTCTACACTTTCGAACACATTGTACAGTGTGTTCCACTACGAGGAGATTTCTGATGTCGTTCGTCGTCATCAATCCCGGACGCCAACGAGGTTCGCCCAAAATTAATTGAATAACAGATATTGTAACAATAAAACGTGGTTGCTGAACTATCGCGATTCCCCTGACGCTCATTCGGGGGCGTACTTTCGGGCGAAACAATGAAGCCCCAAAGGAGGGCGGGGCACTTCACCTGCCGCCCTCCCCAACCAGCCTCCCCTCCCACCTCCCCAGAGCACCGTCGCGCTCCCAAACCCACGACTCCCTCGTCCAAACTCCATTCACTCGCGGCAAGGACACCTTAAGCCCTTTCGGATGAGACTCGCTAAAGCGGTCGCCAAGGTTGTTCAAGAGTGACTTCCTTTGTGCTAAGAAGGCAATCGATCCGCGTCCTCCTCTCTCTCTCTCATGGAAAGGGAGGAGCCCTCTTGTCCTTTTCCTCTGTCTCTTCCCCGCGCTCTCTCCATATACGCTAGAAAAGAATGAAGTAAGGGGACACTCCTCCCTCCTCCGCTGCCCCACTCCTCTCGATGGACCCGCAGCTATACTTTAATATTCCTCCGACACACGTGAACAAATTCTAAACGCCTCGCCCTTCTCCTCATCCTTGCAGCCGACGCAAGATTGTCCGCTCCCCGCAGAGCCCTCTTTGAGCCCTTTTCTCCCCGCCTCCTCCATCTCACGCGGGAACCCTCTCTTCATCCCACTCCGTCTTTCTTTTTCCTTCTCCCTCCCTCTCCTTAACGCTGCCCCTCTTACGAGTATCCATTCCGACTTGAGAAATGTCCGGAATTAATAGAGCGCCTCTCGCCCCGGTCCCGCCCCACCCACGCCCTCGACCCGGGTCCTCGGCCCTCCAGTCTGCTTAGAGCGTATCCCTCGAGGCGAGCTAAATCCCAGAGCGCGCTGCTAATTAAGAAGTGTATCTGCACGTGGGGGGGGGGGGTGAGAAGGGGGAAGGAGAAATGGGTAGGATAGGAGGGGGAGGGGTAAAGGGCAGCAGGAGGACACGGGGGAGGGGGAGGATCAGGAGACAGTGAGACACTCGGAGATACTTTCCAAATTATTCGCTTCACTTCTTCGTTTTCTTTTCGCCCTGAATTCAATACTCTTGGTTTTTCGTCCTGAAAAAGATAACTTGGAAACGCCGGCGACAAATATTTAAATTAAACCTCTATTTTATTTTCTCTATAGGAAGATTTTAAAATAGTTTAATTCGGGTTGTAATAGTAGATTAATGTTAAACAAGGGAGAATTAATTTATGAAGGTCAATTCGCTATTGTTTATATAAACTGGTCTCTGTGAAGTAATTATCCCATTGAAAACAAATAACATTTAAATAACTGAATTAACCAAAAACGATAATGAAATAACATAATATTCATCAATAGATTTGCGAAGTATAAAAGAACAATATTTTAAAAATTACTTTCCTCTGCCTGAATCATACTAATTATAAAAATATGAAACGAGATCATCTTATTCAGATAAATAGTCTTTTATTATCCATATGAGTGAGTGAAAAACTTTACCTTCTTCCATGAAATAAAACAACCAGAAATGAAATTGATTAAAGGCCTATCTCAAAGCAGGAAATATTTTATCGATAATGGGATATATTTTTCTTATTGGCGGATGGAATAAAGAGAATTCGAATAACCATCGATTTCCGTTTCTGCAGGTCAGCATAACCCAACGTCCGTTGAGTTGGAACCAGAGTTTCTCGCCGAATTGGAGAACCTTACGGTTGTTCAAGGAAGGGATGTTTACTTCACTTGCGTTGTCAACCACCTGGGGCAGTTCAAGGTGAGTACCGTTTATACCTACAAACACAGTTTTAAGCCACTCTTTCTCACTTGCCATATTAATCGGTCTAAATGAATATTTCTGCGACTGGTTAGAGTGACTAGCAGACATTCACAAAAATATACGTGAGGTTTTTATAAAGATTCGATCATAAAGATTACAAAGATATCTATTACCAATAAACTGTTATTATTTACGTTAAGCGGTTGAAAATTGATTCATTGCTTGCAACACAGAAACAAAACTGACTTTTTGTTGTGCATGCCTATTTTATTTACATTGATACGGCCATTAAACGTGCAAAATAATTTACTGATAGAGCCAATCGTTGCTTTTGTTCGCTTACATAAAAAATCGGCAATTAAAACAGTTAGAGCACCTTTTTTCGAGTCAACTACTTTAATTTGAGTTTAATTGAATTTTAAAGGAGACTCTCAAAAATATATTTAATCATACATAAAATATTCGTGATCGACCATAAATAATATAGCAAAACGTTATTTGCAGTTAAAATGTTGGCATTAACTTCTTCTTTTACCCTTATATTATAAGCAAATTTCAAGTCTCTAGCTCATCTGGAAACGCCTTATAATTTTAGACCTCGTATGGGGCAGTAATTGTACAAATTGTAAAAATCGAACGCGTTATATTATGGGATTTTCTCCATAGATTGTAACGAAAAACCTAGAGTAGCTCATCTGAAAATGCCCCATAATTTTATCCTCGTACGGTGCAAAAATGGGGTAAAATTGCCCCAAAAAATTGGAATTAATATAATATCAGATTTTATTTATCGGTTGTAATCAAAAACCTCTAATCGTGCCACATTTCAAGTATGTAGCTCATATGGAAATTTGAATTTCGACAGTTTTGAATTTTTTCCTTCGATTGTGACCAAAAACCTATAATCCTACCAAATTTCAAGTTTCTAGCACATTTGGAAGTGCCTCTTAATTTTGTATCCTCCTCCTCCTATATCATATGTCAGAAGTATATATATATATACATATATATATATATATATAGTTTTAAACATGATACGTCCTGAATTCAGTATCATTCTAATGTCATTTTAAAATTTCGTTTTTTAACTTCAACAACCTTATCTTATAAGAGTCAGTCCTTTTCTGTAATAGGATTTTCAAGTTAGAAAAATCTAAAATAAAACTTTTACCACCATACTTTCTATTCATTAACCACGTCATTTCGGGTAAAATAAATTTGCGGCTAATAAAACCCGTTCATTTATTGAAAATTTAAATTTAATACATATATTATCTCTTAAAATTGGAGATCTCTAAAATAAATGCTATAGTAAAGTTGTATATTTCAGATGTAGCATTTTATTACCTTATAGAAATAGTAAAGCAATAATTTAATTTCCCCCAATCAAAGGAAAATAATTCCTGATACACCATTCATCCAACTCTTGTTAGGCAAAATTACGCTCAGAAATGCTTTGATTCCAAGAAAATTTAATGTGAAGTATTTTTTGCCAAAGATTCATATTAATATAGAAGTTTACCAAAAATACCTCCATTGCCTCCACTGACATTTGAACAAATTATATGCACGTACAAGTAGTATGTAACAGGAGACTGAAAATGAACATAAATGCATGCAATTTTCATTTGTGATAAAGGTTTAGCTTCATCCCCTCCATGTTACCTAATTTCAGAAAACATCCTTCCTCTGATTACCCTTTTTTTTAAATCCCGACTTTGCTCCATTCAATGAACACAAATTCTAAATTGAATTATATTAATGACAGTTAAGTTTTTTTTATTAAATCGTGCGCTTTTGAAGCTTTGAAGGCATCTTGTTTTCAAACATGTTCAATTTCTGTAATTTAAAGGCATAACTCGTAATTTAAAATTAATTATCAATTCCGAACATATTAAACTGCAAAACGGCATTCAAATTATTTAATGAAAGTTGCGATTGTCTTTATAATTTCGAAAATTTTCATCAGGTAGATTTGGCCGATTTATTGCAGCAATGCTCGATTTATCTTCAGCAGAAATTTGACATCATAACTTCGCACGGTTTTAAATTAAAGCGTGGGCCGTAAACGGATGGCCGCATAAAAAGCACGTGCTGGTGATAAAATTCCTCATTTTCTCTCTCTATCGGTACGCGTGCATGTTCCACAAAGTATCGCGTGCCGAGGCCACGCCAGGAATCGACGCTGAGATATACGAGAAGGAATATGCGACACGTACGGCGCACGGGAGAAGAAGCCAGCGGACATTTTGAGTATTAACTTGGCGAGGAGGAAAAACGAAACGGCCCCTTGCTACAACTACTAGTTTGAAAACGCCCTAAACGAAAACTGAGATTCTCATGTGTTTAATTTATATAATTTTTGATGAAAGCTGCTGAAAATTAAATATTGGTTTGAAAAAATTAATAGGCATCCTTCTCGCCATTCTGTATTATTTTTTTACTCGAATGAAACCCAAATTCCAAAATGGAAAACTTTTAATGCGATAAAAAAATGGCAGCACAAAGCGGGGGAGGGGAGGGGAGGGGGGCGCTGGTTTTTCCATATCACCTCCACTCCCCCCTCCCCTTCCCCTCCGGCTCAAATCCCTCTAAATCTCCACCGTTTCCTCTCACTCCCTCAGACGTCCTCTCACAGCCCTTTCACCCTCCTCCTTACCTGCTTCCTTCTTCTCTCCTTTACCCTTCCCTCTCCCTCCACCCCCACCCTTTCCCCCTCTGACATTTATCCATCTCCTTTTCGCCAACTTCTCTCTCTCCCTCTCTTCCCTCGTCCCTCTCCTTCCCACATCCTCTCTCCTCACTTTCCTTCCTTCCTTCACTTCCCTTGTTTTCTCCAAATGCATCTCTCTCCCTCTCTCTCCCCCTCCTCCTCTCCCTCTTAAGCGCGCATCCCTCACATACCTCTCTCTCCTCTCTTTTCTCCCTTTCGCTTATCCACATCGCTTAACCTTTCACACACTTCACCTCTCTACTCCCTTTATGCCTCTTTCCTCTATGTTTTCCTCTATAAACGTAGACCTCTTTCTCCTTCTCTCTCCCTCTCTCTCTCTCTCCAATTCTCTCCTAATCCCCTTCTCTCCATCCACTCTCTCTCTTTCGCCTTCTACCTTTATCTTTTATTATCCCTTTTGCTCCCATACCACTCTATTTAAACTTCGCTCACAATTTTTTCCCTTATCCGCTTCTCTCGCTCTCTCTTCTCCCCCTCCCTCTCTCTCTATCTCGCTCTTTTAGTCATTTTAACATCCTCCGCAATTCCTGTTTTCCTCATTTTCATGCTTCTTGCATCTCTTCGTGGGTATTACTCGTACGCCCTCTCTCTCCCTCCCTCTCTCTCACTCCACCTCCTCTCAGTCTCTCTCTCTCTCTCTTCCCTCTCCCCATCTCGCTCTTCCCATCCCACTTTCCCTCCCTCTTCCATTTCCCCTCCCCCTACTCTACCCGCTCTCTCCATTCCCCTCTCCATCCCCCCTCTCTCTCCCCTCCCTCTCTCTCTCTCTTTTCCCCCTCCGTTCATCCTTTTCATAGCCTCTCTCGCAATCATTTCTTCCTCGTCCGCCTTCTCCCCATTCGAATGCCCTATCATACGCTAATCATCTATTTAAGCGATGTAATCGCCCTCCTCCGTAAACATAAGCCTAGACAAATTTCGCTTCTCTCTTTTACCCTTGCATCCCAAAAGACAGCGTCGGCGGATTTAGCGGAGGGGGTCTTCGGGAACCCCTTATTTTTCCGGCGCCGACTCGCTGTATTAAAATGCAATCCCTAATTAACCTCATACAATTCTCCCTTGTAGTTTAACTTTTCTCTATAAGATGTGGACGGGAGTGTTCATTCGCTCCCCTCCTCCATTTCGAACTTTCTTATTCCAGGCGCACACTGTTATTTAATTCACACCCCCCACTCCGGTGACATTCCAGTTCCGGTCTCCCATTTTACGATGATGGCCTATTTATCTGAAATCGACTTTTCTTGGTCGATTCAGGTCGGAATCGCCTCTTTCTCTCCTCCTCCGACTTCCACACCCTCCTCCCTTAGCCTCCTCCCCCCGCCCCATTCCTCCCCACTTCGCACACTCCACGCCATCTCACTCGCTCTCCGTCTCCCGGCCCCAGACCTCAGTTCACACCCTATGCCTTCGATGTTTATGAGCCGGAAAGAGAGAACTTCATCCCTCGCCCCGGTCTTCGCCCCCCTCCCCCCGCTCTGCCCTCCCTTCGCTCCCCTTCCCGCCCCACCTCCAGGGAACCCTTTCTCTCATGGTCGGCCAAAAAATATTCTCAGCTCCCCGTCTCCTTGCCTCCGCCACGCCGAAAGGGTTGCAAGAGAGAAAGGGAGAGAGCCTCCGCGATTATCTCAGACGCTCCGTCCTTCCCAGATCGGGACGGTAGTGCTCAAAAGTCCGCGAACGGAACCTCGAGGCATACGCGCGATCCCAGTGCCGCCCCGCGGACTGAAATCGGATTAATCCGGCGGCGGCTTCAGCCTGGGAAGCCCTCCGCCTTACCCACTTTCGTCGGGAAATCGTAACCGGAAATTGAACGGCGTTGCTCGCTGCCTTCGATAAACTTCCCTCCGACGGTATAATACTTCAATAAAACCGAGAATTCCACCCGCCGTTTACGGCGCTTGGCGTCCATTGTTTGATGGAATGTGGAAGAGAATGGAAGAGTCAAATTGGGAGATTTGGAGAGGCGATGCGGGAGGCTGGAGGTAATGGCACGAAGCGAGAAGAAGTTGGGAGGTTATTGAGAGGGATTGGAGGGAGTTGGATGGAGTTTCGGATCTTTGGAGGAAGTCGCTTGTTGAGTAGATGAGCGAGGAGGATGGAGAGAATATGGGAAGGAGCGTTCTAGGCAGAAGTAGGAAGGAGGAGACAGTTGGATAAAAAGTCTTTATCCCGCGAGGTCGGGACTTTATGGACGCCATAACTGAACGAAGATTAGCATGATGTCCACTTTTTTACGTCTGTATTCAGAACCATTTCTTCGAAATTGGCCATAAAACGAGGCAATATTTTGAGCTAGAGTAGTTTCGTCATAATATTTAGTAGTAAAAAATACAAAGACTTGTTTTTAATGAATGATAGATTCTTGGCTATCTTTTGTAAATAAAAGAGATCGGAACACAATTATTCGTCAGTGAATTGATTTAACAGCTTTAGATAAAATACAACCTTATGATTTAGAATATTTTTCTTTCAAACATTGATAGGTGATCGCTATTGCAATTTCATTCATTGCCACTCACTTTTTTTGCTTTCATTCTTCTCCGCTACCGAAAATGTAATAAATTCTTTTGTTTCCTTATACATACACGCTACTACAATTGCTTTCATTATATCCCGGAATTATTTCTTCTTCATTGTTTCGCACTGCCCACTTGCTTGGACAGTATTTTCTGATCACTATCACGATAATGTCGAAAGCGTGGACAATAATATTGGGAAATGGAATAGATCAATAAAATGCGAAACAAAACAGATAGGAATGGATAAGAAGATAAATTACAAATTATGGTGCACCCACAGATGCTTGCATTCTAAATAAAATCTAAAATTTGGCTCTGCTTCTATAAACGCTTATGAAATTTATGATAAATGTAGAGAATGTGACATACGTCACATTATGAAAGAGGTACTACTTCAAGAGTGGGGAGCCTTTTTCACATGGCGGGCCGCATGAGTCAGATGAATCCTTCGGGGGCCGTATTGGAAGTTGCCAATGCTTTGCCAGGCCTGATTAGTTTAAATTGAAGTTAGTGAGAGATTATAAGATATCATATGTTTGGAAATTAATTCTAAATTATTTAGGATTAACGTTTCAGTATTAAATGATTTATTATAAATATTTGTATTAAAAAATATGAGTTTATGTGTTACATTTGCATCATTGCTTCGGGCGCCACACAAAACGCTCTCGGTCCCGCGGGCCGGAGGTTCCCCACCCATGCTCTACTTGGAAGGAGTACGTCTATGGCTCTCATCAAATTTCACTCTTACCGCACTTCGCTTGAGTAACTGATACCAATAGCAATGAATATTTTCTGACAATACCACTACGGATATTTATTTTGTAATCGCTCCCTGAATAAAGGATAATTTTTTTCAAATTCTTGTGAAAATATAATTTGAAATAATAATTTAAAGGATTTTCCGTCAACGTGTCCACTTTTTGGAATGTACATATACTCAACGAAATTTAATATTAAAAAATAAATCAAATGATAATTTATGCAAACAACTAATCAAACTATACTTCAATTCAATTAATTAATCCAATAATTTTTAATTAAGATGAAAATTAAACTTGTGATAATTTTTTATAGAAGCTCATTTTATTATATCGATTATAAATTTAAAAAGAATTCCAAAATTTTATTTTTCTGGCACATTGTCTATGCAAAATGCTAAGCATTTCTTATTTAATTTATAAACTAGCGAAAAAATACTTGAAATGTACTGGACTGTTAATGATTAATCGTACCTTGGAAAATTTTGAAACCTATAGCAGTCTACTCTGTAAACGGGGCGCATCACTTAATGCAACTGAAGCGTACGGAACGCATATATATCTCGGAAAATTGTCTCGGAGTGAATTGATACGACGCCTCAATCGATTCTTCAGCGGGCCACGAACGTCGCTCGGAGAATTGTGCTGTCTGCTTGTAGAAGATACAAGGACGGATTCAGATCCCTTCAAATACCTCCTTAATTGCGTACATTACTTATCACGGTCGAATTCAAAATGTGATTTATGCCACTCCTGACATATGCTTTTGGCCTAATACGTTAATGGTGCAAATTCAGAAGAATATGTATTAAAAAGACCTAAATTCAATTCATTGGTTCGAATTCGATAAGCTGATCAAGACTTGTTTTTATTCCATTTCCTTTTAATTATGAACTATTTTTCAATATGCGATAATGTCAGAACATGTTACAAAATACTGCGTGGAAATGATAATCAAAACAGTAATATGGAAACTGAAATAAAATCCGGCGAAATTCGCATCGTATCCGTGCTTCCTCAAAGGTAAACATACAACAAAAAAACTGGAGGAGGACTGATTTCATTCCATCTCGCTCTTCCTTGTTCTCTTCCTATCACTCCTTTCTCCTTCCTCTCTATCTCTCCCTTTCTCCCTCTCCTTCTCTCTCCCTCCTTCTATCTCTCTCTCTCTCTACCTTTCTCTCTCGCCCTTAAAATAAAGACATTTATATATCTATCTATCTATCTCCCTCTCACACACTCTCTACCTCTCTCTCCCCCTCTCTCTCTACCTCTCTCTCTCTCTACCTCTCTCTCTCTCTCCTCCTCTCTCTCTCCTCCTCTCTCCCTCCCCTCTCTCTCTACCTCTCTCTCCCCCCTCTCTCTCTCTCCTCCTCTCTCCCTCCCCTCTCTCTCTACCTCTCTCTCTCTCCTCCTCTCTCTCTCTCCTTCTCTCCCTTTCTCTCACCCTCTCCCTTTTACCGAACGTATCATATAGTGAGAATACTCTTGGGAGTGTGGGGAAGAGGGTTTGAGGTGCGACGGCCCGGAGCAGAGTGCGAGGTCAGGATAGAGAGGAGAGACGTAGTGGGATGAGTGGTTAGTAAGGAGGCTGATGGAAGGGAAAGGATAAGAGAGAGAGAGAGAGAAAAGAGAGTACTGGAGAGAGAGGTGGAAGGGAAGAAATGGACCTTAAAAGGGCACGTGCAGCTCCAGATGAATTGGAAATAAGGGAAACGGAGACCGAAAAGAGGGCGGATAAGAGGTTTGATGGAGAGATGGGGTGGAGGGGAGGAATTCGAAGAAGAGGAATAAGGTAATGCAGGCTAGGAGGAGAGAAAATGGAGGGTTTGCAGGGTGAGAGGGTACTGAGGCACTTCAGAGCGGGGAATGACGGAGGGGGAGGGAGGCGTGTTAGGCCATTGATGGCAGAGAGAGAGAGAGGGAGATGAGCGAGTGAGAATGTCGGAGGATTATCAAGACTTGGGTTTTATTTTTTCCATTTATTAGCCGGCGGATCAATTATAGATCTTCTTTAAATGAAGAACAAATCACAGACAGAAATGACGACAACAAACGTGCGTGGAAACGGTAATGTTCGAAGCGGTGCACGCTCTGCTTCCAGAGGACGAAACTGATAGAAAGGAAGAGTCGGAGGAGGAAGGAATAATAATAAAGCGAAAGAGGCACCGAGAGAAGAGAGCGAGATAAATGGGCAGATAGGGAAGGAAGTGGGAGAAAATGGAGTGGTGCGAGTGTGATAAGGTAGAGGGAGAGAGTGGAGAAAGGGAGAGAGAGAGATTGGAAGGGGGGTGTGGAAAGGGGTCGGTCACTGGATAAGGAGGGGTAAATGTCGGGATGATTGAAGAGCGAAGCGAGGAGTGGAGGGAGGGAGGGAGGGAGGACGCGTGAAAGGGAGGGGGAGAGATGGAAGGAAGCAGTCGGAGGGGGAAATGAAGGAGGGAATTGGAGGAGGGGGAGATAGGTATATGGTGAAATGGTGGAGAAAGGAGCATCATGGGATTGGGGGAGAGGAAGAAGGGAAAGGGGAGGGAAGGAGAAGAGTGGAATGGGAGGGAGGAAGAAGGGAAAGGGGAGGTAAAAGAGAGGATTAAGTGACGAGAGGGAGATAATGGGTTTAAATGAAGCTAGAGTGACAAAATAGTTGCCCTTTTGGCAAGTGTGATTTGCAATTCCAATTGATGAGCCGAATTAATCTTCCCACTTTAAATTATAATCAATTATCGCGAGGAAATCCGCATGTAAAATTATCGACGAGGAATTTTTATTGAATAATGTAATTTTTCACATAAAAACTCAAACGTAACATTTTATGATACAAGAGGATAATGGTTCTGTATATGGCCGAAGAAGACGGTAAAACTAAAGAAGCGAAAATTTTCAACGTCCATTCCGCAAGTATAGCTGGACTTTAAAATAGTTTTCCCATAACATTCCGAATTCCTATAGGTTTGTTCCTTCGTTTTGTCAACATGATCCATCCGAGTTCAATTGGGTCGATTCCATTTCAGATGTTCGACGGTTGATTCTTATGATTAGTAATGTTACTTTGATGTCTAACTTTGAAATCATATCTTGGATTCCAGCTGACATTCGCTCTATACATTTATATTAAAAAGATGAGCTCATATAAAGTCCCAGCAGAATTAAAAAATTTTTTAAAATTAAAAATTTAAGCGCTTATAAATCTCTCGATCCGGTTTAATTTTCATTCACTTTTATCCCACGTTGAGTATATTACATATGTCCTTCGATAAAAATGTGAACAAATTTGGATTTAATATGTATTTCACTTCTTAATCTATTGTATATTTGCTCTCTCGAAGACGGATAAAGTTAAAACGATCCAACTTGGCATGACTTTATTTTATGATTCCAAGGAAGAAAAAACGCATGTTTTAACCCATTCCAAAGAGCTCGAGTTCGATTTTAATTAGCTAAAATCGGAAGTCATAAAGTGATCTAAAGTTCTTAACACCAAAGAAGCCAAAACATCAACAGTCATAATACCCCGAATAAAAAAATACCACCTTTATGTCAAAAGACATCAAACTGTAAAATAACGGAAACATACAGAGCAGTAGGAAATTCAGAAGAGAAACAGATTAAGGACATTCGATTAAGTTGAATTAAAGTAAAAATATAATCCATAATTTCCCAGGAAATGTCGGATATATCAGCTAGATGTGAAATATAGCGTATATCCGTGGCAATGTGAACTGATGCCTTAGAAGTAAACTGGCGGTTTTATATGATTATATTTTTATCCTCTCTTCGGGATATTGACAGAAGATTTCCAGAGAATTCATACACAATGCAAATTCAAACGGATCAAATGCAATTTTACTCAGAAGTATATTACATGAGCAAGATTTTATATTCGTTTGGAATTACCAAACCTTGAAGCAGGGATAGTTTTGTGAAATAAAGCAACTCGGAGGATAATTGAGAGGCACATATGGTAACATTTTCTGACACAGGAAAAGGATATATCAACGATAATTAAAACTGCGATGACTTCAAATTAAATTTTCTGGATGTCAGTCCATACAAAGCTCACTTCTGTCAAGTTAATATCGACTGTCGTACTTTACTTGTTGAGAGGAATTGATTTGGAAAACAGCATACCATTTTACTTTATATTTTGTTGCTGGTTTCATAATATTTTTGCAATTCGAAATCCTATTTTACCGTCACAATTAATGAAGGAGTGAGTATGAGACTAATGTGGTTCTAAGGAGTTAATGTAGCGTCTTCGCAATGCTTCATTCATTAATGACACAAATGGCGAATCAAATACTTTGCGTTAACAATTAACCGAGAGTATGGTCAGTTAGAAGAGGTTCATTAAATAATTTTATTGTCAATCCTCATAGCATCTTGTGAATATCTTAAGCCTAGTCTGCGTCCGACGCTGTGTTCAAATGCTTCACATGGAATTTTCATGATCTCAAGTCATTACTTTGGATTGTCAGTTTATTTCAGTAAATTATGAAGGCAGCATTGTTTCCATTATCACATTAGTGCTAAAGGTTGCATATCGTAACCTTCCTTCTTCGCTATCTATAATATACTAACTCATAAGGAACGCTTTTAAATTAATATTGGTTTGAAATACAAGTACGGCCAAAATAAAGTTTCCTCGTGTAATGCGTTTATGTTTTGCAGAATAACCTTTTACTTCTTATTTTCATAATCTTTCACGTTGCTTTGGAAAATTCATTTTCCCGTAGTCTCCCGTCTTCAGACAAATTCCGACATATTCTTTATCGTCATTCCCAGTTAGTTCATCCATGCCAAACTCCGTATCACGTCAGCCAGCCATTCCACGTAATACGACTTACTCGTAGGCTGCATTTTCTGTCTGCATGGTATTTTTCCATATTAAAAATCCAACATCTCTTCAGAAGTTGTAGCAATGAATCCGTAAATATAATTTTATAGACGTTTTGCATAATATTTTACAATTCTCTTGCTCTTGCATTTTCAGTCTTCTGTGGCGACCCATATTTTGCAAATCCGAGTATTTCACGTAATTATTCCTTTATTTCAGTAGGAATCACATACAAAGAGCTACCACATGGGTTAGAAGTATGGATGCACCGAAGTTCGGATTCTGCTTCGTCCGAATATCTACTAAATCCACTATTCGGCTTCGGCCTCGGTGTATTTAAGACCGAATAACCGAATATTATCCAAATAGCAAATTATTACTATAGTTTTACTTTTTTTAATGAAGGGAAGATTATGGAATATTTATTATTTTTATTTCACAAATAATGTAATTTCCCGTCAAATATGACGGGTATTCGTGAATAAATTATTACGTTAAAATAAAATGAAAATTAATGGCATAATTTTATGTGCACTAAAACGTAAAAAATTAATATAAAATCCACATACCCGAATGCTCAAGAAAGTAACAATAGTCATGGGTATATAAAAGTTGTTTGGCAAAGTAGGTATATATTAATGAAGATTTATATGTTAAACATACTAAATAATCCTGTCAATTTTGTTACATAAATATAAATAACCTAATCTACAATAATCGCTATTCAGATTGTAATGACCTTTCATTTGCTCGATTTCTCGCATCTATAAATCTATTGCTTGTCAATCGATTTACTGTTGCTTCTGGTGACTCATTATTTCTAATCTTCGCTTTTCATTTGTTCTGATCATTCAATCTTTTCTGTCTATCCTGTTCCGTTCCTCTTCTCCTAGCTTCAGCAATATTTCCATTTGGCGAGATCTCCAGTGAGTTTTTGCTCCCCTTCTTCTTTTCCTTTCATGTTGAGTTTCATTACTTTCCATCACGCGCGCGCCCAGAATTTTCTATTTGAGGGGGAGAGGGGACTCCATCCTAACAAAAAAATATTCCGCCAAACATTTGGACAATTTGGGATCCCATCAACTACATTCAGAAGCAGAGACCCCTCCTGAGCACCTAAATATCCTATTAATACAAACTCTTAGAGTTTAAGGTTCTTAAGTAAGAAAATTTAGCGTTTGGAAGGGGGCTAAGCCCGTCAGCCACCCTCCCCAAGTTGCACGCCTGCTTTCCATAATTATGAACTGTATTAATTAAAGGATAACGGTAAATAATACGTTATTTATGACTATTTTTGTTGAGCATTGGTTTTACATATAACAGAATATATGTGATTATTCATGCTTAGCGTTTAAAATATGTTAAGCCCATATATTTGCAGCGCTGATGGAAGTATGCTTTTGGCATTGTAGATTTCTCGAGAAATTATTAATTTTCACAGGTATTTCCTTTCGACTCCACAGGATAACTTCTTTTTCCCATAATATAACGTAATAAATCGACTTTTTTGAATGCAGACGTTATTTAGTTAACATTTTGAAATATCTAAAAATACGATTTTGAGGCGAAACTTGCGCAATCATGCAGAGAAAATTATAAATATTATTTTCCTTATCGTATAAATGCAAATATAATCCGAACATCTCCAAAAATTGTTTTAATACGATTTTTGCAACATTTTTAGGCGCGTTTCGCTTCCAGCGTGAGCGCCTATTATCGCCGGTCCGTTCGTCCTTCCGCAGGTTCGTTCTCGGCTTCTACAGAACGGATTTTCATGAAATTTGATATTAAGGACTTACAATCAAATACAATAAGAAAAACGCAAAAATGAATCACGTAAGCCAATCAGAGGTACGACTTTACTGATGATAAAAAATCAACTTTCCATCATATCTCGTAAAGTATTGCTCATATCAAAATATTTTTCAAATAAAACTTGTAGAACTAATAAATTAGAGTATTTCCTTTACTATATATTTTTATCGTAGGAGTAGCCGTTATCCTTAAATCGAACAAGAATATCTTAAATCGAGTTGAACTTGGAAAAGTTCTTGCTTGGTTACTTCTTCATTGTTGATAACATAATCTCACAAAAATACGTTTAATTTCCTTAAGTGTGCATGCAGTATTATTATAAATAGGAAGAAAATGGATTATTTATTATGAGGAAAAGAACTTTAAAACGCTATTTCCCTTACGTACAAATATATAATATCTTTCTAATACTACATTATACGAAACGCGCCCATTTGTGATATGTTGTACACTTTCCTAATTTGTTATACATTTCTTACGAATTAGGATTAAGCCAACAATTGACTTTAACAATATGAATTGAATAAACGCGTAAAACACAAAAATAGTCGTTAAACGTAATTTTCGGCCTTTTCGAAGGAGATTTGAACTTCTACGATATGGAAATTCATTTCCATTGTTTTCTCGGCATAACTGTGAAAGTCCAGCTTCTATATCTCGTTTTTAAGATATTTTAAAATGCTAAAGAAAAAAGGCTTGCTCGCTTCGTTTCAGCTCTGCCCCTATTATTCAAATGGAGAAAAGATATGCTCTAGGAGTCAAACCCAGGACTACTATGTAATCGGCGAGTAGTTTCAAATTGAAAGTTGATGAGCCAAGTGATTCCTGAAAGTTTGATCTAAAAAGATTGAAAAGCTTTTGAGTTATGGGCTGTTTTCCTTATTCTCCCATCTAACTCCATAGAGCGTGACCGGATTTCTTAGCTTATTATATAAAGAGATATGCAGGGTATTTATAAAGTGCTTGTGCAAATTTAAATATTAAAAGTTTTGGTTATAGACTAAGGTTCACAGCTTTAAAACCTTCACGAACCAGAGATTTTGATCTGAAACCCGGAGACTTAGGAGTAAATCCTGTATTTTTGCTTTTCACAGGTTTTCTGATATTCTCAAATTGCCTAATTAAAAGGTATTGCAAATCAAAGCAATACAAACTGTAAATTCAAGGAAGAAACATGGTGATGTCAATGAGCAATCTAGGAACCAAAATTGTATGTGCAGAAAGTGATTCTAACAAAGTGTAATGTAATAGAGTTACTGACTAAGCAGAAAGATTGTGGGATACTTTCATCATTCTTCCCTTGCAAAAGAAACTACGCGAGATAGAAGTGAGGTTGAGACTTATGCTTACACAAGATGTTCAAACCAAATGGAACAGAAGCTACTACATGTTAAAAATATGCCTGAGCGAAAGAAAGCCATCATCCTGTAATTTGCAAATAACAATGTCAACATAAAAGAACTTACAAACCAGCAATGGTTGTTTGTAGAGAAAACAGTTCATTTGCTGGAGCCTGCTGAAGAAGCTACAAAGAATATGCGCCTTGAGAGTGCAAGTGTTTCTTATTTGATACATACATTAAAAAGCCTTTTATCATTCTACTCCAGGAAAAATACTGACTTTGGTATATGTGCCACGAAGACTGAGATACAGAATGAAATCCAGAGACAATTTTGTTGACTTGAAAATTAACTACATTGCACCATTGACACCAGGGGCGGAGTGGGCCGCCGGGACACCGAGCAACGTCCCGGTGGGCCGATGCAGCTCCTGGGCCGGGGCTGCCTGAATGGTTGCTGCCTCGGCCAGGAGCTGTTGCTTTTCCATATTCTAAAGTAGTGTATCTCAAACTATGGGCCGCGGCCTCCTAGGGGGCCGCAACATAATTTTAGTTGTTAGGTGGACCGATATCTGAGTATTTGCCCGGGCCGATTTTTGCTCCCAATCCGCCCCTGATTGACATTGTTGGCGCACGTAGGTTGCCGCACTTCCTTTGGCTACGATTACATGCCGCCGTTCTCCGGTTATAACTTAGTGGATTGTAAGAAATATCTCGCTCTTCCTGCAACCTCTGTCGAAAGTGAGTGAATTTTTAACATTGCAGATGTTCAGTACTACAGAAGCAATTTGGTGGAAGACAATGCAGAACAATTATTGTTTTTGCACCATAAAATAAAACCTTTAAAATTTCACTATTGCTACTGGCAGTAAAAAAAACTGTAATAATAAATAAATAAAAAGGTTATTTGATAAATTTTCAGTTTTATTTTGGTAATTTAAAAAATTAATGCTATGACTGTGTTATTCGGCCTCGGCTTCGGTTTCGGCCGAACGTCGACTTTAATATCGGCCATTCGGCATTCGGCCAAAAACCATACATCTCTAGTTAAAAGTATTAGAAAACATTCCCTCATCAGCAGCCGAAGTTTGTACGGATCCCTACTGTTATCGAAATTTTTTTTATTAACATAATGATATATGGAATTATTCGGAAAACTTTCAGTGGGGTTAGTTACGTGAATGAAAACTCGGAACCCACGAGCGGCATATGAAAACTATTGTATATAAAGATAAATCATCCATTCGGATTGTGCAAAGAAGTAATACAATGTCTCACTACACAAAATTTATCTGGGGTAAACCTCAGTGCAAGCCGCTTTACCCAAGTATTTTGTTTTAATCTATAAAAACTACGTAACTCGCTCATCGGCCTAATCATTCATCGCTCATCGGATGCTCAAGGATCGCACGGCCTCTTTCTGAATGTCAGATCTCGCGAACGTAATAAAACCAAAGGTTCGACGGCGAGTCCAAGTCAGCGACTGCCGCTGACTCTGCAGATACACGGGGAGATATGATAGCCGCAGTCTATAATGAGATAGAGGCTGATGTAATTAGGTGGAGATAGGAGCTCGCAGGGATCACGGGGGCGCACGCGCGCATTCTCTCTCTGTGTCCCGCGTGCATCTCCTCTTCACCTCCCTCCGGATAAAGAGAGAGAGAGAGAGATTTGGTGCGCGCGAGGGGCTCGGCGCGATTGCCGAGATAACTGCTCCCCGATATGCGGGGAGAGAGAGAGAGATAAAGGGAGAGAGAGAGAGAGAGAGAGAGATTAAGCGGCGCAAGGAGGGGGGAGGTGAATGGGAGCGCAAAGCAATACGCGCGGACTAAAACCACTCGAGCACTTTATACGATTCCAGTCGCTATACTCTGGTAATCTTCTCCTTCCCGGAGCTTCATCTCTCTCTCTCTCTCTCCTATTCTCAGCCTCTTCTCCGCCTCTCACTTTATCCAGGAGGAAGCGCCTCAGAGGAGAAGTAGTCACGACGCGGCAGTTATATAGACACTGCGACGCCCCCTCCCACATCTTCCACGCTCTCCCCATCCCTTCTCCTCATCCAGCCGCGAAACACGCTCAAACTCCCTTCCCTAGAGCACTATTCTCTCTCACTCTTCCGTCAAAACTCCCCCTTTCCTCCCTCTGAAGCTTTCCTTTCCACCTATAAGCTCTCTTCTCTAACCTCCTCTCTCTCTCTCCCCCTCTCTCTTCCTCTCCCTCTCTCCCTCTCTCTCTCTCTTCAGACAACAAAGCTCTCTCCACACCCTCTACTCTACTCCTCTCTCTACCTCTTCGCTATATCTCTCAGGCTTTATCTCCGACCCGACACTTGACTCCGCCCTTTACGCTAAGGTGCATCGAGAGCTTGTTTCGAGATTCGAAAGGGAAATCACTCGGTTGGCGTTTTCATACGCGGTGTTTCGAATCTCGGATCACAATCTGAAATGCATTTCCACTCCGTTAAGCGGACTTAAAATTAGAAAATTCTCTAGGATCGAGTAGGTTTTTTTTTAATGCCCCCCCCCCCCCCCCAAAGCGGTTCTTATCGAGGATTCGGCAAACGACGTCTCGTTACGAGATCTGCCTCGGTAATTAGTCAATTCGCGATTCGATGTTTTATTCTGGGGGGGGGGAGAGGATATGGAGATGGTAGGAGGAGGGGGGAATGGAGGAGGCTCATTGACGCACGCGTTGCGCCGCCGAAGGGGAGGCGGGCGGTGAGCGCGCGCGTGTGATCGAGGCCGGATACAGAGGGTATTCTCGTGCAGAGTTATAAAAGGTTACAATGACATCGAGGCAGTTTCATATCATTTCTCGCTTTGCATTTGTACGTGTGCAACATGTAAATGACCGACAACTCAATCCGCTAGGCGGGGAGCCGCCATTGGCGTTTCAGTTCGGCGGTCAGGACGAGACTCCCATCTCTCGCATACGCGGCGCAGAACGAACGGAGAGAAAGAGGGTTGGAGGTCGGCCGAGTGGAAAAGGGTGGAGATGGAGGGGGTAGAGACGAGAGTAGATGGATAAAAAAAACCACTCTGCCGCTCTTAAGAAGTGCGAAATAGTGAATAAAACCCACCTCACGCCTGGTGCGTATTAGGTAGGAGTGTGGAATTTCACGTTACGCATTCATGTCCGATAACATCTCCCACTTTCGTCGGTCGAATACTGAATTCTATCGGGAATAAACCTTTTCGAGCTAAGATTTATTGCTGTGCATTGTGCCGTTCCTGATGCTGCTTTATCGACCGAAATCAGGCAGCGTTTTAAACTATTCCCGTTTTACATACACTGATTATTTTTCAAAATATTACTGCTATGTCAAATATACGATAGGCTGTTGTGGAATCGTTTTTTTGTCATAAGTAGCAGAATTAAGTGAATCTGTAAGACAGAAGTGACTTACATTTTTCTGTAGAGTACAAAATCATTCATGGAACCAACGTACAAAGCCACATACAGTTAGTTATAATTATTCAAATAGTTTAAGTTAGGAAAAGCGCGACAAAGAAAAATAATTCAATCAAACTAAAACTAATATATACTAGATAATTTTCCTACTATTCTCACGCAGCAGAAGAGACATTTGCGTACCTCAGGTTGACAGCGTCGTATGGAAAGTTTCCGCAAACGATTCACTCTTCAGGATTATTTATAATACGAGATTTTATGTATTGTTTTGAAAACGACTACAGTATATTTGCAACGCCATAGGACCTCGTATTGCTGGGAAACAATAAATGTGTTTCTTCCTCGTATGTGCAATTAAGCACTATGCTCTTCGGTAGCCATTCCATGTAGGAATAATTCGTCTCTATCTGCTTTTATATGTTGCGAACTGCTTATCTGCTAAAATGTTAGTACGTGTCTTATCCATGTGCCTAGATTAGTGTATGTCTAAGAAAATATAGAAAGTAATCGCTAGTGGAGTTATAAAAAACATATAATTGTTTAAATTAATGGGATGGATGTATACATAATGAAAATAAAATTTCTCTTTTTTGTGAAGGCACGTAACCAAAACAAACCTAAAGAAACTATACAATAATTTTAAATAATGGGTGCCGTGGTGTAGTGGTGAGGGCGTTGGCCTTCTGCGAACCGGGTACGAATCCTGCGAAAGTAAGATTTTTTCAGAGGTTGCTCGGTCCGGTATTTCTGTGGTTAAGAGGAGAACACGCAAATCAGCGCTCCGTCCTTCGGGAGGGAGGTAAAACCGTTGGTACTTCTCGGTAAAAGTAGGCCATTGCCGGCACCGGGTTTATCTCCTCACTTGCTTTGTGATTTAGACTGAGAAACCTATTAACGCTGGTCGTTGTTTGAAGCCACAGGGTCTCCAATTCAATCAATCAACTGTAAATAAAAATAAGGAACGGTAATGTTTCGTTTCGGGTGTTATCTCTCTACCCATCAGGGTCTGTAGGAAGGATAAGGGCGAAAAGGTTCCTTGCCGGCGTTCTCCTAACGGTTTTACGTTAACTATGGTTCGTGCACCTACGCGCGATGCGCGTCAACAACCCCGCCCTACGCCCACGCTAGGGGCCTTGCATTTAACCTCGCTTAATATTTTTCGGTATTGCGCTTATCAAGAGGTATATTTTTGTTCAAAAGGATTTTTTTACGGCGTACCGTTTCCGGAATATATATTTTTTTAAATGGTCGCCGTTTTGTTTCAAGATAGCGGATGGTAATGAAAACAGATATTTTGGAGTTCCTTACATTGTAGAAACAAGACTGTGTTTATTTCATTCCTCTACAACGTACAATTCTTGAAATACAAGGCGTGATAGATAGACAGCCACTTGGGAAATTATTCATATGATAATTAGTAGATAGAGAGATTTTCGTATTTTATATTTGCTTATTTTTCAGTAATTAATTTATCTTTTTATTGAATTATTTTCATTTTTTGCATACATCTTTCTGTGCTTTTACATTTGATCTCATTTAAAAGCATTTTTTTCTGTTCTTATTTTTTTCTAAAATCACAACGTTTATTGTTAACATCGAATAGTAGTAGGAAAGTTTGTGGCCTTAATAGTATATGCGTCTAAATTAAATCGCAAGAGAAATTCATATAAGGACAATTGCCAAGCTATTGGACGTATCTACTTCATTAAAATATTTAAACATAAAATACTCTTATACGTCTAGTAGTATTTTTCGTGTTTGTAATTAGTAGACGCCATAGGTATAATATAAAATCGATTCCTGTGGAAATCTTTCCGAATCAAAATAGTACATCGAATGATTACATTGAAAACATCTAAATCCAAAACTAATTTATATAAAAAAGCGGAAAAAAGTATACATTGTGGGCGTATGAACATTAGACAAAGAGACTGAAAAGGCACTAATTGTAAGAGGCATGCCCTTAAAAGACAGAAGTTGATAACTTACCTGTAGAATAATTGAAAAATTATATTTATAAATTGTCGTAACATTTATGAAAAGACTGAGTGGCCAATGTCAACTAAGAAGATCAGTTTTGATCCTTTGAAGAATAAGGATAAAGTATAGTATGAATTCCCAGATTGAAAAACATTTAAAACTTCAGAGCGTCTACAGTTATTCTATGGATTTAGAGCAGAAATTTAGAAGCGAGATCATACGAACATATAGGTGAAGATCAATTAAGGTTTTAAGGAAAAGTAACCAAAAGACGCCATAGAAAGATTATGATAAATTTCATTCAGACAGTAAATTTTCATACATTTTTAATTTTTAAATGGCATTTGGGTTTTTTTGGTCTGTGGGAGAAGGCGTGTTATCGAAATACACTGAGAAGATTGTAACCCTCTCCTGTCTGAATTTAAATACCCGTTATCCCCGATTTTGAGCCTTTTAATTTGCGAAAATCACATTCCAGGTGCAATGTTTCATATAACTGACAATAACTAACGAAATATTTATCGCAGCATGTTTACATTTTCAGGATATATTTAATTAATAATAAGTTATTGTTAAACATATTGCCTAACTTTAGATGGTTTCAGATTTCCACCTCGACTCCCTTTTCCTTGTGATATTCCAAAAAGCATCCCACTTTACATAGTGGTAAATCCGAGACCTCCACGATGTTTGAATTCCTTTTCCGGAGGGGGCTCGTCTTTTCTTATTGCTGCAGATTGCACACACTTTTTTTGTTCCTTCAATTTTCACAAGTTTGTGTAGATTTTTTGGTGAAGGCACAGTAATTGGTAAGCTTCTTTTTCGGCCCAATTACGAATAACAGCATTAAAATATGTAAATATGGACCGATTTTTTTCGTTTTTGCTTTATTCGACGAATAAAACTCCATACTATTTTACATGTTACACTGTCGAATTTTTCAGAAATACGCTATTTGTTTCGAAATTTTGTGGATTTTTCGTACCCCTCCCGGGCGTTGCCAAGGCGGCCGTCATTGTTACCTCCGATTCAATTAGCTTCAATGAAGCTTACAAATAGACGAAAGTTTAGCGTTATTCGATTCGCACTTTTGTTTAAGTAACGTAACGGTCGATGTTTATGGATAGCAACGTAAAGAGATATTGATTATTATTCTGGAAGCGTTTATTGCTGAAAGTAATTGAACTTTCTTTCGTCTATTGAATACTGGAATCTTAAATTTTTTGTAAGTAAAATCATTGTATTCTACATTATAATGTTTATTAACGTAAATAAGCTCACGTATCTGGTGTACATTTACCAGTCAGTGTTCAATCATGGACAACTGTATGTTGCTTTTTCACAGGTTTTTTGCTTACGAGACATAAATGTAAACATTTCATAGGCATAATTACAAAAGAAATGAAGCTGGATTTGGCGAAAGTGATATGATAGGAAATAAAATTTGTTATATTTGAATGTAATAGGCTCAGAAATGGATTGTTATAAGCAAATATGGTTAATTGTTAAGAAAAGCTAATTGTAATTTAAAAAGTATCTACTATATATTTTAAAGAGTTTGTATGTTGTGCTGGAGTAGCTTCACTAAATCCGTTGAAATTCAACGGGAAAATCTGATAGTACGTTATAAATTCATTTATAATCATCTCGCATTTAGTTTACGAGTACACCGTTGCTTCTTTCACTGGCAGCAAATAGTTGAAATCCTGTTCTTAGTCCCCATCTGGCGGAAATTGTATTTTCTAAGTTTCAAGTTGGGATTGACGATAAAAGATCTGGTGCGTTACGTCCTAAATTTTCCGTGATTGATCACCTCTTACAATATTTTCCCTTATGTACTCACTGATAACTGGTAATTGACAACCTCATCGCCTCGTTTAAGCGTATTATTCGATATAACTTTACCTTAACTTTCGTAATATTCAACCGCTCTGCTATATATTCCGTATATACCTTTCTGAATGGCTCAACCCTTGTCCCTCTGGAGATGGCTGCAATTCAGTTTCCACTACACGAGTCTTCGGTCCTTCTCCGAATTTCATTGCCTTATAAAAGAGAAGTTTTGCTCATTTATGTGTGGAATAAAATGTTTATGAGTGATTTTATTAGAAAAGCAACATTTTTTTGGGTCTGTTCCTCTGATTCCAGTAAATGGCATATTATATTGATGCCTGGAGTATTATTTCACTGTTATGCATAGAAATTAAAAACGAAAAATCAAATGAGCCACTTGAGCCAGGTTTATATTAAAAGTAAATTGGGTTTGTGTAGGCAGCATTGCCCATAGATGAGAAACCTTTGCAGTAGTATTTTTGAGAAATCAAACTAACTATTGACCTATTTCTCCAATCCTCTTTAAGTAATTTACCAACGAAATTAACTCCCGTGATAGATTTCAAGAACACCGAATTGAATTCAAACAAAGGAAGGGCATCGCCCGGTTAAAACATTTATTATAAGAGCGAGGGCGCGGTAAAATTGCGAAAGAATGATAAATGATGAATAATGAATACTGAAAGTATCTGATAAAAGTCCGAGGAAAGAGGAATATGGGGCATTGAAGCGGAGGCGGGGTATGAAGGGACGAGGGGGGCGAGGAAGGGCGAGGGGGGCGAGGAGGGGGGTGGAGGTGGATGAAAGAGGGGAGAGGTGGAGCACGTAAGGATATTAGGCGAATAGGAAAGGAAGAAAGGTTAGCGAAGTGAAGATGAAGTAACGAAACGAGAAGTTCATAAGATCATAAAAGAATTTTAAACGCCAAGAGAATGAAAGTGAAATGCGGGAATAATTGGAATTACAAAAGAAGGAAACAGAATAGATATAAGGAGGAGGTCAACGAACGGAAAGATGTAAAGAGAATGTAAGGGAAGTAGGTCGTAATCGGCCTGAGAGGCAATAGGGTGCAAAGGAAAATGAAAGAGAGAATGGAAGATATTGAAAGAAAGACGGTTTTGGGTGGGAGTGAGGGAGAGAGGAGGAATAAATGGAAAGGAAGGTCTAGGAGGGAGAGAGAGGGGAGGGAGAGTATTGGGGAGTGTAGAGGTAGAACGAAAGAGGAGGAGAAGAAAGAGGAGGAGAAGAAAGAGGAGAGGGGGAAGTAAGAGGAGGAAAGGGGAGTGGGAGGCAGAAAGAGCTGGTTCTTGCATATAAGTGCGTTTTATGAGGCTTGCGATAAGCCGATTTCGCCCAAACTCTGCCTTTCTCTCTCTCTCCCTCTCATTCTCAACCTTTGCTCCTCTTACGAATTGGATTCTTACTGGAAGGAGACGATGGAGTGAATTAGAGAGGGAAGGGCGAAAGAGGGGGAGGGATAGATAGTTGAAGAAAGAGGGCGAGAGACAGGAGGTGGAGAGAGAGAGGAAAAGAGAGGCATGGATGGAGAGAGGAGACGAGTACGTACTCGGAACGCATAGGCAGGGGCCTGCTATAGGGCCCAGATGAGGAATCGGAGGATGAGGGCTCAGTAGCTCTCTAGGAGGTTCTCATTGCCTCCTCGCCTCTTCTAGAAAGGAATGCTTATAAGGCGGAGAGACAGAGAGAGAGATAAAATTGGCGATGCGTCGACCCGCCCCCCCTTCCCTGCGAAAAAGAGGAATGTATCCGAACACTCTCGGTAGGAGATGAAAATAGGAGAGAGGGGGGGAAGAGAGGGAGGAAGATGGAGCCGAATGCCTGCGAGGCCGTCTGGGAAAACCGCCGGAACAAATCGCATTACCAGCGTCGTTATTTCGAGAGAACACCGGAAATGATTCCTGGAAAAGAGGGAGGGGGGATTGTTGGTGTCGGATTGGGAGAGGGAAGTTCGCGAGGTGGGGAGAGATCGAAAGAGGAGGATGTGGAAAGTGAGGAGATGCTCTTGTGACTGAGGGAGACACCAGTGGCGCCCTCTTTTTACTCCCTCTGCACCGGAGAACGAGGCGATCCCTATTGAGTTACTGCACACACACACATCTGATTATATTCCTCCTTGTTTTCCTGCTCCCCTCCTCCCCCCTCCCCTTCCCCGACTCCTCCTCGTTCCCTTTCCCTATTGCCTTTCTCCACACAAGCGTCTCCTAACCGATGCAGAGCGAAGTGGATTCTCACCTCTGAGACGTCACATATGGTGAAAACAAAAGAGTTTTTCCAAGTGTCGTTCCGTGAATTTGATTGAATCGGATCTACTCTATTATAAGTCGATGAAAAACCAAAGCAACGACGGAGTTTTTCTCCGGTTTATTTCCTTCGTCGCTACGGTTTCAGCCCTCCTTCGCAACTAGTTTACAGTACCGACTCCAAGCGTCAATCCGTTATATCATCGTGGTTTATTACGATTTTCTTTCTGAATACGCTATAAAGTTCCAAACTCGGTAATCTTATCATACGAAGGAATTTATTCGCGAGGTCCCTCTGTTGCGTTTCAACGGTTGACTGATAGCATCTAAAATTGGATTTTTTTCTCTCTCTTTTGGTGATTGTTGTGAAGGGTATAACTTTGTTCATTATGATGGTAAGCTCAACTCGTGAAGTTTTAGTTGTAAGACATGCGGATTTCTGCCGTCATTCAATCAATATCACAATTGCTATCATAGCGATTTAACGTAAAATGTTTGGAATGGTCGAACGTTCGTTTAAGCATTGTAATGTTTGGTATTACCTGAAAATTATTTATAAGCTGCGGACATGAACTAGGAAGTTATTAGAGCCAACTTAGTAGTATTTACAAAGCTTTTCGATATTTTTACAGAAGAATCACTGACTGATTGAAAATTCAAAAGTTG
Source organism: Uropetala carovei (assembly GCA_036926305.1). Classification (NCBI taxonomy): domain Eukaryota; kingdom Metazoa; phylum Arthropoda; class Insecta; order Odonata; family Petaluridae; genus Uropetala; species Uropetala carovei. The sequence continues at coordinate 1,486,436 of JAXCHB010000193.1, forward strand.
CAATGGTGCGTTTGAAGCTATTGGTCCTGAGTTTTCAAAGATATTAAAGGATAGAAAGTGTTTATATTTCAATAAGAAGCTTGATACGGCCAAATGCCATATTTAAATGAAAGAAGGAAGGACTATTTCGATTTTAAGTATTTTCGGCAAATAGCTTTGTAGCGCTAATTTTTTGAGAAGTTCATCGTTGGAGAACTTTACTACCGTCTCGAGTTAAATTTAATCATGTTGCTTAAATGAGAGCAAGAAGATTTTAGTACCGGAAATGAATCAAGAATCGAATAGAAGCGTCACGTTGCAATCCTGTTTCCTTCTTGAAGGTGTTATTTTCTTTCTTGATATTTCAAATTCGAATCTGTAGTCACAAATGCCTGAATAAATCACAGCAGAAATAAAAATCTCTCAATGCAATAAGGTTGTGCAAGAAGCATTAAAATGTATGCTAATCTAAATGTAATTGAGCGAGAGATCAGACGGCCAAGTTTCGGGTCCCAGCCGTGAGATATTTTAAAACAAGTTAGGAAAGTGTACAGCCTATCACAATGGAGTATTTGAAAGTAATGATATACCTGTATGTAAGGGAAATGAAGTTTGAAAGTTCTTTTCTTCAACATAAATTTATGTTAAAAATTATGTTAAAAATGTTGCATGCACACGTAAGGAAATTAAGCGTTTGTTGGTGAGATTGTTAATGTTAGCAACACTGAAGAAGTAAAATGCAAGAAATTTCTGCTCAACTCGAATTAAGACATTCATTTTTGATTTTATTGACAACGGCTACTCCTATGATAAAAATTTATAGAAAAAGAAATACTCTAATTTACTAGTTGTACAATTTTGATATGAGCATTACTTTACGAGATATGACGGAAAGTTCATTTTTGTCACCAGTAAAGTGGTACCCCTGATTGGCTTACGTGATTCATTTTTGCGATTTTATTTTTATCTTTGATGTTAAGTCCTTAATATCAAATTTCATGAAAATCCGTTCGGTAGAAGTCGAGAAAGAACATGCGGACGGACGGACGGACGGCATGCTGGAAGCGAAACGCGCCTAAAAATGAAAAATACCATTTCATTAAAAAGGAACATTATTAAGCTGACTATAAAACAAGTATACGTGTAGTTTTATATACGTCTTTTATCCATGTTAGGCTTCTGAGAACTTAAAAATGAATCCGTCGCATGTTCTAGGATAGTGTGACGCAACGCTCAATTTCCCAGTAATGACTACCGTGCTTTGTCGACAGGTGGCGTGGATCAAGTCGGACTCGAAGGCGATCCTGGCCATCCACAACCACATGGTTGCCCACAACCCCCGGCTATCTGTCACCCACAACGGACACAACACCTGGAAGTTGCACATCGTGAATGTCCAAAAGAACGACTCCGGAACTTACATGTGCCAGATCAACACGGACCCTATGAGGAACAAGGTAAGTGGTTCCTATTTTGCAAGAAAGATGGAGAAGAGGTAGAAAAATCGACAAAAAAATATGTAGGAGAAGCTTCTCAATGATGTTCAATCGTATTAAAGGGAAGTTTGAGACATGGTTATTTTCGCAGAACTTAACAACCAACCAAAGTAAATGCTAATATGCTGCATTTTAATCGAATTAAACAATGGATATTTACGTATTTTGTTGTCAGCAATCGAAACGTAATTGGTCTTCGTGCTGTCAAAAAAAAACTAGCAGGCAAACAGTTGATATGTAAACTTTATCCATGGTAACAACTTATCATTGAAGTCATCAAGAAATTTCAAGTAATATTTTGTTTTCACGTCTTATTAAAAAAATAATATTTCGTGCTAAAAACGTTCATTAATAAACAATAACATAAGAAATAGGCGCGCGCGTATGTAAATCATTTGGAGCAATATTTTTTACTTCCAAGACGAAAATAACAATACAGCATTTCAAATTTTTGTATTCAAGGAAACAGTTCGAGTAAATCTTTCGAGTTGCAACAAATTTGAAAACATTTTTGCATGGTTGAATGGTTTTAATTCCAAACTCCACGATGTTTTTCGCTCATAATTCTACATTCACCTTTTAACAATATATTAACCTAATTCTGGAGAGTTTTAGGCAAAAATTAGCTGGATTAATTATTTTAGTATGATTCGTGCATATGACATGTTATTTGGAAAAGCCATATCAGTTCATTTCTTTTCTCTTTCGTCTTCAATCTACCGAAAAATAATAAATTCTTCGATGATTTACTCTGAAAGGCAATCCAAAATTAAAAGTAAAACAATGGCATGGAGCTAAGTGCGCCTAGATAAGCGTCTTCTCCAATCAAAACTTTCGATAAGCCACATTTATTTCCAATTCCGCGCTGCTTCATGGTGACAAACGGAATATCCGAGGGTTTTATCCCATCCGAAGTCACCGCAACGGAGCGCAGCAGCTGTAGCGGAGAAGGGGTCAGAGACAAGCGTGACATTCAGCGGGTCACTCTTAAAGACAATGCCCTGAGGTTACGGAAAGGGAGAAAGTGTAGGGGAGAATGAGAAAGAATGAGAGGAAGAGGAGAAGAAAGATAGTCAAGAGAGGAGAGAGAGAAAAAGAGAACTGGAATTGAGGTGGATAAAGAAGGGAAGGGAAGTTAGGTGGAACGGAGAGAGATAGAGAGAGGGAGGGAGAGATAGAGAGAGGGAGGGGGAGAGGGGGAATGGGCAGAAAGGAAGGGGACGGCCCCGGAGGAGTGGGGCGGCAGGAAGTTGAGAAAGAGGACCTCGGAGGAAGGATTTTGAGGCTGCGAAGGTGTGCAGAAGAGTATCCGGGCCTCGGTGTGGGAGGAGGGGTGGGGACGCGGCGCAGGACTTTAGGGGGTCGAGGGTGCAACGGGAGAGAGAGAGAGAGAGGGAGGGAGGAAGAGGGATTTTGAGGAAGGAGGAGTGGAGAGCGGTGCGGCATCGGGGAGGCTCATGGGACGGCCTGGAGAAGAGAGGTTTCGATTGGCGGTGGGGGGAGACATGAAAGAAGAGGCCTTGAAGTGTACGTGAAGGAGTAGAAGCGAAACAAAGGGTGCGGACCCCTCTCCTTCCTTCCTTCCTCCCTTCCTTCCTCTCACTCTATCTTACTCCACCTCTTTTCTCTCTCTCTCTCTCCATGTATTTCTCACTCCCTCCTCCTTCCTTCTCTCTCTTATTTTCTCCATCTCCTTTTCTCTCCGTTGCTTCCTCTAACTCTCCTTCACTATTCCTCTCTCCTCCTTCCTCTCCATCCACCTCCATCTATCCATTTTTTCTCTCTCTCTCTCTCTCTCCCCCTCTCTCAGACACACACACACACAATCTCTTCCTATACATCTCTCTCAACTTCTCTACATCCCTTTTTCTCCTTCTTCCAATCTTCTCTTTCTTTCATTTCTTTTCTGTACATCGATCCATCGCTCCATTCGATCGATATGCCAGCCGATTCGCAGAGTGCCACTCTTAGCGAGGAATTGCACATCCCATGAAGGAGAGAGGGCTTCCGCGGCCGTTTTCGCGCGCCGCTGGGATTGCTCTTCCCTTCTCCAACCCTCTATATCCACCTCTCTCTCTGCTTCTCTCCAGCGGATGGAGAGCAGCAGCACGGCGATGGAAAATGGAAGGGCGATGGAGAATGGAAGTGCGATGGATACACACACACACACATTACACCGAAGGTTTTGAGGGAGAAGGGAGGAGAACGAAAGAGGGAGTGAAAGAGAGAGAGAGAGGTGGGAGGAATTTGGCTCAGCACAATAGGATTGTGACGGTAGAGAGGGTAGTGGTGTCCCCTTACTGCTGCCTAAGAAAGGAGAGGTGAGAGGGAAGGGAGAAAGCATGAGGGCATAATATGCGGAGAGTGTATCGAAAAAGGAGGAGGAGAGGGTGGGATGGGGGAGGGGGGGGGAATGGGGGGAGGGAAGAGATTTCGAGGTGGGAGAGAGGGAGGAGGGAGAGAAGAGGAAAGAGGGCGGGTGAGATAGGAAGGAGAGAGGCATTCAGATAAGAGCCTTAAGGCTATGGATTGAAATGGATGCGGAAAGAGGGATGGGAAGATGGAAGGAAAGGGATAATAAAAAGAGGAGGGGGAGAGGGAAAACATGACATGTGCCGAGAAAAACGAGGTGATAAGAAGCGACTTATTAAAGTGTCTTTCAAACCGCGAGACATCGACGGATGTTACCTTTAGTCAATTAGCTCGGAATAATGTTTCCAAAAGCTTGAGATTTTTGTCAAAATAAGATCAACAACTTCGACTCCGTCTAAAATGGCTGCTTATTTGTCGAGTAGAAGCATTCCGATCGGTCGCGTTCTTCGCCCGTGCGCACGCGCTGTATTTTTGTTGCTTTAGCTCCGCCAATACTTCGCGCGGATTACGTTTTACCAATCACGCCGTGATTTTTGGAAGCGAGCGTATCTAACCGCGACAAACGCTCTATTTTTCTACGTTTAACGCTTGTGTGTAAAGCGGCGAATATGTGTGGCTATGTGCGGGACGCCGACAGCCGGTGCGAAGTTACGCCTGTTCGCGTCCCACCCTCGACCCGTTGCCGCGAGATCCCCCTAATAAACTGTCGAGATATAAAAAAAACCAGGGCCGTAACTCCATTGCTCTCCGACTTTTCTTTTTGTCATATACTTTTTCGATTTTTTTTTTGGCATTCAGACCTTGTGTTATTCTGGCTTCGATTCCAACAAGCCACAGAGCCGACTTCGATTTTGTACGACAATAATTAGTTTAAGTTTATAAAAACTCAGGTTGCCTAAAAAAAATGTCGAAGTTGAATCGCGTACAGTTCGTCCATAAATCGGAAATAGCCAGACGCAAAAAAATTTCTCGAATTCTGCTCACCACAATAAACGGGAATTCGAAATTTGATCGAGGAATCAGGATTCCCGGGCGCGATGTCGGTTTCCGCATCTCGCACGTATCCAGTACGCCGCCCCAATATAGGACTCCTCGCCCCACCTCGCCCATTCCTAGAATTTCGGACACCTCAGCTGCCCCCGATATCGATCCCTCGCGGAGACATTCTTTGCTTCTGGAGGGCAAATACATTCTTGTTTTTGTTTTGTCGGCTGGCTCACGGACTATATTAGAAAATGCCTGGTATTCGGTGGAGTAACTACCATAGCGCCTGCGGTGGCTGCGGGTATACCGCGAACCTTCCTCCGTAGGATTTAATATACCAGGAGTAACTCAAGACGCGCCATTTGTGCTCACTTTCAGTTGTTTTTTCGTGCTCTTCAACAAACAGGTCGCTTAATATTTATATGTGGCCAATATCAAAAGCGAAGAGAAAATAAATTCTGTCTCCAAATAGTTATGCACTATGGTGGATTTCAAAAGGAATGCTGAGTTACTGCAGAGCTTTATCAAGCGTCGCGAAATTGCATTTCGTCTAAACGCTGACGCATTTATAGTTGTCCTTGAAAAATTGTTGGCATCGTCTCGTTAAAAAGGGCTCCTATAATAATGGGAATATTTATGTCGCGAAGAAGAGATTAAAAAATGTCAAAGGAAATTTCAATTAAAGATAAAGATATTACTCTACGAGGCCTTCCTTGGATATTTGAAACACACTCAAAGGATAAAGATAACTCGTTCTGCTATTAAAAGGCCTTAATGATTTATCAAAGATACGTTGCACTGTAAAGGGAAAATATTAATCCGCCAATTAATCACTTTTCTTTGGCTCACAAACATTCGTTGTCCGTCCAAAAAAATGTAAAGGATGGAAAACAGCAAAGCTCGTAGAAAGAATCCAAAGTACTGAGGAAAATTAATCGATAAACTAGATAGAATGATGCAATTAAAATAGCGGCGAGTAAAAGAGTCAAAAGAAAATTATGATGGCGTTATTCAGAGCAGCAGAAGTGACAATGTTAGTTTCACCGATCGATTTGTAATGGCTAGGGTTTTTATAAATGTTATAGTAAAACGCATAGAATTTTCGCGTTCTTTAAACGAATATATATATATAAAATATCGCAATGGTCATCATGATGCGTAACGCTCTAATTTTATGAATAACTCGATTAGAAATAAACTTAGAAGCCTGAAATTTCTCAGGATTTCAGTGATGACGAATCTTTACGTTATAACTAAAAAATTTCGAAAAAGGTCACGCGTTCGACTCCAGAGGGAATGTCGTTTCCCAGAAGTTAACACGTAAAAATCAGCTTTTTGGTTTGAAGGCTTTCATTCTTTTACCCTTTAAAATATCTTAAAATTAAGTCATCGATACAAAATTTGCTCTAAAAGACGCCAAAATGAATGAGGATCCTTATTCTTACCGTCGAATACTCAATCTCATTCGAATTCGCTCATATTTTGATTTATACTGATATGAGTTTTGGTAAATTTTTTAACATTTCAATAATAAGATTCCATGGTTATCGGTATTGCTGTCCTAGGTAATTTCCGAGAGTATGCATTTAAATAAAGGCTTAAAGATCGAAATAAGATTAAAACTTGCTCTAAATGAGCGAAGATATGAATTTAATGCAAATAAATCGAACGCAGTATTCATGTTATTTATATTTTTATCCATATTACTAAAATCCTATTTCTGGATGTCTCTCTCTCTTTAACGTTCTATACCTCATACATTTTCCGGGAATTTCAACCCTCTAAGTTTATTTTTTTATCGAGTTATTCAACTAAGATTCTTAATTTGTTATTAAAAACCAAACATACATCCCTTATAAAATATATTCATTAAAACTCATATTCAAAACATATTCCCGTTAAACTAATCAAAATCCAATAGGTACATGGTAGGAACTAAGAAACAACGAGAAAAGGGGAGGGGGCTGTTGGCGAGCGTTAGCGAGCAGGGGGCTTGCAACCTAGTATATATATAGAAATATATATATATATATTGGAGGATGGAGTTAAATCCTTCCATGAACCTCTTAAAGGTTTCCGTCTGACGGAGCAAAAGGACCGTTTCGAGGATTCGATTCCCTTTACAAAGAGAAGGACAACAGAGCTGTGGCGACCAAGGGAGTCCTCCGCGAGCCCTTCTCCTAAACCGCATCATCTGCACTCGAGACGAAACGTTTCTAAGGTTTCCTGAGAAAGAGAGAGAGAGCGCGCTTGCTTTCGTTCTGAGACGAAGAAACATCGTGCAGTTTATGACGTGCGAAAGACCCAACCTCTTCATCCGTCGAGGAAAAAACAAATGAAGGGGCACCGACTTGAACGAAATACGCGTAAAAAAAAGATGTGCGGTATTAATCTCGGTGAAAATATATTGCTTTATCAGCCATTGAGGTTTAATCTATTTTAACAAATAAAAAGGATGGGAATTAACAGTTTAAATTTCAGTGAAGAAAAAAGGAATCTAATAGGCAGAAGGAGAGAGGGAGGGAGAGAACAGGTTTTACGAAAGAGGAAAAAGACGAGAGGCAGAGAACGAAGATAACACCCGCAAGTTTTAGTTCGGTGATTAGAGGATAGGAGAGGTCAAGGGAGGGGAGAGGAGAATCTGGAGGAGACGGGAAGTATAAAGAGGTTAAGTTGAGGAACTGAGAGAGGAGGTGGAGTCAGTGGGAGGCGATGCGGCGAGGGAAGGGATAGAGGGCACGTTCGAGTGGTCCGGAAAACTCCTGCAGTGCGAGTGAGGTCCTAAACCGAGGAGGGCCATCTAACGCGAGGCCGAGGATCGGGAGGACGCGAAGGGCGAGGTCTGGTGGTTCGCGGCAGGGAAAGTCCCTCCCACTAAGGGAGATTCAGGGTCGGAGACCGTCTGGCGGGCGGTGGGGGTCGGAATGGAGCGACGCCGCTGCAGCGGGGGCAGATCCGCGAAATAAAAAGAAACGAAAGGGGCGAAACTTCGCGGCTGTGACTGCGCAGTGATTGCACGGAGGACTGTGCGGCCGTGAGACTGCGTGGACGTCCAAAAAGAGAGAGAATAAATGGAGGGAGAGAGTGAGAGGGAGAGAGGAGATAGAGAGAGAGAGGCGACGGAGGGAAGGGTAGAAAGAACGTTTCTCTGGAGTGCCATAGGCGGCCAACTGGAGTATCGACACTCAATGGGCCTGATAGTGACACTCGGGTGGCTTCCCCTCCTTGCCCCCTCTTCCCTCTCTCCCTCTACGCCACACTTAGCGCCAGCGACCTCCGTCCCGAGGGAGAGTGGAATAGAGGGTTTCTTTATCTCTCTCTCCCCTCCATGTCCGCCTCCTCACCGAGTCTTCTATATGTATCTATCCACGTTCCTCTCTCTCTCCTTAATTTTCTCCTCCACTCTTCCTCCCCTTTTATAATCTATCCCCCGCCCCCTCCACTCCTTATCTCTCTCCCTCCCTTCCTCTCTCTCTTTCTCTCTTTCACTCACTCTTCCATTCCCCAAAAGAGTCACCCTCGAAAGGGTTTTCTCCTTCGGAAAAGAGGTTGCTAGGGGTGGAGAGATGAAGCGCGGGAGATATTTTTTTTGGCGTGGCGGGAAAGGAGGTGGCGTGGCGGAGGGTGGAAGGAGGCGTGGAGGGATGGGGAATCGGACGTGGCAGGTCCATTGCTCTGGGGTGGGACGACTTTCGCGACGGCATCGGAGTTCGATTGTGGATTGTGGAGATGACACGCATATTTTCACACGACGTGGAGGAATCTTGGAGTGCGTATGACAAACTATATTGCCTCTGGAATTGGTAACTGTGTTTGATCTTCTTTCTTGATAAACGGGAGTGTAAAAGGCCCTTTAAAAGGACCGATCCCGTATCGATAGATTTCGAAAAAGAGTCATTTTCACTTCTTATCCTAAACATTACTTCAATGATATAATTATAAACAAGTTAGAAAAGTGTACAACGTATCACAAATGGGCGCATTTCCTATATGGAGTATTAGAAAGAAATTATATACCTGTACGTAAGGGAAATAGCATTTTAAAGTTCTTTCCCTCATAATAAATAATCCATTTTCTTCCTATTTAAAAATAGTGCATGCACACGTAAGTAAATTAAACGTTTGTTTGTGAGATTGTTTATGTTAGGAACAATGAAGAAGTAACCAAGCAAGAAATTTTCCAAGTTCAACTCGATTTAAGATATTCTTGTTCGATTTAAGGATAGCGGCTACTGCTACGATAAAAATATATAGTAAAGGAAATACTCTAATTTATTAGTTCTACAAGTTTTATTTGAAAAATATTTTGATATGAGCAATAGCTTACGAGATATGACGGAAAGTTGATTTTTTTATCACCAGTAAAGTGGTATCCCTGATTGGATTACGTGATTCATTTTTGCGTTTTTCTTATTATATTTGATTGTAAGTGCTTAATATCAAATTTTATGAATACCCGTTAGGTAGAAACCGAGAACGAACATGCGGATGGACGAACGGACGGACAGACCGACGACAATAGACACGCTGTAAGCGAAACGCGCCTAAAAATACAGCAAATTGTATATAATTTTATCGTGGCATCATTCCCAGATTGTTGATTTTTTATGCTTAATATATAGAAGATTTATCTTTGATCAATTTTAATTCTTTTTAATTGTCTGACCGCCATCCATACGAGTCCAACACTGTGAAATAATTATACATTACGGCAGTACTCCGCAACACTACTGAGCCGCGACAAAGTACACGGTGTGCCGCGGTAAATTTTGAAATCATAGGCAAGGGAAAATGCCATTTTATTTTTCTAACGCTAACAATAAGACAACAGAAACGAAATATATCTTACGTTACGATTTCTTATGCTCTTTCCGCTACTTGAAACCCGGAACCAAGTCGATTCTTAATTGCAGAATTGGAATTTTTGACATAGGATTATTCCGTAATCCGAGATAAACGATTTTAAAAATGTATAATTGTGGGAAAGGTGATTTTATGTTTTTTGTTGGCTATAGGATGTTTAAAATTTTCCACGCAATCTCGATAAATTTCGTTCGGTGTGCCGTGAATTTCGAGGGTACCCGATACTGTGCCGTGAAATTTAAAACGTTGCGTATCACTGTATTATATCGTAATTATTGATAATAACTGAGAATGACTAATAACAATCATAATGGAACCCAAATATTTACATAAACGAGATTCTGTAGTTATATTGCTCAATTTAATATGCCAAACAGCTTTTCTTGAGATGAAAACATAGCTTTATAACTCCATCATATAATAAGTCAACGAAAAAAATTATCGTAATGAATGTGATGAATCAATTCGGAATTATAAAAAGTAATTCACGTAGAATGTATTTATTCTAGTGAATAGGCAAATTTTAACGCCGTGGTGGAATATTTCTATCATTATGCATGTCACCACAGCCCGAAGTTGGCCTCCTCTTATCATGTTGCTAGGCATCTTGTGTTTAGCATTCCAGCCTATCTCATGATCACCTCGGACAAACATAACCGCCACATACGCATACAGAAGAGAAAAAGAGAAACCATTTGCCGACATTAGATTACTACTCCTTCGAAAAGCACCATGGAAGCACACTGTTTAACGCTCCTTCCGAAGAACGAACAACACACAAGTCGAAGCGGGGCAATCCCAGAAATAAGACCTCCGCCAGGATTGGAGCCCAGACCCACTACATGAAAATCCAGCAATATTCCAACTATTCCCTCATATTTTATGGAAGCTACTTATTTGTTCAGTAATCCTTAATTGGCAAATTTTTGTTACTTTCCCTCGGACTCATGCCAGAGTACTTAAATTGGCATTTGCAGGGTCGAGGCAGTTTATTGTACGTATTATTTAATATGGTTTCCATTTTATGATGGATGATCTATGTAAATCCTGTACTTGGAAAACACATCTGAATTTTATCTTATCATATATCCACATATACGTATACAAATCTATTTGTATATATTGCCGAACATAATCCCTGAAGAAAGCTCTTACTTAATATTAAACTTTGTTAACAAATAATTTTTAATTAATATTATTTGTTTAGCACTTCAGTTTGATAGATGGATGTCATGGGTTTTGTGTTCTACCAGAAAAGGGTCGTAAGGAAATAAAAATCTTGACAAACTTTTGTTTACAATTCCAGCCATTAGATGATATCCATAGTTACTTTTCGACCTTTTCATTATGAATTTTAAAAAAAATGTTTTCATAAACGGTGTTGGATTATATATTTCAGTCTTACTGTCGAGCAATAAATTTGCTAGCATAAGATAAAGTTTGTCTGAATAAATTATTATTCACCCTTATGCATAACAGAATTATTATGTTTCTATCTTCATTCGTTTTTAATTTCTATTTCGTGTCGATTCAATGCTCTTTTCTCAGTACATTAAAATCACTTTAAGATATCATTTTAGAAAAGCACTATTAACAAAATTAAGTTTAATGAGTATTTAAAATCATCATCAATATGTTTCAAAAGTTATGATTCCAGCATGCGGGCTAAAAAAATACTTTGGCAGTGATACCAATTCTCACATTTACCTATTTTTTTTTAATTTGACTTAATCTTGGAAAACAATCGCTGATAGGCGTTACTTTGAAGCGAAAGCCATCAAAGCAAGTGAACAAATATTTATTAATTGGGAAAAATTAAGCAAAAGTTGAAAATAAAAATCGTTACTTCCCACACAATATTTGCTATCCATACGTAAACTATTATTTTCAAAACCTTTTAGAAATTTGATTCCTATTTCTTTATGAAAAAGGAATCAAAACACTTTGACTATCTCAAACTCGAATAAGTAAATGTGTATAGAGCCCTTGCAATCGCACGACTCAGCACACAGGAAACGCGTTTAGTAAGCTTCCAACTTATAAGCCTATTGAAAGACGCATTCTCGCCCAACGTCAATATTCCTCCAACATTTTGATATCGCCGCAGGGGTATTTTAATCACCCGGCGGCGCCTCGGATTTGCGGAGTGGATTTCACACGCTGCTTGGAAGAGCTCGACGATGGCTTTGGTGCACCAGGGCGTAAAAGAGACAGCGCACGACCGCATGGCGCTTAAGGCAATCGCGCAGCAGTCGCTCTTAACTTTAAAACGTTTCGCATGAGACATCTTCTCCTCACCGTTTCACTGCATTTATAATGAGGAATGATATCTCTCAAGCGATTCGACAAATCAGTAAATTTCAGAGGAGAATAAGGCATGCTACATGTAAGGTTGGATTATTAAGTTTTTCGCTAAGTACTATTAATTGTTCTAAAACTGATGCTAACTTCTAAATAAAAAATACGAATTGAAAGTAGATTGTACAGATTAACCCTAGAACTACCAAGGGGGGCCTCCGAGACCCACAAATTTTGTTTTTGTCTGTATCTCTATTAAAAATAAAGTTGATATCTTGATATTTAATTACATTATGCAGAGACTTAAAGATAACAATTACATGAAGTTTCCCATCAATGTATGAATATTTAAATTTTCTGCAAATTATTTTGTCATTGACTGCGGGTGGCCTAAAATATAGAGTGCTTCTGATTGATCAATTTTATTTTTGCACCTCCTGCCTCCCGGCATTGCTATTTATAGTCAAATTATGTTGTATTTCATTCTTTTCCACACCCTCCTTATTAGTAGTTCATCTGTTTTCTCATTGGGCAATGTATCGGCGTGAAATACCTTACATGCAAGCAAGGATGTGGGAGGATTTTCGTTTTGTTTCTTTCAATATGAATGCGACATTAGTTTGTTCCGTACCGATAAGCAAGACGGTCGCTTTATGACAGTATGACAGCAAAAGGAAGAGGCGGTCAAACCCGCGGTATCGTAAAACCTCGGGTTCAGGGAGCCAGGAAAAGAATGACCCTTCCCAAACGAATAGTGGCCCAAGCCAGGACACAGACCTTGACGGTGAAAATAGTGCATTTTACGACATGATAGCATACTGCATTCCCCGTTTGTAATTTTCCTATTTCCAAAGAATTCGTCGTGAGCCAGAAGATGCCATATGACACCGAAAAATCCGAGATAAATATTTATTATATTTCCACGGAAGTAGGGGTCGATACTATGGATCAGATGGCAAGGAAGTACATATACTACAAAGAGAGGCAAGAGGAGATGGCCGCTTTCGATGTTCCATACTTTTATTGACATAGTCGGGATCAATTCATATACTATTTTTATTCTTAACTTCCCAGACTGGTGTGGGAATAAAAATAAACAGTGCCGCATATTTCTAAAGGAATTGGGATTAAAATTGATAAAATCCCAAGTTGAGGAGCGAGCAAAAAATATGACAGGGTTCCAGAGACCAATTACAATAGCTATGGAAACTATTCTTAATAGAAAATTAATAACAGATTCGCCACCTCAACCAAAACAACCCATTCGCGGGAGATGTTATATGTGTTGCAATGAATCCCTTTCCAAAAAATATAAGTATAGTAACCCTGGAAAATCCACCATGACATGCTCACAGTGCAAACACCATGTGTGTGGAAATCACAGTATGAAGCGTGTTATTTGTTTAAATTGTTGTGTCAGATGTAGCAGATTAAATTGTTTTTCTAATAAATTTGTTATTATTTCTGTAAATACAATCTTACTGCAAAATTAATGTGATACTAAAAACATAATGAGGAAAAATGTAAAAAAATTGTTTTTATGCAAAACATTTCTATCTTTATAATAGATAATATACATATAATTTCAAATACTTTACTAAAATTACATAACTTTATTCCAATGATGTTTCTAAATATATAAAAATTTATTCAAAACATTACTATGGCTTCTTATAGTATTTTAGATGATGGGCCTCTGAGTCCCCCCCTCCCCCTCCTGGTAGTCCATGGTAGTGAAAATCGCTTGGTAGATCTAGGGTTAATATATGTCTATAGTGAAAATGGTCCAGAGATAAGTTAGTCGTAAAATAATTGTGCCAATATATTAAACATTGGCGAACAAATAAAATAAAATATAACTTCATAATGAGCGTGATATTAAAAATATAAAATTGATTTTAACGCATCCAGTAACACATTATTTTACGAGAATTGGGAAACTTTTAGTAAAAATTAGCAAATTATAACTTTGTAACACATTTATCGTAAAAACCAGGAATTGAATTTTCTTTGTTTATTTTCAGTAAAGGGTTAGGTGGAAGATGGAACTTCCTAGTCTCAATCTCGCCCCAAATGAAGACCTAATTTAATCTAATCCTGAGAGAGCCAAATGATTCAATTTATATCTCATCTCAATGTATTTTATTATTTTTACAAATGCTAAATATATTACAGTCCATTCATATGAATTATGAGTCGACAAAGAAACGCAGCCAACAATCCAAATGGGCTCTGCCCATTTGTCATCGACAGAAGATTATACGTCTTTATTCGTATTATGAAAAAGACAATGACAGAGCTAAAACTGTGGATCTTGAGGTTTTGTATTCATGAAAGAGGCAGTTTGTATTTATTTGGGATTAAATTAGAATTCGCTTCGAGCTTTAGAACCCAAAAAATGTTTTTACTCTCAAATAATGAAAAACTGAAAATTTTCATTTATCCTTTAGATGACTTTTGACTGCATCTGTTAATTTCTATTAGCATCAACATAGATCGCATCATTTACTGAGTTTTATTAATTAAATCTCATAATAATTAAATGTACATATAACGTATTTGTTTCCACGTTCGATCGATTACACTTGTAATGATAATTACGATGCCCGGTAATTTTCCATGCAATTCAGTTTTATTTATTGACTTTTTTATTTATTTTTAATTGCTGTTGAACATTTGTAAACTTGTTAAACTGAATAACGTGTTTGCCAATTTCGTGGCGTGTTTAAATTGCGAAGTGTTCAATTACCAACTCAGTCAACACTTGGCAGGATGATAGAAGACTCGTAATGAATAATTTATGAAATATTAACAAAAGTTTTGGAGGCCAACCACGCGCATCAACATGTAAAACCCATAAAGTTTCTAGAATATACGCGCAGCGTCTCTGCAGTCTTTGTACTAATGTCCATAGATTAAAATTTGATGAGAATGTCATGTATTACGCGTTTTTAGGGATGTTTCCAAACATAAAAATGCATCACAGTCGTGTTTAAAGAGAAAAATATAATTTTCTCAAACCAATAAATACGAGATTTATCCTTTTGTCTTCCGCATTCGAATTTTATGCTATAATAATGGAGATGCTGAAATATTAGAAGAGGGATGATTTGAGGCAATTAAAAATCAGAAATTTAAAACTAAATTATAAACCAAATACATCCGTGCTTAAATTCGATTATTGTTTCCGTAATATATTTGGCAGAAAACTACTCTAGCACATACGCATTCTCTAATAATGTTTACCTATGTTATACTGACAATGAGCGATGGAATATAACTTTTGGCGAACAACACCTCATAGAGAACCGATAAGTAATTCCTAGAAAATCACTGTACAATATAATGAATACCTTATATGTTAGGGCACTTCAATAAATAAGGTAAAATCTTGCTTCAAGCAGCAAAAACAGCAGTCTAGATATATTTGTACGTTTGGCGCCCTTTTGTTGATAACGAATAAGCTTATAGTGTATATTCACAAGGTCGCAGAACCTTAATTGTAAAGTAAACTGTTCCAAAACGAGATTACGTAAAGATTGTCCCCGAGATACGTCGTTTTATTTATGCGATGTCAAGAAATTACGGATAAGTTTCATACATACGTCGCTGAGGTTTCGCTTATACGTCCTTTTCCGCAATCATCGAAATTCGTTCGAGGACAAAGTCGACACTCTCTCATTCTGTTTGGCACTTCTTTTTTTATTTTCATAGTCACAAATATATATATATATATTGTTTCAAATCAAATACCAACTGTAATTTCCCCGTTCAAGAACATAGTCACTGCTGTCATTCTTTTTGTCACTTATTTTTTACTTACATAATAACAAATATATTGTTTCAAATAGAATATCGACTGGGATTTCCTTCTCTAGTAAAGTAAGCACATTAGTCACTTTCTAGAAGCAAAAAAATCCACAATTCACACCTTCGAGAGCTGTATGATGGAGGGCTATGAAGAGTCAGAATACGATCTTCAAAATCAACCCTCCTTTATGTCGTTATGGCATGCAGCCGTCTAATTCTGTTGCGAATGTAAAACAGTCCCTGTTTTACATCAAAATTCAGCCTCTTAAACCGCGTATATAATTACTTGTAATAGACGAAGTGACCATATAACCATTATTTTGTATGTGTTAAATAAGTTATTCGAAAATTTAAACTTATGCGTGTTACTTATTAAATAACGTGTTTAAATAGGGGAGGTGGAACGTATCCCCCGCTATAGAATGGTGGCTTATGGAAAAACGAGTTTCGATATACGTTGCGCTTTCGAGAGAGAGATATCTACGATGTATCTCGAGGACAATCTGTATAGAAACGGTTTCAAATGGATATTTTACGTGAGATTCGATAGTTGCGCGTAAAAGAAACGCAACTGGTTTAAATTCATCGAGGAGTGATTTCAGTATATAGACCTCGATTACAATGCTAAATTACGCGTCTCATTGAATTTTACGGATAATTCGTTCGTACAACATATCATGCAAAATGTACAACTATAAAAGTCGATGCCGTTATGAATTACTCTCAGATTTAGAAATGGAACCTGAAAGACTAAATTTACATTATTCACTTTTCGATTGTTATTGCGCTATTTCTGTGCGAATTAAGAAAAACCGAGGAACCTATCGTAAATTAATTCCGTAATTATTGTGATTCTAATCATTATTTGTAGTGATATCTATTGCAGGACATATCGTGCGTCAATCATAATTTAGAGCTAAATAAATTACTGGTACTTATTTATTCCATGAAGTGATCAGAATGTCTCCAAGTGTAACGAGTAGTGGCTTAGTGGCACCACTGTCAATCGCCAACGACTACACCGATGTAGAGGAGAAAGACAAAAGATGAGTGGAGTTTCCGTCTCCCTCGACGACATAGAAGCGTTCAGTAGTGTATTTAGTGGTCATTCGAACTCCAGGATCACCGAATTGACGTGATCCCATCGCGGCGTAAACGTAAATGAGCGCCATCACCGGAAAGCCATTCCTCCGGCAGAGATCATTCTCAGGAGTCATAATGCGACAGGTCCTCCGCGGCTGCCATCCAAACAAATCGGCCATTCCGCACTCCGAAGCGGAGCCGTCGCACTCGAAAGATGGCGCACTTGCGGCCGACGAATTCCATTTCAGACCCATTAGGTCAAACTCGTTTTTCAAACAGGTGGTACGCGAGAATGCGACGTCGACACTCTACGCCAAAAGGTCTTCCGCACATTTTTCTAGCAGATCTGCTCGGGAATTTTATGAAAATTGCTGCGCTGCGCCTTACGGGTTCGGTTGAAAATGATAAATTTCTGTAGGTTTAATAAATAAATAATCATATGTAAATTTTATAAAATTCAATAATATTCTAAATATATAATACCTATCTCCTGAACAATTTTACTATTAATGTTATTTTCTTTCCTCTAAAGTACTCTTAAAGAATTAATGTTACTCCAATCGATGGCCTTTTCTTTGAACTTCATCTGGAATAAATTATCTATTTTACTACGATTACATTTAAACGTGTCTTTTTTATCTTTATTAGTTAGCGCGCTTTAATATTCGTTTGAGGCTAAGCAAAGTCATTCCTTAATTTTTCAGAAGCTATGAACTGCAAAGTAACTTCCGCTATACTTAATAGTGCAATAAATGCCACTCCTTCTTTTGTCAATACCTTTTAAAGGCAGTGAACGAGTGTCACGAAAATGCGCTTGTAGATAGTATTCGCTCGCAGGGCTGTGGAATCGGAGGGTGATTTTCTTTTGAGATCTTTGTTCAAACCCATGGATGTTAATTCCCGTTAACCCATGAAGGACTTTAAATCCACTCTATGTCGAAATCGTTCAAAATTCCGCTTCCCTAGACCAGAATGCTGCTTTAATATCTGAAAAATTTTATGACCTTGTATTTTGTGTAAAAGGAGAATATCATGAATTTCTAATGTTGTTATAAAGAGATAAAACCTACGCATAATTTAAGCTTACTATTGTTGAATGACATGAGGAGTTAACGCCGTATTTCGAGATACTCTAGACAATTTATCAATATAACCGAACATCATCGGTTCTTTTTTGCAATTCTCCTTGGAGGGAAATTTCTGCGGAGGCCACAGTTGCGAATGCTTCCCACTGAGAACGACCAAACACGTAGTTTTAAGCAAAAAAATCAACCGCCATTTTCCTCCATCTTCCGACCGACTTCAGCATCTCTCACGGCATCGCAGACGCAGTTCAAGAGGCTAAAGAACCGCTGAAGAGCCTTGGCAACGGTTAAACCAGGAGTTTCCTACCTGGTGCTCGCGAGCACCGCTGGGCTCTTTGGTAACCTGCCTTTACTCTTTTGCAGAGATTAAAATCCCCTTTTGTAGCATCAATAATTTAATTCATCGGTTTTCCTTCTGAAAATATTTAAGAACATTACGAATAGTATTGGCGCTTGTCTGCTTCCATTTATTATCATTCCTATTCTTGCATCAGTAAAGTGGTGCTCGCTTGATACTCCTGAACGCAACTTGGTGCTCGCCACGTTGAATAGGTTGGGAACCTTTGCGTTAAACAATGGAGCCGGAGGTTATTTTCAATCAAATACCGGTTGTAAATGTATTTCCAAAGCGTGACAATGTCCCTTTTTCACAAAAATAACCTCGATAGTTACTTTCAGAGAACAGAACACCGATTACAAAAAAAATTTAAACGAAATAGATATTCTCCTTTCGAATTCTGTATAAGAATCTACATCAGATGCGTCATAAGAGGAAACTTCTTATTTTTTTGAAAAGTATGAATAGAAGATGAGAGGTTTCACTCCATTCGATCATTGCAGGTCGCAGCGCGAACGACTCGCAAGTCTGCTCTCCACGATACCCTTATTGGTGTAAGGCGAACGGGGATCACAAATATCTGCTCCGAGGAGACGATGCTTCGCCCTCGAGGTGAATGAAAAAGAGCTTAAGTGCAGGAGAGGGAAAAACACGAGCAAGTTGGAGAAAATGGTTGGGGCATTGGGTCCACAACGGGAAGGAGGAGAACTTGAAAAGACAAGTGACGAACGTCAATCACTCTGGATCACTCTCCCTTTTTTTAGAGAAAGGAGAAAAAGAGAAGAAGGCAGAGGAAGGAGAAAATAAAAGAGGAGAAGAAAGGATGGACGAAAAGAGGGATTTGTTTTTTAACGAAATCGAACGCAGACAGACTCTCGATCAGACATTCCTGAATTTTTAGTAGCCAAGGTTTGCCGCTCGCGGCCGCCCGGTTGGGGCGTGGTGGAATGCGCGCGTGCGGGGGCGGATTGGCAGGGCGGGAAAGATGGGCGGAAAAGGGACGGCAGGATAGAAGGTAGATTAAGGAGAGGCCATCGAGGGTATTAATGGCTACTGAGGTTTGGAGAACGGCCGAGGATTATTAAGACCGTGAGTTGACCCACTTTTAGCGCGTCCATGCGTCTCGCTGTGAAATATAGGAGAGGCGCTACGAGACGCTAGCGTATGTATGCAAAATTCCTACGTTGAATCGAATTCCGCGTCACCCTGTGACTTATCCTCACGTTGCGACACGAATACGACCGCTTTTTGCAGGCATTTTTCTTGGTTTGTTTATTTACGAAGGTATTTGTTTCCATGCAACGGGTTTTCTCTATAGCGGCGGTTTGTCAAAAATGTAAATGTTGAGCATATGAAAAATTCACACATGTACCTAATAGTTTCTTCTTTGCCTCCAAATCAGAGAGGACAAACTTAAATGTTGAAGTTTGCTACTTACATCGAATCACTATTTAGCTGATTTATTTTTTATGGTCCTAAATAGAATGGAAATTTTTTAAACCCCCGAGTCCCTATCAGACTATTTAAACGGTTAGACGAGTTAAGATAATTTATTAATTTATATATTATCTCGACAACTGCCAATGTACCTGCAAAACTGCATCGTCTCATTTAAACTTCACCTACGACGAATACGAGAACGTTATTTGAATTTTCTCAACCCACACTTCCATATTTATTACTTCATTTTTCCATATATCAATTAAAATTGTATTAATTGTTTATGTAACCGTCACGTAGGAAGCGAAGCTGCATACTTTAAATCCCGCTTGCTATAAACACCATAGCATGTCTCTCCATCTCATATCTTTTGACTTTCTCATATACGAAGTATATTGAGAAAGTATTGTAATCGCGAATAAATTCTCTCGAGATCTTGATGGAAATATGCGTTTTTGGTGAAACTGATTGTGAGTCCGAAAAAGTGGTTTTCGCAATGCCGTCTGTCAGTCTGTCCGTCTATCTGTTCGCGGCTCTAGTCTAAACGGTAGAGCGAAAATGAATGAAATCTCGTACTTATGCATTTTATCATAAAGAATAGAAACTATGGAGAAATGATTGATATTGCAAGATAATTAAGAGCAGTTATTCGAGACAACTTTAACAACAATGTGATTTTCTCAAAAACTGTTATAACGATTTTGATCAAATTTCCTACAGTTACTTGAGTTTACGTCCGCAATAATACTAAATAGTTCATATTTCTAAAAAATGAACATAAGACTAGTTTATTCTTGGGCAACTTTAATAACAATTGGATTTTCTAAGAAGCGGCTGGTACGATTTTCATCAAATTTCGTATATTTATTTAAGTTCATGTTTATAATGATTTTACATAATTCATATTTAAAAAAAATATAACTAAACGACGCATTACTATGTGAGAAAGTTTGTACAATGTATATTGTACCGATTTTTTAAATTTCCGTGATAGTATGTAAACTATTATTGCTGTTAACATATTACGATTAAACTCGACATGATTTAGGTCCCATAATCCAATGGTTCTCAATCTTTCTGGAGCCGCGGACCCCCTACGAATAACAATTTCTGCGGATCCCCTTCCCATTAAACCTTCAAAAATGTTGTTTAAATAGAGTAAAAGCTTAAGTTTTTTTACACTGAAATATAAATATAAAAAAACCAAAATTTAAATTTTTATTAAAACCTTATATAACTATGAAGTTGACATAAGTGAAAAATAGAATATGTAACTTAAGGGGGTAACCAATCGTGATATTTCCATATACTCACAGCTAATTTGTTTCCATTCCTTGAACGTGAATAATTCCTTGTTGTTTTTTGCAATAACGAGAAAGACAATTGTCTTGGTTGGGGCACAGACCTAATCTGTTCATGAAATATAGTAGTCTTGGCAAACAATATTCATAAAAGAGGGTCACAAATTCAGTTTACAGCAAATAGTACATACGGTTTGTACTCTTTTAAAAACACACACGCACACACTAAAATGACGTAGCTAAAGGTTAATGAGATTTTTGCTCTTGGATATTTTTCATTCATTCATCTCGTTCCTGCCCATCTATCTAAAATTTCTAAAATCCATTGGATGGGAGCCGAGATCTTACTTAACGTTATAAAGAATGTAATCTATGCTATCAGACCTTTCTTATAAGACATTTCCGAACGATATTCAACCACTCTAAACGGTATAAGATTAATCTTAAAGAAAAGCGTGCATCGTTTTAATATATAAGGTATCAAAATCAATTCGCAGACCCTCTGGAGACAAGATATAGACCCCCAGGGGTCCGCGGACCCCTGGTTGAGAACCACTGCCATTACCAATCGACACGGAGTGAAAGCGTAAGCTCCAAAGCGTCAAATGGGTCAATTCTAAAAAGAAATCCTTTTTATGCTATGCAGATGGGTCACCTCGAGGTGGTCATACCACCGGACATTCTCAACGAAGAGTCTTCGGGAGAGGACGGCGTCGCTCTCGAAGGCGGTTCCGTTCGACTGCGGTGCAAGGCGACTGGTGTCCCAACACCCTCAGTGACGTGGAGGCGAGAGGACAGCCGCAGCATAGTCCTGAGGCAGGAGACTGGCCGGGAGAAGCAAGGTAGGTAGAAAAGGGAATTTTAATATCAATTATTCCCATCTTCCTACCCTCTTCTCCTCTCACTTGATCCCAATTTCTATGTTCATTTAGGAGCACACGTCACCAAATTGGATCATTGTATTACTCAAAATATATGCAGACAAGATTAAGCCAGAGAAACGTTTGCGATTAATTTTGGAAATATTATTTCTTTAAATAAAGGATTTTTCTTTATCTTCTGGCATAAGATTTTAACGGAATCCAAACTTCTCAATCTCGAAATGGCTGCATAAATCTGTCCATTCCCAGTCATAGGAATCATCAGCAGTAGTCTTACGACCGGCCATGTTTCCTAGAGAATGCATAATGATGTGGTGGTTCCCCGTTGATTTCCACACTGGACACACTGCGGACAGGAGGGAAGCTCTATCCAGGCATTAGCCTTCTCTAAGGAAGAGCACCACGGAAGCCAAATATCCTTAAACCACACAAGTAGTGAACGGAGCGGATTTGAACCCGGAACCGCTGCGTGGATAGCCAACACTCTAGCCATTCAAACACAACACAAATGCTGTCCTAGTCCTATCTTGTTAGGACTAAACAAATCTGCATGTTCCAGTGTCTTCATATCCATCCAATTGAAACTTTTAGTAACGGCGTAGATTTTGACATATCACAGGTTGAATTTAGAGCCCAAACAGACTACACGACCGAATTTCTGAAGCAAAGCTGAAGTTTTAGATACAAATAATTGTAGATCACGCTTACGATAAGATGTAAAAAATGTTATAATTAATTCATCAGATGATTTAATAATATCAAAAGTTATCACCCTCTATTCTTTAAACTTCTTTCTTTTCAGCCTTACGATGGATAAATTATAAATGCACCAATTATAATCTATGTAAGATTTAAAACGCTTGTATTATCCCTGATAGGGCGCATATCAAAATTGATATAATCGAATTCAGTGTCACTTTTGATAAAAGAACAGTTTGTATAACTCCTGAAACAAAAACTTTTGACTTGATTTGTTGCTATATATTACCTCCTGAACGTTAGGCAGGATAAAAAAGTTCTCTCGGTCACATCCGTAGAATGGTTTCGTTTTTAGGCTTTTCACCTTCTGAAAACATGAGAACGTGACTCCACGCGTAAGATTTCATTTTTCCTGACCCTAACAAAGATCACATCGCACAAAAGCAGATTTGGACTCAACGGTGCTGTCCTTGCGACAGTCGAAGTGTATTTGACTCGGCTTACGACTGATATTCTTTCGTTTTTCTACGCAAGCTCCATATTAACATGCGAGCCAAACTGCGTTCCAGCTATGATCAGTGGAGATCTTTAAGTATGCCGTGAACTGGAGCACTCACTCCTCTAACAAACCAAAAACTGATATTTGAAATAATTTTCATCGCCGTTTTGAAGTTCCAAAAGTCCTTTTCTTCCTATTTTGTTTGTGAAAAGGTGCTCTCGATGATACCTGGACGTATCGCCCACTTTTTAGAAGCATTTTGAAATTTGGCGCTAACTTTCAATTTTAGTAATTACCATCAGAAATCAATCCTGCCTTATACAGCCCTTTCGCGAGATCCAAAGACGGGCGAGGTACTGTAATTCAAGGACGACAGTAATTATTTAGCTAGCCATTAAACTCATCGTGTAAATGTTTGGCATATAATGCAAACAGACCAAGATCATGAAAAATATAAAGAAGTATATTTTTAGTTCAAAAATCATCGATATGGAAGTTAAAACAGGTAATAAATAATAAGTATATACTTTAAAATCTACAAAAATATGAAATATGTCATAAAAATGTCTGAAGTGAATCTCATGTAAAACCATATAAAATTCAATGTTTTAAAAAATTAGTATTAATAATTATTAGGAAGAGGACTTACTGATGTCTGACTAATTACCTCAAAAATCAATTTTTATCTCAGTATTTCTGTTACAGGTTATACTTGCTGATGTGACATCTCCAAACATTCAACATACAAATTCCACATCTTGCCGCTACACTTGCCACATACTAGTTTTTTGCATCCAGTGCATGAGTAGATTGTTCTGTTTTTCTTGCAGTTCTTAGGAACCTGTCACTGCCTACGTGTCTCACTTTCTACTGTTTCTGAGACATCAGGTCGTGGCACATTAGATCGTATTTTCTCCATGTATTCGGAACGAAGCTCTTCCGCCACATTCCGAAGAAAGGTTCTCCTGGAAATACGTCGTCCAGTGACTTTCTTGTATATGACCCATGCACTTATTCCTGCAAGATCCGTGCTGTTGTAGAATGTATGTACCGGCCATCGTCGGAAGACAGCTTTCACAGAATAGAGCCTAGCCATCTGATCAATTATATCTACTCCGTATTTTGTTGCTTTATAAAATGATACTGTCTCAGGTGTTTTCTTGTCGTTTTTGCCAATACTGAAACTTGAGTGAAGGGAACTGAGCAGCAATACATTATTATTGGCCTTGCCCTGATAAATTGTGAGTGTGATATCACCATTTTTAAGAATTCATGGTAATGGAATTGGTCAAAAAAAAGTACGGCCGTCAAATTGACGGCTCCGGGCGTTCTAGGTAAATACCGTTTTTTCTCATTAACAAGTGCCCTGGGGGATAAATTATTTTTCAAGGAATAGTTGACATAAAATGATAAAAAGTCATGGTGGGTCACAGTCCTGCATTGGAAAATGCCGAAACAGCAGTGACGCAAAATTTGAAAACCGTCAAATTGACGGTATTTGGCGTTATAGTGTTAAGGCATTTCTAATACGCTCTGTCAGTATTACGCTTGCTCTGATGTCGGCCTTTAGTGCAAATTAAATCTGAGGGAAATACGTCATTTAAACTAGCATTCCTTATTTATTAAAAGGTAAAATAAAAGTATTAAAATATTTATAGAAAATTTGAAGATTGATTTTAAATATTTATGCTCCTTTTTTATTTAAAATCCTCTTAATGGGGACGTTTGAAAGATTGTAATACCATCCAATAACAAACTGATATTTATTCGCACTAAATCGAATCGAAAGAATTTTTTCTTTAAATGATTCAAACATAAATAAATGGGAATATAAGGCAATACTGTTATGAGTTAGACGAAAGACGAGACTGCCATTCTCAATCCCGGCCAAGCAAAGACGTTTATCTATCTATGACGAGTGGTTCCCCATATCTATTAAATGGAAAAGCACTCCTTATCTTGGGCGTAAAAATAATCAATCCTTGGCCAATACGATTCTGGCGCGTTTCGTCCGAGTCAAGCAAACCGAAAATTTGAGAACCTTTCCTTTGTTTACTCGACTGCGTTAGGGTGTCCATTCTCTATCGCTATGTCGACGCACGACTTTTTTCTGATCTTCTTCCGACTCACGGTACATAATAGTTTCATTTTCGAACGAGTCCTCAGCGATTTATCTCTCCGAAATTCTAAATTCCTACCTATCTTTACGATCGCGGATAATCCTTTCAACAGGACGGACTCCCGTTAACGAAAAATCTACAATAGGTCTCTTTAACGTTGCCTTCGGAAGCGCGAGACTCCGGAAGAGGGCGATGCGAGAATCAGCCGTAGGGGTGGGATGGAGGGAGGGAGGGAGGGAGGGAGGGAAGGGAGGGTAGGGTGGGAGGAAAGGGCGGCGGGACAGGAAGGTTGATGAAAAAAGAGGAGAGGAAGGGAGAGAGGGCGGATAGAGGGCTCTCGGAATGCGGGAAAACACATCTTCAAAGCGTTTCTTTTACAATTAAAATATTCCCTGATGCGAGAGAGAGAGAGGAACTTTTTTTACGTTGCGGATACTTTTCCAGGGAGAGAATGAAAAATAAAGGTTACGTTCTTTGTTACGAAATGAGATATACTGAATTAAAGGAAAGAGACATCTTTTATCAATGAATCCGTTTTAAGTCGTCAGTATCTTTATAGTGCCGAGGGTAATGGACGGTGTGGTTCCTTTTGTTTTGAGTGTACCCTAAGTAGAGTTACATGCGTCACACGCTTGAAATGCGTCTTTTGGAGATAATTTTTCAGGCGGTAATTATTTCATTCCAAACATAGGATTCAGGATTTGGTGAAATATTACAGCTGGTTAGTTTTCACTTCAGATTTTTGGCAAGGAAATGTAATCCATATAAAAATAGCACTTATTTTCTGCGTAAATTCGCATCAGTCCGGCTTCTATTCGGCAAAAAACCGCCATCGCCGTCAATACAAAAAGAAACATTTTTCTTCTAAATTGTATTAGGGCTTAGTTGCATATTTTAACAAAAACATGGGTAAAGCAAATAAATTTTTACTGGAACTAAAGAAAACTTAGAGAAGATATTTTGTTCATACTGCAATTTTCCATCTCTCAAAAGCGCACTAGAAACTTAAAGAATAAAGACAGAAATTATGTTTTAAACTGTAGAAAATCCAAAAGAACATGAAGTGAGGCAAGACAGGAACCACATGAATAGATGAAAGGTAAAATAGGCTCTCGATTTAGAAAGGATTTAGGATGTAAGCAACCTATCACGGGCACGGGGAAATCGCTCAAGTATTTCCATAGGATGACATTTTAACACAAAAACATCACATTTAAATGCGAAGCGGTAATTTTTTGGTTTAACATAGGATACCCGCTAAAATTTACGGATGTAACATTTAATACTATGGTGGTTTACAATTTCAATCCCCTTACTCATTGCGGAAATTCTTTCAATAAAATAAATAATTAGAAAAGGAATGTAAATAAAGTTATCAAATCGGCTAAAAGTTGCTGGCATAGCGACAAAATGCCGTAATTAATTAGTACAATTGGAGAAAAATTAGGCACGGAACCAAATCAATGTTAAAAGACCCTGATAGGTATGTCGACTCAGTGTAATCGTCCTGAGAAAACATACGAATCCAACAAAGATGTCCTGTAAGAGAGTTATTACATTCCTTACTTGATTGAAGCTTCAATAGCCCATATAGTTAAATCTTCGCATTCGTCTGTTTCAAAAAATCATATCCTAGCATTTAGATGGCCTTTTTTATGCGTCTAAATCAACTGTCTCCACATTTAAACGTCACTTATTTCCCTTCGTCACCTGGATTGACGAATCAAACCGCCATTCCCCGAGCTTCCTAAAGCCTGTATGAAGTTACGCACCAAAGGATAGCACACTATGAACGACTGAATTATTTGAGGCAATGCAATGCAAGTGAGGAAAATTACTTTTCTCTCGGTCTGCCTGTACTCCAAATACTCGCCCAGATCGAGGCGTATTTCAAGATGGCGGTAGAGGATAACAAGTTCTAACGCTAAACGAGAAGAAGTGTTCAGGGATATAAAGGTAATGCGAAGGCGAGAAAGCGTCGGGAGTCGTAGTATGTCCGTTTGAAAGGAGTTTGATAAGGTGAGAGAAATAATGGAATCGTCCGGGACATGGTCAGGGCATTTTTTTTTCGTTGAATTAGACGAGAGTCTTCCGTTGAAGAAAAGGCAAAGCTAGAGTTGTCAGCGGCGAAGATATTGCAGTAATTGCGGAAATTGAAGACGAAACGACGGAAGCAGATCTTACATCGTGGAAGGAAAGAATTCTCCTATTTTATCCCGCATGGCTAATATTTGAGTTGGAGTCGGAGGAAACAAGAGGCATGGAGAGAGAAAGAGAGGGGGGAGGGGGGGGAGTGAAAAGGAGGGGGAGGGGAACGGAGGAAGAGAGGGGGCGTGCTTGCGCCGCAATGCACAATCGTGAGGCGGGCGTGTTTATGATAGAATCGGCGCAATTGGACGAGAGAGAGAGAGAAGTAGTTCTTTTCTTTGGCGACTTATTCGGCGGTCTCCTTAGTGTTTCGAAAGAAACGCAAGACCTAACGCTGGTGCTCCCAGACCGGAAATCGATGCTCGGCGAGAAATAAAAGCTTTATTTACACAGACGTCCCCTAAACTGCTCCATTCTTCTCCAACACCCGTTTCATTCTCATCTCCTCCTTGCTCCTCTGCTCTCCGTATCCCTCTCTCTCTCTTTCTGGACCATTCACCCCCACCTCTCTCTCTCTCCTTACCCCCTCCTTCACCCCTTCATCCTCACCCCCACCCAAATAAAGCATTTGTCTGTATGTTCTCGCATCTCTCCCTTCTTCACCCTCTTTCTCTTCCCCCCTCCTCCTCATCCTCTCTCCCTTCTACTTCACCAATCCTTCTCTTACCCTTTTCCGCCCTCTTCTAGCAGACCTCTTCTCGAGCAATCCTCCTATTCTCTCCCTCTCTCCTTCACATCCTCGTCTTCCTTCTTTTCTCCCTGGAAAGCCCATGTGGTATTTCGGGGCTTTACATCGGCCCAATTGAACTCTCATTCTCTCTTCTCCTTTTCTCCCTCTTTACGTCATTATCGTATTTCACTTTGATAGGACAATCTTTCCGCTTAACTTTCCATTCTTATTTGAAAATCTTCTCCGTCCTAATGTCCAAAAGATTTATTTTTCAATTAGATTTCCTTTTACAAATCATTGACTGCGTTACTCATGTACTAACGGTTATTTATCTCAATGAGCTGAATGAGTCTTTCTCTCCGATTTTACTAATTTGGTAATTTGTTTATGGCCATAGCAACCGTAGCGGCGAAGCATGAAAATTAACTGAGTTCTGAACCTCAATTTGAAAACTTTTTATTTCCAAACACCATAACGTGATTATTTGACAAAAGATACCTTTTACTCTAAATTTAACTTCGTATCCTAGGTAAATAAAAATCGGAGACCTTGCACGTACGAGTACGTATATAAACGACGAAGACCGTATCAATCATGTTTATATCAATTCTATATGCTTCATGAAGAAAACTGCGGAAAATAGGAGTATATGGAGAACCAAGTTTAACCTATAATAATCACGGACCTGTCAACGGACAGATTACCTATGATGATGATGCTTCGCGAAAAGTAAGACATTTGAAAACTCTCTCTTAGATACAGTACGACCTCTCCCTAACGAGCCTTTTTCTGTGTCGTTAACCTCTGTATTTTGTAAAATCCCTCCCCCTCGAATTAATATTACTATAAAGCAAAAACCTCTCAATTATTTAACGTCCGTTAGTTCGTAATTCACCACATATCGTATCGCCAATAACCCCCGTGAGTAAAAAATCACCGCCATATATTGACATTATCATCCTCGTCTATTTAAAAGGGGTTTAGAGAAAGCATTTGCAGAAGCGTTTCCGCAACGCTGTAGCCATACGAACGATAGAAGATTGGACCGACTGAAGGTCATGGGGAACTATATCCTAGTCTCATTATAGAGATTACCTTAATTTACCTCACATGATTTTTAGCGCTAATTAAAACTAGAGATTTTATATCAATCACGTAAATTAAATTTTAATGGTAATAGTTTCACAATAATTTAAGGATGCTAATTTTATTTTATTCTCCATATTATTTTATGAATATCTAAAACATAACCCAAATAAAACCATTCTATTCAACTTGTTAATTATTATACGTGTATTCTTTATTTACGACTTTGTAAAACATAGAAAAATATCAAAGATGAATAACTGCTGTAACGATATAGGTTTATTCGCGGGATTTATTTCAATAAATTCAACCTTATTTACGTATCCTCTCCCATGCTATTGTCATTTATGTAGGCAGTGATGTTAATTTTATCATATTGGTCTAGCCTTCTATACAGCACGTGAAAGGAATAAGGCGCCATCCCAGTAACAGCGGAGATGCCTCAAAAACTCACGAAAAATTATATTTTTGTGTGTCCTAGAGAGGTAATTCGGCGCATCCTATCCGTATTTGAAGAAGAAAATATGTCCTTTTATGGGACGAATGAAGAGAGAGATCAAACATTGATGCAGATCCAAATCACAAATTGAAGGCGAACCTCATGGAGGAAGGAAAAGAGAGAGAGAGAGATAGGAAGGAAGAGGGGAGATGGGATGGAGGAAGGGAAAAGGGAGAGAGAGAGAGGGAGAGAGAAAAGAGATTGGGAAGAGAGGTAAAAGGCCGTAAAAGTAGAGGGAGGAGAATGCATGCGAAAGTAGGGATTCAAAGGAGAGAAAGGAAAGAAATAATAAAAGAGGAAGTTTGAGGGGTGGATAGAGAGTAGGGAGGGAGGGGTGGGGTGGAGAGAGCGTTTGGAATGAAAGGAGGAGGGGGAGAGGAAAGGAGGAGGGGGTTTTAAAGGAGGTGGGGGAGGAGGGGAGGGAGAGAGAGAGAAGAGGGGAGGACGATATGAGCGGCCGAAATGAAGGATAAAAAAAAGTTCCCGGTGAGAAAGGGTTGGACATCGCAAGTGCGGTGAAGAGCAAGGGAAGATGGAAGGGAGGAAATGAGGGGAGAGAGGAAATGAGGGGAGGGAGGGGAAGATGGAGAGGAGAAGGGGGAGAGGAGGTTTTCAGGCAGAAAAGAGAACGTGTGAGGACTTCGA
The DNA here is from genome assembly GCA_036926305.1 of Uropetala carovei. Lineage (NCBI taxonomy): Eukaryota > Metazoa > Arthropoda > Insecta > Odonata > Petaluridae > Uropetala > Uropetala carovei. The sequence continues at coordinate 1,516,732 of JAXCHB010000193.1, forward strand.
GAACCTGCAGGAAAACTCAAGACGCATCAAATGGTACGTGGTTGCTTCGAGTGGAGAGTGCGTAGAGATCTCGAATAACAAGCAGCGCGCCCTGTTGAGAGCTCTGTGCTGTGCCTTGGATCGAGGCAGAGCTAAGAACAACTTAGCGGAAGTTTTAAAGCGTAACAGGCCCACCATGGACCGGAAATCCTCTTTGTTTGCGTGAAATGGATCGTAATCGCCGCAGTGGGAATTTTTAAACCGATCTTTTCAAAACTTGGAGAAAATTAACAGGAGCACTTGAAATCTAAGAATGTTTAGCTAGTCGTTTAAAATCAGAAGTAAAATTTAATCGCCCTTCCAAGTCTTATTTACGTGACTTTGATGCAATTTCCCCTCAAACTTAACACAAAATATTGAAAGATTTTTCATAAAATAGAGTAAAACCAATTTGTTTAAATTAGTTTTTTTTTATTTGTACCGCGCTTTGAAAAACATATTTCGATAAAGGATAGATTAAGGTGAGAGAGCATTCTAGTTGATACAAAAAATATCAAGCCTATTAATATAATATTTAGAATTAGATATGAAACAGCCGTCATGTTGGCGTAAACGAAGTAATGATATCTATGATGAAATCTTAAGAAGACGTCATTTTACGGTTAGCATCATTCCATCGCCTTTAATATCATTTGTACTATATTTCATAAGATAGGTCTATGCATGCATCAAAGTGAAGATTTACTGACTACCTTTGGTAACTCACGTTAGACGAAGTAGTGAAAAAAATCACCTCAGATTGAAGATATGGAATTTATTCACGTTGCTAAAACCAATAGTTCTGTGGCGTGATCTAACAGAATGGTGACGTGTGTTAAAAAAGAAATTAATTAACGATCCCTTTGCGACTTGAATCATACCGGAAGTTGAAATAAATCCTTTTTCCGAAAACTAGAATCGCAGTGATTCTCTATTGTCTAAATTCGCATCTCGCTTGCCGAAGCGTTTTTTGCGACTAAAGATCTCACCCTGATCATTGACGAAACAGTGGTCGCGTATCCTGCATTTACGCAACACGCTCAACTCCCGAGTAGCGTAAAATTGTACGAACGATGGAGAAAACTGTGGCGCGTTCGGAACTTAACGGTGAGACTCCATTTTTGTCAATTTCCCTCGTTCGACGCGGTATAATACGGAATACAAAACTATTTATGATAATGAAAAATGACAGACATTTAAACAATAAAGCGCTTAAACGCGGCCTCCTTTCGTCTGATGTTTTAATGTTTCGTTGGGTGGCGCAAAATGTACGTATAACAGGAAGCATGACATCGTGCTTTCGAGTAAACATAAGTATATTCCAATTTCATTCTGTTTGTAAAAGCAGTATGCTGAGGTTTCAAATATCATGAAGATGCCTTATGTAAAATATTACGTAACGCTCTTGTTCTGTTTAATCTTGTTTAATTGTATATACTTACGGAGTTTTTTAAAACTTTTATATAGAAGTCTTACTATACGTAGAATATAATTATTTGATAGCCGTATAATTAATATCATACACAATCTAATGTCTTGAGTAAATTTGTGGAATTGTGTATAAAAATGGAAAGATCTGAAATGTTTTGAGGCCCAGCGATGAAATAAAAAGAAGCAAATTTCAATGGCAGTATACTTTTCTAAGCAATTATTGCGAAGCAAACTGTTGTGTAAAAACCAAGGGTATTCATTGATCTATTCAAGAATCTCAATGAGTGTTATCCGCTTCTGGTTTATAATTACTTGTCTCTAGGCACACTGCTAATGGAACTCAAACTTATATTACACATTAAACCCGGAATTCAAAAAATTAAGATAAAAGGTGGTTACGCGTATCCTATTTCTACAAATTTTGCTAGTTCCAAATGACTCAGAATGAAATATCATAATAATGTTTGCACAAAAATCTTAATGAACCACAACTATCGCGTAATTTTATTAGAGCAAAATTCTCACCATCCTAAGACGCATGTATGATTATTTATTGCATTTTTTACAATTACTTTTTAAATTTTGGTATGGTATGTCCATTTATTTTAACAGTAAAACGTACATTTTTACACATATCATCTCAATTTGTATAACTATAAAATGTTAAATATAGCATCGCGATATAAGGTTAAAGGCAGAGCTGAGGAAGTTCCGGTTCCGGAACAAGGAACGGATCCAAAATGGTTCCTGTACTGGACCCGAAACCGGAACGAAAAAACTGTATCGGAACCTGAACCTGAACTGGAACAATAATGTCAAAATTTTGGTTCCGGAACGGTTCCGTTAAAAATTGATCTTAATCATCAGCCAAATAAAATTTTCTCATACAATATTTGTATTTATCGAGTAAATTAAAAAGTACCAAAAAGGTCACACATAAATCGTTTTCTAAATTACAAGCTTAGGCAGAGGTCGACAATTTTTATCTAGCCTGAAGGTGGCCAACTGCCTGAAGTCGATCCTGATTGTAAATCAATCACGGTGTAAATAATTAGCTAATTCGTGTTCTGAGGTTTATTTCCCATCCACCTGAAGAGCTGACAATACAAATATTATATATAACAAATATTTTAGCCGTTAATTGTTTTCTAAATAAGATCACCCAACTTAATGGGACAAAATTCGTAGAGGTTCCTCTGGAATTGCCCGATCTTTATTTAGCCAATTTTTTGGAATATAACTAGAACTACACCAATATATACTGAATCATATTACCATATTTGAATGCATAAAAATGTTGAAAGCGTAAAAATGCAATTTCAATAGGTTGAACCTAAATTACAGGAAAAAGAAACAAGCATGATTCGAATAAAGAGAGGAAATAGTTTTGAATTAAGATCAGGAATTTTTCTTTAAAAAGATGGCCTTTGGTCACACTACTTTTAAGCAACTTCCATCATTTTAATGTAATTGAAAAAAGTTGTAATTAATATAAAATTTCTCAGTAAAGTCATGTTTTTTTAAACTAGGAAAGGTTCCGGAACGGAACAGTTCTTTCCTTTGATCACTCGGAACCGAACCCGGAATGGAACGAGTTGGAAAATTTAAGGTCGGAACGGAATTGTCAGAACTGAACCGGAACTTCCAAGTTCTGGTTGTGTTATTGCACATAAAAACGCAAAATAGCAAGAACAAATATGACGAGTTGCTACTGAAGTTTAAATAAACATGTACAAGTGATATTCAGTGTAAAACACATCGCTTTAAAGATTTTTATTCTCACATTAGCGCTTAACATCATCTTTTATTGAGAAAGTGCCATTGATGCGGAATGATTTCTTCATCTGGTAAACTACGCATTCAAAACCAAAAACGCGGCCTCTCAAACGCTTTTTGACGTAAAGAGCGTGAGTTAGGGAGGGGCATGAAGAGAGACAGGGGAGAGATATAGAGCAATAGAGAGAGAGAGACAGAGAGAGAGAGAAGGGAAGAGATGAGGGGAAAGCATTCTGGAAAGTAGGAGTGTGTATGAGTGTCAGCAATAATGGAGAGCGGGCGAGAGCAATACGACAGAGAAAGGAAGTGCGTGCGTGTTTGTACGTGAGAGTGTGCGGTAGTAGATTCTGGAGCGTGGGAGTAGAGAAAGGAGGGAAAGGGGAGAGGATGGAGAGGAGGGGAAGGGAAGGGGAAGAAGAAAGAGAAAGGAGGCAGGAGAAGAAAAAGAGGGTGAAGGAGGCGCGCCTCGTGTGTTGGGAAATGCTTTGGTTTCGAAGATAAGCTCTATTTGACACTCATTATTATTCGCTGCTCACGTTCTCTGCCTCTCTCTCCCTCCCTCCCCTCTCTGCTCCACCACGCCTCCCTTAGACCAGATCACCAACGGTAAAGGGGACGCCTTTGCCTCTCTTCCACTCTCCTACACTCTCTTCTAGGACATAACACACCAGGTTCTTAAAACATTTCGGTACGCCACCAAATACATAAAACGTGGAAACATCGCTTTCGACTGGAGTGCAGAAAACTTCGTTAATGAAACCGTATATTTTAGGGAAATACGTCGTTAACTGTACCTACATACACTATTCAAATAAATCGGTAGGAGAGGTATCAAAAAAAACTCCCAGTATTAAATAAAACCCTTTCAATTTAACTTTATTCTATCAATTAACCGTAGACTCCAAACGCGAAAAACCATGGTTGGCAGGTAAAAATAGGCACAAGGTGTTTATTAGAAACGCGATTACAAATGGGAAAAACCTTTTTAAAATCTCCGAAGAAATTTTGAAAACTTTACGCGGATTTGTATTCTCTAATTTATAATCATTCTAGCAAAATATAATTATTAATTTTTCATTTAATTGCCGATCAACTTGTGTTACTCGACTTTTAATGTTTTCATTTGAGAGTCAGTGAATCTGAATAAAACGCATCGAAAGGAAATGAGCGTTACCCGTCCGCAATATCAATTTCAAATCAATAAAGATGTACTTTTATCAAGCCAGATATTTTGTAGATATTATATTTAACATGCTGTGAAAATTACGAAATAATTATCGTGCAAAAGTTCAATTTTCAATGAAGAGAAGTTAATATTAAAAATTGTATTCAGTTTTACTTTGACTACCGTTTGGCAATTTTTTTCCATTTATGGCGAAACACTTTCAAATGCCTCAAACGCTATACGTAAGGGGGACGAAATGAAGAAGGAGAGCGGACGCATTCTTCGCTGTTTAAACCGATTCAAAAAATTAACCCGATATTCCGATGCGTCTCATGCATATTTGTATTTTTCGAGCGATTTGTTTTGAATATCGAAAACCCGTCGACCTCCACGTCCTCCATCTATTTGCCCTCTCCTCCTTGCCCTCCCACCCTCTCCTCCTTGCCCTCCCACCCTCTCCCTCCCTCCGCCTCCTCCACGATATTTTTATTTCCGAAGGAAAATGCATGTGCGCCATGTAAACATCCTGCGAAAGATTCGAATGAAATAAATCGCATTATGTGACGCGGCGTCGCCGTTGACAGGCTATATGACACACGCGCGGCGCGATTCGCTTTTTTTTAGCCCGCTTTGTTTGCAGAACACGGGAAAAAATATCACGAATAGAATGGCGGTTTCCGTCTCGCCACACGGATCTCCTAATGCTTCCATTCATCTACGTCCGAGGCAACGCGTTGCATTTGTTTTATTATTAGGCGCGCGCGCGCGGTTACAGTCGTAGCGCCTCCCTTGCAGGATGGGGAAGGTTTAGTAGGGAGGGGAACGGAGGGAAGGGGAGAGGAAGAGAGAGAGAGGAGGAGGCTAAACGCCCCGGAATGGCCCCTCTGCCCCGAATGCGAGAGGCGCGATTCAACAAACAACGCGATGATTTCTGTCGCACAAAACGCGTAAACGTGTATGGTTTTTTAATAGATGAGAAAAAATCAAAATTTTGCATTATTAAAGAGACAGTGCGTTTAACGGATGATGCACGCTGCATCCAAAAATAATATCGAAAACGTACGCGTTCGCAAACCTTCATTACCTTAAATCCTTGCCCATTGATGCGATATCTTAGGTGCATTTTATACAGCCATATATCTGTTAACCACCCCCACAACCCCTGGATACTTAGAAATCATCCGTACAAACTGGCTAACATGGTAGGGCCTACGCTTCAGCTCTGTAGTCTTCTGATATACTGAGCGAGTGGTTCCCAAAATGAATGCATATGCGACCCTCTCTCATGGCAGACGATCTTACAGCGATCCCTTATTAATACCTTTATTCGATGAAAAAATTCCGTTAAAATGAAGAGTTTACCTTGAAACTATTTTGTGTCTGGGTTTGATGAATAAAAAACATTTAAATGGCCGTAAATATATAGCTTTTTATTTAGCACTATTCGGTGGCACGGATAATTCAAAGACGGAGAGAATTCGAGCATGAAAATGGCAATAATCGTGCCCGTTGAATCAAAAGAACAATAAAATAAGTTTAACAACTGGAGCATCCAATTTCTATCTCTAATGAAAATATAAATGCTGTCATCTCATATCAAATGTGCTTCAATACACTATTTTAAAGCAGCTATGTTTGGTAAATGTATTTCATTCATCTTTACGCCAATCAAGGTGAGCCATCATATGAGAAATTTGACTAATATGCTTTACTAATATAAGTGTCCGTCAAAAATGACGGGGATGATCGATTATTCTGAAATAAAATTGAGGCAGTCTTCTTTGACCTGAAATCATACCTCTTGCTGAGAGGGTTGCCTACGATCCGAGCGAAAGTTCGAAACGCCGCATCTGCTGTGCTTCAAAAGCTGGCCTTAGTCCCCTCTTGCCAGGTACATTTCTGTTTGTCAGAGCGTAACAGAGGGAGTGACAAAAGGACAAAGGGACAGAATAACGCTCTTTATATATTACTGATACATTAAAACGTTTTGTTATTATATCGTAATGCTATCCTGAAAATTCCATCAAATTCGGTTCAGTCGTTAGCGAAAAAAAAGCATTACACACGACGTTTGTTAAGGCTTTTATTTATATGATAATGATGTACTGTTGTGTTCTCTTCAATAACTTTCGGATTTTGTCATATTTATTTGCTAAATTATTCAACTATTAATCTTTATACTTATGTTTTTATGCATTCCTGATTTTTAAGAGGTTTAACTTCGAAATATAGCATTTAATTAGCATACAAAATAAACAATTTTTACAGTATTCATCAAAACGAGAGAAATACCTACATTTTTTCTTCTCAGTGACTTTTTTTAAAGGCTCAAATAACCGTTTTAATGATCGTAATAAAAATTTTCGTAGAAAGAAAAAATTGTTCGTCGATATTAAATATGTTTGACGGAGAAAAAACTATTTAAAAAATACCATTCGCAATCACGTACGAATTAATTTTAGCATTATATGTGGTGATATACACACCCCAGCTAAAATTACGGGTGACTTTCACAAATTGTTAACTATTTTGCATTAGCCTAAATAATGAAAAAGTCGTCAATGTCATGGATCAAAGTGTGTCTCAGCCATGAAATTTTTTGGGTTCCCCAGTTTCACGGTAAAAAATTTAGATGTAGCTATGAAAAAATCGTCTTTCTTTACCAGATAAAAAACATCACAATTCATGTATCGGCATCACTAATGGATGTGATTTATTTGCATTTCATCGCGTTTTCTTTTTTTTTAAGAGTCATGTTATATTATATTTTTTAGTTGTAGATATTTTCGGAGAATAAAAATAATTAAAAATCACAGACTTTTAAACAATACAGCGCTTAAACGCGACCTCTTTCTTCTGTTTTAATGTTTCGTTGATTGCCGCAAAATATAGGTATAAAAGCAGTATGCAGAGGTTTCAAATATCATGAAGATGCCTTATGTAAAATATTACGTTACGCTCTTTTTCTGTTTAATTTTGTCTAATTGTATATAATTACGGAGTTTTTTTTAAACTTTTATATAGAAGTCTTACGATACCTAGAATATGATTATTTGATAGCCGTATGATTAAATATCATACAGAAACTAATGTCTTGAGTAAATTTGTGGAACTGTGATAAAAATGGTAAGATCTGAAATGTTTTGAGGCCCAGAGTTGAAATAAAAAGAAGCAAATTTCAATGGCAGTATACTTTTCTAAGCAATTATTGCGAAGCAAACTGTTGTGTAAAAACCAAGGGTATTCATTGATTTATAATTATGGAAGGGAGTCGCTCGTCCATTCGTTAAAGAGGCATTGGCATTCGGACAATCCATAATTCGTAATAAAAATTTAGTAAACTTATGTTGGAATAAGATTCGAATTTTCACATAGTATAGTAATCAACATTGAAGACTTGGGATGAGTAATCAATCGCTGGAAGTATGGGAGAGAGGAACTTTCTTATTCCTGGTATATCTCGACTCTATTTGTTGTGCGTAATCCTGGAGAGTGTTAGTTCGTACCAGATATTTCTAAAACTAAATGCTTTATTTTGCTATTAATATAAAATAGTGCACTCATCACTGTCTTGAATTCGGATTAATTTTACGGATGAGTGACGCTGCAGTTAACTGGGGTTATTATTGAGCCGATTCACTTTCTGAATTCACGTTCTTTCGTCGATGTTTTTATTCCAATAAGAATTTTCCCGTAATTCATCCGTAAGAAACCTAATAAGTTGCGAATTATAATTAAAGTGTATTAAATGTACGTTTATTGAGATGAAGTCAGTTATCAGTCTTGAGAAAAACTAGGCCTTATTCGAGCAAAAAAGGAGCAAATGACGATTTACTCCTTTCCATCTCTCTCTCTCTCCCTATCTGTTCCTCTCTCTCCCCCCTTCCTCCTTCTACATATCACTTTCACCGTTCTTCCTATCATATTGACTCTCAGATTTAAGATATTCACATGAATTCACATTCACGTAAAAGTTTTTACAATACGATATTTTGTATAATTACTCGATTTCATATATATATATATATACACTCATGATATTTGGTGGAACTTCGTGATAGACGTATGGGTGTCATTTGAAATAAAAATGAAAGAAATTGCATATTTCATTGAAACCTTTGTGGAAATAATAAAAGTTTCCAACAGAGTGTGCAGTTTTTTCCACTCTATTCGAAGAGGATTTCCTTATAAGAATTACAAATACAGTAACTCACGCCGTTCGCCAGCTTGATTTAAAAACACTAATCGGCTATAAATATTAATATGAATCTAACTTCTGTGTTATTTCTCATTAGTGTTGCTAATCGCAGAAATTGCCAGAAATTTATTTTCTCTAGTAAGGTTAGCCATATCCGCGTGTAATTCATTTGCTCCATTTTATATGCAGTACCTGCGAAACATGAACTGATGACTGTGGAGCTTCATCGAATCGACCAAAGGGAAAGATAAAGGAATCTCTTTTCCACGAGAACGTTAACCCTCGAAGATTTAAATCGACTTACGGAATAACGGCCAATCGCCAACGCATGGTGTTAAAACAGATGGAATAGCAAACCGACGCGTTCTTCATTGCAGAAAATGAACTAGACCCTGAATATTTAACCAATCCGCCAATAATTGATGGGTCGCTTCCGTCTATTCATCACAAAAAGTATGGAATTGCTATGTCGGCGAGTTTGGTGACTGCCTGGTCAAAACTCCGCACTTGTACAAGAGATAATTGCGACTTTTACGATCCTTTCAATTATCTACCTTGAGTTTCCTTAATGCCTCACGCTCTATCGCATGATATGTCCTCTTGATGTTTTTCTTTGCAATTCGTGCGCGCCCGCCTTTGTATGCATGCTTGTTTGTAGGGAAGTGGCATCGGGGCTCGCTTATCACCAAGTGAATCTCACCACCATGGTAATAGCGGATTCAAAATTTTACCTGGAGAAGGCATAATCTAGATAGGAGGAGAGATACAGATAAAGTCTTCTCCCATTGAATCTGCCAGCGGACAGCGTCAATTTTTGTGCGAAGAGGTATGTCTTCGAATAGGGACAAAAATTGCTCAAAGCATATTGGTGATCAAAATGGAAGCTATGGTACTCGGAAAATTGTATCTTTGAAGGAGAAATTAATCTTGGCGAGTGTGTGGTCATGCGGAGACTAACTCCTCGGAGAATCGGCACCAAAAATCAAAAACACGCTTGCCGACGATATCTATAATAATAATAATAATTCGACTTTATTTTCAAGGGCGATAATTAGACTATATAGTCCACTCTTACATACAACCCATTACGACGAACACAAACATCCATGCCCTCGGCGGGATTCGAACCTGTGACCTTAGTATTCGGCGGCAGATGCTCTAACCACCCTTTTACCAAGGCCGGAATTTATTAAATTATTTTCAATTCAGGCCATTTTTATTTTTGATTTCGATGTTAAGTTTTGATGTATTCCGGTTGTTAACACTAATATACACAGATGGTAGATGGGAAGGCATTTAATATAAAATAAATGTCCGGAAAATATGTTATTATGCTTTTTTCCAAATATATATCTATAAAAAATGCAATAAACTATTATACATTAGCCTATGTTACAAATTCTGTTGCAGCTTAACTGTACTTTGTTTACAGAAATATGTTTTTCGACAATATTTAAAAAGATGCACTCGTTGGGAATATAATTTTCCTTTTTATTTCGGATCTATAAATGGCCTATTAAAGGTTTTAGCCTCATTTAAGAAAGCCTTTAGTAGAATTTTGTGGATTTTTTCTTTGGTAAGAATGAATTCCTTTAAAATTGGCATAAATCCTAATGTGAAGCTCAGAAATTCCACACGATCCCTTGCGTTGCTTTCTACTCCGTAATTCCATCATTTCGTCACGATGAGATTGAAAGCTGCACGGATAAAGGAACGAACGTTTGTGACTTAATGTGAGACTGACCCACTTATTAGCAATGCGTAACGCAGTTGCGGAACGAAATGAATGGAATGTTTCACGCGATGGAAAAATTGACGTGACATTAATCAATGCATGCTGTGAAGAAGAAGATTCCAGCGAAATAAAACTAGCAAGAGTATACAATATTGGCGTCACTCCACCGATTTAAAGGAGTAAAACACATAAAAAGGAATTCATTGCGTTGCTCATATTCATTTATAAAAAATATTTTTTTACAAGCAATAGAAAAAATATTTTATATGGGACGGATCTTATGACATTGCCATTCTCACGGGAAAGAAATCTTGTATGCTAAAATATGAAGTTATATTTGTACCTATCTCTTAATTTTCCTGGAGTTTACGCGCAATTTTTTGTTTCACGAGACCTTTAATAATCTCTTAAATTTGCAATTAATTAGGTCGAAAATATTGTAGCACTCTTTCCTTGACAAAAACGATTTGGTCAACGGTTTTGAAACCCCATTAAGAGTGAATATACGCCTCCAATTACGTCAGTTGAAAAAATGCGAAAAATTTCTCAGCTTATTCTCTGCAGAAATTTTCGTTTGAATTTGTTTGGATCATGCAAAGTCCATTAATTTTAACGTTTATTTCCATCCGTTGGTTCGTATTCTGGATGTACGGCGATAAACCTTATTAACATTGAAGTTTCCCGCCTCTGTTATTTGCCCAAATGGGGCAGACGGAAAATCAAGAGCCGCGCGCAGTTTGTGATTTTCGCGACGATTGTTTTTCCCATTTTTCCATCCGGGAAAACCTTTTTTTTTACTAGCTTCATTCACTGGAAGATATATAATCACAAATAGATGCAATTAATGCTTGCGTTGGAGACTGTAAATCGTTCGAGTAGTGCCACGTGTGTTGAGATTTAGTGTAACTGTTCCGCCGCCACAAAATGGATGAGCACGTTTGATTCGGGGGACGCGCACGCAATACGTATAGCTCGCGTTTATGGCACCGAGTTTCGTTCCGCACTCTACTTCTGTTGCGTAGCAGAAATTGATTCGGAATTTTTCACCAACGTTTCTCCAATAGCTATTTCTTACAACACTTAGCACTCTAAATATCAAATTGCAATTACTAAATAAATTTCGCCAATGTGCACACATTTCTCTCCGTTGACGAAAAATGAAATAATTAGATTACTTTATTGATGTTCGTGCTTGATGACTAGGCACGTTAAATTCCACTTTTAAAAACTAGATCGATTAGAATATTTTCTCGTAATTTTTAATGTTTGAAATAATACAGAGTTAACGATATAAATGTATTATTTGCACACGAAAAATAGTTCGTTTGGAACCGAGGACTAATTATTTCTATGAGCATTCGCAGATTCTAACTTGTAACAAAGCCTGTTTATTAGCAGGATTAATTTGGATGTAAAATTCAAGTTTTATTGCAATTTTCCGTCACACTGAATGAATAATATAATGCATGGTTATATTTCAGTCAGAAATTTCAAAGTGTATCGATATTTCTCATTGCTACTTAGTACATTTTACGCCATCAATCAAAGAAATATGCCTCATTCTTAATAAAAGTATTAAAGAACCAACAATTGAACTACAATAAATTTCATGAAACGTTAGATTTTTTGCACTTTGATATGTTTGAACATTGACAATCAAAATCAAAACTCATTAATTTATTTACGAAAGATAAATACATAAATTTTAAAAGTTGTAATACAAAAATTCCCTATAAACAATATTCATGATCGTCCATCGTTTGGTTTTATTACTCTCAAATGAATAAATTCACGTACTTCAAAATTCTTGCCTATGCGTAAAAAATTTCTGGTATTAATTCTAAATTAATGTCTAAAAAGCGTGGATACCGCGGCATAGGCAGACACTCGGGCAGAAATCCTATATATATATATATATCGATGACGCTCGATTTACGCAAATCCGATTTACGCGCTTTAATTTTAACGTCATTTATAATGAACGTACAAATAACATCCTATTTGCGCCACCGTGCTCGTTTATACGCCTTCGCTACCTTAGAATGTTACATTGTGAAGTTTCACGGTAAATCTCCAAATGTGGTCGTCCCAAGTACACTGCACAGCCAGAATATTGCAAGTTAAATTTATATCTTGCATAAATATGAAAATTTTTAATATCTACATGTATTGTAATAAAATAATGCCTAGATTTACTTTTTTGTTTAATGCACTTTTCCTTTATTTTTACTGCATATTTGATAAACTCGAAGTTTATATGATCAGTGGCGGCTCCTATATCTTTTAACTGCTGCGGATATCCACAAAATTTTGTTGTAATTTTGTGTACGCGCGAGAGCGTAATTTTGTAACCCCCAGTTTACTAATTCGAATTTTTTCACAGGACAGCGCAACCTATAGAAAAGTGTTAAAAGATCGCTTGCATAAGAAATTTAGGACGCGTTATTTGCATTAAACATATACAAGGAATAATATAAAATACAGGAATAAATTAAATACTGATATTACATCACCATAAACAAAGATTTTACGGAGGTTTAAAAAGTTCTGGGAGAGATGAATTCCACTATCCCCATGGTAGGAGCCGCCACTGAACATGATCAAATACTGCTGGAAAATTACTTTGGATTTATGCCATAATCCTCAGAAAGTATCTATGGCGTAAATCGAGCGTCGTCTGTATGTGTGTGTGTGAGTGTGTACACACACAGTGTGATTAAATACAAATTACTTATTCATAGTGTCGATAAATGCCTTTTAAAAGCGCATGTGAAAGAAAAACATCGTTAAGAGGTATTTAAGTTGTCTTCTCGCTCCCGGAGAATCTAGGCAGATCGGATTTTTCTGGGTTACTTTGGGGCGCATGATAAATAATTCGGAAATAAAGAGAGGAGAGGCAGCACCATCGCTAGGACGGAGCGTCGCTCGACCAATCCGAGAGCCTCATTCATTTGGTCCTTTCCTTGCCGGCCACTATTGCGTCATCAACACTAAACATAAATGCTTCCTCAAGTTGACTCCTCCGATAGCAATCATAAATCGTGCGAATGGCCGTTTGGAATATTGGACAAAACGGCCACCTTTTTGCTTCCGCGGCAGTGCAGCGGCCGCCATGTCGGTGGAAGGAGGCAGAAGAGAAGAGAGAAGGAGGGCTCGAGGTGGTCGAGTTAGGAGGGTAGGTCGAGGGAGGAGGATGGAGAGTAGAGGGGGAGGCAAGAGAAGGAGAGGGGGGGTGAGTCCCAGATGTGACGGAAGTGAGGGTGAAGATGGGGAGCGAAGCCATTAATCACGTCACCGGCAGAAGGGAAAAGTGGAGCTGGGTTTGGTTGGAGAGTGGGCGGGGAGGGAGGGGGGGGGGAGTATTCGAGGAGGTTTAGCACCACAGTGCACTCGGATACAAGGGGTTGGGGGTGGAGCCGCGTGGCGCTAGATAGCCAGGAGGGATGTCGGGGAAGAGAGGAGGAAGGGTTGGGAAGGGGCGGATATGGGCACCCACTTCACTTTGGTGAAGGGAAGCGGGAGGCTAGCCCTCTCTCTCTCTCTTGCCGCCACCGTCCCTCTCTCTCCCTCCCATTGGTGACGCAGAGCACCCGACGAAGATACCTCGCACCAACAGAACAAATTGGCAAGGGCGGCGGATTGCTTTCGCGGGAGAGCTAATCAATATCTCACGCCATCACTCATTTCCCGCGACCACACGCTCTCCTAAGATGCTAATCCTCAAGTGGAGTGTTCGTGGAGCTTAATGCGCCGAGCGGAGCGACCGAGGGCGGACCAAACTCTTCCGAATTCGCATTACAAAATTGCGGTTTAAACAAACGTCCGGTGGACGTGGAGGGTGAATTGTTGCGCAAGGGAGATTCTGGACAGCAGAACCTTTTGACTTTTAATCGATTTAGCGTATTTTAGAGCACGCTTTAAAAAAGTAGCTTTTGCACTTTGGTATTAAAGCTCAAGACTTGGCGTTCGGGATGGGATTCAGCGCCACAGAGATTAACGTATAAGTTAAAGGTTTAATCTCGTTCTCGAACAGATTTAAAAGTCCTTTCAATACGCTGTTTTTATCTTTTACTCGGAAGAAACGCCTAAGAGAGACAAAATCGATTCCATTAGAACCACGGCGTAGATTATTTTACATGCGCATATATAGTAAAAATTTCGAGACACATATTCGAAAAATAACCGTGAAATGTAAAAACATTCTCTTATCCGAGCCGAGAGACGTTCTATCCTGCCTCTTGCAAGGCAGAAATCAGCCGGATTTCATATAGTTTCATTAAGATGTCAAAGGCTTTTCTAGATCATATTACTTAAATTAGTAGTTTACTCGATTTTTTCATTAATATTTTGATCTAAAAGCTGTTGAGGATGCCTTAAACGTCTTCAATTTAAGCTAGAATGACGAAAAATAGCCTTCGCTATCTATGCAAATCTTTCGTAATTAATTCCGTCAAGGCCATTATTTTCCCATCACCTGGACGTGCAAGATGGTATCTAATTCTTTCCTCTGCTCAGAGAGAGCGCCGTCTTATCAACGAAGTCTGTTGATTCATGAAAGAAGCACTCTGTCAATTTTTTTTATAGCTATAAACATAAATCAGGGCCTTGGGCTATATTTTCTTTGGTTTAGACTTGAAACTAATCATTAAATAGGCTTTCTATAACTATTACGTAGATCCCTTTTTCAGACATATATTAAAAATGCTTAATATCCTTAATCCCTAATTTATTTAAACATCAACACCTCCCTTAGTAATTAGTTTCAACCGTGGCAAGAAAATTATATTTTACTCGCCACTCGTAACTTTTTAATACATTTATTAAAATTATTTCATAAACAGCCATTGACGAAAATTTACAATGTACACAATAAAGATAACAAAGACGAACACATACAATCATACCATTAGCAGGATCCGAACTCACGACTCTACCATTGAGAACCAGAATTACCATTTACACCTCTACCAAAGTTTACACGACTACCTCCTTTTTGCACTTGACGCCTGTCTTTTTTTGAACGTGAGGTACATTATTTTCGCCCCTCTCTTCCAACCTCTCTTCTTATGAATCTTATTTTGGGAGCTCTCAATATTTTCAACGCATTCGCCACCGATATTATATTCATATGACAAAACTGATAACGGACGTGTTCTAAAAAATCCATCACTTTAATTTGTACTTACAAATTTTATATTTTTAAAGGTTTTTCCAATACTGAGCTTTCTTCTTCGCTTGAAAAAGGCAATCACTCGATGGAGAATACACGAGTTCTCTAGCGATTAATAACACAATCAAATGTTGCTCATCCTGTTTCGCTCGTATGAACTCACCAAGCTCGATATCTTCAATATTTTATAGAAACTACTTTCATATTCTTTAAGTTAAAACAGTACAGAAAAAACTAAAAAATCGTTGGGATGATGAGCCACGGCAAAAAATTTAACTCGGCTAATTTCTTTATGTCTATACGACATTTATAGCTTCAATCGCAGTTGATAAAGAGAGAGAGAGGTCGAATATGTAATTCCTTTGAGGACGTTTTCCGATTCTTCCGGAAAAAAAGAAATTCCGTCGTTTCCAATTAGCCAGAAAATTTCAATGGATTCCAATTGCTCTCATAAATTCTTCTCAGCGAAAACCGATTTATAAAAGAACCTACTTTGAAGCATCGGGACTCGAGAGGTGACCCATTATCACCGCCCATAAATGTTCTCCACAAAGTGCGGTCTGGTTAATCGAATAAAAAGAAATGAGCGCCATCTATTGTTTTTTCCGCATTGAATAGCGTGAGTTTTCTCTTGACGAGATAGCGCACAATGTTTGCCGCGTCTTTTTTTCCATTGGGCATGGGTTAGAGTCACATCGTTAACTATACTGTAAGTTTATTGGTTGTCGACGGAATTGCGTTCGTAATGAAACTCGGCCGAGAAATGCCGCACCGAGGCATCGATCTCCCGGCCCTTCCAATGCGAGTCCTATTCCATAAGTTCAATTTTTTATATCGAGACTGTATAAATTGGGCCAATACAAGATATACTACTGGAGGATTCTATTGGAAAGACCTTGTGTATAACATTTTCTTAAATCATTCAAATGTAGTCCGCTTTATATATTCACAGAAATATCCAAGTGAGTTTGCTCAGGAAAATTAGAGAAGCTTGGAAAATGGCGGAAGGAAGATTAAATTATACGGAAACGCTCAAAATTTCCAATATGTAAGGATTAAATAGTGGGCGCGTAATTAAAACTCATCGGTCCGCAATAAAAAACCCACATTGCGGCTTGCACAAGCGTGATTCATATTACGCAAACACCGGCCAAAAAAAAATAGTCGAGTTGAGAATTTCGAAAATTATTTTTCCAATCGTAAGAAAGAAAGTCTATCTGGAACAAAAGCTCGGTTCTGGAGCAGGGTTAAAATGGAAATGGGCCGTGGAAGGGCATCAGAGTGCCCTAAGCGGCGCGCAGTCGATGCAGCGGACCAGAAAATAATGAACGGTGCTCCTCCTCTCCCATCCTAGTCTGCAACACGCTTCCCTCTCTCTCTCTCCCCTCCCTTCCATTAATTCTCCTCTCTCCCACCTTCCGCTCCCCCTATCTCCGTATCCCTTTTCCCCTCCCGCTCCACAACTCCCCTCCTCGCTCCTCTCCTTCGCACAATCAAGTGGAAGTGGATCGTCAGCCGCCGCGTATCCCTTTACCGCATTCGATGGTCTTTTGACTGCACCAGCCGGAGAGCGAATCAAAACCAACCACTTTTGTCTTTTCGTTGCCGTAAATCAGATCGGATCAAAACGAGTGCCACTGGACATTCGAGATGGTTTTAGCCACTTATATCATCTGATTCGAGAGAAGAGCTTCTGTTACGGAAGCATCGATCGATTCACGCACCGACGCCGTTTCGCGCTCAAATGAAAAAAACGAATCGATTTCAAGTAATATCGCCATCGGGAATGTGTTCGAGCCGGCTTATGACATGTTTTTGAAAAAAATGCGTTTGCGAAATGATGAAAAGTTTTGAAGAGGCGAGAAAAATATTATTTCTTCAATTACATGTGCAAGTAATATTTTAAAATTTAACTTGCTTCGGTCTGTGAGTTCGGACAAAGTGTGCATTGGATCGAAATTTGTTGTCAACTAAGCGAATGACGCAGCAGACACGCTTGGCCGCGCTTAATACTAAATCTTCTACTAATAGAAGAGAAAAGTTCCTGTGGCCGATGCCACTAAGTTAAATGGCGATTGGACTCTTCCAAAAATTAATTGAAGGCAAAATAATTGAACGAACTGGCAATTCTTTGACATGCTCGCCATCCCACAATTTCATATCTTTTATGCCTTTTACATTTCACATTTCGCTCATTTTTAGTTTCACTCAGCATTCACAGGGAGCTTTTGTGATAATAAACCTCCGGAGCTCATAAACCGACTCCTATTCCTATCGCTTCCTAAATAATGTTTCAGTACAATGTTAAAAGCTATAATTCCCAAAGTTATTTTTTTTTTGTTTTGTTTGGCATCACTTTCCTTTATAGGAAACTTTCGCATCGTGGGTGTGCACTCTCTCGATGTTCACTAGTACGCACAAACAAACAAAAGACAGATATCCCCCGACTCCCGGCGACCTTCCTCCTCGCTCCCTCCTCTCCGATTGTGTTCCAGGGGTTGAGGAGTAGGACGCGAGGGAGCGGAAGTTTCGAGAGGGATGGAGGGGAGGAGTGGGAAGAGGGTTGCATGGAATAGGGAGGGAAAGGAGGGAATGAGAATGGGGAGAGGAGTCGACGAAAAGAAGGGAGGTGTAAAAGTGGGAGAAGGGATAATAAGAGAAGCGGATGAAAAGAGGGAGGATTGAAAGAGGAAGGTGGGAAGGAGGAGAGGGATAGACGGAGTGGGAGGGGGAGCGATAGAGACAGAGAAAGGGGCGAATGAAAGGAGGAAGCGGGAGAGGATTGGAGAAGGGGAAAATAGCGAAGAGACGAGAGAAGCATGAAGAATGAGGAGTATAAGTAAAGGAAATGGAAGATGAAGAGAGAGAGAGGCTGAGATAGACGTGAGTGGAAAGGGTAAAGAGAGAAACAGAGAGGAGCCTTACTTCCTTCCTATATTCCAATCTCCACGCGAACGACGAATCCCTCTTCTCAATCTTCCCCTTCTCTTACCTTCCGCAGCCTCGCTCTGTCTCTTTAAACACACAAGACGAAACAAATTAGGCAGATAATCACTCTCCCTGCAAGATATAGAGAGGGAGAGAGAGTGAGAGAGAGAGAGGGAGATGGAATCGGAGCAATAAAGATGCCACGAAGAGAAAAATTAAGCGAATTTGTCGCTTCCCATTTCATTTGGACTCTTTCACTCTGCCTTTCTTCCGCTCTCTCTCTTCTTTCTCTCTCTCTCTCTTCCCTCTCTCTTTATCTCTCCCTATCTCTCTTTTCTCTCTCGAGGAAGGGCGATCGGTCTTTCCATTTCTCTCTCTTCTTTTATCTCTTTTTTTCGGTCTTCCTTTTTTCTTACTTATTTTCTCTCGCTCTGTTTTCCCTCCTTCCCAAACTCCTACCCATTTCTTCCGCAATAGCTCTCCTGTTTCCTTCCTTTCTCTTTCTTTTTTATTATCCCACCCTTTATATTCCTCCTCCATTTCTACCTTTCTAATTATCTTACTTCAATCGTTCCTTTTAGTGAGAAAAGGAAAAGAGTGACTAGCAGGAATTGGAAAAATAAGGAGGTTAAGGAAAGGAAAGACAGGTAGCATGAAACAAATGAAAGTGTCTGCGACGACTCTTACAGGGAAGAGTTGTAATGGAGGAAGAAGTGCGGAGAGAAGTGGAGAGATCAACGCGCGTATGAAGAGGATCGCATGGATATATTCGTATAAAAGCACTCGATAAAGAGGTATTAGATAAAAAAAAGGAAAACTGTCAAAGGAAAATATGAATGGACTAGGAAAGATGAAAAAAGAGGAAAGGGATCTGAAGAGGAGAGAGAGTGTGTATGTCGAAGACCAAGATTGGAAGTGAAAAAAGAGAGAACGGCGGAAATAAAAGGGGCAGCAGAAAGGGAGAGGAAATAAAATAAGAAGTGGAAGTAAGAAGAAGACAAATGGGTGGAGAATGGGAAAATGGAACTAATGAGGAAAGAGATTGACCGTTGAGCGGAAGGGATATGAGGATTTAGAGCGAACGAATGGAAGAGATAAAGAAAGAAATTGGACCGTGAGGAACGGAGGAAGCCAAACCGTGTAGTTGTGTAGTTAACGCATGTATGTATGTGTCCAATAATATCTCTCCATAAAGACATTTTATATAAAAGGGTACACGAAAATATTCTAATCACCGGCCGATTTCCAATAGTGGAAATACTTTTCAAATCCCCAACTCTAAATAAACATTGCGAATAAAATAAAATTATAATGAAATATTCATTACATGCCTTACGATTCTGAATTTAATTTAATTTTAATATTATTATTAAAAATATTTTAAAATATCATTTTTTGTTTTAAATCTCACTGTAAAATGGCCTGAGCTGTATGTGAAATACTTAAATACATAAATTAAGTTCCTAAATGAACACTTTCCTTTATTTACGGATATTCCGGCAGGCCATCTCCCCATATCGGTCGGATAATCGAGGTTTTACTGTAATATATAAGGATATTATAAAATCCTCTGCAACTTTTAAGGGCTAATAAAATTTAAAAATTCTTAAGTAAAACAAAAAGAACGAATTCAGTTTTATTATAAAGATTTCCAGTGTTAAAAGTATTGTAATTTTGGTAATTATTGGCATTGTGGTAATTGCACTCAATTATTGAAATGTTTATTTTTACTATTAACGTTTTCGTAATTTAAAGTTATCATTCGTGTTGCTATCACCAACAAATTTCATCTAAAAATTTAATTTTTTCGATGAATCACAGAAGATAAAGTGACTTGTGTTTTCAATCTAACTGAACTGAAGTGGATTGAATCTGTAAAACGCATTATACGTGCTACGTTAAGAATTGGATGAATAAGTTTAAAGTGGCAGGTTCAATTCATGATAGTAAACGTTCCAGTAGGCCAAGTGTCAATGCAGAGATCATAGCAAGTGTAGAGGAAGGGTTTAGGAGAAGTCCACGCAACTCAATCCGCTGTGCCTCATGTGAGCTGAATATCCCTGCTTCGACAATTAGAAATATTACAAGTGTGAAACTATGTAAATATACTTATAAGATTCAAGGAAGCATTTTGAAAGTACTGAATTTTTGGAACCATTGCTATTTTGGATGAAGCTACATTTTATATTAATAGAAAAGCAAATACACAAAACTGCGGAATTTAAGGAGCATAAAAACCTAATGAAGTTCAGCAGCATCAGAGGGACTCTCCCAAAATAAACGTGTGGTGAGATCATCGGGAACAGCATATTATTGTTCTCATTTTATTTTAAGGGATAACTGTAAACGTAGAAGATTCTTATATCCCTCAACTCACCAATATTGGTCTTAAAAACAGAGTAACGCTCTAACGAGATGGAGTCCTGAGTCATTATGCAAGACCAATTCGTAAGTTTGTAAATAAAACATTTCCAAACCAGGGGAAGAGATGGGTCATTTCCCTGGTAACTCCGATTCCCTGATTTAACACCTTCAGACTTTTATAGTGGAGGCGTGTTTATGCTACAAAGCAAACATCATTAAAAGAACTTAAAATCCGACTACACGTCGCCATCGCAAAGATCGCTCAAGAACATCTGTAGTTATTTTAGTGAATGCAATCAAGAATTTAACACTGTATTGCTAAACATGGTGAATAGGTAAAGTTCAAAAATTCATGATTCAAAGTTACAAATTTGTCTATTATGGAAATATTGGCAATAATCACAATAATTGGGAAAAAATTCTCACGATGATAATAATAACAATAATCGCACTAACTGAAACTTGTAAGATTAGGATATATGTACATATTAACTTCGCCCCTGAAACGTATACCACAAAACAAGCTGCACGTGCCCCTAATTTTAGGCCGCCCAACTTGCAACCGACTACCCCCGCAACTTAGACTACTAATTTTACATTGACTGCCCCTGATTTTATACAACCCAACTTACAGTAGTTTGCCTCTGAACCAAACCAACGTGCATACACCTCAAAATTTATACACCTATACACCAGCATGCTAATCCAAACTATGCATCCCAAATAGTCCTTGTGAGTAAGACTACTTTGAGAATCAATATTTTTGGTAATAGTTGTTGCTTGTGACGAGTAGTGATTGCACCACTACAATCCTGAACACAATCTCCAACGCTGCTAAAACTCAGAAGGAGTCTCAGAAGACCAGGAAAGTAATATGTCATATTTTTTGGGCAAAATCAGTCATTTACTACTAATGCGTACCAAGAGATCAAGGAGTAAATGGCGAGTCCTATTCCATTGTACTGAGATAGCTCAGGTAAAAACGTTCCAAACTTGTTGAACACAGTTGGATCTTGCACCATGATAACGCACTTGCGCATCATTATCAGGATTTCCAAAATGCCACCAAAGAATTTAATTCCTATATATATTATTAACAGCGTCTTTTTACTTCGCGGAAGTTAAAAAAGAATTGAGAGGCAAATGAGTCCTATAATTAGCTAAAAAAATTGTTACGGGTACAATAATTTAATATCAAACAATGGTTTTCTCCTCATATTTGATAAATGAAAAATAACATGAGAAAAGTGTATCATGGCGAAAGGAAAGTAATTGCAGGGCAGTAAATTAACTAATAATATAAGTTGTTTTCATAAAGTTTTCCCCGTAATCCGTTTACTATATGATAACCTCTAGTATGTGTGTAGAGCGGGGAATAATAACGAAGGCGACGATTCCGCTACATAAACTGTTATATGAACGAATTATTCATGTTAAGGGAAACTGAAGTAAACCACTTTAAAATGCACACATGTATGAGAAGACACCTTAATTAAACTTTACTGATTAAAATGGAAGAAGAAATTAGTCACTCGTGGAAGCGCAGCGCCTGGTTATAGTAAATGAGACTTCCCAACTAAAAGAGCAGCTTCATAGAATGTCTTTCTTGCTTTTTTCATCGAAGAATACATATTACGCGGTTTTCGCGACCGATTTTGTAACTTGGGACAGAAAATTGGAAAGTTTGTTTTTCCTACGGTTTTCCGACACTCTCAAAAACAATTTTCGGTCGAGCAGAAAAGCGGTGTTCGGCGCTAAAACTCTCCAAATGATTAAACCCGCGCTAAATTTAAGTCCAGCGGCCCCGGCGCACGACACGGAGGGAAATTACCATCAAATGTTTATTTAAAAATTAATGGCCTGCACCTAAGTCGGGTGCTTTCGGAGTGCAGCCATTTATCGTCATTCTTTTTAATTACAAATACGTCGATATTCAATTTAATTCGAGACCGACTTCGGTTATTAACCAAAAAGCATTTTCCAGATTGGAGTGGGCAATGGTATAAAATGTCTTCGAAAATATCCTCAGGCACCTATTTTTACTTTCTCATATACGAAGTATACTGAGAAAGTATTGTAATCGCGAAAAAATTTTATCTCGAGATTTTGATGGAAATATACGTTTTAGGTGTACCCGAGTCCGAAAAAGTGGTTTTCGCAGTGTCGTATGTCTGTCTGTCTCTTCGCGGCTCTAGAGTCTAAACGGTGGAGTGAAAATGATTGAAATCTCGTACTTAGGCATTTTATCATACAGAATAGAAGCTATGAAGAAATGGTTGACATTGCAGAATAATTAAGGGAAGTTAACTCTACGCATTTGATTTTCTCAAAAAAGGCTAAAAGGATTTTGATCAAATTTCGTACAGTTACATGGGATTACGTCTTCAATAGTTCATATTTCGCAAAAAAAATAAATGTCTAGTTTATTCTAGGCATCTTTAACAACAATTTGATTTTCTTAAAAACTGCTACAACGATTTTGATCAAATATCGTACAGTTACTTGAGTTTACGTCCGCAATAATACTAAATAGTTCATATTTCTAAAAAATGAACGTAAGGCTAGTTTATTCTTGGGTAACTTTAATAACAATTGGATTTTCTAAGAAACGACTCGTACGATTTTCATAAAATTTCGTATAGTTATTTAAGTTCATGTTTATAATGATTTTAAATAATTCATATTTTTAAAAAGGATAAGTAAACGACGCATTACTATGTGAGAAAGTTTGTACAATGTATGCTGTACCGATTTTTTTTAGAAAGATCGAGGAAGCCAGACGCATTTTAGCAAAATATCATTGATAACTCAACGACAGCAGATGTCTACATTCTGACAATCACCACTGACGCTGAATAATTTTTAGCCGAAATGCACGACTAGTTTTCTCAAACTTTTTATGGCTGTATACATATATGTATCGTATATATTAACATTTCAATTCCAGACATAAGACCATCTCGAAAATTTCCTTTAGAACATTTATCCCCGTTGTATCGCCATGATACTTACTGTATAGATCTTACTAATTTCACATCAAATGATCTTAAAATTTTGCAATCGAACCCATTGTAGATTTTGTGCATATATAACATCCTTTATGCAAATGCCTCTAAACATTCAAAACAACGTTTGAGGACTAAATGGAAATGTATTTCTATCTAACATATGGATGAAATGTCCTTCATTTTGTCTGTTTTTCAAATCGCTTCTCTCTCTCTCTCTCCCTCTCTCTATTGTTTCCTACCGCCGATCTCATCCGACTACGTTATCCTCGCCTCCTCGACCGGGCTGATATCTCGTGGGCAGTCATCCGAACCTTCGACGGAGAGACGCTTCAGCTGAGCAATGTCCAGCGCTCCGACATGGGTGCATATCTTTGCATCGCCTCAAACGGGGTGCCGCCCTCCGTCTCCAAGAGATTCATCGTGCACGTCCACTGTAAGTACCTTGTATGCAACGCCTCAAAACCTAATGACTATCTCAATCAAGGGACGGCAGGAAGCAAAGATGTTAGCTATTATTAGCATGAAGTAAGGAATGCCAACAATGCCTCGGAACAAAGACCAGCATCATCCATGTAGACGCCTCTTCCAAGAAACAAACTGACTAATCCAATCAGAATGACCACGTGTGCCACTAAAAAATGCCTCTTTTACTTATAGAACTTTTTTCTCGCTAATTTCAATAGATACAGATTGGCCGCCCGCACCCATATGCCTCACTATCTTTCTCTCCATCATTCGACATATTTCCGTAGTCAATTCGTTGTTGACTATCCATCTCTCTCTCTCCCTCTCCCCCTCTCTCACCCCCTCTCTCTCCCCCTCTCTCTCCCTCTCTCTCTCATGTTCCTCTTTCATTTGTTTGCGGTCTTTGAGTGTGGCGCTGTTTCCGATTGAGAAAACAGCTGAGCTAACAATAAGTCGGCGACGCAATTTTTTTAATTCTAAGTACGATTGTTTTCATCGAATTCTCTCTCGAAGGTTCTTAGTTCGAAGGGCCATTGCTCGACACGGCGAGATGAAATATCGGTTTAACCCTCTTACCTGGGAACCGCCAATAAGCTGTCACTACACCCCACTCCCCCTCCCTCTCGCCCCGCACCAAGCTTTCTCCTCCTCCATCGGGCCCGTTCCTCTGGCCTCACCACTCCATTGATCTTATCCACGTCGCTCTCGCGTGCGCCTTCCGGACGAAGCTCACCTCTGCCGCACCACAACTCCATTCCCCTCGCTCCGACCAATCTCCCATTCTGCTCTCCCACCTCATTCCCCCTTCCACCACCATTTTCTCCACCATCTCCCACCACCACTCCCCTCCCCCACAACTCCTCCCTCCACCTCTTCCCTCTCACACCTCTTCACTTCCCACCTCTCCCATCCACCACCACTCCTCCCCCCACCTCTTTACCTCCCACCACTCCCCTCCCCCATTACTCCTCCCCGACCTACCCCCCCCCCCCACCTCTTCCCTCCCACACCACTCCACTCCTCCACACCTCCTTCCGCTCACTTCGACAGAGTTTCTAACCGTTCTCATTTCACCTCCCTTCACTTCCTGAGAAATCCTCGTTCGATTTTTCCTTTTTGTTCAAATTTTCATTACCATTTTTATGTCGCATTTTGCAGACTTGACTGGGCTAAACTGTTTCCGTTTCGAATGTGTTTTGGTGGGTTTTCTGCTCCTTTTGTCGCCCAGAGTCTCTTTATCGTCCCGTGAGTGTATTTTTTCTCGTCTCCGTGGAAATGGTTGCCGGTTTGCAATCTCGCCAGTCGATAGTTATATGAGGTGCGTGTGTGCGTGGGTGAGGATGACTGTTGCCGCTTTCCTTTCCACGCGAAACTCGTAGCATAGTTTATCCAAATTCCTAAACTACACTTCTCTTTTTGGGAATTTCCATAAAATCCAGTGAAATTTCATACTGCCCCTTTATGCATTCTATATATTTATAAATAACCGATAGTTCTACGAGAAGAAATTCGTTCCACAAAAGGAAAATTTCTTTCCTTTAAATTCATTCATAGCTTTTGTTTGCTGAAGAGGAGAACACTTTCTTAAGACTCGCCCCCTTGGACGCAGAATACTTAATTTGTTCGACCGTTTCGAGCATCGAAATAACTTCTCGCAATATTATTTTTATTTTGGAAAGCATTCCCATTCTACAAGATTATAATCATAAACCTTAACCTCCATTCGATTCCGCTTCAAATCCGAATTCTCGTCCAATCCCAGGTAAATAGGTAGTGATCTATTTTTTCATAGGGTATAAGAATGAGGTAATACAATTGTATTCTCTGTAATAAAACTGCTAGGTTTAATTACTACTGACCAATGGTTAACTCATTCCTCCATTAAAAGAGGGCTGGAGACAACGGTGAGATCATTTTTAATTTTCTCCTTTTGTATTGTCTCTAAATATATTCCTTGTACGGTTAAGGAGGTATACACTTTTGTAACATTCTTCCATTGCAGATTAACTTAAATCCAATAGTCTTCTGCACTTTCACCAACAACTACCACAGCTAAAATTGCATAAACCGATAGGACTACTTCAAAACAAGGAGTAAAATATTTGCTTTTAAAGAAAAAAGAAATGGTTTAATACCGTGATGTATAAATTACAAAGTTTATATGTTCGAAGTGACACTCTGTGCTCCATGTTTTGAGAGTGCTGCTTTTAGTCCGAAATATAATCGGAATTCGTTTTTGTGGGTTATTTATCGTTATATGCTCACGTGACTTTGAAAAACATGAAGAGCCTCCCAGATAAAATACCCTGAGAGTGATTCATTTTATCTGGAGAACGGTGTCCTTAACTTCTGAAAGTTATTTCACGAATATTGCCAAACATTCGATACATTCAGCGTAAATTACTCCTTTGCCCCTTCATCCTCTCCTCTCGCTAATCTTTAATCTTTCCATTTTCTTAATCCTCGCCTTATTTCATTATCCAAGCACACTACCTATCAGAATATTTCAAGGACATTTTGAAATTAAAGCACCCAGGTAAACGCCGGTCATTAGGATCGAATCACATTTGTTATTTGACTTAAGGCAAAATTTCTAATGTATACTTGTAGACCGATTCTTCCTGTTTTCTTTAAACTCTCATCTTCAACTTTTTTGCCATTTTTTCTCGAAGTCGCGGTAATCTAAACGAAGTTTTCTCCCAAAAATAAACGGTCAGTTATGATTTCAAAAAATCAAGACTGTTGACTCCCTGAGCAGAAAAAATGGGTTTTTTTAATCCATTGTTAAAATATTATTCTCGCGTTTGTATAAAGTTTTTGTTGGTTTTTCTTCAGCCGCCAAGAATAAGGAAAGCAATCTAAAACGCTCTGAATTTGAAACTTTTCTTCATTGACTTAATCACGTAATTAATGCATTTTAATTCGATATTTATTTTAGTAGATTAAGGAAATATTCGTTTATTAAACTTAATTAAATTCTTTTTTAAACAAATAATTGATAAATAAATATATAATAATAGTACCTAGTAAGGAGGACGGTAAATAACGACAATTGTTTTAATGAACATTTTTAGGGATCAACTTTGTATTAAGCTAAATCTGGCATGCGGATATAACCAGAAGTTCACCTTCAAGGGAATATGTCTCATTTTACAAAATCTCTTTCTAATGGACTTTTAATGCACTTAAAGTAGAACTGAAATATACCGATCTAATCCTTTTTTGTAATGCTACCAAGCAAATAAATATAATAAAATGGTTACCATTATAAAAAAATCTTCACTTCAATCATATTTTGAAATAATTTTCTGGTCGTTTTTGAGAAGGAACCACCATAGAATAACTTGGTTTTAGTGTTTTCACGATGGCTTAAGAAGGCCAGCCGTTAATTGGATCAAACCGCACCGTTGACTCCTGATATGAGATCCCATGCCGTTCAATGAAGAGTGATAAAGTTTTGCATAATTCTGCTAATTAATTGAATTTTAATTAAGAATTTTTTGTTCGCTTCTCTAAAGCTTGCTATTAAAAACATTTGGAGAAATCTGACGCAAAATTATTTGACACAACTAATTTCCCAACCGAATTGGTGAATATCTGCTGCACAGTAACAAATTTATTGTACTATACGTATTCATCAGATTTTTCTCATTTTACGAATCGTGTTAATAAAATTTCGGCTATGTGGATTTAATCTGTAATTCCTGGGAGAGCTGAAAATGATGCACGTTGGCTGGAATTCATAAATACGCAAATGGGATAGTTTAACGTCGAACGCATCGTGCTGCTTTACATACCCGCATGTTACGAAAAATAACTCTGCGTTTTTAAAATAAGTAGTTGTTGAGCATGAAATTTTAAATTTGAGGAAACGCCCGTTAGTAATATTTTTAAAAAATCGGCCAGATAACAATGAACGTCCAGACACGTCGAAAATCCAAACTAAAGTGAGTTTTATCCTAGATAGAGTGCACCTTTACTAAATTAACTCGGTTAAGAGAATATTATTTCTGTAATTGTATTAAGATCAACTTCCATGGATATTGTCACTTTTAATTCGATCGTTTTGAATTATTGGTCACTGCTAATCATATTCATAGACAAAGTGTCAGTCATAAAGAGTAAGAGAAGCGTGAAGAAAAAATCTTATCGTTCGGTCTTTGAGCGGAAACTTAACGAATGTTGCAAGCTATACGCCATAATTCTATCAATGGATATATTTTCAACGACCAAAAATGTATGTGTATGTTACTTTAATTTAATAAATACATTTGAAGGTCGTTTCGTTAAAGCAATAATGATGATGCGAGCGGGAGTAAAATAACGTCAAATAAACACGCTATTAGCTCCCTCTAATATTATCCATCGCTAGGAATGCCTCCCAGTTACAATGTCCCCCGACGAATAGATCTAGAAGGTCGTATGTCGTCTCTGTGCGCCGCATTCCCAAGGATTCACATCGATTGATTCGAATCTTTGGGTTCCTTTCTGAAGATAACTCGATGCCTAAATTTCACACATCGCTTACGCCGTCTACAAATCTCCACCCTCCCATTAATCGAGGAAATGACATCAAAGTGTACAAACCCGAGAGGAATTGTGGTGTTTGCACTATTATAACGCAAACCCGATGGCCCTCACCAAAACAGCAGCCATTGAATGGAACTAGTCGCGCTATATGCACCATAGGCAATGCACCATAGGCAATGATTGCTCCCAAAGCTTAAATACAGGTATTGTGAAACAAATGAATCCACGTTAGAATGCTACTGATAAAATGTAGCCACCCATCAGCATGTTCCTTAAGAAAAAATATTTTGTATAATTTTTTAAGAATTTTTATTAAAAGCATCAGTTCTATTAAATTTTAAAATAGGTGTAGGATCTCTATAATTTATTGCAAATGTATCCTACCTTTTCTATTCTAAGAGGCAGTAATGAAAATTCATCCAGAAATATTACTTCTACTTCTATAAGTTAACCTTGGTTTAAGCTGGTGTATAATGCTGAGATAAATATTTATAACAGAATGGTACGAAATAAAAAGGCACGAAAATGTCAAAATAAAATCCTCTTATTTTATATAATAATAGCCGTCGTCCGTTGGTTAGTTGGTTGGTTGGTCACGCTATGCAAACGCTAATAACTCGAGAAATAATAATGATAGAAACTCGAAATTTGGTAGGGATGCTTGATTAACACTTCTTCGGGGAATGACAAATTTAAATCGCGAAAAACATTCCTTGGTTCGTCTACAAGAGAGGCATTTCCATTTCCCATTACTTAACATGTAAAACGCGATTTTCCGACGTGCAGGCTTTTATTCATTTGGAAATTAAAATTAGAAGAAATTAACAGACGACCTTCGGATTTGAACCATTTTGAAGAAAACGTTATGATGTTTCTTATTACGTTCGTCTTTTTTCGCCCACACTTCGAAATATTCCATGTTAAACGTTTAATTTGCATATTTTGTGGAAATATCGCCATTTTAACGTGATGTTGCTATGTCGACCATTATCAATGTTAAGTTCAATACGAGAGAGAGAGAGAGGAAGGAAGGAGAGAGATTGGCGTGTTTTGTGGAAAATAAGTATATTAACGTAAATATAAAAAATTTTAAGTATCAACAGTGTCATTTTAGAAAAATTGGAAATAAAAACCATTCTTAAATTAAATTCTTTGTAAACCATAGGTGTTTACGAATTTATATTGTTATTCCTCGAATTAATTTCGTAACAATGGCCGAAGTTTGGAAACGAATATAAATTAAAATTCAATTAAAATTAAAAGGACATTTAAAACTGTTAACAGGCAATTTTCGAAGAAACAACAGTGGATCTTTTAATGAATTGATTTGTTTTTATAAAAGGAATATTGGTTCTTATTTAATACAGAGTAAGTTCTAAGGCTTATAATCCATTTAAATCTAATGACAGTGGCTATTATAGTTTAAAGAAAGAACTTTATTTATTCACTTTACAGAATGAATTAATTTTAGGCTAGCATTGTCTATTATAAAAGGAGTTACTTTGGAATTTACAGTATGTAAAGTGGAAGTTGTACTGAATTGACTCAAGTATTATGGGTACTTTCTTGTTAACGGGAATAACTCAAAAAATAAACACGTATTCTTGTGATATGTTACGACGTATTTGTTTGTTAAGAATGCGTAACAACGGGGGAATTCCTTAAAAATCACACTTTTTTGAAATTTATTTATTAATAAAAGCAACATAAATACTAATACAATTGAAATTTATGTTACTAGGGGGCCAATATGTCTTTATGGCATTTAAAATAGCTGGAAATATGTCGATTTCTTTGTTATGTTGTCGCCACATGAATTCTTCTGCTGACAAGCTTTCTTGTTGCATTTCCAAAATATTCTGTCGCAGAAGTGAAGTTTCATAATATGATCCTTCATGCACATTCACCCTTTAGATAAAATATCATAGTCTTGAAGCAAAGATACAGCTTCTTCTTCACTCCTCGACAAGCTCCACAAATCCATCATTAAGGGATCACTGTAAATATCTTAACGAGATTTGTTACGCATTGTTAACAAACAAAATATCACAACATATCACAACAATACGTGTTTATTTTTTGAGGTATTCCCGTTAACAGGAAAGTACCATTTCAAAGCAAAAATCAATTTAAAACTATTGAAAGTTGTTGTTTCGGAAAATGAGAAGTCCAGAGTGGTGAGCGGACGCTGAACGATGTTAAGGTACATTATATTCCAAAATCTATTTAAAGTATTATCAGAGGCAATTGAAGATTGAACAAATTTTTTCGTTGGCGGAATTCTGCTTATTTCATGAAATTGAAATGCTAATTCATTAATCCATTAAAATCTGTTAAGAGTGACTATTTTAGTTGAAAGAAATATATGTACCTACATGGCACTTCTATTCACTTTTCAGAATGAATGAATTCTAGGTTGACATTGCATATTATAAAAGGATTTTCTTTGGAATAAGAAGTTTGTTATGTGGTTATTTTAACTGAATTGAATCAAGTTCTCTTCTAAGTTTGAAATCCATATAAAACTGGTGAAAGTGGTTGTTTCGAAAAATGAGAAGGCAAGAATGCTGGGCAGACGATAAACGATATTGAGGTACATATATTATATTCCAAAATCTATTTAAAGTATTATCAGAGGCAATTGAAGATTGAACCAATTATTTGGAACCGGAATTCTGCTTATTTAATGAAACTGAAATCCTAATGCTATAATCAATTTAAAACTAACAACAATGGCTATTTTAGTAGAAAGAAAGGTACTATTTTATTCACAAGGAATTTCTGTGAGATTTTAGTTAATTAAAACAGACTTATAATACAGAAATATTCGATGGTTAAAACAGTGCACAATTTTATTCTTGCGATTTTTACATGTTGCATTGACGAAAATTTCGATTCATTAAACCCGTTGAAATTCAACGGGCACTTATGCTAGTTGTTTGATATTCATCATATCGTTTAGTCTAAATTACATTTCATTAATGATTTGGTATAAAATTTTAATAACTCTTTTTCGAAACACGCTAGTATACTTATTCCATTAATATATGACTTAATCTTGTAGAATAAATTGTATTCGGCAATTATTTATCGATAAAACGTTACATAACTGATGCAAATAACCAATTTGCTGTTTTTTAGTAAAACTGGTATCAAAGCCTACCAAAAACCGCGCAATTAACAGCACATCTTTAGGTTTTTAATTCAATCCAGGTATTATTTTTGCATCTATGGAAAGTAAGTTGCCACTAGGTGAGAAACAAATTGTAGTTAATTTTCCATTCACTCGCATTTCAAAATAATTAGAAAATATAAATTCTACATGAAAAATTAATCTATTTTTTAAATTAATAATCACATTAAAAGTAAGCTTTGAAAGGTGTCATTCGCCCGTTGAAATCCCTGACTGCGACTCGTTCACTATAACAATTCATAATTTATCAAAAGCGTCTAGATGTGACTGGGACCTAATAAATTTAATTGGAACAAAACAAAGCAAGTGTTTCGTTATTTTAAACGTCAAGAGTACTACTATTTGAATATGTCTTTGAAGAATATTGCTGTTTAAAAACTAAAGAGACGGAAACCAGGACCTTACTGAGTTTCAGATTGTGAGAGATTATCCTTCGGCTCTTTGTGTTGCCGGTTCTGTTTGTTCGGCTGCTAATCCTAAACACAGGATTGGATTTAATTTACTCTTTTCCTAGTATTAGTATAAATCCTCTCTCTTCTCCTCGACCGAATAACTCGAGCATTCTTCTTCTCTGACAACCCGTCCTCCTGCTTATCTAGCACCTCCACATAAAAATACCGCACCGTCCACAGACTCGTGCAATAACTGCTCGTGTTAAACTTATTTTATTACATGTGGTCATCGTAGATAAATTTTTTAAAGTTTCATCGTCTTCATAAGACATTGTTCATTAATAGGATTGTGGTGATGGTGTGTCTGGTCATATACTCGTTCCCGCAAACTCATACAAATTTTCTGATTTTGGAATAATTATTTCAATGTGAAAATATCATCATTTCCCTTACACCACCTTGTTGTAAAACGGAATTGTGAGATATTAGAATAACTAATCCTGAATAAACCATCGTCATTTCCAGTTAATTGTCTATTTATTGCTTCTTTATTTACATTTTTTCTATTAAACGTTCTATTCACGGTATATTTAAAATATATCCCTTATGTCCCATACAAAAATATCGCCAAATGCGATGATCCCCGTTAGCGCTATTCTTTAAACTCATGCTGTTTTAATCAAATTACATATTGTGTATTAGTAACGTCACTTGATATATTTTAATAGAATTCGTTCCATATCAACTGATGTATGTTTCGAAAAATCAGATGACGTTTCCTTATGCAAAATCATCTCGAGGGTAAGTATCAAAAGGTATTGGAACATCCTACTTCTCAATTCATATGCTAATATGTTTACTTAGATTTGATGTACTAACAGTGCACTGACAATGAGATGTAATCATGTTTCCCTACATATATTATCAAATAATGGATTTTATTTAGTGTAAAGCAATATTATTTTACCGATGAGTTCATTTGTCAGTTACCTTAAGTACCTATATGCTTTGAGAACTTGAAATATTTACTCACTTTCACGTTACGATGAATAAAATACGTGAAAAAACGGTTTATCTTGCAAATACCCACTTTTAAAAGTAGTAATAATAATATGTGGCACTTTTCTTAGCTTTCAGATTACTCATTGGATTCTTTATCTTAGATAGTATAATGAATGTATTAAAATGTTTCAACCCTCATCTCACTTCAGATAATCCGACAAAACTGACTAAATTTTACTGTAAAATATAATATTTACAAATGTCCTCTTACGTCTTTTTGGCGAATTTTAGCACTAACTCATTCTCTGTGCTTTTTAGTTCACCCGCTCATCAAGGTACCCAACCAATTGGTGGCCGCGCCGCTTGGAAGCGACGTACTCATCCAGTGTTACGTGGAGGCATCGCCAAAGGCCATGAATAGTTGGTACAAGGACAGCGGTGAGTTTAGCCATGTGTCAAATTCCATAAGATCCCGCGTGTTATCGCGGGATTTTCTAGGAATGACTCATAATAATTGCGAGTCGCTAGAAAATATGTGCGAATTTAGGGCAGAAATCAGTTAGTATGTGAATGTGTGCCATCAAAATAATGTGATTGCTGGTTGACTATACTATTAGAATTTTTCTCTCGAATAAAACATTTTTGGAAAATATAAATTCTATTAAATTATAGCTCCGATAATCGAGAGAAATTGATATGAATCAGCAACTACATGTATTTTGAACTTTTATTTTAAATCACATGAACTGAAATGCAATCTACTTTCTCTAAGATAGAAAAAAGTTAAGAATCTAGTAACTTTCTGTGTCTGATAATGTTGAAGTACCATATTTCTCTGATAATTTTTTAACAGATTCGCCTTTCTTTTACTTGTTCACAATGTTCGCTTTGGCATTCAATGAAACCAACACACCGTGCGTCATAGAACCAGTCACGCGTGCATGTGGTCGTTTAAAATAAATTGAAAGGATGGACGCCGTCAAGTGAAAACGAATTTCTTCCATCTAAGGTCCGATAAAGACATAATGATTAAAGAAGGAGGTTTATGTTCTAAAAATTACTGTAAAATAGTTAATTTTCTGTTTTGACTGCCTCCTAAGGTCAAGGTTTACCAACGTCAAGAAATAAATTTAAAAAATTTCTCGATGTGCTATCTCAATGCAGATTTCGAAAGTTGTAATGGCACATTTCAATCTTCTCGAATCCGTTAGTAAGTACAAATTTTGAAATTTAATTCATCTTTAAATTAGGAATTTACTTGTGAAAATACAAATATTTACTAGCGTCGTTCCACTGGCTCGATTGATTTGATCTGATGTAACCTATTACAAGTTTCGTGCATCACTACCAGTTATCAGTTTAACTGACTATTAGAAATGACGAATAGGTTTGAACGAAGTTCACTTTAGTAACTAAAAGGCGCTAAATCATCGGAATTGTATATGGTTAATTACGCATCCTGTAATCATTCTATTTTGACTGGAAATAATAGTGTTATAAAACATCAATTTCCAGACAAAAGGAGAAGTAAATTAACCAGCTAAAGATAAAAATTAAAATTGCATTCATTTCTGATTCCCGCTCAATTTACATCTGACTTCTTACAATGCTAACAAAAATATTTCACAATCGTTTTAGCTGACATGAATGGAAAATGCCTTTTGTTTGAAAAACAAAATTCAAGAAGACGCCTTAGTTTAAATCTCAAATCTTGCTCAACGAACTTCAAACGGTTTTAATTGTATTTTCAACGTATAAATTAATCACCAAGTAGCACATAATAAATCCTCAACACCGGAAAATGAAGGGCGAAAAACTCGTATCTCTCAATGGAAACACAAAGACTCATAGAGCGTGAAGGAAACAAATAAATTTGAGAGGCAGGAAGTGATCTTCGGAGGAATGGCGTCAAAAAAAGGAGCGAGCATCCCAAGCCAGGCGTTGGAGGCCGATGAGAGCAAGGAACACGAGGGGTTCTTCAACACGACCCACGGAGAAAGAAGAAAGAGAAAGTTTAAGTGCAGCGACGGGGGACGAACCCAGCACACTTATTCATTACTTTCCTATACAATCATTTATCCATCGTCGCATCGCGTGAGGTCGCACCGCGTTTTCTGCCTCTCGGTTGTAAATTTTGTGGTTTTGGACGACACCCAGAGCAGGAGGAGCAGCTGCGGCACGGGTTATAGGAGGAGGCGAAGGGGTGGGGAAGTGCAATCGGAGGGCGAGAAGAGGGGAGGGGAGGGGGGGCGGAAAATTGGGTGATTGATTTCCAGAGGGATGTTTTAGCGATTTATCGAAAGAGAGGGCGAGAGAGAGGGATAATTTTCCCGGATACGAATCGCCTCGTTCCCTCAAGGCCGCTGTTCGAGTCCCGCGCACGGTTCGCGCGGCCGGAATCGTTTTTATTGGGGAGAAATGAGACCTCCGAAACCCTTCATTCTATATCTAGCCAGAGAGAGAGAGAGGAGAGAAAAAGGAAAGAAGAAGAGAAAAGAAGTGCGGAAGATTAAGAGAGTGATGGAGAGGGGAAGATGATAGACAGTGGGAGAGAGAGAGAGAGAAGACCACAGCCTCAGCACATCTTTTGTGTCCTATAAAATGCAAGTGGGCGCTTTGCCGCGGATACTCGAGGGTCTCTCTCTCTCTCCTAGTAGGTCATATGGGTTCCCGTGGAGAGTCGAACCCTGCCCGCTAGAGCGAGGAGACGGAGGAGGCAAGAGGGCGTGTGCGAGGGAAGGGAGGGGGGATATTGGGGGGGGGGGAGGAGACCCAGCTGCTCAGCACATTCAACTTTTTTAGTTTCTCGCGAATGATGCGGGGGAGTGAGTTTGGAAGGGGAAGGCGGTATAAGGGCGTTAGAAATAGGAATAAGGCGTGTAAAGAGCACCATCTCTCTCTCTCTCTCTTTCTATCTCTCTCTCTCTCTCCCTGGCCCCAATACAATGGCCGTGCCAACAAAAGGACGGGGAAGAGGTGAAAGAGAGTGGCTGGTAGAGGAAGAAAGCAGGAAGGTGTAGGAGAGAGAGAGAGAGGTAGAGAGGGAGTGGGAGGGTAAGGATGGAGGGAAGGAATGGAGCGGGGAAGCGAGAGTGAGTGAGAGGAGGGGAGATTCGGAGGCAAGGATGAGGCAGGAGGAGGGAAAGGAGAGGAGCGTCTCCGAAGGGCGTCCGTTGGGTTAGGGCTGTCAGGGGAAGGTAGCAGGAGGAGGAGGAGGAGAAGAGGGAGGGGGGAGGGGCGGCGGCGAGGACGATGGTCGTGGGGATGGATAAGGGTGTGGGAGGGGACAGAAGGGAAGGGCAAAGAATCGGAAATCGAACCGGGAACTACAAGTGGAAGAGGATGCGAGAAAGGCAGCCGATGGAAGGAGGGGCTGCTCCGGTGACGGAGGAGAGAGAGAGTGGAGGAGGAGTGGGAGGGAGAGAGAAAGGGAAAACGGAAGGGTGAATGAAGGGAGAGCGTTCGTATGTTCTTCTAAGGGAGATTGGCACCGGTGTACTTGGGAAGACGAGGGCAGAACGAGAGAAAGGAGAAAGAGTGAAGGGGAGGAGAAAAGGGGAAAGGGAGGAGAGGGGGAGAAGTGGGGACGAGAGGAGAGGGAGAAAGAGGGAGGGAGAGGATGGAGAGGGAGGAATGGCCTGTTGTGAGAACGGAGCGCTCGCACGAGAAAAAATGCGCGAAGAGAAGGAGAGAGATAAAAAGAAAAGGATGACAAGAGATGAGATGGAAGGGGGAGAGGTACAAGGGCAGAAAAAATGGGGTAAAGTAACGAGAGAGAGAAGAGAGAGGACGAGGAATCAAAGGAGAGAGAGAGAAAGGTGGAAGGAGAGAAGGACCGAGAGAGAGGACATCGAATGAGAGCAAAAAACACGTTTCGTGGGTCTCACATATTAGCCGCGTGGCGTGGCAGAGGGAGGGTTTAAGGACGAGATGACCGGAGTTACACACGGAGATGACCCGTTGTACGAGGGGCCGTGTTTTTACCGCGCCTATCTGCCTCCCCCCCCTCTCTCTCCCTCTCTCTACCTCCCCCACAATGCCTGCGAATGGATGGGCCCGCAGAGATGGCGGTATGCGTGGACGGGGGAGGAGAGGGACAGAGAGAAAGGGAGGGAAGAGGCCGCAACTCGAGCGAGGAGGGGGCATCGGGTCTTCGCCCGAAATCCCGTCTCAAATCCGCCTCCCCCCCCCCCACGCTGCCTCCCCTTACCGCCCTTCCCCCTCATCCTCCGGTCCAAATCCAGCCGACGCCCAACCCTTGCTGCCCTTCTCTTGCCGCCTTTTTCCGCCCCCGCCCCTCCCCCCACCCGGGAGAGTATGAGGAGGCGGGAGGTTGGCGCGGGGGAGGCGCGCGGAAGGCGGAAGCCGAGGAGGATGTATATGGGAACCAGCGTTCGGCTTTTCTTCCCCTATTCCCTGCGAATTGAGATATCCATTCATGTATTCCAACCATTCGAGGAATTCTTGAATCGGCGAAATATTGAATTTGCCGTGGACTGCATATGATGAAAAAAGATTATCCACGGGTGTGGGTTATTTGGAATTCGTGCCGCCATGGCAAACGTTGAATTGAGAATAAGGAGTAAGGGTGGTGGTGGCGTGGGTGGGCTGAAGGGGGTGGGGAGGGTGGGAGAGTGGTGGGAGGAGAGTGAAGTGGAGAAGGGATGGAGAGAGAGAAGGAGGGAGCGGGAAGGAGGAAGAAGAAGCGGAAGGCAAGGGAAAGAAAAGGGTGGCAAGACGGATAAGTGGGAAGTCAAGAGGGAAACGCAAGATGTGTACGCAATGGAGGAGAAGGAGTCATCGGCTGAAGCGTGTAATCACTGTAGCTTTCGCCCAATCATATTTCTGTGCAAACGGCATATATTCCGTCCTTTGAAGCGATCCTTTATAGACGTGGGACGCTATCGCGATGGAAAACACAGTGTGTGGTTTAGTGGGTGTGCGTCTTTTATATGTGTATGTATACATACATAAACAAACATATATGTATGCATACATATACAGATAATACACTTAATATATAAATAGATATTTACGTCTCAATTTTTATGCCTTATCAGTATGTCTTATAGTATTCCGAATGCAGATAATGCCTCAGAAAACTCGGTAAAACCGGAGCATAATTACATTTACGTTGTATTTATTATATTTATTTAATTTAGGATTTCCAAATAATAGATCCATAGACACAATTTATCAATTCGAAATAAAATTATTAATAATTTAAATTGTCTTTTCCGGTCTGATGTAGATCGAAATAGAATAAAGGCTCATCTTTAGTTTTAGGTCATGTTCCTTTACAATCACAATTAATTAATCCACACTAGTCAGAGGATTGATAATTTTTTCATCATTCTTAAGTATAAAAAGGTAAACTCCTGAAAAAGATGAGAATTTTTTTGTGACGTCGCTTCCACCAAAAGTTTTGTAGTGGGAGATTTTTGGGGGTTATAAATCCATTTTTTTAAAAGCGGCATTCCCCTTTTATGAATCAATTTGTGAGGCACTTTATAATAATCCGTATTACATTATCCACTTATCATTTTCATAACACAAGAGGCAACCCAACGCCATCTTTGTTTTTTGGCCCTTTTGGTGCTTTTTATGGTCTCTCTTCCGGGAAATGGTCGCTCGCGAAAGAATGGAATTTTTTATCGTCGCCAAGTATAAAAGGTACCATAAATGCCAAAATGAAGAAATATTTCCAACTCTTCGAATATTCTCGCCACCATTTTCTACCCAGTGTTCCACTGATACACGCTGAGCTGTTATCCAGTTATTAAAAGGCCTAAAATAGTCCCTGAAGCACTTTCGCGGCTAAACAGTTCGGCATGTATTTCGTACACTTTTGATTCGATCGGGTAGCCGTCCATGCCGTTTTGTCTCTACTGGAATAATCTAAATCGACAACCTTTCTGAGTGCAGGTTGTGACACGGAGGCATACGATAACTGAATTATCAATAAGGAAATTATAAAATACTAGCTGAACCCGCGCAATATTTGCGCGTATTTTTCAATTAATTTATCAAAAATTAAGGAGTGTGTAAAAAAAGTTAATCTCAATAATTCACCTTTAACTATACCAATGTATTTTCCAGGTATTGGTAAGGTTCGCCGGTTCGAATCGCGCTGAAGGCACGGCTGCGTTTGCATATTGACAATTTATTATGGGAAGTCGATCAGAAATCTATATTTTAAATTTCATATTAGAGAGGAAATTAATGCTACGCAGTAATTTATTGCGAACTTTTCCATTTCCCATAAAATAACATGTAAAAATCGAATTCTCGACCTGCAGGCTTTCATTCCTTCTGTGATAAAAATAATAAAGTATTGAACTACAATCTTCGGTTATGAAACGTTTTGAATAAAACATTATAAAGTTTCTTATTCTGTTCATCATTTTCCGCCTACAGTTCGAAATAGTTCAAGTTAAACGTTTAAGGCATGTAATACTGGAGTTCAAGTGGAAAATAAAAGAGTAATTGAAATGGTAAGATCAGTTTATACAGGAATGTAAATAATGGATAATACAACTCCACAGGGGCATATTTTTCCACTTCCATTATCTCAATGAAGAGAAGATAACCATGTAATGTGTCAAAAAAATAACTTATGTCCCTATTCTCATCTAATTTGAAATTTATGCGTGAGACTATTTGCGTTAATAAGCATTATAGATGTATAATATAATGGTTCTACGTATTAAAATGTAAGATTCCAGCATTCAAACGATGAAATGAAGATTCACCCGCTTTGAATAAATCGTTAGAAACGCTTCTCATACGCAGTTCACTGAATAATTATCCGTAAATATTTACTTTTCTATGTATACTAAAGTTTGAAGTATTCTTTTTAGTAACTAATATTATCGGACTATGCACTCAAATCGTATGATCATATAGTTCAATTTAATTCCTTCCGCCAGAGGTTTCTTTAAGTAAAGGGGCTCTGCCCCTTACCGCTGTCCGGTTTACACCCTTGAGATTGGTGGCAAAAATAGAGCATACCTTTCTAGCTCTGTTTAAGAGCTTGTGTGTTAAGTCTTCCGTCTCTTTTCCACATCCATTCGGGAGAATAACCCATAAGTCGGTCAGAAATCTGCATTTTAAGTCATATTAGATAGGATATTAATGCTACACAGTAATTGATCACGAACATTTATGTTTATAATTTTCTTTGTTTCTTATTATTGAATAATATGTCCTTTCTTTTTTATATAAGAATCAATGCAACCGGTTAATTTGATTATCAATGAAGAGAAGATAACCATGTAATGTGTTAAAAAATAACGTATGTCCCTATTCTCATTTAATTTTAAATTTATGCGCGAGTCTATTTGCGTTAATAAACATTATAGATATATAATATAATGGTTCTACTTACAAAGAGATAAGATTCTAGCATTCAAACGATGAAAGGAAGATTGGGAAGATTCAACTGCTTTGATTAAATCGTTAGAAACGCTTCCCATACGAAGTCAACAGAATAATTATCCGTAAATATTTATGTTGCTATACATCATTAATTTCGATGCTTCAACAAAAGTGCGAAGCGAATAACGCTTTTATTTCACCTATTTGAAGGTTTAATTGGTATTAATTGAATCGGAAGCAACAATGACGGTCGCCTTAGCAACGCCCGGAAAGAGTACGAAATATCCATAAAAAATCGAAAACAATTGCGTATTTCTGAAAATCTCGACCTTGTAACATGTAAAAATTGCAAGAATAAGATAGTATAGAGTTTTAACGTCGAATAAAGTAAAAACGAAGAAAATCGGTCCATATTTACGTGTTTTAACGAATAAAGGAAAAAAACCTTGCACTCTGAAAACTCGAAAATCCCGTGTAAACTTATGGGAACATATAATTGTCTCCTGGATTCGAACCCGGAACTTTATGAAAATGAGAATAGATTTCTAGGGACCTCCTATCTTGTAGAAACAAAACGCAGTTTACCGCATATCTCTACGACGAACGGCTTCTGAGATACAGGGGGGACGGACGGACGGACGGACACTTCGAAAATTATATATAGGATTTAGAGGTCACACAAATATCAAAAAAGGATTTTTTGTATTAAATAAAGAGAAGAAAATTTTAAGTGTGCCTTAGTCTGATAACTAGTATAACTGCCAGCAGAACAAGAAGGAAATGCGTAGGTACTCCATAAATAGAACACAAATGAGATTTCAAAGGTGTTCTTTATGCACATATACGCACAAAACGATATCGAAATATTTTTTACCTCCGAAACTATATAACACGTAATTATGTATTCTTTTCGATTTGTTAACCACTATGGGGCAAAACTGTTCATCGTATTTTATCTTTCACCTTCTTTTATACCATGCTTTGGAGTGATTTCTTGTGCCATGTTCTCACCGTTATCTCTTTATAAATATATCATTTATATTTAAAATAATTTCGCTTTTCGTTCATTAATGAAAAATATATATAATTCTCTTGGTGTGTGTGTGTGTGCGTGCGGACGGTGTAACGCTTGGTTGCTATATGGTGTTAGATGGGAGAAAAGGAAAACCGCTCATAACTAAAAAAGCTTTTCAACCTTTTTCGATCAAACTTTCAGGAATCACTTGGCTATTCAACTTTTCAATTTTAAACTGCTCGCCGTGTACATAATAGTCCTGGGTTTGACTCCAGGAGCATATCTTTTCTCCATTTGAATAATATGGGCAGAGCTGAAAAGAAGCTAAAAAGCCTTTTTTCTTTAGCATTTTAAAATATCTTAAAAATGAGATATCGACGCGGGATGCACAAATTCAGGCCGAGAAAAGTATGGAAATGAATTTCCCTATCGTAGAAATTCAAATCTCATTCGAAAAAAGCCAAAAATTAGGTTTAATGACTATTTTTCGTGATTTTTACGCATTTATTTAATTCATCGCCATGGCAACTGCAATTGTTGAAGTCTATTGTTGGCTCGATTCTAATTCGTAAGAAATGTACAAAAATTGTGATAAAATCGCGCTAAAACTTCATTTTATATGTCCATACCTATTATTACTTTCTGGAACATTCGATTATGTAAATTTTATATTATTTTTTTACGTTTTAGTGCA
This sequence comes from Uropetala carovei, assembly GCA_036926305.1. Lineage (NCBI taxonomy): Eukaryota > Metazoa > Arthropoda > Insecta > Odonata > Petaluridae > Uropetala > Uropetala carovei. The sequence goes on from JAXCHB010000193.1 coordinate 1,559,193, forward strand.
CAAAAAAATTGTCATTATTTTTATTTTATTTTAACGTAATACTTAATTCACGCCTACTCGTCATATTTGATGGGAAATTACGCTAGTAATATATAACCATGTTTCAAGTAGCACATAAATCTACAATATATTTTAAAGAGTTTGTATGAATGTATATTTGTCCATGGAACTCCTTCTAAACTATAAAAGCTAGAACAACCAAATTTGGTACATTTCTTGCTTATATCCTAACTTAGTGAATGGACAAGGTTTGGTCAGCCGGGATTAGTCAGTGCTGCCAATATAGGGGATTAACATTTTTCCGTAAGAGAACACGTATGAATCGATTTCTTGAATTGCAAGGTTTTTTCCTTCGTTCATAAAAATACGTACATATGAACCGATTTTTTTCGTTTTTCTTTATTCGACGAATAAAACTCTATACTATCTTATTCCTGCGAAGTTTACATGTTACACTGTCGAATTTTTCAGAAAAACGCTATTTGTTTCGAAATTTTGTGGATTTTTCGTACCCCTCCCGGGCGTTGCCAAGGCGGCCGTCATTGTTACCTCCGATTCAATTAGCTTCAATGAAGCTTACAAATAGACGAAAGTTTAGCGTTATTCGATTCACACTTTTGTTTAAGGAACGAAACGATCGATGCAGCAATCTTTATACATAGTAACGTAAATAGATACTGATTATTATTCAGGAAACTGCCTGTGAGAAGCGTTTATAACGATTGATTGAAGCAATTGAACCTTATTTCGTCTATTGAATACTGGAATCTTACCTACATAACATCAAAATTATTCTTAAAAGTATCAATAATATAATGATACCCTTCGTATGACGGACCTTACCGTCAGAAGATATCCGTTATAATAATTATAAAATTAAACAAACTACATAACATTAGATTATCTCATTCTTTCGCTGACTTCAATATTCATTTACAATTCGCTGTATTGTTGACCGTGTGGATTTTTGTATGAAATTTAATTTTATTCTGTTTATTAAACTAGCTGTACAACGTTAGATTAATCTCTAAGAAAAAGATAAAAACGTTCGATCAAAACCAATAAACGACGAACTAAAGGACTGTCAGATCAAGTCGCGAAGTTAAGAAATAGATAAACGAAGGAAAAGAACAACTGAGAAAGACACTGACAAATCACATCATAAGAAAAAGAACAAGGTACATATGTACACATAGTATATAGATGCCATAACTTATCATGACAAAAAATTACAGTGGCCTTAAGGATACTTATTTAGAGTATTCGGATATATTATATTTGAAACGTATCGCTTTCTGAATGTTCGAATGATCGTATTTCTCCCGTTAAATTTTAACGGGCAATTCTACAAGTCTTGTATATTTCATTATGGTGTCGTATTGGTGATCGGTGAGAATTTGGGCATTATCATCTCCCTGACCTTCGTTATATAAGACGACGATAAGACTTTTTTCATAAGAATAAAGTGCGTCTCATATGGCAAAAAATAATGTATATATAATATTCCTTTATCAGTTAAATTTATCCATTGATCCAAATTTCTTAGATTTTTTAAAACTGAAGTAATATCCAACAGAACGGTATTATAACTTTTCCAATTTTCCTATAAAATAAATGGCGGAAACGAATGTAAAACTGAAGTAAAATTCAAAAGTAGAAGGAAACAGCTGAACTCGAATTAGACATGAACAAGAGCAAGTCTGCCGCGCCAGTAAAACAAAGTAAAATCTCCGCTGAAATCGTGTCGTACCACGCGAAAAAGTTTCACAATAATATGACATTTATGAGTGACGGAGGAGAAGGTTGGAAATAAAAGCGACGAGTGCTCCGCGAATACAATTTATGCGTCGACCTTCTTGGAATCAATTTCGCTAGCTTAGGAGGAGATTTGGACGCCCTCCCGCGAATTTCTTTCCCTCCAAACTTCATCTCCACCCTCATTTCTCCCTCTCCCCCTCTCTCTCCCTCTCCCCCCCCCCCTCTCCCCCTCCCCCTCTCCCCCTCCCCCTCTCTCTCTTCTTTCAATCCTTCCTGCCATTCTCCCTCTCTCTTCCTCCCTCTTTCTTCCCCCTCTCTCTTCCCCCTCTCTCTTCCCCCCTCCCTTTCCCTCACACTATTTCCCACTAAATCCACGCCGTGGCGCGCCGTAGAGAAAGAATAGCTAACTCCAAGATAAAGGGTTTAATGGATTCATGCCTAAATATAGTCTATGAGTACTTTTAAAGTGAGTCAAATGATTTTTAAGGAATATTTGAACATTGTTATCTTTTACCATTAACATTGAAAGATTTATCGCAACATAAATCGATACATCTACTTACATTTGTTCGGTAACCAAGATGTTGTTTATTGTTTACGTTTTGGCTAATAGTATTGACATAATCCACATAATTTTATTGCTGCCTTAAAGGCTTCGGTGCATCTATCCATGTGAATATAAAGTAAGACGTTAATGCGTAATTATATTAATGGTAAAACTTTACGATACAATACATAAAATAGTAAATGTTAATGTAAGCATCGCTTGCGTAATTAAGGAATGGGGAACGTTTGCCCCGAGCAATAAAAATCGTTTGCCACTTAAAAGAAAACTCTTTCCCAAGCGAAGCCTTACAGGTTTTATTATCTTGCGCCATATAACTTTTACAAAAGTTCTAAATAAAGTTTAGTAAATCAACATTGTTGAGCAAGAAGGAATTTATTCCACTAAAATTGTTGTAAATTTTGTTTCTCCTTACCAGCCGAATTCACGAACAATAAATAAATAAAAATTTATGTTTTCCTTTTTAATGCATAATATAAAAGTTACTTTTTTTAATTTATTTATTTATTTCGCTGTTGGGACTTTACGTATTCTCCGAATTGGGAGTCCGGTGCGCATGCGCAGAAAACGAGTCCAGGGTGACGCAGTAACAAAGCGGTTCCCGAGGGAATAGACCGACGCCTCTGGATCAAAAAGCGCACCTGTTGAGGAGTGGGGGGGAGAGAGCAGGAGAGAGATGGAGAGAGAGGGGGGAAGACGAAAAGGAGAGGCAGCGGCCGATGGTTCTGAGAGTCGGAGAAATGGAACTAATAAGAGCCATAGAATGAGGCAAACATTTGCATATGCGCACGCACACACGCACAGGTACATATTTATCCTGCGGATTTCCTTCGTCGCTTAAATGGAATTGGTCTGACTGAACGAGGTAGAAACCTTGGCTTTCAGTTAACGATTTGCATTTTTCTTGAAGTTTAAGGAATTTAAGGAATTAATGTCGAATTCCTGTTAATGAGTTCCAGGATCTCGTAGAAGATTATGTAAGGTGATTATAAGTCTATTCGAAGTCGTAAATTTTTCATATACTCAATTTGATGTTTACAAAAGGCGGTCGTTTCGTATCTTGACAGAAAAACAGACCGGCAAAAATTAAATAGAGCTTTATGAATTTATTGTTCATTTGTCTTTTCATTGAAAATATATTCCTCCACATTTGGCCTGTATTGATGGTATAGTTTAGATTAAATTGTAAATAATATTGATTGATAGGGACTGAAGCGACAAAATATTTCAATTAGTTTTTATAGAAATTCAGCTGTGAAATTCACTATATTCTTTTTATTTTTTATATTTTTGCGGAGTTTAATCATAGTTACATACACTTTTCGGGCTATTAAACAATTATGATACTATAATTGCGGTAGAAATAAAATGTAGAGCGCTACAACAGTATTCTTCCAGAGAAAATAATTTTTACGTAATAAAATTCTACATCTCACTGCAAGTTCAAGTGTTTGTGTTTTAAAAAAATCTTTGTAGCCGATTCGGAATAAATAATTCTGTTATCCGAATCGAAAGCATTTCATTTTTCCAGGGCCAGATTAAGACGCCCATGGGCCCCACGCACAGCACGTTTAAGGCCCCACCAAAATTGTAAATTTTTTAAAATTAAAAGATTATTGCAAGGTTTTTGATCTGTGCGGCGACACTTGCAAATGGTTTCGGCAAGATAGGATACAGTCAGCCCACTTTGGGCCCCTTGTCCTTTGGGACCCACTCGTGTGTTTTGCTTACATTTTTAATGTGTAAATAAAAAGTTTGCACACTCAATATGTCGAAGAAGCCGATGCTTTGCAGTATTCCTACAATTTGAGGAAAAATGAAGAAAGAACATCTCGGTGGATAAGAAAATTATGATTTTAGAGTGGATTAGGAGCGTAATCTAATAGTTGTATGCACGCTTAAGAGATCCATGGGTCCCAAGCACAACACTTTTAAGGCTCCACCCAAAACAAGTGACATTAATTGTAATGTTTTTTATCTGCGCAGCAACAATTGGAAAAGGGCGAAACGAGACAAGATACGTTCGGTCCACAGCGGGCCCTCTTGTCCTCTGGGCCCAAATGTACTTGCGTGTTTTGCGTACCGCTTAATCCGGCCCTGCCCTTTTCAATTAGATTTCATCTAATTATTCATTGAATCAGATAACATAAATAAAAGCGAGAAAGAATCATATGGACGAAATCAGGAATGCGTAGAAACATCAACGGGAGTGGAAAGGATTTTACATTTACATCTTTCGCAACTAAATTTCGTGCACGTGGAAATCAATGGGTAGCTACGGATTAATTGGTAAGAAGGGAGTGAAAACGAGAGGTGAATTCGAAAGGAACGGGGACAGAAAGAACGTGATATCTGAAGAGGGAGAGGGGGAGAGAGGGGGAGGGGAGGGGAGGGGAATTAACAGGTAAAGTAGTGGAAGAAGGGAAAGGGAGATCTAAGAATCTGTAGAGAGAGAGAGGTTGGAGGGGGATGGGAGGAGGGAGGGAGAGAGAGAGAGAGGAGTGAATTTGACGTGTTTATACTGAGAATTGGAATAGGTAGAAAGAGAGGCAACTGGGTGAGAATGGGTTAAGGGGAGAAAATAAAGTGAGCGATGTTGCATATGAAAGAATGGAAAGGAGAGCGTGAGAGGAAGGAGAGGGTGCGTAGAAGGAGCAGAAAAGGAGAGAGAGAGAGCGAGGGAGGGGGTAACCGGATTGAGAAGGGTTTTAGAGGGAGGGACCCACATCTTAGGAGGAAAATATACTAATGCAATTTTTCAAAGACTTGTGAGGACTTTATTCGCAGTGGTGTGATATTACGACGTAGAATAGATCGTCGTGAGAAGAGAGAAAATTCAGTTTTGAATTAAGTCATTGGTAAATTCCACCAGACATTGCTCTTTATCCTCAACATTTTCCGTGCCAATTGGATATCCTTCATCCTTGGAAACGGTGCATATATTTAACTCATACAAAGAAAACAGCTTTATAAAATGCGAACTCAGCACTGCATAATTTTGATACGGTAGATGTAAAATTTTTCTTCATTCGTGTAATCTAATAAATCATTACCGAAGCACCATTTTGTTCTATAAATATTTTTATAGTAACCTCCTTAAAATTTTTAAAAATTCATGGCACTTTCCACTTCTGGATAATTTTTATTTTCATCAACTTAATTATTTTCATGTTTATGTAAAATTATTCACCATAAAGGTACCACAAAAACGACAAAATTCCTCAAACGCGCATAAATTGGCACAATTTTTTTCAGGCATTGTCACTGAATTATTTTATAACTAGAAAGTAATGGAAATGCTGTAAATGCCATGAATTCGGGATGAGGTGGAAGAGGTGGGGAATAGAGGGGAGGGAGGGAGGGAGAGAGGAGGGGAGGGGAAAAATGAACGAAGAAAGTTCGAAGTCATATGGTTATCTCTAAGAAATTATAGATTATGCGAGGAAAAGATTCGTATTGGAAAAAGTTGGGAGAAAAGAGAGACGAGGTACCAAAGTAAAGGTAAGAGGGATTGAGGATTGGGCAAATGATGTGCGAGTAGAATGAGGCGAAGGAAAATGGAGGCAATGAATGAGGGAGGAGAGAAAGAGTTCCGAGGCCCAAAGAAGGAAAAATGTGAATTTTGGAAGAGGAGAGAGGCAAAGAAAGTGCGAGAAGGAGGCGGAAGAGTCGCAATACGATTAAGGAGAGAGAGAGGGAGAGCGTGTGTTTCGGTGGATATAAATGAAGATTGGTGGAATCGGTGGAGAGAGCGAGGGTGAAGGAGGTTTTTGACAGATTGGCGGAAATATAACCGTCTTCACTCGGGGAAGAGATCTGCTTTTAACCTATTATATCCGTACGCGATACCAATATCTAAAATATTAATGATGCTCTCAAGGCTTATTGGAAAAAATAATAGTCAACTCTCTGGATAAAGTGTTTTATTAAAACATGAAATTCGTATCAGAATTAATAAGTCTATTAATAAGTGTAACATCCAAGAAATACTGAACGTGTAGGCGAAATTCTTTAAAGGTAATGATAAAGTTGCGCCTTTTCTTGCGGTGTCTCTTAGGAAAATATATCGCTCGGAGTAGCTGCTTTCTTGAGTGAAAAGGGGACTTTCGGATAACTTGCGAAAAGGGCTTGGGAGAGCTTGAAAGCTGTAACGGTGAAAGGATTTTTTTCTGTTAACGTCTCGCCTGTGATGTGGAATTAAAAGCTGATTATTTCTCTTACGTTAACATTATCTGAAGTCTTAATAGCGAATAGAAGAAGTAAGAGTGGAGGCGAAGATGTAATGTGGAGGAAGCGAAAAGGGAGAGAAGCGGTTGAGAGGAAGGGAGAGATGAGGAGGAGGCGGGGGAAGAGGGGAAGGGAGTCTTTAAATATTCTTTATAAAGGGCAAGTTTGAGGCGGTCGGAGAAAACGCAGCGAGGAGTGGTGAAGAGCGGGAAGTTACGTAAAAGCAGTTAGAGAAAGAGAGAGAACATTTAGATATAAATAAGGGGAGAGAGAGATGGACGGAGGAGGAGGAGGAGGAGAAAGAGGAGAGAGTGAAAGAGAGAGAGAGGAAGTAAAGTGGAGAGGCAGAGGAAAGGAAGGCGAATGCTTCAAGGCGCTCCGAAATACTGCAAGTAACGCTCTCAAATTAATCCACGAATGCGCCCGCCGTACTGAAGGAGGCAAAATGAATTCCTCAAATATTTCAGCCACGCAAATTAAGAACAAAACATTCCTTCCATAGGAAATCCATAACGCATTTCCCGCAATTATATCCCGGGTGATAAAAAGGGAACAGTGCCAAAAATGATAAGACAAAAGTAAATAAATCGCGTTGGCGAAATTAACCCTAAAGGAAGGCGCCCCTCCATTTGTAGCTCGAGTGTATACAGTGCAGCTAATTATTTCGCCTTGAAAGAGACCCCTAATTAAGTGGAAACACCTGCCACCTTTACCTTGCTTCCGCCTCCCCTCCGCCCCGCGCATTCCCCTCCGCCCCGCGCATTCCCCTCCGCCCCGCGCATTCCCCTCCGCCCCCTCGCTCGGCGGCACGCCCCCCTCTCTCTCTTCGAGTCCCTTGACACCTGCTACCGGCAGTAGATTTCACTTGTCCTCCCCATCTCTCTTCCTCTCTCTCTCCCTCTCTCTCTCCCACACACACACACACACACATGCGCGCAATGAACTCTCCCTGCTTTAAGGGCGAGGACACGCTTACGATTAATACATATCCCTTTCCGTGCGTCAGCAATTAATGTTTTATTGGCGTGTCGTAAAATATTCATTCGCGAATGATTACGGAATAAATGCGTTCGAATATTTTTATTGGTCAGCGTATGATTCGGATTAATAAACACACTCCCGGCAGATTGAACGAGATAACTGTTAACAACAAGTCGCAATACTAACATTAAGACGTTCGATGAAAAATGTTACGGAATCCACAAAAAAGAAAGTTTTTGTTGCGATATTTACGAATATCACTGACATTCCATACGATTGAATTTTTTCCAGGTATTGTATACATGTTGTTCTCTTCAAATATTTTTTGTAATCTGATGATGGCGACCATTCGTCAAAACCGATCGTACATTTTCATCATTTTTAAAAAGAATCAGTCTTGAACATTGTGTGTTTTATTTTATTTAAAGAGCAGCCATTATGGAGTCTCACAAAGTGAGCCCTCTTCAGTGATAATGCGAGAAATTATGCGTATTTTTTTCTATACCACTACAAGATTTTTGTTTCCACTACAATACGTTTCAATTCATCGGGTTAGGAAAACGTCACACGTTTGAATATAAGCACTTACTTGGTATTTCTATCTTACCATAATTAAAAATTTCATGATAACCTCAGAAGAAATTTATTCTTAAACCTTCTAATGCATATGTAAATGACATTAAACGTCAAATTTTCTCAAGCATTAATTTGTAAAAATTGTTTATTTATGGACACAAAAGATATCGTCTAATGACGCTGGTGTGGGTTCGTCCCAATACAACTCTTACTTTTAAAAACCACAAACAGCAACACCCAAACTTCAACAGAAATTACTCGGCTTTGTCAAAACCCTAACTGATGAAACCAACTTGCTTTCTAATATGTACATCGCATGAATTTACTCCGCTTGTTTCATTCCAATTATTCTTTTTCCCACATCGCCAGTATTTCATTTCCTCCGACAGTAAGTTCGTTTTGTTATCGATTTACACCCCTTTCGCGGCCACTTGTTCTTTTTCGTCATTTATCACGAAACCCTCCGAAATTCGAAATAAAAAAACCCACGCTCTTTTCCTCCTAAAATATCTCTCCATCTCGAGATCTACTGCCCCAGAGCTTTCGTTGCTTTTACGCGCAATAACTGCCGCGCTGTTTACGGCGTTCTTTTCTGGCGAGCAGCTGCGTTACTCCTCGTTCGACCAGAGTCCCGAGGGCCCCACCGCGGCTTCACCCAGCATCATCGTAGCTGTGGTGGAAATCAATAGGCGAACATGACGATTCACCCGTTGCTTTATCAAACATTCTACGAAGAGGGTGAAAATGCGTGCGTTTCCTATGTGTGTCGACATTCTACACTTCATGACGGCTATACCGAGAATTTTCAAGTTTTTTCACTCTCATAACCTAAATGTAATCTTAAAATGGTAATGAGGATAAAACGGATTCGCCTATTACCGGAGGTGAAATAACAAAAATGGGAAATGTAAAAATACTCTAAATTCATTATTTTGCAGTCTTTTTTTTATGTTTCCTGGGTGTATAGCCATGGAAAACAAAATTCGCACAAACAGCCAAAAACACGTATTTTGCGTATGTCTTAACCATTTTTACTGACCAATGGACATGATTTCATTGTATAAGAGAGAGAGACTAGAAAATGAACTACGTATTGCTGAAATTTTCAGCGAAACCAATTTCTTTCTAATAATTTAGTGATACGAGGGAAAATACTCTTACAATTAGATGCTAATTTTATGGTAAAACGAACATTTTAATCTGAGACTATTTTTTATTTAAATGAACTATTTTTTTCAATGTAAAACACAAGTTTATGTTCACCTCACTCGGTATATTTCATTTGCTCTTCATACGAAACAAGATCTATTCAAGTGAACCGTAAATGCGTCCTCATTTGCGTCTTTAATTTTGGTGGTAAAATTATGCTCTGTTTACGTGCAGTGAAGAGATGTTTCTGTCGATTTTTGTGCTTCACTGTCGCCTAAAATTTTGGTGGATCCTTCTTATTATCTTACAAACAGACCAAAGGGCATATTCTAAAAGTGCAGAACGTGTATGGATTCTTTTGCATTCTTCCTCCCCTTCTTCCTCCCTTCCGGCGTCAGGAAGTCGCTGAGGATGTAGCATCAGCAGTCCTTCCTCGCATTACCCTACCTCATATCCTCCTATCCGTGAGAATTTCTACCCAACCACCCCACACCACCTTACCAGCCTTTGCACACCTCCCCAATAATGATGTATGTGCCGAACTTTGAACATTAGTGGCGTCATTATTAGCCAATGAGAAGAACACGCGGACAGTCACGCCGAGACCGTAATTGTAACGACGGGTAGTATGTGTAGATAGCGGTGAGAAGAATAAAATGTTGTTGTACATGTAAGAGCCTGTCATTTACCCTCTTTCCCCGTGTTCCCTCTTCCCTCCTCTGCGAACCCAATCTCAGCGAACCATCGATCGCCAAGTCAAGCGATCGGAAGGTTACAATATATTATTTCACAGCAATAGGTAAAACTACGCTCCGTAAATGTTTCTCGAGCAAAAAATATAACTAAAAGAGAAGAGTAATATGTTGCTAACTAAGATAACAGTGTTTTCATAACATGTGATCAAATACAGTTGAATAGTATCAAGTCCAGGGCTGCCGTTTTCATGGATTTTATCCGTTTTCACGGATATTTTAAAGAAAGACACATTTCCGTGATTCACGGATATTTATAAGGAAAAATTCGGAAGTTATCTGAGATGTACGGGTAAAAACACATAAAATACTAAGAAATTCAGAGATTATTATTTCTATACGAATAATACGAATCCTGTAAAAAATATACATTCGATGAAATTGTTCCGTAAGTACGTAGGGATCTTCATATGCTTTGAGTGAAGCGCAAAAACACGCCACTTATCGTGAGACTGAACGTATAAACTAGTTGATGAACTGGATCGGCAACCTACGGCATATTTATATTTTTACTTTCTGCATACGTAGTATAAGATAAAGTATTTTATTCGTGAAAAAAATTGATTTCAACGGAAATACATGTTTTGAGGTCCCCCGAGTACGTTTTGATTATTTTCGCGATGATGTCTGTGTGACAAAATTTTGTGGGAGCTCTTAACTCGAAAACTAATAACCAGATCAGCACAAAACTTAAGATTTTTATTAGCAAATGAAGATCTGAAAAGGTTTTGACTGAAATAACCTCCATTTTTTCCGAATATCTCCTTTAAAACTAAATTTATGTAAATATTTATTATTATAAAAGTTGTAGACAATATAATTTTCTACAGGTTTTGTTTGAAACATTTTTTCATAAAGCCGATAGTTTAAAGAGATATTTTGATATTTCGTCTAAATTTATGTTAAATACGTCACTTGTCTCCGTTGCTATGATAAAATTTTCTAATTTTTGATCGCAATGCGTAGAAATTTTTTCATTTTGTCTCATTATGTTGAGCCATTATATTGCCATGATTAAAAGTGAAAATTATTTTATTTAACAGATTTCCTAACCTAAGGCCTGCCCTGTAAACTAGGCCTATGGTTACTTTTTGTTTTCAACGCATTTGTGCTATTTGCTGTATATTTAAAACTTGAATACATTTTTTAAAACTTTCAACATATTTCAATACAGTTGATTGGTAATGCAGGATAAATTTAAAATCCTTAAAATAAGCATGATTAAATTTAAGTTATAGAGCTATGCATAAAAAGTTGTCAATAATTTTACTTAAAACATGCGATGCAGTTGCTGAAAATATTGTAAGCATAGATTTGTAAATTTTGCATCATAAAACCAAGATATTACATATTACAGGATTTCACAGGATATTTTGATGTCCGTAACAGGATATAGAAAAAAAATTGGTGGCAGCCCTAGTCAAGTATATTTGCTGCGAATGTAAGATCGGTTTACACAGAAGCGAATAGTCAAAACCGCGAATATCGAGGGTTAGCTGGATCCATTTAATTTGTAATGAGCGAGGAAAATGAAAATTCGCACTAATAGGTACGCATCCACGCAATCGGTAGGATATAAATCTTTGCCATCTGCGGTTTCGCCGCTAATCCTACCTCACGCCAGTGCGAGCCGGAGCTACCTCCCCCTCCCCCACCCCCTCCCCTCCACTCCACCTCCCCACTTCTCCCTCCCTCCGGCCCCTCCACAAACCAATTAGACGTGGCGGCCATCTTAGTAGCGGCGGTTGCTGTAGCGGTTTCAGGTGAGTGCAGAAGGACTTACGTTAGGCATTTCCGAGGAAACTCCGAAATAAAGGCATTTAAAGTTTTCCCACGAAGCCGAAACGAATGAGGAAATCCAAGACGACAAAGCGATTCTTGGCAACTCTCTAAAAGAGAAGGAGAAAAAATCTGACGGATTTTGAAATATTGTCCAGATTTATCAATCTCTGATAATCTGAGCCGTGCTAAACATCCGCGCAAACCTTAATTTAAAAAAAATTCGAATGTTTTGCTCGAAGTGAATAAATTCTCCCATTCAATTCGACTTTGGCTGCATTCCAGGGAGAACTTATAAAGTGAAGCTTAAGGAAGTGGGATGGAGGGATGGAGAGGGAAAGAGGAGGAATTTTGTGTAGTCGGTTGGGGGGATAGGATGGAGGCGCGTGCTCGTAGCGGGGAAATCTCCTTCTAATATACCAGAGGGAAGACTTAAGGTGACAGTCCAGAGGGGATAGAAAGATTGGAGAAGAAGATAGCCAGCGAAGGAGGAGGCGAAAAGAGAAATGGAACGAGACAAAGAAGAAGGAAATTGCATACGTACAAATACACGTGAGTCATCATCACCTAGGGATTAGGATCGGTAGGAATCCGTCTCTAGCATCAAACCCTTCGGAGAGAGAGACAGACAGACAGACAGACTAACGACTTTATTATGACGAAATTGAGACTATGTAGTCCCTTCTTACATTGAACCCTGCGTCAAAAATTAAAAATGAGAATAAAATAGTAATAATAATTCCACAGAAAAGAACCAGAAAATAAAATAAATAGAAAAACATACAGAGAGAGGGAGAGAGAGATGTAAAATATATTCGAATGAATCGAGGACGATGGGAAGGAGATTAATACGAAAACGCTAAGAGAGAAAGAGAATTAAAGAGCGTTGCGCGGCTGAGACAACCCGTCGCGATTTCGTCTTGGAAACGCTTCGCATCACGCTGCTGCGTATCCACGGCACAGCTCCCGGAGACGGAAGCGGGAGAGGCAAGACTCCTAGGCAGCGGAGGATGAAGAGGCGGCTGCAGATTCGTTTCTCTCTCTCTCTCTCTTAGCGCGAGAACACACACGGGCTGGCGGCCGCCTCCTCTAGTCCCGTAATCCCCCGAAGGGTTAAGGATCCGCGGGAGGAAGGCGATAAATAAAGTGGGGCCCGGGATTGGTGTCCCAAGGGAGGCGGTGCGGTGTATATTGGGCTAAGCAGCTAAATCCCTCTCCCGTGGGATAAAAGGGGGAAGAAGGGAGGGGAGGAGGGGGGAGAGACCGCAACGCCCACCCGCAATGGCCAATGGGATGAGGAGGAGTCGAGTGATAGAGAAAGGGAAGGAAGGGGAGAGAGGATGATAAGGAAAGAGAGAGGAGAGGGGAAGAGGTATGGAAGCAAAGATGGAAGAAAAAGGAAAAGAAAAGCGATGGAGAAATAAGGCGAGATATGAGAGGAAGAGTGGAGAAAGAGGAAAAAGGGTAAGATAGTTGGGGGAGGGGGGGGGAGAAGGGGGAGCACGGAAGTAGACCGGAACTCAATTTCTAAATTATAGCCGCACACGCTCTCCGAGGAGAATGATAAAAAAATCCTTTTGCATCTGATGCCGGATAAGCGTCTCTATATCTTTCGACTATAAGGACGGAATAATCGAGGTTTTCCTGGAGAATTCGTTTATGAAATGTTCCTTTTTCGTAATAAACATTTTCTATATTAACGCGCTAAAAATATGTATTTTTTTAAAAATCCATTTGAGAAAAATTTCTGCGCAGATTAATTTCTTATGAATATGCGATCTAGTTCTAAATTCCTATTTGACGTGGAATCAGTTTTTCGAAATTTAAAGATATGCCCAATCTTTTGCCTTCTGCGACAACGGATTTCTACAGAAATATTTATTTGCATAAAAATTAACTGCAAATAGCAAAATGCAAGCGCAAGGAATTGCGATTCACAAACGATGCAAAGCGCAAACAATACAAATAAAACATATGTAATTAGGAGTTAATGATCTCATAATGTAAATTACAAGTTTTTTCTCTACAACATGCTTCCTTGTTTATATTACACGCCATAAAACGCATATATAAATACTTTGCATTAAATTCCAAAGAATATGCTACACAATCAAGACCAATCGCATTTTAACTGTATAATTCCAAATCGAAAATTTCCCAACAAGATTAAAATAAATTCCCTGAATCTCACATACATTTTGGGATATACTTAATTAATATTAAATCTGTTCTCCTGTTCATTTAAATTATTAATATTGTTATCGTATGAATTTTTTGTTAGTATGTTTAAAGAAGTTCCTAAATCTGAAAAAAATAATAATTTTTAGTACGGACGTTTTCCAAATAGCATAAGAAGAGTTATGTGCTACACCATCAAACGTAGAATGAAATCAGTCACTGGTAGAAAAATTAGTACTTTTACATTCCCCGTAAAAATCTCAGTCGCTTTTTATCATATCCTTAAATTTCAATAATATTTCTACGAGATACACTCATGTTATACAAGCTTAGAAAGATATTAATATCTGCTCGTTCAAGTCGATGACAGCTATGCGAAGTACTTTGTGACTAAGGCACGTGAAGATAATTTTTGTGTAATCAAATGAGTCACAGTTAGTGATTACAACGGCTGCAATTTGAAGCACATCAATTGATGCGTCGTGGTTGATTGTTTCCTACAAAATCTGCAGACAGATTCACGTTGTAATTTCACTCTCCCTCTTGCACTGGGATGGGAATGTCTCTGAAACTTTATCCCCCCGAAAGAATCCAAAATTAAACAAGGCTAAATCAGACAATATGAACTCTGATGAATTTTGCGCCTCATTCCTAGCATACTAGGTCAGGCATACGAACGTGTTGAGCGTAGAAGTCACTGATCCAACGGCGAAATATCAATCAATATGGTATAAAAAGAAAATAGCAAAATAGATAATGATGGAACATCTGCTGTATCTGAATTAAACCATAAAACGTGACAAAGAGCAAGGTCTATCCGATAGAAGGACCTTCGAATTCCCATGGCAGTTGGACCGAAGGAGTGGAATGGGCCAAAAAGATTCCCCTCCAATATTCCCTTATCCTGTCATTCTCGATCTTCACAAGAATGATTTCAACGTTAATGCGCATTCATAAGCCGCGCACGTAAATGTCCCAAATGGGAACATATCCTATTTCGCTCATCTTCCGGCTCATTACGAGTCATATCTTCTTTCTGCCTTTAAGATACGTTTGTGAGGTTCTGAAAATTTCTATACCAAATCTGTGTTAAAAGTACTAAATTAAGAAATCATTTAAAACAAAGTTTAAAAACTTTAATAATGTTTTTGACGAGCTGCGATGTGCAATACATCTTCAGTTTCACCCCTTTTTCAGTATGTTGCTTTATTGCCCTGGGTACACACCCTCCTCCGGTATATTTTGGCTATTACTCTCGTGTTGTCATTATTCAATGCTTCCTTCCTTCGCGTTTAGGACAAATTCGCAATTTGTATTTTTTTCTGTATAAAAAGTAACATTCTGATAACTACATTTCATGAAAAATTTCGCATTTTTACCTAATGCCTGTTTTTATTACATATTACATGTAACATAAAGCCAGTGGACACTACGCCGTACGAGTGCTATATCAATAATCAATTAATATCAATTTAATAAAATATTTTTTGGCTTGGCGTAGGCGACTATGAATCACAATCAAAGATGCAACCTATCCCCTAAACCAAGGGTCGGCAACCTTTTCTATATGGCGGGCCACATTCGTTGCTGTGAATGCATCGGAGGGCCACATTGAAAATCATGAGATCTTCGGCGGGCCTGATGGGCGTTTAAATCGGAAGTTACCTAGAGAGCTTGTGGTCTCATATTAGTGAAAATCAATTCCAATTAGTTTACTAGCGTTAAAACTCAACTAGAAAAGGTTTAGAGACCGTAATTTCACTGAAAACAGATGGAATTGACTGTGTTAAATTATATCGATCACTTTTTCATCACTGCTTCGCGGGCCGCATAAAACCCTCTCGGGGGCCTCATGAGGCTCGCGGGACGTAGGTTGCAGACCCCTACCCTAAACAATAAATACTAACGATTTTGTTTCACGCTGATGCATCAAACCATTTATTACGTTATAGAACGCAATCGCATAGTTACTGCGAGACATTTTATGGATCGGCATTAAATGACAATAAAATTATTTCTGCGATAACTAGTTGATCAACCAAAATTAAATAATATAAAATTCGATTCCTGCCGCGCCAACGTTTCATGAGAAAATTCTCCTGGTGCCGTTCCTCTATTTTAAAAGATCTTCGCCCTTTCCTATGGCATGTGAATGAAAATGGCAAATGTTATTGTCTTCCTCTCTTCGGGCAGAATAAAAGAAAATTCTCAGCTTCATCAGGGTCCATCCGACAAATGGCATACGGAAATAGCTAACAGCGCCGTGACGATCATTGAAATTGGCCAATATACTAACTGCGACCGCGAATTTGAAAAATTTAATTCCTAAGTAAATATCGAGACGAAATAGATCATTTCTTTCGAACACTTGAAAAAGATGTTTTATTGAATATTTCCATCGCGGCCTTTTGAACGAGATTTTGTCTCACGGCCCAAAAAACACGTGATTAAACATTTCGATTTTTGTATGACATTTGCATTGATGATGTGGTTGTGCGAGAGGTTTGTCTGTCTATCTAATGAATGATTTTCACCGCCGTCCCGGAAGAAGACGAGAAGAGCGAGGTTAAAAAGCAAGACCTTTTCGCGATTCCTAATGCAGGGGAGAAGCTGGTGGACGGAGCCAAATACATCATGTCGGAGACGCCCCTCAATGAGTACTCGCTGCTCATGAACCTCACGATCCGCGCACTCGAGAAGAGGGACTACGGAGGATACGTGTGCGCCTCCGTCAACGCTCTTGGCAAGGTGGAGGGCGGGGTCCGACTGCAAGGTGAGTTACCAAGCCTCCATTTCAATGTTATGATCCTTTTCCAAGCCCTCGTTCTTGGCTTCTGACTATGGTTCTATTTTCGCCCGAAATTCATAGGAAAAAGTCGCGGTGTAAAAATTATGCGACTTTTGAAGCTTTACAGCTTCTGAGTTCAAGATGAATGATGAATACGATGAAAGTTAATGGTTCGATTAATCTTTAAATTTTTATTTTTATGGAAGGTTTTTTTTAATTTTTACATTAAAATCCATCAAATGATATTCTGCAAAGTTGTTTTTTTTTCAACCGCGTTCTGAGAAGCGAAAGTAATTCCGTAGTTGTTTTAAATTGAATCCACAATAGCATGGGTCGATGAAATTTTTGCTACGTTTGCTTTCTCCAGTTTATTTATACTTAAACATTTCCAGTCACATATAATTAAGGCATAACAGTACTTTTTAGGCGCGTTTCGCTTCCAGCGTGAGCGCCTGTTAGCGTCCGTCCGTCCGTCCGCATGTTCGTTCTCGGCTTTTACCTAACGGATTTTCATGAAATTTGATATTAAGGACTTACAGTCAAAGATAATAAGAAAATCACATAAACGAATCATGTAAGCCAATCAGGGGTACCACTTTACTCGTGACAAAAAATGAAATTTACGTCGTATCTCGTAAAATATTGGTCAAATCAAAATACTTTTCAAATAAAACTTGTAGAACTAGTAAAGAAGAGTATTTCTTTTTCTACAGATTTTTATCGTACGAGTAGCTTTTATCAAAAAAATCAAATAAGAATGTCTTAATGCGATTTGAATTCATTGCATGGTTACTTTTTCATTGTTACTAACATAAACAATCTCACAAACACGCGTTTAATTTCCTTACATGTGCAAGAAATATTTTTAAATATGAAAATAATGGATTATTTATGAAGAAGAAAAGAACTTGAAATCGCCATTTCCCTTACATGCAGGTATATCATTTCTTTCAAATACTCCATCGCATGAAACGCGCCCGTTTGTGATACGCTGTACACTTTCTTAACTTGTTTAAGAATCGCTTCGATCTACTGTACTGCACGTAGAAGCTCTATAATGGCAAATTTACCATCGCTGAGCTAAGGAGCAATATTTTAAGCCTTCTTGCAGCTTTCCCTCACAACAAAATAAGCGACTGAGAATAGTGGCGGACTAAGGATTCT
Source organism: Uropetala carovei (assembly GCA_036926305.1). Taxonomy (NCBI): domain Eukaryota; kingdom Metazoa; phylum Arthropoda; class Insecta; order Odonata; family Petaluridae; genus Uropetala; species Uropetala carovei. The sequence continues at coordinate 1,577,110 of JAXCHB010000193.1, forward strand.
GCCACCCATAGGCCCTGAAATAATTGTCGCCCCATATAAACTTATTTTAGTATTTACATATTAGTATGAACTAAAAATCATTATAACTGAACATTATTTCTGCTGTTATTGGCTGTTTCAAATCTGCTGCATTTATTTTAAAATCTACTGCTTTTGAAGACTTCTACTGTTTAGATCTACAATTGATCAGGCAACACTGCGGCGCGGTGCAATATATGTGTGTGTGTGTGTGTGTGTGTGTGTATATATATATATATATTAACTTTGCGTGTAATGTATGTACGTGGTGAGAACCGATACCGAAACGTACGAACGTGCTTGCTCTAGTATTGCCACAAAAATTCTTATGCATTTACATTTTAGTGCAAAAATAATTATATTCGAATTAATCATCATTAATATTAAATAATAATTTCAATTAGTGGACTTTCAGACAAATTTGCCGCCATAGTTATGGGTCTTGTCGGCGGTAATACGCCATATATTGAGAATCTATGGTTCCGTTGCTTTCTCTTTAAATAAAATGTCAAAGCCGCGTGGCAAGTTTATAATTTTTGTAACTTACTACTATTATAATTAAACTAGCACTTTTTAGTCTCCTTTCTTTTCTCTTTCATTTTCAGCACACAACCACCCTAATCAATTCCAATGAATATGTCCTGAGTGTGTAAATAATATAACACTCAACGCTACGCGGAGATTTGCTTCCGTTCAATAATTTGGCTTCAGCGAAAATAACCTTCGTAGTGCTAAGCTATGGTTAACTTGCCTTGAGAAACGATGAAATTTTTTGTGGAACGAGTGTTTTTCGACACATCTTGAGACGTTTGAACACTTTTATTGCTTCGACATCTTCTGTGCCAAGCTAAAAATTTTAGACTTCTATTTTGGCCATTCTTCCGTAGCAATTGTTGCTACAATTGGATTTTATCTAATCTCCTTGCACAGTGTCGTAACTAAGGGCATGGCGAAGGTGGCATTTGCCATAGGCGCCGATTGCAAAATGCGCCAAACGTTCCCGAAAAAAGTTACAAAAGTTCATTTATCCATAAATAAGTTTATTTTGACATTCAAACGTTAATTCATAAATAAAAACGCTATTATTCTTTATGAAAACGCAGAAAAAATGTATCCTACACAACCATGGTGTTTCCTAAAATTTTGCCATAGGCGCCATATCGCCTAGGTATGTCTCTAGCCTTGCTATTCCTACATACTTTTTATCGCAACGCATTTATAACACAATGTCCACATGCGCTTACATCGAATGGAATATATTTGTGCTCTAGAGCAGTGTTTCTCAGGCAGATCTACCATGCGAACCCTCCGTGCGGATGTTCGGTCGCCGTGACCGCCCTTGATTTTTTGAAAAGTAATAAAAATATACAAAAATTTTTTTCATTTATACTTTTTATAAAGCGCACTGAAAAGTATACAATACATTTTAGGCTCAAGAAAATATCTGGATCTTAAGGAAATTTTTCATTATGCATATATGATCATGAATAACTTTTTAAAAAAAGACGTATGGCATATGTTGCTTAAATTATTCACTACATTATAAATAGTCTGGAATATTCTTGTTGTTGCACACAGATGACTACAGCAGAATTGGTATGCTACGGTAGTTCAGTGGTAGAATATCCGCCCGGCAAGTGGAACATCTGGATTCCATTCCCGGTCATAGATTTTTTCACTTGTTTCCACGTTTCCCAAAAAGAAATTAGTTCATCAAAAATTCAGATATCGCCATAAATTACAATAAAGATGAGAAAGGCGGGGACTAAGAAAATGAGCGAAGCTAGTATATATAAGTCGCCGTGTTACTTAAAGTTTTATTATTAAATTACATTTCTTATATTAAATATAAATATATTAAAATTAAAAAATGCCTTATTTTGAAGATTCCAACCTTCAAGCAAACAAAAATTAGACTTATAACCTATAAATTAATATTGAAGGATTGAAAGAATGAGGAAAAAATCAGTTGGCATAGCAAAGACTGCTCGCGACCCTACGTTTGTGAACAACTGCTAGAGCACTGGTTCTCAAACTTTCAACTGTCGCGGCCCCCTTGAATGTTATGCGCCCCCCCCTTGAATTGAAAATAGTAAAAATAATATACTTTAATACGAATTCCTTTATTTTATATAATTGTTATCACATCGTATTTCATAAAATTTCCTGATTAAATTTTATTATTCGGGAATATTTTATATTTTGGCATTTCACCTAACATCTCAAATAATTTTGCGGCCCCCAGTTTGAGAAACACTGCTCTAGAGAACACAATTCTGAGCGAAATTTGTGAACTTTCAAGGCCCAATTTATTACAAACAGCACGCAAATATACACTTGCGAGACATAAAACATTTCAGAGTGAATTTCGCAGCTATATTTATCCGCCGAAAGTTTCTCATTCGAACAAACCATGACAAAGACAACTTAATTTTGTTATTAATTACTTTTACCCTCATTATTTTTTTTCTCTCGAACAAAGGTTCGCAGCAGTCAGCGAAATAAGTGAAATGTTCAACTGAAACATAAACCGCAATTAATGATAACAAGTGAGGGAAGAACTGTGGAGCAAATTACATAAGCCGTTTATTTTTTCGCCGACTGGTATACATATTCCCATCGGGGCAAAGAATCGCAGGTGTGTGTTGCTGGTTGCCTACATTTGCAGCAGATTGTACTTTTTTCCTATTTTTCCAATTACTCACCAGCACATGATCCGATATCCAAAAAATTTACATTTTACGTAGCACTAATGTAAAACTATATATTTTAGAATTTTGACGATTGCAAATTTCGTCATTTTTGCGTTGTTTTGTACACGGACAGACGCACGGATGAACCAACGCGATTTTTAGCGAGCCAAACTGATAATGAGAAACAAAACAATAGAAAGACATTATTTAAAGATCAGCAGGGCTCGGTGCATAAACGAGTAATTTTTAACATTACACGTCAAATTTCAAACAGGAGCGTTGATTGCGAAAGTTTTTCCAAATAACTGATCTTAGTAATGCCTAAGATCTGATTTTCACTTCAATTCTAAATATTTTTCAATAGAATTTTCATGCAGAAATTTAATAAGGAATTCAAAACTATATTAAGCAAATAATAAAACTCTTTGATATCTGATTTGTATTTCAAACGTCGAAGTGGGAAATGTAATAAAAAATTTCTAATATCACTGATTGAAATAATTTCACTACTTTACAATTCTTAAGCACATACAGTAATTCTTTCATTGCGATTAAATTTTCATTCTCACAAGTCAATAAATCTCTTTCCATGTCACCTAAGTTGTTTAGATAAAAAATGAAGGAAAGAGAAACACATAAAATCAAACCTAATATTTTCACATAGATGAGTGGATGGTGATATGTTTTATTTAACAGGGGTCAAGCTGAATAAAATTGAGGTGTATTACTGATATTTAAAATATTTTTCTTGACTTATAAGCAGCTGTATATACTCTCATTTAAATCTATACTTCACTCAAGGTAAGCAGACAGAATACAGCTTTTATAATACACCACCATACCCCCATTTACGTCGGCGATGCCTTTCTGGAACATGCAACGTAAATCGAAGCAGTTTTTCTTATAAGAATTAATGATATTAATGGGAATGCGTGCAGGAGTTAAGGATAGATCGGAACAACCGATTGATGTAACTCATCAATACTGGCACAAGATATATACTCATCAAATTAAGTCCGAGTTGGGACGGGAAAAACACATTATTCCCCATCTGTATAAACGGTAAACCGCAATAGGTTGGCAACACTGCTGAATTTATAATACAAATTTTGGATGTAGCTGCCTAGACGCATGAGGCATTCTCATCGCAACGGCATTTTGTTATCAGGAAACGTACTTCTTTGCAGAGAAATATTAATCAATGAAGTAGAAAAAGTGCCTATTCTTTAGGATAACATTGTTTAAGAATATTGAGACAGAATTAATAAAGTGAATCAAAATTATTAATATTGTTACAGTGCCGATATTTTTGGTTTCTTAAATACTAAATAATTTTATAGAACTTTTAGAAAATTATAATATACCTAATCAAATTCAGCATGAAATCTAATACTATTGAGTGTCATAATTTAATTTAAATGATATATCCACCACAATCACGACAAATACTAGAGAGGGAAACTAGTAGTTGGACGTCGTATGACTCTCCAGTCAGCCCAGATTTGAAAAAATAACTCCTGTGCCCAGTTGTTTTGAGCGTTTCACACCAAGGTGTAGGCATCGTAAAAATATATTTAAATTAAGAATATGTTTTTATTCTTCGTTTAATAAAAAATTACAAATTTATTTAACTACTTATTTAGAGTATTCGTATGTATTATATTTTAAACGTTTCACTGTCTGAATTATTCGAATGATTGTAATTCTCCCATTAAATTTTAACAGGCAATTCTACTAGTATTACATACAAAAGAGTTTTCTCTATCATTCAATTGCATTTGCATTGATTATATAGGATGATATCATTACATATTAAAGAATTTTACTGAACTTGGTTTATATCATGATTATCACTGAATGGATAATTTTTAATTGTACATATATACAAAACAGCTATCGTTGTGGCTGAAATGCATACCTGGTTTTTTTTATAACCTAGTTATGCCTATTGAAGATATCTGAGATAAGTGCATTTTTAAGTGCTTCTTCTTGCATTTTGGATGCCAATGTTAATAAATGAATGGTTCAAACTGAATTCTGCATTTCTACCTCAGGTTCATGGGGCTTATATACAAGGGGGTAATGAAAAAACATTTAATTTAGCATAAATTATTACAGTAAAACCTATTTGTAACGAAATTGAAGGGACCCAATTTTTGGCACTTTGTTGTAAGGAGGTTCTTTGTATGGAGGTTTTTTCAGATTCATCATATATGCATATTAGCATATTATTGTTGGTTATAATTTATTTCAACACTATATTAGTTAAAGAATGTTTCCAAAAATTCACTTCATTATAAAAAAAAATTTTTTTCATCTCTGCAATATTGATCAATTTTCATAGTAAAACAATCTATATGATGTGGCAATTTATGATGTAGGGCATCTCTGGGCTACTGAGGTACCGACATCATTATTATTGGTCAAAACTTGGATTACTTTATACTAAATTTACTTTTTCAGTATTCAAAATATTTAAATGGCACTTTTTGCCATTTTTATCACTATGTACATTAGAGACGATAGTATATCAATAAATAGCCAACTAAAAGTAAATGAAAGTATAGCAAAAAATATCAATGAAAAAATATTTTAAAGTCGTTTATTTAAATAAAAGTTACGTTCAGTTGGTCTTCAACATTTACCACAAAGAGCTATTAATGAGAAATTATCCATAGAAAGTATATTTAAAAAAAGAATTTATATTTTACCACGTGTTTTTAATAAGTTTTCATACTTTATACATATAGGCAGATCTCGTCTTTCGCGAGGGTTACATTCCTGAAAACACTGCAAAAGAGAAGTAATTAAGGCAATGGGAAATACAGGGTATGGTTCCCATCACAGCAAGAATGGATCATTTGTCCGCTGTTTTGGTGACCGCAGAAAAATAGAGAAAGAGACGGAAAAATGAATTTTAATGAAAGAGACTTAAACAAGATAAAAGTACACGAAAAAAGTATAAGAAAATAAAATTTAGGTATTTAAGTTCTGTAGTAGAATCGAGAAAAATTAACTGGGTTTGCCTAACCTGCAGGAGATGACTTACAAATACAGCAGACCTCATCTTTCTCAGGGTGTTACATTCATGAAAAACTCTGCGAAACTTCAACAATAATAAATGATGCATAAAACGCAAAGCTTAGGCATTTGAAATACATCAAACCTGAGCAAATACCCCAATGATCCTGAATAGGAAGGATCAAGAGTTGAGGGTTGAGTTTTTCCCCGCAGGACTATCCTGTTGTCAAAAAGAAAGCTCCTGAACAATGATACCAGATTATATTTTGGAACTTTTCACATGTGAAGGGTTACAAAAATGTGGAAGGGATGCATCCTAAAAATATTTAAAAGTACAGAATATATATAACACGTGTATCTAATTTCTTTTTAATATGCATATATATGTATTACATTAATGCATTTACGTAAATATTTTTACATATTAGAATGCAAAAATATTTTTTCAGGACTGACTATGAAAGAAAACATGAGGAAAAGGCGATTCATTCCACATAAAAAATTTCACGTAGCCTTTTCCATGATTTTTCTTCACAAAAGAGCAAAACATGATACCGCAAAAGACAAAACTGGTTGCAAATGCAGAACGAAAGATCGAAATATGTGAACGATAAAGCCGCGAAAGACGAGGTCTACCTTTCTACCTCATCACTCGAAATGATTTTTCTCCACCAAAGAGCAAAACATGATACCGCGAAAGACAAAACTGGTTGCAAATGCAGAACAATGAAAGATCAAAATATTCAAAAGATAAAGCCACGAAAGACGAGGTCTACCTCTCTACCTTATCACTCGAAATTACAACAAATACTTCGCTTCGAGTCATTCATGTGAGGTTGTAATAAGAGCGTTAACACCCACATAGATGGCATTGATATTTGCTTAACAACAGCGCGTACAACATCTTTTTTTAATTTCGCTATATGGAGGTTTGTTTTTAGTGGAATGGCTGTGATTTTTATTTCGTATTTGGGTTGTTTTGTATTTATTGGAGGATCGTAATATAGAGGTTTTCTATATAGTTTTATTAGTGAATTTTTTGGGACCGGCAATAATTTTCATTATGGAGGTCTTTGTTCTAAGGGGTTCGTAAGGTTTTACTGTATTAGTCGTTTTAGAAAAATGAAAGCCTACTTGGATTTTTTCCAAAACATCTATTAGATGTTCAATAAAATATTTTGTTATATTAATTTTTTCTGTGATCACCCAAAATACACAGTCTACTCAACCCATCTTCACTTGTTGTAGAGCAAAGCTCTACGAAGGGTGCTAAACGAATGTCAATGGGATACGTTGCCACTGGTAAAGCTGGAGCAATTAACGATGATGATTTTATGACAAGAAAAAATCTGTATACAGTAAATTCCCAATTATCCGGAATGTCCAGGGAATTGGGTTTTCCAGTTAAGTGAATATTCCGGTTGCTTGAGAATTTTATTGGATAAGCTTCAATAAAGCATTTGGATACCAAAATAAGGAACAGATGCAGAATTGTACATTCACCTTGGAATTGCTAACCTGCAGACTGGGTACTCCACCCAGTTCTAAAATAATTCCTTGGCATTCAAGGAAGTAATGAAATTCAAATATACAAGTATTCAACACATTTAATTGCAACATTTTATTATTTACTAACTGCATTACATCCTATGGAGTTTCTTGTATGCCTTTTGCTATTAGCTTCTCTTTTGTTCTAATAACTGGAGGTAAGGGTTAACTTATTCCAACTTTTAGGACTTTCTGACCAAAAAAATGTTTTCCTGACCGAGAACAGGAGAGAAATTATCCACACCCACACAATGTATTACCAGAAATTCTTGAGGAAAACTGTTATTAAACAAAAGAGAAGCATATAGTGATATGCAATCATGACACCATTACATACAGTGCAGTTAGTAAATATTAAAATAATGCAATTAAACATATGCAATAGTTATATATTCCTTAACTCATGTTTCAAAAGAGACAAAATTTATCGACAGCTTCTTGGTCAGCCGATTTTTATCACCCAAAACATCTAGACGTCTGATCCCGTGCCTAATCTTAAAACATGTTAGCAATCCATCTGAAAATGCACATGGTTCAATAATACCCATTTGTTCATAAAAATCTTTGGCCTTTTCAATCAGCATTGGTCCAGAAATACAGGCTTCCTCAAATGCTTTATAGAAAACCATTCATAAATAGCAATATCCAATTGCTCAAGTTTCAGCATATGAAGAGTGTGCCAATATTCAATTTTTCTAGTTGTCTCGGAAGACGTAATGAATTTCATTAACTGTGATTTCTGTATCTTAATGTCATAAATAGTTGAAGAACTGACATTGAACTCTTTCATTAAAACATTGCGGTTCTCACTTTTCTCTAAACGTATTATTATTATATCAAGTTTCTGGGTTAAGGTTAGCACAACCCGTTTACCTTTTTATTACCTTTAACTCATATTGGAGTTTTAGGAGGCATTTAAAAAGGGTGTGCAAAATATTTTATTTAACAGAAACACCGAGTTCAAGAAACATCTACAATTGTGTATTGCGACTGATGAAAGTGCAAAATTTAGCGGTAACATTCAGGACCACACCAACCCGGGGTGCAAGGGGTGCATGGCACTCTAGCACCAACTAGTCATGGGCAGCTTCCTATCAAGATATTTGTATCTTTGTTTTTGTAATTCATTTAAAAGTTTGCCCCTTCTTCAAAATGCTTTTAATAGTGATAAAGCTGATCAATTCATCTGATTGGCAATTGAAAGCTAATATTAAACAAACAGCAAAGTTTAACTGTAAACATCAATAAATTATTTTTAAATTAGAGGATGTCCATAATACGAATAATAACAGATATCTTCACTAACATTTATGTAGGGGACAGTGGCAGTCATTTTTTTAAGGATTGAATAGTAGTCACTTTGGGGGAGGGGAGGGGGCCACCAAGGAATTAGGTATTTTGCACCCGGGCACCAAACACCCTTGGCACAGCACTGGTAACATTCCGAATTAGATTTAAACAAAAAATTGTCGAAAGCGCCGATTATAGCGGTAACATTCTGAATTAGATATAAACAAAAAATCGCCGAAAACGTCAATTTGATCGGTAACATCCCGAACTAGATGTTACAAAAAATCGAGAGTCAGGAGTTGCTGTTTGCTTGAGAATTCCAGTTGCATGAGTGCCGGATAACTGGGAGTTTACTGTATTTATTTACTAATTCAGTTAGTGCTGTTGGGACATCATTAAGTAGTTCTGTATCCCATGAATCATAACATACAATAGTTCCTGTTAAAAAAATTGTCATTTTATTATAAATTGTGAATTTATTTAGCAGTAGCAATACAATTCTTTCCTATTCATGGTTGTCATTTAAAATGGGTGGATTAAAATAAATTAAAGATGATTTTGTTCATCTGAAAATCAGCTGCGGAATGAAGAAAATAATGAATCAATGTTTGGAATAAAAATTGTTCTACTACAATAGTATTCATGTGTCATATCACTAGGATAATTTGTCCTGAGTTTGTTTTTTGGTTGATTTTGGTACATAAATTTCAATGTTCATTTTGTTTGAAAGATTTTTTGGACAATAATCATTTCTTCAAAAATTGTTTCCATGCTTTCCCTTTTCTGTGTAACATTCACCAAAACTTTTTAAAAGAGAGGGAGATTATTGAATTCAAACTACTGAGAGTAAAATTCAGTAGTGGATGTAACCTTGACAGTTGGTTGATTGCTGCACTCAGAAAAAGAGCCAATTGCATTAAAATTTAAAAAATAATGAACATTGATCCCCACTGACCCCATCTGTGGCACCCATGTTAATGGCTGATAATATAAATTCCAACCAATTGATTTAAATGAAGTTTATATACCATATTTATTCATGTAATACCAATGAATGTGTGAATACTAGTATAATCTCTATTTTAGACAAAAAATTAAGTCTGTGTGATGGCCACACTGCATCTCTTGAGTTTGGATGTTGCTATGCAACATTTGAATGGTAATTGAGAAGATCCAGAGCATGAAAAATTAATTAGAGAAAATGTTCTATGACAGAAGTGGATAAATACGTGAAAGCAAACATTTACTGCAATAAAAAACATTTATATAAGATTGATCTTAAATTGAGTTAAATTTGAAGCTGTGAAAAACAGTAACCAGAAGTCAAGGGTATGACAGAAAAGCAAAGATAACATCATACAGATAAATGAACTCAAAATTACTTTCTTTTTCTCGTTATCTGTATATGTTTTACGAGATGTCAACTGATTGATTAGTGCAGTGGTGGCGAACCTTCTATTGCCCACGTGCCACTATTACTAAAATTGTCGAATATTTTCTGCCTCACGTGCCACAAAAAGTCCTTGATTTTTTTGCATGCCAACTAAATTAAATTCCTGATCAAGACATAAGATTGTAACCATAAAACTAACATTTACAATAGTTGACTAAATAACACAAATGTTTTTGCGGCGTTAAATCAGTACAATAAAATGATTTGATTGGATTTCGCTTTTCGTTGGCATGTCAACCAAAATCGTCTTGCATGCCACTTATGGCATGCATGCCATAGGTTCGCCATCACTGGATTAGTGTACCTATCCCAACACTTCTCTTCAATGTGACGGCCTTCATGTTAAAACTTTTTGGTGCCGGAAAACTTTATACTTGCATTAAAATGTTAAGTTTTCACAAAGTATATAGGTAATGCTGGTTTTCTGAATAACCTAAGACCCAAAGTTCCAAAGCTATTTCACACCATGAACCCCATTCTGTTGTGAACCAACAACTAAAAATGTTCTTAGAACACACCCTATGATTTAGAATGTTATTAGTTAAAAGCTTTTGTTATATATTATTCAGTAACACAATAATACAGTAATATCTCAATTAACAAATCCTCTGGAAACAAAGCTCCTTTATAACAAGGTTGGCAATATTTTTGAAAAAATACCGAAATATTTTTTTTTTTAATTCAGAAGCTTTGTGCAGAGCGTTTAATAAGAGTAAAATTTTATTAACACTGTCATGGCACAAATGTATCAGGAAGTGGGTATTGGTGAAAGTCAATGATGTGAAGCATATAAAGCTTATGAGCTGTATATGGTAAATCCCATTTCAATCATACTTTCAGGATTTACTTGACCTTACCCAGTGGTGTGTTATACCGTAGGCAAAAAAGACATTTGCCTAGGGCTCCCGATTCCAAGGGGCTCCAAATTAACCCCAAATTAATTTTTTTTCAGTTTTTAAATGGACTAAAACATAATTATTAAAACAGTAAAATCTGTGAGAGGCAGAATCTGTATAAGGCAGAAACCTGTCAAAGTCGGAAATATCGAAGTCGTATTGCATAATGATAACATTTTTCTCAAGAAAGTCCCTCCGTAAGGCTAAACCCATGAGATGCAGACGGAAAACTTATGTCTTGTACTTCTTTTATCAAGAAGTAGAATTTTAATCTGTTAAAGGCGGAAAGAAATTTTCTCACAGAAATGTTTTCAGGTAGTTTGCTTCAGGTTTCGAGTTGTTCATTCATAAAAAATTCGAAAACTGATTTTATTGAAGGTGGCCAAATGATCTCCAGAAGACTAAATGAGTCTCATTTCTATTTCATTATGGCTAATGGAACTAAACAAAAAAGAGAATGGCTAATATTTTCCAAAACAACAAAATCAGTATATTGTTTCATCTGTTAATTATTTTCAACAAAACCTAACACACTAATTACAGGATGTTGTGATTGGAAAATATTGGCAAAATCTTAGAGAGACACGATGAATCCAAAGAACATAAATATTGCATGTTTGTTTATGTACAGCGTACTAATACCAGTGGAAGAATTGATTCTGAAATGGCAAAAGAATATAAAAAGCAAACTATTTATTGGTGTGAAGTTTTGAGAAGAGTGGCTGCTATGGTGAAGCTTTTAGCAACATTAGAATTGGGGTTTAGAGGACATGACAGTTCCAGAAAAGGAAATTTTATGAGTTGCATTGAGTATTTAGCAGAATTTGATAGTTTCCTAAAGACCCATGGAAAATTATAACCATTGTGGTAAAGGAAACGTAAATTATCTTTCAAATATTACATGCGACGAGTTCATTGGGTTAATGGCCACACATATAAGGAACACAATTATTAATGACATAAAGGAAGCTAAATATTTTTCGATCATTGTTGATTCTACTCCCAATGTAAGTCATAATGACCAACTAGCATTTATCATAAGATACCGTATCTGCCCAAATAGAAGCCAACCCCGGATTTAAGCCAACTGTGACGTTTAAACGCTCGCGCGCGTAATTACGCCCGCCGGTTTTCGCTTTGAGTTTATTTTTCGTTCGGTGGTGGCCCCTAGGTGTCTCGGGGGTCAACCGAGCAACCAAGGAGAGTGGAGGAGGAGAGGAGTGAGTCGGGTGACGGGCACGGTGGTAAAAGTTACGAGGGGCATCGGAGTCGACACGAGCTATCCCTTATCCTTGCCGGCCGCTACCCCGATTTTCCATTCCGAGTGCGGGCGGAATTTCCGTTCTCTTCCCCTGTTGTTTTTTTTCCCCTTTTACCCGCACTGGCGCCCAACTCCCGATTCCTTCGTTGGACCCGCGACCGAGCTACCTGGGGACGCGTTACATAATTTGGCGCCCAACGTGGGGCCGGAAATCGAAGGAATCGTTATTTAAGGTTAGGTTTAGTTTGTTGCGTTCTGTCTTTGGTCTCAATCCTTTTGGTTCCCTACCATGGTCCATCCTTTATACCCGTAGTGTATTCCCCGGCGGACCTCGGGGAGAGAAGACTTAGAACCCTTATTCCTTTCCCGAGTTGGTTTTCTGATAGGTTTAGATATTAGGTGGTTCAAGGTTAATAAGGACTCAATAAAGTCTTTCCTTGATTTTATATCCGAGATCCGTGAGGCATATCAACCCGCCGGTTATGATCTGAGGTTAAAGAAGGACCTATTTTCGCGATCGCAAGGAATAGGCGAAAGGATAGATGACTATCTGTCGTGTCTTCGCGCGATGAATTCGCGGCTGCAAAGGCCACTGTGCGAAGAAGAACTGGTTGAGTTAGCGTATAGCAACCTCAATCCCGATTTTTTGAGCCACATTCCGGCAGTAAATTATGGTAGTTTAAATGATCTATTAAGAGCCGGGCGTAAGGTAGAGGAAGTAAACGAGAGACGAAAATATTATAGACCGCCTCAAGCGTCGAGTCAATTAGTTGATTCTGAGTTCGGATATGAACCGAGAAAGCAATCTCGATCCGAGCCATCTGTAACGATCAATACTGTCACTAATCTTGGAAGAGGTAACAAGTTCGAAAGGTCCTGTTGGAACTGTGGCGATAGAGATCATTTTTTTCGGCAGTGTAAAAAGCAACTCAATAAGTTTTGCCACCGATGTGGACTTGCCGGAAAAGTAGCGAGTACGTGCGAGTGTTCGGAAAACGATACGGCGGCGCATTAGAACCAGGCCTAAGGCGCCGTCAGGATCGTTTCAGACCCCCCCGCCTGGATAACAAATGGAAAGAATGGCTTGCGAAAGTTAAGGAATTTATGAACCCTGAGCCCATAGTGGTACCAATTGGTAGAAGAATATTCGTAGAGATAAGTGTTTATGGGAAGAGTTGGTCGGCCCTTCTTGATTCGGGTGCTACTCACTCTGTAATTAATTCTCGTGTAGTTACGTGGCTGAGAGATTTAAATATTCCCATTCGGAGAAAGTCGGTCACGTTGGAAATGGCTGATGGTCGTACGTCGGTTGCATCGGGTAGTGTCACGATTCCTATAACTATAGAAAATAGGGTATTAATTATGAACTGTGGCATTCTTCCTTTAATGACTTGTGATTTCGTTTTGGGGACTGATTTTTTGACCACGCTGGGGGCAAAAATAGATTTTTCCAGTGCGACCGTAGTTTTGGCCGATGGCAACCAATTACTAAAGACAACACAAACGGGCGGTCTGAACGAATTTCACGGTAGTTTTGAGGAAGTCGAGAACGGGCTAGGTCTTTCCCCTGCCCAAGATTCTGCGTTGATGAGATTTTTAGATTCAGAGATAAAATTGTTTGACCTGGTACCCGGTAGGACGAACCTCGTCAAACACGAGATTATTCTGGAAAAATGTGTTCCCATCAAACAGCGTTACAATCCGGTGTCCCCGGTTATACAGGGAATGATTAATGAACAGATAGACGAAATGTTAGCGAATGGAGTCATCGAACCATCCTCGAGTCCATGGTCCTCACCGATGATGTTAGTCCCTAAATCCGATGGCTCCAAGCGCTTTGTCGTTGATTTCAGGAAGGTGAATAGTCTGAGTAAAAAGGACGCTTACCCCATCCCTTTCATTTCAAGCATCTTAAATAAGTTAAGAGCAGGAAAATTCATTAGCACGCTCGATTTAGAGAAGGGCTATTGGCAAGTGGAACTGGAAACCTCGAGTAGAGAGATAACCGCGTTTACGGTCCCAGGGAAAGGTCTTTTCCACTTTAAGGTAATGCCGTTTGGATTACATAGTGCGGGCGCGACCTTCCAGCGTTTAATGGATAAGGTGTTAGGGCCGGATATGGAACCGAACTGTTTCGCTTATTTAGACGATGTTGTGGTGGTTAGTGAAACCTTTGGGGAACACTTGGACCATTTGAGGGAAGTGTTTAGACGTTTAAGGAGCGCCGGACTGAAACTGAATTTGGATAAATGTAACTTTTTTAAATCGCGTTTAAGATTTCTAGGGTATATTGTGGGTGACGGAAAATTAGAAACTGACCCCGAAAAAATTTCTGCGGTTGTAAGTTATCCTATCCCAACCGATAGAACCGAGCTTCGGCGGTTCTTAGGATTCGTGAGTTGGTACAGACGATTTGTGCCAAATTTTGCTGCTGTAGCAGCACCGTTAACTGACCTGCTGAAGGGAAAAGAGCGCAGGTTTAAGTGGTCAGATGAACATTCGAATGCCTTCGAGAAATTGAGAGCCTGTCTTGTATCGGCCCCCATTCTTTCCTGTCCTCATTTTGATATCCCTTTCACTATACAATGTGATGCTTCGGGAGTCGGGATAGGAGGAGTCCTGACTCAGGTAATTGACGGAGAGGAGAGAGTCATTGCTTACTGTTCGCGAACACTCTCGAATGCCGAGAGGAATTATAGTGTGACGGAGCGAGAATGTCTGGCGGTGTTATTCACCATAACTAAGTTTAAGCCTTATGTGGAAGGTTATACTTTTGATGTGATCACTGACCACGCCTCGTTAAAATGGTTGTATAACTTAAATAATCCACAAGGCCGGTTGGCCAGGTGGATCTCTCAGCTACAGCAATACGATTGTAGAATTATTCACCGTAAAGGACGTTTTCACGTGGTACCAGACGCCTTGTCGAGGATCGCGGCGATGGGAGACGTCACGCCCTTCGATGCGGCGGTCGAGGACGACCCGTGGTATCGGGAGTTACGGGAGAACGCGGAGAGAAACCCCGCGGTTCATCCCGGACTGCGAGTTGCTAACGGTCACTTATATTCGAAAGGTGATAATGGGACCTGGAAACTGGTAGTGCCAGCGGGCGAACGACTTAGACTGGTAGAGGCTCATCATTCCTCACCGAGGGGAGGTCATATGGGTTTCTTCAAAACGTATCGAAAAATTCGAGAATTTTATTCATGGCCCTCTCTTAGAAAATACGTGAGCAATTTCGTTCGTCGCTGCCAGGTGTGTCAGCGTTATAAGACTGTCCAGGCGAAGCCGGCCGGTCCGATGAAACCTCACGAAATGGTGCGGCCCTGGACCGTCGTTGCCTCCGATATAATAGGCCCTCTGCCCCGGTCTCTTAAGGGAAATCGCTACCTTTTAGTATTTTTAGATACAAGTACCCGTTGGCCCATCGCGATCCCTCTTAGGAGTGTCAAAGCGAACCATGTAGCGCAGTATTTCCGCACGGAGGTCATTAACCAGTGGGGTTGTCCAGAGATCATGATAACCGATAACGGTCCGCAATATATCAGCAAATTGTTGCTGAAAGTGTGTCGCATGTTTGGCGTGAAGCTGTGCCATACGGCGCCGTATCTTCCTCAAGCTAACCCTTGTGAGAGAGCTAATAGAACCCTGAAAACAATGATTTCCATTTACTGCGAGGATTCTCAACGAAAATGGGATGAAAATATTTCGGACCTTTTGTTCGCGTTGCGCACGGCTGTTTCGGAGACTACGGGCTATTCTCCCGCGGAGTTAAATTTTGGTAGACGTCTTAGAAAACCCGATGATTTGTATCGCGAGTCTGACGCAGATTGTGTGACGGAGTTCGATCCGCGAGCCTATGCGGGAAAACTTCAAAATTCTCTGCGTGAAATGGCTCAAAGGGCCGCGACGGCCCAACTTAAGGCTTCGGCGCGCCAAGCGCACTATTATAATTTGCGGCACCGGGATATAATCTTTCCCGAAAAGTCCCTGGTATGGCGCCGAAATTTTCCAAAGTCGGACGGAGGAGAATTCTCGGCGGCTAAATTGGAGCCGAAATTTGTGGGTCCTTTCATCGTTGGAAAAAGAGTTAGCGATTCAATATATGAATTGGTAACGCCCGGGGGGAAACCTGTAGGCCAGTGGCACGTACGGGATCTGAAAGCAGTGTGTTAGGGCTCAACGGCGTGCGTGGGTTTTTTTTTGCGTGGTGTTAAACTTTCGGGAGGGGGGGTGATGTGACGTTTAAACGCTCGCGCGCGTAATTACGCCCGCCGGTTTTCGCTTTGAGTTTATTTTTCGTTCGGTGGTGGCCCCTAGGTGTCTCGGGGGTCAACCGAGCAACCAAGGAGAGTGGAGGAGGAGAGGAGTGAGTCGGGTGACGGGCACGGTGGTAAAAGTTACGAGGGGCATCGGAGTCGACACGAGCTATCCCTTATCCTTGCCGGCCGCTACCCCGATTTTCCATTCCGAGTGCGGGCGGAATTTCCGTTCTCTTCCCCTGTTGTTTTTTTTTCCCCTTTTACCCGCACTGGCGCCCAACTCCCGATTCCTTCGTTGGACCCGCGACCGAGCTACCTGGGGACGCGTTACACAACCCCCCAAAAATTTTCACAATTTTTTGGCAAAAACGTAAATTTCGTAGATTTTATGCTGAAGTGTGCCGGGCATTCATGCACATCTTAGAATATATTATTCGAGATCGAAGAAATGTGTGGGAAATGGTTTAGTTGTTGACATTTTGAAATATTACTCCAATTAATAATTTTGTGTTGCTGAATAATGTTCCACATTCAGTGACAATAATTTCATTCATCATCATTTTCACAAAAGGTCAAATATAGTAACAGCGATCTCTCCAAGATATTTTTTCATCCAAGTCTATTTCCAATGAAATTAGCATTTACATTGCCTTAAGAAATTGCATTTTTATAATTATACACGTTCCATGTAAAGTTTTCCCGAAATTCAAACAGTTGAACGTACAAAGCTGTCAACGCATTTTGCATAATCGTCAATTTACGCAAGCTATCTTGCCAAGATATTTTTTCATCCAAGTCTATTTCCAATGAAATTAGCATATATATTGCCTTAAGAAACTGCATTTTTATAATTATACACGTTCCATGTAAGTTTTACCGAAATTCAAGCAGTTGAGCGTTCAAAGCCGTCAACGCATTTTGCGTAATCATCAATTTACACAAGCGATCTCGCCAAGATATTTTTTCATCAAAGTCTATTTCCAATGAAATTAGCATAGACATTGCCTTAAGAAAGTGCATTTTTATAATTATACACGTTCCATGTAAAGTTTTACCGAAATTCAAACAGTTGAGCATTCAAGCCATCAATGCATTTTGCGTAATCGTCAATTTACGCAAGCGATCTTGCCAAAATATTTTTATATATATTCATCATAGGTCAAATATTTACTTTACGAAAAATATAGTACTATCATTTGAACGCGAAGGCAATGAGAGACTTCGAGATTTAACCATAACCCAAATTTTCTCGGACACTCATTTAAGCCGAGGGATGATTTTTCATGATAGATTTTGAAAAAAACATCGGCTTGTATTCGGGCAGATACAGTATATAGATAAACAACATCAAATACAAGAAAGTTGCTTGGGTTTCATACAGATAGAAAAACATGATGCAAGTAATTTGGAAAATATTATAGTATCGACGTCAGCTGAATTATCTCTAGATATTAAAAATTGCCAGGGCCAAACGTATGATAATGCGGTGAATATGTCGGGTTTGTACAATGGGTTACAGGCAAAAATGAAAAACCACAGTAAAAATGCAGTTTTCCTACCATGTGCAGCACATTCTTTAAATCTAATTGGAAATGCAGCTGCACAATCTTGTTCCAAGGCTATTCATTTTTTTGGTTTCGTTCAAAATTTATTCGTCTTCTTTTTTGTCGTCAACAAATTAAGACAAACACAAAATCAAATTTTACATTAAAACGAATCAGTGATACCAGATGGTCCACAAGGGCAGATGCAATATTAGCTGCTAAGGTAAACTTTGTAGCCATAAAGGAAGCATTATTTGAACTTTCTAATGAACCAAATGAAAAACCTATAAAAAAATTAGAAGCAAAAAACTATACAACTGATTTGAAGATTATGAAAGAGCACTTTTGTTGATTTTATGGAATACACTTCTACAACGAATAAATGCCACTAATAAAAATCTGCAAAGCAAAGATTGCAATCTACAAGAAGGTGTAAATCTTCTTAAATCAATGTCCTCATTTATTTTAGAAGTTCGAAACAGTAACGCATTTGAAAGTATGGAAACAGAAGCACAATCACTGACAGGTAATAAAGAATACAAATCTGATAAAGGAAGAACCCAAAAAATGAAACTACAGTTCAGCGAAAACAGGGATAACAAAGCAATATTAACTGGCAAAAATTATTTATTGTGAGTTGCCTTAATGTAATATGCGATAGTCTACTATCAGAAATTAAAAGACGCATTCAGGTGTACGAAGACGTTTCGCAATATTTATAAATTTTAATTTATGTGATACATCAACAAATGATTATGACAATTGTATTGCAAATTTAATTCGTAATTATAAAGATGACAATGATGGAATTTTGTTTAGAGATGAAGTAGCCCAATTTCTTCATTTTACAATGATTGAGAAATTAAATACACAGATGGAAATGTATATAGCTATTCAGGGAGGGCTAATTTCAACCTTCCCAAATGTTTACATAATTTTAAAAATATTTTTGTCAATGCCGATCATGAATGCATCTGCAGAAAGGTCATTTTCCGTGTTAAAAAGAGTAAAGAATTATATGAGAAATTCACCTAGGAAAGAAAAATTAAATAATTTAGCAATATTGTGTATTGAAAATGTTATAACAGAACAAATTAATTATGACAGTATAATAGATAGCTTTTCAGCTCAGAAGGCAAGAAAAGTTAATATATAATATACTGTATGTACCTATGTAAATTATAAGCATGTCTGAATATTACCAAAACAAAATTTGTTTTAAGAAAAAAAAATCATTCCTGCATTTTTTAAACATTACTTAGGTAGGAAGTAGTGCCCCAAATTTATTTTGCCTAGGACCCCTGAGAGCCATAACTCGCCACTGACCTTACCCCTTTTAAATTTTAGACAGTTTAACATCTGCAGTAACATACTGGGTTTAATTTCAAGAGCATTTCATTTCTCAATTTGATTAACGCAGGGATGGGAGTCACATTTTTTATTTGCATTTTAAAATTACTCATAATCATTGCACAAACTTCAGACATGAACCAAATAATGCCTAAAGCAGTGTTTATTAACCAGTGTTCCATGGAACACTAGTGTTGTGATAGCAATGCCTAAGTGTTCCGCAAGATATTCCACCGAAAATATTTTTTCCATGAATTTACATTTTTTAATGAATTTAAAAATAAAAAGTATTTCTATTTTGCCCTCACACCATAACTCCATCTATCACAGAAGCAGAAAGTACTTCTATTAAGTACATAAAATAAAGGTTATATGTAAATAAATATATATAAACTAGAATAATAACCCATCATATGACAGGTAACATTAAAAATTATAACATACTGAAAACACTAAAATTAATTTTTATATAATATTTATGTTAATATCGTAATCATAGATGACACTTTGTACACTTTACCTTTCGTTAAATGCTTTAATTAGGTTATTCTAATTGATAACACTGAATAGAATTCTTCTTGCTTGCTTCTTTCAAGAAAAATAAGCTTTGGAAGATTGTAGTGATTTGATTTTTAATTAATAACAAAACAATACAAGTTGCATAGCAACTTATGCTAAATTAAGTGTAAAAATCACAAAAAATATGCATTTTTACGTATTTTTTAAATTTTAAAGGGCAAGATACAATAAAAGACTGCTTCAATAAAATATTTTAGAATTTTGTCCATCTTTTAGTTTTTGTTTGAAGTTTCTAAGTTAATATTTAGGTATGTATTTCAATGAGCAAAAGAAAAAAATGTCAGCACAGTCAAAATCGTTTTTTCCCGGGTTTTTAAATGGTGATACGAAAGGATATCTGGAGTCGAACCAAGGCCACTTTATGTAAAAGTAATAACATTTCTAGTAGTTAATGTGGTCATCTAAGAACACACCAAATTTCATATCTCTAGCTGCTTCCAGTGCTGAGATATTGAAAGATTCTAAGAGCGTTATACACAGGAAGAAGGAAAGACAGAATTGGATAACTATATGAGAGATGCATATGTATATACCATATATACTCGTGTATAGTGCGCCCTCATGTATAATGCAGACCCCCACTTTTTGCCAAAAAATCCCGACTTTTTCATATACCCCATGTATAATGCGCACCCTTGATTTTTACGTGGTATAAGAAGAAAATTTTAGAATTATATCGTCATGTTAAGTATTAACTAGAGTACCATAACTAAATATATTAAAGCATTAAATTATCGCCAGTGGACAATTTTAAAATGCTTGGACTTGCCCATAAGTATTACATTCAGTAAGATCCAAATTACGTCTTCGAGAGACACCAATAATGAAAGTGATTGAGTTGAGATGTCAGCAACTTCCTACAGTAAGTTGGCCAAACATACCACGTAGAAAACTGCAGCGCCAGTGTTGCCAATTCTTTTACATCAGACAAAAAGGGATCTAGCTATTTTTGATTTATAGATGATTTTTGTTCTCTATCTTATTCTGAAACTGTTTAATAGAAGGGATAATGTGAAAATTTACCAAACAAATCTGGAAAAAGGAAACTAGTGACAGGTAAGATTAAGTTCATGCATGTCATGTCTAAGAACGGATAGTTGTTTAGTTAACTCATTCCAGATGTTTCATGTTTCAGATAAAATAAATTCTTAAAAACCCATACAATAAAACAATATGGATGCAAAAACATGTAAATACACAGCTCAGTTCAAGCAAAAAATCGTTGAATTTGCAAGGCAAACAGGTAATCGGGCAGCAGCGAGACAATTTAACATACCAGAATCGAATGTCAGATATTGAAGGAAACTTTACACTCAGCTTCAGCAGATGCCTAAAAATAAGTGTGCAAATAGAGGGAAGCCGAAGAAGTGGCCCCAGATGGAAGACGAAGTGGAAAAGTATGTCAACAATAATCGCCAAAATGGACTTGCAGTTTCCCGTGGATTAATTAGAATATTTGCGCTGAAAACAGCAAAAATATTAGGAATTACGGAATTAAAAGCCAGCCCAGGTTGGTGCACTAGGTTTATGAAAAGAAACAATTTTGTGCTGCGACAGAAGATTAAGATGTCACAACGTCGACCTGAAGAACTTGATGAAAAGATACTTGCATTTCATAGGTTTGTAATCAGACATTGACAATAAAATGGATACAGACTGGCTTGTATCTGTAACATGGATGAAACACCAATGAATTTCGATATGCCATATAGCCAGACGGTAAATAAAATCGGAGAAAAGACTGTGCTAATCATGAAATAACCAGATTTACTGTTGTTTTGTCATGTATGGCTGACGGCATTAAGTTTAAGCCAATGCTCATATTCAAGCGAAAAACTATTCCAAAAGAAGTAGTCATCCATGTACAGTCATTTCAAAAAGTCTAGCGACACGGCTCGGTCACGCCACACATAGGCCGGAGCTGACAGTTCCGAGTATGTTGGCACCCATTGCTTGAGGGGAAGCAGGAGAGGGGAATGATGAGGAGGGGTGGAAGAGTGAGGAGGTGGGTTTCGAAGTCTAGGTAGGCTTGCAGGGAGAAACGAACTGAATCAGAGCCTATGAGACAAACTCCATTCAACAGTGTGAGAGCATCCATTCCTACTCGGAAAAAAGGACTCTCTCAGAGGTTGCCTTGGCATGCCAAGGGTAAGGCCCGTTTCACACGACGCGATTGCTGTCCCGCGACTAGCCCCCGCATGGCCACGTTCGGTGCACGATTGATGCGCGATTGTGGTCGCGCGACTAACAAATCTGTTGACAAGTGAACTTTCTCTAGGACGGATGTCGAGGAAATTGCATTGCTTTGGTTGTGGAGGAAACGGCGTGGGAGTAGACGAAGGACAATATGGATACATCCTATTTTAAGTGGACGTTCAAGAAAAGGACAATTTTATAATACATTGATAATCTCTTCCCAACACTGCCTTTTCTTTTCCATTTTTCCTCACATTCCATATTCCATAGCGCAGGGCTACTGTCCACTTCTGAAATAAACCTTTCAATGTCGATTTCACCAATCACATCGAAGATCACAAGACTGCAAAGAGACAAAAGCGCCTGGTCGCGCTGCTAGTCGCCCTCGTGTGAAGTCCGCCATAAGGACTAGTGTAAACCTGCCAACAGCGCGGCAAGCTGGCCGCGTCCCGATCGCTTGGACAAAACCAACCGCGCTGCTGGTCGCGTCGTGCGAAATGGGCAATACACTCCTGTGTACTTCTTGGCCGCACGGGGGCTAGTCGCGCGACTGCAATCGCTCCGTGTTAAACGGGCCTAAACGGTTCGAAGTCCTCAGTGATGTCTTGCAATTAGATAGGGAAACATAAATGAATATGCCGCGTCTAGAAAGCACTTTCAAAAAAGATGCAATATTTTCACCTTTGTGGGCATTATTAATGCGAAATGCTAGGCTGCAGTTCACTTCGGAAAGCGTAAAAAATCATCAATGGGTCAATGGCAAAAATTATACAATTATACATCTAATATCCCAGATCTCTCTGTCATCGTAACCCTCTTTGAAGCTTAATATCTCGCAAATTAATGGACCGAATTTGATGTGATTTTCAGGATAGCATTATGATATATTAAAAATACGTTTTAACCTATTAAACTTGAGATCAAAGACCCCGGTTCGACTCCAGAAGATAATTTCCATTTCCCATAAGGTAACACGTAAAAAGGGACATTTCGACGTGCAGGCTTTCATTCTTTTTTAGATTAAAATTAGAAAGAACTGACCTACAATCTTCGGATATAAACCATTTTGAAGAAAACATTATAAAGTTTCTTATTCTGTTCATCTTTTTCCGCCTACAGTTCGAAATTTCTCAACGTAAACGTTTAATTCAGACAGTTTGAGGAAATCTTTCCATTTTAATGGGATGTTGCCTTGCCTATCAATTCCATTGTTAGACCTCTATATCATATTGTTAATTCAATCCTTATGGGTATAAACGTGCTTTGAATGCTTTTATTACAAGAGAGGGGGTGGGAGAGGTAGAGGGGGGAGCGAGAGGGAGGGGGAGAGAGGGAAGTAGAGGGGGGAGGGAGAGAAAGAGGGTGTGAGAGGGGGGGGAGAGGGAGGGTAAGAGAGGCAACTATTTTAAGTTTAACTAAAGATAGCCCGTCAACAACAGAATATTCATTAGAAATGTTGTATATGGCAAAATATTTCAATGTAAAAGTGTGATATTAATTATTTAAAATGAAAATAATAATAATCTATCTATAATTCTTCCGTTGATATTTCAACGGGAATTACACTAGTACTCCATAAATTACTATAACAAAAATGAGAGCTGTTGATTTAGTGGAGATCCTGAATGAGCATCTTCTGCCTTATATCGGACAGACAGTGCCAGAAGGCGAAGACGTGGTAGTAATACAAGATAATTCACTGTTAGATACGATCCGTATAGCTCGACAATTTTTTGACCAAAACCGGAATATCTACGTTCTGCCCTGGCCAGCTCGCTCGCCGGATCTGAATCCCATTGAGAACTTATGGGGTATAATGGTGAATGAGTGGACGGGAGGAAATGTGACTGCAGCCGCTCCTGAAGAGCATGTTATGGAACTCTGGGGCTCAATCGGACGACGGCCACAAATATGTGAAAATTTAGTACGGTTCATGAACCGTCGAATGCAAGGAATGATCTACTAAGGAGGAGATTTCACTAAATACTAAAATAAAACACTAAATAATCTTTCATTGTTTTCATTGCCTATTAAATTCTGCTAGAATAAAATTTTTATTAGAAAATTCAAATAAAGTCAACATACAATGTATCCACTATCTGTGAGAAAAGTGCTACATGCGATAAATTGCCGTTTATTAGAATTTTGGTAAAATTAATTAGATAAAGATGTAAATATTTCCCAATGTTCTCCCGAAAAAGCAATTTTCGTCCTGACAATTTCTCGGCGCTTGAGTGATACAGTACAGTGTAGAAAAAATTTTGTATCGCTATAAGAATGGAACCCTCGATCCTCGGAAGAGAGTTTGGCCGGATGACAACTGCGACTCACATCAGCTCCGATGATGTGATTTGCCTTCAGAGATGAGTTTTATTCGTATCACCATTTATG
Source organism: Uropetala carovei (assembly GCA_036926305.1). Classification (NCBI taxonomy): domain Eukaryota; kingdom Metazoa; phylum Arthropoda; class Insecta; order Odonata; family Petaluridae; genus Uropetala; species Uropetala carovei. Next base: position 1,601,612 of record JAXCHB010000193.1, read on the forward strand.
GCAGATCATATTTTTAAATTTTGTTTAATCATAGAGCGTAAATTCCCGGCGCTCGCAGAAACACCTTCGTTACTGTGATATGCTCAATTTTAAGGAACATTTTTAACAAACCGGTAAGGCGATTCCCACAAAATCCTCGTTACCTCCGCGGTTCGTGTTATCGCAATTTATGGAATATTATATAATTTTTGACCTTGACCCATTGATGATTTTTACGCTTTCCGAATTGAATTGCAGCCTAGCATTTCGCATTAATAACGCCCACAAAGGTGAAAATATTGCATCTTTTCCAAAAGTGCTTTCTAGACGCGGCATATTCATTTATGTTTCCCTATCTAATTGTAAGACATCACTGAGGGCTTCGAAACGTTTACACGCCTCCTTCTCTCAGAGGTTTTCTCGTTACCCTTGGCATTCGAAGGCAACCTCTGAGAGAGTCTTTTTTTCCGAGTTGGAATGGATGCTCTCGCACTGTTGAATGGAGTTTGTCTCACCGGTTCTGATTCCGTTCGTTTTTCCCTGTAAGCCTACCCAGGCTTCGAAACCCACCTCCTCACTCTTCCACCCTCCTCACCATTCCCCTCTCCTGCTTCCCCTCAAGCAATGGGTACCAACATACTCGGAACTTTCAGCTCCGGCCTGTGTGTGGCGTGACCGAGCCGTGTCGCTAGACTTTTTGAAATGACTGTACATAATAATGGATGGATGGACGAAAATGGCATGAAAACATGGCTCAAGAATGTTTGGAGTTTTTAACCGGGATGGAAAAAAGTTTAATCGTTTGGGATATGTTCAAATCGCATCTTGTCTTTGAGGTTGTTGCACAAGTTAGGCAGCTTAACACTGATGTTGCAGTGATTCCTGCCGGCATGACCAGCATTTTTCAGCCAGTAGCCGTATCTATAAATAACCCCTTCAAAGACAACATGAGAAAGAAATGGAACGACTTGATGATTAGAGGAGAGAAGACTTACACTAAAGGTGGCAGCATCCAGAGTCCCAACTCTGTCAACATTGTGTGAGTGGGTGGTAGAGTCATGGAACGAAATTAGTACAGACATAATAATAAAGTCTTTCAAAAAATGTGGTATATCAAATGAACTTGACGGAAGTGAAGATGATATTTTGTGGGACTGTGAGGCGGATACGATGTGATGGATGATGATATACAGAATTTTGATGACCCATATGTTGAATCGGTTACAGAAGCAGATTGGGGAGAATTATTTGGTACTGAAGATGATGAGGAAGATGAATTCTATTGGTTTTAAATTACTTAAATTGTTAATTATACATATTATAATCTTTAACTAAATAAATTATTTCAATTTGCTTATACAATGTTTTTTTGTTTTCGATACGTGTTTTGTGGGAAGTCATCTTAGGTGATTTTGCAAAGACTAGAGTAATGCAGAATATTTGGATTGGATGGAATTATAACTGCACGGAAGTAATTAGGTGTTTTATAAGTTTAATTAATATACGTATAACCTGGATTATTGATAATTAGCGTGGTTTTCCCCTCAATGTACCCAAAAAGCGAGAATCTGGTGCGAGGTAGGAACACTTATTTTCTGACTTTAAGTGCACAAAAGTGTTACCCGTGTATAATGCGCACACTTACTTTATGACCAAAAATTTGATCTTCAAACTGCGCACTATAAACGAGTATATACAGTAGGTGTTCCGCCAATTTTATCCCATTCTTAAGTGTTCCACCACTCAAAAAAGGTTGAAAAACACTGGCCTAAAGGAATGGAAGTTAATTTTCTCACAATCAATTTTCAAATAGGTGTCAATATATATGGTATTCAATACTTTTCTGCTTACAGCCAAACAACATTATATATTACCAGGGCCAGTGCAACCGAAGTCACTGCCATGTGCAAGTCAAAATGTGACATGCCTATATAGCAATTTATTCAAGGCGAATTTATAATTTTAATAATATCTTACTAAAAATCTTGATTAATCCTCAGACTACCAGGGTATTTTGCACCTCAATCCTACCGACTGGAGTAACTAATTACTCCATGAAATTTCTATTGTAAAAAAATATTTTCATGAAAATTGGTCATTAATTTAATTCATTAATCCTTTTAAGTCATTGCAACATATTATAATGCAAAACCGTTTTTCTTAAAACAACAAATTATCAAATATTGTTAATTGAAAGAAAAAATTATGTTATGTGTAAATATTTTTATTTTCTGCAGTTAACTTTCGAATGCAGATAAAAAATAGCAAGTAAGATACATTAACATAATTGAAGTACTTATTAATGCATAGAGACGGTTATTTATGAACAGTGGCGGAGCGTGGGTTCAAGGGATGTGTTAGCCTAACCCCAAACCCAAACCCCCCTTCCCCCCTCCTTCCGAAATATGACGGAAGCATGTGATAATCCGCATTTTTTATTTCACATTCCAAGTTCATTTTATTTATAATATCTTTTTAAAAGTCGAATTACTCGATAATGCAGTCACAATCGCCCTCTTCCATGGTGGTGGATCTCAACACAAAAAATAGTCACCTGCACGAATACACCATGAAACACGTGAATACACGCTAAACCATGCGTTAGCACTGGGAGACCGGCTAACATTGGGGGGATTCCTCCCGCTACGTCATCTCTGGCTATGAGTCGACTGCTCATGCTCCCTACGCACAGTGGTCGGAAAGGCCGATCTGGTTGGACAAAAGTCAAATTTCGAAGTGAGAGTGAAGTGAACGGAAATGGGTGAAATGAGAAGCTTAAATGTTAAGCTTCAACGAGCAATAACATTTGCATTGGTTTGACCCTCGTATAGTCCCCCACACGGTTTCAAAGTGGCGGCTTCGAACCCGAGCCTCGTTTTCCAGTGTTAGAGAGCGAAAGTGTGTACATGGGAATTAATCTGCTCGAAATGACATTGACCCGCTTTTTGTATACAGATGGTTGGGAAATGACCCCATCTTCATGTTCGATGTGTCTCATGAGTGATATTGAAGCTTATTGCATGCTGCCTACCACTGAAAGAAGAATTAATTGGAGTATTTTCATCAAAATGTATAAATCATGACCTTCAAAAAATGCTCCGATGGGTCCCGGCGTCATTTTTGTCCCATTCTGTAGAAAAGAGTCTGAGGAAACGTTTTACGCAGAAATCAGCTGCCCATAGCTGCCCATAAGCGAGTTTAATGGCAATTTCTGTGATTACCACTAATTGTGCGAGCAGTGTTCCGTCGCGTCGGCTCTCGTGAGGTATGCGTCGCATTGGTTCCGTAGTCGCTGTGACGTAAAGTTGTTTGATGTAATGTAATGTAGATGCGGAGGTTTTCGTTTACGGACTCTCCACTCTACACGCATGGATACGGAGTTTTGAATACCTTCTCCACGTCTTATATAGGCTAGACATAAAAAATGGCAAAAGAAGACCTCCGAAGACAAAAAGTCGGTAGAAGATAGAAAAAAATCGATCCTGGGTAGATTCCGGGTGGAAACAGGCCTAGTTGTGGACACTCCCAAGCAGGGCAGTGGCTCTACTAATGATGACAACATTGCCAGGGAACTGGGAACTAACATGCAGCAAGCGAAGAAATGCATGCTAGATGCTAAGAATTTAATTAAGCGGAACATGAAACAGATGCCAACGAAAGATACAAAGAAGGGAAAGGAAACTCGAACCTAAACATCCCGAGTCCAAGGGCTAGCTCTAAACGTCACGGAGAGATATTTAGAAATTCAAATTATTATTTTTAGTGCTCTGAGTGCAAAATCATGTACGCTTAGTTGGTGTTGAAGTGGTGAACGACAATGTATGGGCACCCTTTTCTTTTTTGCAAATCCGCAATGGCGATTGATTTTCTCAATATGCGTCTGAAAATGCCACCCCAAGCTAAACTCCGCCTGAGGCGGTCGCCTCACCCCTGGCGCCGGCCCTGCTCCCATTTTTACCTTTAAAAATGTGTAGACAAAAATAATCCATAAATAGTGAAAATAAAGCAAGAATCAGCGTTCCGTAATAATTTCACACCTAAGGTTGTACATGCTTCAAGCGCGGCACTTGTTTCACTTTGAAGTATAGATGATCAGCTCGCTGTTTTTGTCTCATATTTACACGGCATTCTTTGTTACTATTTCGTTAATTATTTTTACTATTAAGTTCATTTTTTCACTGGATATCATATTTGTAATAAAAACAGGCAAAAAATAATAATAACAAATAATTTTTCCATTTTCTCATGGGGGGGGGGTTTGAACCCCATAAACCCTCCCCTTGGCTACACCTCTGATCTGAGGCAATTTAAGCTTCCTCTTACCCACAACAAACCCACCAAACCACTACCTGGTCAGCATCACTACTGCATACACTTATGTCAGGGCCGGCTTCAGACGGTAAGCAAGAGGGGCAGCCGCCTCAGGGCGCACAGTCAAGGGGGCAGCGGAGCCAAGTCCCTACCGGGAAATTCAACTCGTGTAGGATTCTGCCTAAGCAGAGACACCCCAAGAGGAGTGGCCAAAGGAGAGGGCAGCATAAGACTGCTATTAACCTTTTTTCTGCCGAATGGCACGCCGGTGTGCCAGCAAATATGCGGGGCTATCTGCCAAACGGACCACCAGTGGCACTCTTACTTATGACGCTGCTCACCGATGTCATTTTTGTCATATAATTGAGATGGATAGATGAGACGAAATACCAGACACCCCTCTTATCCTCCTCCTATCCTAAAGCCTTAGGTCTTAACCTTCTACTACTATCATGAATTTTTTGATCACGTAAACTACAGTGGGTTCCGTTTATTAGAATCAAGTTGGAAAACCATTATTTGATTCAATTATACGGAGGTTGAGAATTTTAGATATGTTAAATAAGAAAATGCAAAAATAGAATTCATGCTAATTTTAATTGTTTAAAAACAATTACTTTACCCAATTTACATATTATGTTGTTTCAAAAAAGTCTAACATCTTTTGAATCAAATTCTCCTTACGATGAGACAATGCATCATCTTCCACCTTGTACAAACGGCTGAACTTCTCCAGGTGTTCTACTCTTAACTCTAGGTTTCTTCTAAGAACAGAAGAAGGTGCCGGCAAAGAGTCTTCTTGGTCTTCTTTCTCTACATCTTCATCAACACTTGATTTATTATTTAAAATGTCAAGAACGATGTCATCTTCTGTCAATACCAGAGCTACAACGAACTCGTCATCCTTTGCATTCCATCTTCTCAACTCTTCATCAAATTCCTCCTCTTCACTATGCGGCTATGGAAACACTCGATGAATACTGACTAGACCAGAGAGGATGAAGCAGAGTGCACACAGTTGCAGGAAAGGGGGCGGGAAACGAGTGCATTGGTTAATGCCTCAAGTGTGGAGACCATTTTGGACCGAACTCAGAAAATGACCACGATTAGTTCACCCACATTCCATGAGTTAATTGGGAAATCCCAGTTTTGCGACACCAGCTCTTGAAATACTCATGTCCCACTCCTTTTCGAGCCTCAAACCTCTCCCTGGGTGTTCTACCTTTGTTCTTATGAAGTTACGTAAGTGACCATCATGCGTGCTCACGGCCAACTCTAATGGAATGTGGGCTTTGGAGCACTGTTCTCATTCAATAAACCGAAATAAGTGATTCTAACAAGAGGAAAATTTTGTAAGCATTTGGTACAATATGGTTTTGGCTTTCCAGTTTTGATTCAATAAAGCGACTGATTAAATAAACCAGTGATTCTATTAAGCGGAACTTACTGTACTATCGTGGGGTCTAATATGACCCGATTTTTCAAAGTTGAAAAAAATAGAAAATGTTAATTTTTGGGTTTCAATTTATGGTCAGTCATTAGAATAGACACTCGAAAATGTGAGAAAGATTCATTTATAGATAAACGAAAACAAATGTATACTGCAAAAAAAGAAAAACTGAAAAAGTTTTTTGATGCCGTCCCATTCAGGTAAAAATAAGTTCAAAACCAAAGGAGGTATAAATACAACCCTTTAAATAATTAAAAGTCTTAAATTCAAGTAGAATCTCTCCATTCCCCTTAATTAACAAGGAGATGAGATTCCTTTATAGCTCAATTAAAAAGTTTTATTCAATATGTAAATGGAGTTAATTTTTTTGAATGCTCACTCAAAATGATAACTTGTCTCCCATAGAACTTCATCTGACCCCTAATGATAACTTGTCTCCCATAGAACTTCATCTGACCCCTAAGACAACAATCGTGCCTGCATCCTCACGGCATCATGATGGTGGAGGTGGGAAAGGATCTCGCAAAAAGGGTTCAAGTGCACATCAGAAAATACCAGAATATCAAAGAAGGCAGCGAAAAAAACAGCAAGCCAAGGTGAATGGAGCACTGGAGGGTGAGGATTCAGAGGACGAGAGTGACGAGGATGGGGAGGATGGAGGGTGGGCTGGTGGAGAAGCCACCACCCATCCATCTGGTGGGCTTTCTGGTGCCAATGGGGCCGACCCCTCTCGTACAGTTCAGACAATAATGGTGGCAACCAGTCGACCCCCATCGTGGGTGATGCAACATAATGGCAATGGGGCTGCATCCCCTTCGTCATCTGCCACGCCTGGCCCTAGTCTTCCACTTGCCTGCTGGCTCCCTCTCATGCCCATGTTATGTGGGATATTGAGGTCAGCACAAGCCTGTCACTTGCCATGCCTCTGAATGCAGTGTTCCTTGCCCAAAGAGGCATAGAAGGTAACAATAATTAAAGCCTTGTTCTGTTTTTATCTAAGAGGAAAGAGCTAACATGACATTTATGTAGATTTAATATTAAAATTTTGTAATAAAAATAACCAAGGAATAGAATTACAAGAAAAATGGTAATCCTAACCTTGGATGGATAAAGAAACAGATGTTTATGACTTTTACCTATTCAATCTACCATTAAAATACTGGTGTTGAAAGGAAAAACATTTATTTTAGACATTACCTTCAGTGATAACTCATGAGCCTTTAACTTTAATTGCAGCAAGATAAATTATTTTAAAATATAGAAAATTAAAGTCATTGATTTGAGCAAGCAATTACTTTATTTATATTAATATCAGCCTTGCAATTTTATACTTTTGAAATTTAAGTGAGTGGCTAGAAAGTACAAAAGAGGAAAACCATGTACATAAATTCCTTGGTAACAGGACAATACATTAAAAACCAAAGAAATAATATGGGTGTTAGATATTTTAATCAACCAATGAGTCAAAGTTGAGACTTGTGTTTTGAGGTAATAAAATAAGCATGCCTTGATATTTTTCCTCTAGGTATATCCTTGGGAAATATTTTCAACAACCTCATACAATTGTTAGTAGACATACTTGATATTTAAAATCAAATTTATGGAAAATAAATCAAATAAAAGTGCTTCTATCTATTCCTTGTGTACTTGTCCCTTGAATGTAGCATGTGTTCTCGTCTCTTTGTAATACCGCCTACAGCTGTTCAAAAAATTGGGCTTATTGATAACATCATTAGTTAGGAGTGATTTGCCCTCAAATATATTTGTTACCTCTTCAAGAAAGACTTGAAAATGTATAAAACTGTTGGTAAAGAGGTTCATGTTTGTCAGTTTTTATTTTTTATTTAGTTATCAGCAGTGGAAATCTTTCTGTAAATAAAATATTTCTACCAGAAGAGTATTGAAAGTTAATGAAAAGGTTTAAAATCGTCAACAAACAGATGTGATGTGAATTTAACCATTCCATAAAATACTAAAAATGAGTTGGTCTCCCATTAGTTTCTCTTTTGGCCATATTATAAGTCATATAGAGTTGTGTGGCATGATGTAAGGAGTTCATTATGTTTTTGAAATTTTTAAAAATATATCAGGGACAAGATAATATGGCATATGTTGGAAAAAAACATCATATGTGTTCTATGATATCATGTAAAATTAATAAACAATATTTTATTCCCATTTTACAGTGTATTATTCATTTCATTAATATTTAATCCAAAAAATTCATTAGTACCTAAAACTTAAAGAACTACTGAACTACTACCAATCATAACTACCTAAATATTCCTAATTACAGGTATACGCTGCTTTGCAATACACCTTTTTCGGTTTTATGCTAATTACACTTTATGAATCTACCTCTCAATCTGCTCTCTTGATTTGGACATATGCTCTTACAAATTCCGGAGAATGAAGAGCATCTCTGAAAAGGGCCTATATCCGAGCAACAAAAAGCAACTCTGTTTCAGTATGTACGATCTACTTTTCAACTTTAAAAAGAAATAAGGAAAGTCAACAATCAAGAGAAATCCCAGACAACCCTGTCCACAGTAAAGATTTGGATTTCAACTGTAATTATAATAAATTATCTCGTTTAATATGAACACTTATTTGTTAAAGCTCTCACTCTCTCTTCTTGGCTCACATGCAGTTTTGCATGATATGTTGAACTTCATTCACACACTTTGAGACTCCTTTTATATGGCTGCTTTTTATAACTTACTGTTGCATATATCAAGAATTTGCTCATTCTGTAGTGAACCCCAGACACAAACTATCCAAGAAGAAGATTAAGCGGGAGGATTGATATTCTGGAAATAATTTGAATTTTCCATCCTGGCTAGGGTTGCCATATTTTAAATCTTATTCCCCGGACAGAGGAACTCAAAAATCCGGACTAAACCCGAACTTGTATTTTCATCATATATTAACAATGTTTGGAGGATAAGGTATTTAAAGGCATGATTGCATAGGTACTATTTTTTTAAATTATATTTTGTTACACTTACATGTCCTTTTATACTACCTAGCTGAAGTAAAATAATTGTTTCAACAAATAGAAATTACGTGGTTTTCATATGCATCGTTGTATAATATGTGCACTAATATCAACATAGAAAAATTTAAATTACCAGTATGGTGTACTCAGTGGTGAGTTGGGATCGGTTCACATTGGTTTACGAGAACCGGTTGTTAGATTTAATATCAACTTAGCAAACCGTTTCTTAACTAGGGCTTCAGAAACATTTTTTTAAATTAATTAATGCAGTATAAAAGACATTTTATATTGGAAAATGTTTTTCTACATTCATATTAAACATTCGTAATGAATTATTTAAGGAAATTCCAGTGAGATTATGCGAAAATAATGCCAGAAAACACTGCCTTCGTGGAGTTCTTTTTCCACATTTTTGCTGCATCCCAAAAATGCTCCTGTGACTGAAGCTTATGAAGTTTAAAAGGCTCTAAAGAATATTGAACACCCAAATAATTGACAAATAAAACATTTTAATCGATTTTATGGAATTAGTTATATAATATTCATTGTTTTAAAATAATATTTTCTGTAACTACTTTTACGGCTAACATTTGGCTTTTGGAGGAGCGTGTTTAATTTAGAACGCGTTGCATACAATCTTCGAATTGTTGTGTACAAATTCTATTCAATAAAGAACAGAGAGTATGATCACAAAACAAGTTAATTTGTTATTATTGATTCATTTATTAATTAACGTTTTTCTTAGCGCGAGAATGACAGTAAAATGTAGCCGCTTCCATCCAACTCAAATTATTAGGCAATGCCGACAAATTATTCAGTTATGGAATAGAGAGAATTCCCCAATGTATAATACGTAGCTTATTATTGCTATGGAACAGTTCACATGCAAAAATTTACGGAGTGGATGTGTTCTTTTAGTGCAAAGATTGAGGATTTTGGAATACAGGGAGATATCTAGTGCCAGTGTTTTGTTGATTTTCTACATAGTGGATCCTAATTCATGGAATATAAGAGAAAGAATGTTACCGTGGATGTCAGGAGAGGAAAAACTTCATTGTTTAAACTCATTATTGAGCTTTGAGATCGATATAAATGATTTTCGTGATTATGTAGAAAATAATATCAAATTTAATAATCATCCCAACTCTATAACAATTAAGAAATCAAAAAACATTGCGAAAATGATAGCAATTAGTATCGCAAGAGCTGAAATGGCATTTTCCTTGATGAATAATATTTGCAGTCTTAAAAGAGCAAGTTTATCAGTCGAACATATTTCGGACTTTATATCAATAACTTTGCTAGGTAAACCGCAAAATTTTTTATGGAATCCCGAACCATATGCTCGATCGTGGTTGAGCAATCATGAATTCTTAGTTCTATAATGTACACTTTTCGATAGATGGCTTTCAAAAACATTGACAATTTACTTAATTGCTTAAGAAAATTGTTTTCATCAATTATCTGAGTGAGTATAATTTATAAATCCTTGTAATATAGCGATATTACTTAGCTATTCCGTGAATTCTTTTCATTTTATTTCGTGTTTACTAAGGTTAATTTACAATTCTCATTCTAAGGACATTATTTGAAAGGATAAGCTCTCCTAAAATATCTCGGGTTAATATGAAAAGATGTTAATTTCTTGCAGCATACTTATCATAACATTTTTAACAAATACTTTTTGTATCCTTGTTTTAAATAAAAGTAATATAGTATAAACATTAAGTGCTTGATATGAAAAAATTATAGTAGTCATTTTTACCTTTATGTGCGCTAAATTTTACAATTAAACCAAAATTTAAAATTATGTATATTAAATTAAATTATATATTTATTGTACAAGACCCTCAACTTATTGTGAAATTTGTTTTTTTTATGTAAAAAGACATTTGATTGTAAAAATATCAGTAATAAACAATTAAAAATGTGTACATCTTAAAAAATATTTTTTGTCTTCTCATTAGGAAAGAATAAAAAGAGAGAACCGTTTGTTAAATTTATGGAAGTTCTATTTGATGTGAGAGAACCGGTTGTTAAATTTTTGGCAACTCACCAATGGGTGTACTGCAAAAATACGGGATAAACAGATTTTTAATGAATAATGTTCGATAAAAATATCCAGTTTTAAATTTCCGTAGGTAGAAAATAGATGTGACATCTCAGTAATAGAAAAGAGAGTATATAGTTCGAAAACTTTTCTAGCAACTCTCCTGCCCCTATCTTAACACAAATACTTAGAACCCCGGACAACAATTAAAATCCCGCCCGGACGTCCCCAGACAGGAGAAAAACCCGGACATGTCCAGGGAAATCCAGACGCATGGCAACCCTAATCCCGGCTCCCAACAGACACTGCGAGATAAATAGTATGCCTTAATAGCAATTTTTAAATTAAGCAAACTCACGAGAAACAACCTTGCAGTGAATTTTCAAGCATTATACTGTAACGAGTCGAGATGAGCAATAGGAGGCAGGCAGAAGGAAGCAACCTATGGACTCACGAATCATCATAAAGGGTCGTTTCCCTCAGACTCAAGCTGAGGACCTCCATGGCTCACCCTGAGCAAGGGATCCCCTGGTCATTCTCCCCACACTGATCTGCCGCCCATCCCGATACCCTTTCCGAAGGGGCATCTTTTGCCTTCTAATTTAAAAGTATATAAGGGGGACCCACAAACTGCAAGGGTGGGTCAGTCAGTCAGCGTGCACAAGAGGAGGAGGAGCTGCCAAAGAGCATAGCGAGGTACCATGGAGGAGTTGGAGAATGAAAGGACGTTTGAGAGAAAACTCATCGTCTCCCCCAGAGATATACAAGTCAGGGCCGGCTCAAGACATTTTGGCACCCAAAGCAGATTTCAATTATGGCGCCCCATCGATACATAAATTTTACATTAAAATTCGGTAGTTTAGTAGTATAATAAGATATAATTATTTTGAAGTTTTGTGCATTTTTATGATTAAACGGTTTGATAAAAAAACAAGGTTTTATTCAGAGAAAAATAAATTTGAAATGTCACAAAGAAATGATAAATTGTCCCATGCTTATTTCAATGAAAATGAGATTGATTGGAACTATTGCATCGCTATACGTATGCACAGATGGGGCTCAATCAATGGTTGTCAAACTTGCTAGTGCAGTAAGTTTCATAAAGAAGGCATCGAAAATTCAACATCGACACATTGCCTTATTCATACACAAGCACGTGTTGCAAAACGCATGAATAAAGGCAGTGACGAACTTATCTAAAGCTAATGGTACAAATTGGTCTTGGAATGAAATAGAAAGTATGATTGCAAAATGCACTTGGGAGTCTGTGAATACTGCAAAGGAAGGATGCAGAGGAAAAAGAAGCGACAAAACAGATCGAATCAAACCTTATCGTGGAATTGCCCTTGGAAAGACGTTCCGAAAAAAAATTCTTAAAAACATATTGGTTGGGATGAAAAGCAGGCTTTATCGTGAACAAATGAGACTCCAACTTTATGACTGATTACGAACTTAAACAGCAAGATAAACATCGTCTATTACCTGGAATCATTACAACAAAGGACAACTTTCGTTACAGAAACAGCTCACGAATTTGTTACCAATTTAAAAGTGGAAATTTAAAACGACCTTCAGGATGAATTTCTTAAAAGGAAATAAAATTTCCCAATAATAGAGTTAATTACCTCAAATTTTAAAGAGAAAAACCTCTACATTAAACTACTTATGAAAGGTTGATTCAAGAAAGAGTATATTAGCAACAAACTTATTTGAATTAAATTAAAAAATAATTTAACCATACAACGTGAAAGATATTGGTATAGAAAAAGATCGAATAAAAATATGTATATACTAAATTCCTGGTTTAGAAATTCTTCGTTGATCGTAAACTAGGTATAGCTCCAACTTCAGGGTGAAACACCTGTTTTTATCAATGGGTACTTTTCCCATTTACACTAAATATTGACGTCTCTTCTTGAGCAAAGACAAAAACATCAATTATGCCCAAGGAAAACTAACCTGTTATAGAAAAAACCTGCTATAACTTGATAACAGATTCTTCAAACACTAAAAGACGCACACCACTCGACTGCCTTTTCCACAGCGATGGGCGTATTGGAACTAATGCGGACAAATATTTCTTTTTCGATGTCACCAAAGCAAAATGCGAGGGAGGAGGAAATGTTGAAGGAGAAGGGGCTGAAAATAGTGGTGTGATAATATGTACCCCGTCCTCACACACCCTAACACAGCGTAGCAATTACTAAGAAGCAGTAAAAGAAACCCAAAAGATATATTTCGTCCTCAAACAAGAGCCGCAACCAATCACCGAGAATTTTGAATGTTCCTGAATGAATGCACGTGGAAACAAAGAGGAAGCGCAGGAGGGAGAGTCTTGGGATATCCCGCATCCTCCTCGGACTTTTTAAGGTTTTCCTTGGCTCTTGGGCACCCTTGCAAATGTCTCCCGCTGGCCAACTTCTGATGAGACTGCAGAGGCTAGTAAGGCGGGGGCGATGCCGGGGCATGACCTTTCTCCCCCCCCCCCCCCCCCCCCACTCCAACCTAAGGGACTGCTTCTCTCTTCAGGCCTTTGGCGCAAGGGGTGCATTGCACCAGGAGAGAAACCCTCGGGGGCGGCAAATCAGAGAGGGAATCAGCTAAAAATATTAGGGGTGGTGAGAACTGCTTTCACCCGGTCGGCAAAGATCCCCATAATGTAAAGGTATGTACACATATGCGCATTTCCCTGCAACAGAACAACGAACCTAGCAAAGTAGCGCAACATTTTGGCGAACGAGAACACGAACGTGCAACATTTCCGCGCAATACACTGGCGATCCATGCGTAGACGGTATTTCAGCGAACCATCAAAGGATGTTGCGCGCGCACATTGCAAACTGTCTGGACGGGCGTGCAACATTTAAGCGAGCGTAGACGTGTTTACATTCAGTTATCTTACCACCAAGAAAGACATGTCGTTGTTCGCATGTGTATATCGTTCAGTTGTACAGTGTATTATTAAAATGGAGTGGCCAAATGAAACGTTGTTGAAATTAATGAAATCTATAGCAGCAAACAGGTTCTTTGGGATGCAAAAAACAAGAACCATTTTAATAAATTAATGAAAAATGATGCTCGGGAGGAGATCGCAACTGAAGTCGGCTCCTCAGCTGATGAATGTCAGAAAAAGATGTCAAGCTTGTTATCATCATTCCGGTGGGAAAGAGCACAAATTTGTAAAAGCCGTGGAACAGGAAAAGCTATGTATTTTTGCGATTTGCACGAGAACGAAGTGGACTGTAATCTAATTTTAATTCTATGCGAGAGACACAGACTGGAACCCAAACCCGCGACAATAATCCACCACTCACCTCTTCTCTTGGGTCCTTTGCCTTCAGTATTAGGAAACTTTCGACTCCTCCTTGTCGATCCACACTCCTCCGATATCCAACGACGACAACCTTCGACAGACTTCTCCAACAACTCTCCGTCCATTTCCTCAGTGAAAAACCACCTAATGACAACAACTTTATTAACTCATCTCTAACCTTTACCGCCTCCTCCGCTGGAGGACTCGACAACACGATGTCATCCAACTAAGTTGCTCTGCAAAGAGCTTGCGCTGCGGCCGGGTAAGATTCCCCTTCATCCTCGACTAATTGTTGCAACGTTCTCATTGCCAAGTATGGGGCCGATGCCACTCCATAGGTTACTGTTGTAAGACTATACTCGACGAGCGGCTGTTCCGAACTTGCACGCAAAAACTCTCTCTGGAAATCATAATGCCTCTTACTAATACAGATATTCCGGTACATTTGGCGAATGTCCGCGATAAGAACTACCTTGTGCATTCTAAATAACAACAAAATATCAACGATGTTCAATTGCAGCTTTGGGCCGCTATCTAAGATCTGATTCAACGAAGGGCCGTTTTCAGTCTTCATGGAGGCGTCAAAGACCACTCGAAACCTTTCCAATTTATCACCGTCGCGATAAATGCAATGATGCGGAATATAAAAGGGCGTGGAGACTATCGGTGGCTCCACGGTCTTAATCATATGGTCTTGCGCCTCGTAATCCGCCATAAAGGCATTATAGCATTGCCTAAGTTTCTGCTGTTTATCAAGATGCCGTTCAAGTTGGTGAAACCGGCGAAATGCACTGTTTCGACTGTTTCCTAACAGCGCCTCATCACTTCGAAAAGGAAGCTCAACTACGTAACGACCAGCTTCCAATCTAGATACGGTTGACTGAAAGTGAGATTCACATTGTTTATCATCCTCACTTAGGTAATGAGTGACCGGAGGTTCCTCCACCTCCCAAAATTTCCGAATAATGTAATCCAATTGAGATTCCATCGTCAAGCAAAACGAATCAATGCGATTGGCCTCTTGAGGCACCTTTCCCACTAAACAATAGCCCCAAACTGTCTCTATTGCACACGGAGCGCCCTTTGGACCTATTACTGCATTACCAATCATTACTGTGCCCAACCATTCGGCACCCAGCAAAATATCAATAGCCTCAGGACGATAATACGATGGATCCGCCAGCGTAAGATTACGTATGTGCGGCCACTGCTGCCTTGCTACCTCCATCGTAGGGCAACGCGCAATATTTTCTATAACTAAGGCTTCAACCTCTAATGCCCCCATCTTCGGAGTCGGTTCTAATACACAAATTAATTTCCCTTGAGCGACGCCCACCGATGTTTGAGCTAAACCGAAAATGGACGTGATCATCCTTTGAATAGGCAAACCCAAGCGCAGAGCGCACGCCTTCGTAATTAATGTTCCTAGACTTGCGCTGTCAATCAAAATTTTTACACTCTGATAATTTCCATGTCGGTCCCGCACCCGCCTTGTGCGGTGGATAGCAAAACAACGTACTTTGTAACTTCCACCTGGGTCTTTGATGAATCAACAACTGATTCCACAGGAGTGGTCGACGTTATAGACGCACCTTCAATTTTTCCTTGAGCAACGGAGGTGCTTTCTGTATTCGCTCCCTTTTACACGCTCTTGACTACCCTTTCACTACCCGAGGCTTGATTCCATGGAGTGAAATGCAGCAATGAATGATGACTAAACGAACAGTACCGACAGGTGTTTCGACTGCGACAAGTTTTAATCAAATGCCCAGACTGCAAACTACTTAGGAAAAGGCGGTATTCCGTATTCGGTAGTTTTCTCGGAAGCCGCTTTCGGAAATACTATTTTACCATTCGGAGTAGAGCTGCCCCTGAACATTCATTTGAAGTCAAATTTTCACATTCATTCGCAACCTGCAAACACTAAACATATCAATGGAGAACCAAATGGAAAATTTTTGCCAGGAAAATTTGGCGCCCCTAAAAATTCGGCGCCCCAAGCGGTCGCTTGGTCTGCTTGTATTGTTGAGCCGGCCCTGATACAAGTATAATTATAATTGTTAATTTGTTATTTTTATCAGGGCAAATAAAGTTGTTAAGAAACTTTATCGTCTCTCTCTCTCTGAAAGCTTCCAGGACAAGAACCTCGAGGTCCTGATCCTCGTAAAATATCAGATGGTGGCAGCAAAACGCAACTCACATCATGCACATGCATTACACCAGTGTTTCTCAACCGGTAGGACGCATCCCACTGGTGGGACTTGAAAGCCGAGGTGGGACCAGAGTCGGCTGAAGACATTTTGGCACCGCAATCGGTTACATTATCTGTCATCTTCTCCTTTATATAGTTAACAGTCTCAAGCATAACTTGATGGAATTTCTTCATATTGTCAAAATAAAAATGATTTACTTGGTAATTCCACAAAAATTAATTCTTAAAAATCAATAAATAAATAATTTTTTGTGGAAATATCAAGTAAATCTTTTCTATTTCGACCTTCTCCTTTGTGTCTACAAATTATTGATGTACTACTTATCTTACCTTATAATTTGCTTGAGTCACTCTGTCAGTAATGCTCTTTGAACTTTAATAACTCCGGCCCAAAACACTTTTAAGAGCTGATTTCTTTTGCAATGGGTTTCTACTGATAGTAAAATTGAAAAAAGTCATTTTGCAACCAAAATTTCCATGAAAAAATTTTCCACCTACAAAAGGGCCATCCACCAGATGGCGCTAATAATAATAATAATATAGATAACTATATATATCAAATATATATATATTATTTGAAATTGATTCTTATCGAAACTACAAAACTTTAGGAAATGGAAAAGGAAACAGGTTCTCAAAGAGGTTGACAGAGCAATTGTGATGCTTATCAGAAACCTGAATCCCAAGAAAGGACTGCTCAATGGAACCAGACTGATTGTGAAGGCAATGCATCAACACTTTATTGATGCTGAGATTCTAACTGGAAGCAATTGTGGAGAATGAGTTTTCATCCCGGGAATTGATTTAGCTCCAAGTGAAACTAATTTGCCGTTCATTTTAAAGAGAAGACAATTTCCTCTGATTTTGGCATTTGTTATAAATATCAACAAATCCCAGGGCCAAACATTCGACAGAGTTGGGGTTTATCTGTCAGAACCAGTTTTCGCTCATGGACAACTTTATGTGGCAGTGTCAAGAACAATGAATGAAAACGAGCTTTCAAGGTTTTTCTTTATATCATGGTGGGACCAGGGTTTCTTGAAAAAGTGGTAGGTGGGATGCAAGAGGCAAACGGCTAAGAACCACTGCATTACACTATTAAAAAAAGTTAACAGATTTAGGTTTTATGTTTGCTGTAATTGAAATTGTTTCTATTGCGTGTACAAAATTTCCGGACATTTTATAATCTATGTACAAAATTTGACTATGCTTGCAAGAACATTAACGTTAAATTAAGCAATCTTTTTCGGATAGATATTGTTTAAACTTGGCTGAATATGGCATGTAATATGTTATTAATTCTTAATAAAATCACATGCTGTAATTGAAATTGTTTCTATTGCGTGTACAAAATTTCCGGACATTTTATAATCTATGTACAAAATTTGACTATGCTTGCAAGAACATTAACGTTAAATTAAGCAATCTTTTTTGGATAGATATTGTTTAAACTTGGCTGAATATGGCATGTAATATGTTATTAATTCTTAATAAAATCACATGCTTTTTAACAAATATGTTGTCAAAATTTTCTTTAAAATTGATCCATAAATTTTTTGTTTTAACCAGTTTTAATGCATATGAATAACTGAGTTTCACTGAACATGCATTTTAGGCACGTTTCGCTTCCAGTGTGAGTGCCTACTATCATCGGTCTGTCCGTCCGTCTGTCTCTCTGTCCTTCCACATGTTCGTTCTCGGCTTCTACCAAATGAATTTTCATGAAATTTGATATTATGGACCTACAGTCATAAATGAATCACGTGAGCCAATCAGGGGTACCACTTTACTCATGACAAAAAATGAACTTTCCATCATGTCTCGTAAAGTATTGGTCATATCAAAATATTTTTCAAATAAAACTTGTAGAACTAGTAATGAAGAGTATTTCTTTTCCTAAACATTTTTATTGTAGGAGTAGCCATTATCACGAAAATCAAACAAGAATGTCTTAATTCAAGTTGAATTTCTTGCATGGTTGCTTCTTCATTGTTACTAACATAAACAATCCCAGAAACAAACATTTAATTTCCTTACGTACGCATGCAACATTTTTAAATAGGAAGAAAATGGATTATTTATGATGAAGAAAAGAACTTAAATGCTATTTCCCTTACGTACACATATTTCTTTCAAATACAGGCGATTCCCGAGATTCGACAGGGATGCATTCCTGAAAACGTGGTCGAATCTCAAATTGTCGAATGTCGAATGCCGTTTTTCCATAGACTTGCATGTTATAATCAGGGGATACGTTCCCACATCTCGGTTCGCCCAAGCCAGACCAGGCCGTCTGCAGCACATCCCTGCATACATTTATGTATCTATACATACAACTATACATCGCAACAAAATTAATATAAAAGTTATTAAAAAAGCACAAAATAACTTGCAGCCTTGCCAGTTAATTTAAGGTTATGCAAACCTGCCCTTCTCTTAAATCTGTCAAACCAACCATCAAATTACGTGAATTTATCACATTCTAGAATTTTCTCCTTCTGCTTCACATAAGCGCTAATAGTTGAATGACACTCTTTTATTTGATTCACTTGCATTATCACTATTACATTTCCTTTTAGATATTATGTCAAGTGATAAATTTATAAATAAATCAATAAAATAAATAAATTTAAATAAACGATTAACAGAAAAAAGTGAAATCAGCACAAATTCAAACAATTAGAGCAGAAATAACTATGTCTAGACTGAAACTAAACCTCGTGTGGTTGGTCGGGACGAAAATTACTTCGCGTAAACTAATTCCCAATTCGAACGGCTGGGTCGAAATCTAGAAGTTGTCGAATCTTGAACTGTCGAATCTCGGGAGTCGCCTGTACTCCACTGCACGAAATGCGCCCATCTGTAATACGCTGTAATTTCCTAACTTGTTTGAATACCCTTGATTTTTATCTTTCCAGGAAAGCACCTCTTATTCATAGCATTATTCGTATATATAAAAGAGTTTCACAATATGCTGATTCGCAATAAGCTCTAGTTTTTTTGGAACACATCCCGAGCATATTGCGAGGTATACCTGTAAAGATGAAAGTATGACTTTGCAGCTTCAACAACTGTATGCAAACAGAGGGCAATAAATGCAACTCCACAACAGGTAAATAAAGGGTCATATTTCTCAGTACATAATTCCTATGAGTAAGGTGACCATTTTCTGAAAGACAAAATACAGGACATATTTAGTAATGTCTTGTATTTTGACTTGAAAATACAGGACATCAAAACCATTAGCCACTGAAAATGATGAAAAATACTTCTCACCATGGCCATAGTGACCACTTTTGGTGCCTTGATCAGAGGATTTTCTTGACACCCCAAGATGATCTAATAAAATGATAAATGTATATTTTTAAAAGGGTATTTAACTATAATAAACAATCATTTCTTTAAAGATTTGTTTTTCGAGCTTTACTTGCAGCAAACATATTACGTCATTGAAATCTATATTTTTAGCAGTCATATTCAACAGATAAGATAGACCAGAAAGTCTCTTTTGATTCTTCATGGATGACCGTAATTTTTGATCAATTACAGTTTACTAAAAGAATGCTCTTCAGTTGAAATTGATGTGACGAATGTCAAGAAAATTCTCAGTAAAATTTCCACATTGGGAAATGAACTGAAAAGTTCACTTTGTGAAGAAATTCCAATATTTCTTTCTGCGTAATTTTTAACACTTTTTATCTTCAGTCATATTATATAAAACATAACTTAAAAATTCAAAATCATTATAATTTCATATAGAGATGTAAAGAATTTGTTGCCTGATGTACTACATCATAGATAGTATTTTCTATTGTTTCAGGTATTGAAAGAGCTACAGTTTCCATCGTATCATGAAATTTCCTTTTTCCCCCTCTAATTTTTGGGAGCACAGCAGATATGCCTTTCTCATCGCAAAATTTCTTTGCCTCTTCCATATACTCTTCCAGTCATGACTCTGAACTTTTTATGTCTGGTACGAAATTGTGGATCATGTAAACGGCTCCATCCATAGTTACATCAGCACTCGGAAGAGATTTAGTGAGACGGTTGCTCTTCTAGAAGCAATCATCCCAAAATAACAAATAAAATATAAATTGCACGTCAATCTGTTTTAGCAAACCTCCAGTATCTGTGCATTCATGTTCATTCTTTAATTTTATTAACACCTATATACTTCAATGTAACCTCAATGAATGCACATCATTTGCTTTTTATGACCATCGTGTTGTGCTATGTTTCTTCAATGTTACCTTAAGGACCTCCATGAATGCAACCCATCTTGATGCGGAACCAGAGAAATAAAGGAAGTTTTTCTACCTTTGCAAAAAACTCCCTAATTTGAGTTTTTTCACTGGAATGATAAAAAGCTAAATTAAGCGAATGCTCTGTACATGGTATGAAACGTGGAAGAGGGTTGTTTTAAAATTATTTCCTTGCAACTGTTTAATTTACCGGTCATATTAGGAGCATTTTCATACAATTGAGCTCTTATCAGTAGTGGATCCAAGGGGGAGGGCGTGATTTCCACTCTTGGATATTCTTTAGGGGTAGCAAGTGGCGAATTTTATTTTTCATTATTCATTGCAAACCTTTGCTTCTTTTTATGTTATACAAAAAATCAAAGCAACAAGGCAATCCTTTATATTTTATAATATAAAGATTATTTTTGTCACTTCCATAAGCACTGGCCATAGACGCTAATAACTCAACCAATAAAACTAATTGTAATGATCATTATTAACTGTTATAATTAAATGGTAATCTATAATGATATATGATTGTTAACACTACATCATTCAGGAAAATTTTCATGATAAAAGACATGTATGAAGTTTACAGGTAAAGAAGCCATGTTGTTAGAGCCTGTAAAATAATCAAGAGATTAAAAACTATATAAGTTCAATACAATGAAACCCTTTAAAATGATTAAACTTTACAAGCGGATAAAGCTGCCCAATTCAGTAAAACTGCTTGAAATAATGAGTTGTGTTAAAAAAATAGCTTGTGAAAATGCTTGAATATTGTTATTTCCACAATATGGTTCTGCTCCACACATCGAGGTACACCACCACATTCTAAGACAAACAGCAAAGCTGGTGACACACTTGTCACTTTTGATGGCAATGATATTTTGGTTGGCATGTTTATTGGCTGTTTCGTTAATATTTTTTATGACATAGTATAAAATACTATTTTTAAGGCGACTGCAATTGTGCTAATAAAATAATTATTAATAGAGACTTTTTGTCTCAGAACAAGATTCTTGTCGCTCCATAAATGTTTTAGGACAAAGAGTCTTTTTAGATGATAAATTGAATTTGAAAAACCAATCTCTCATTTTCTAAGCTCTAACAATAAGTCAGAGAGTAAAATTACAATGATTAAACCACAAAATTAAATCTTTTTAGATGCATTTTAAATTGGCATGAGTTACGTAGGGAAAGTTAATTTTTTAAACTTTGGCATATAAGCAAAAAATTGTTTGTCATCCCTGGACTAAGATGTCACTACTTACGTATAAAAATCTTTAAATGTTTATATACAGGTAATACCAAAACTGAAAATTATTAAAACAACAATAATTTCAAAATTAATACAGTCAAGCTTTCCACGGTGCTTTCTGAATACTTGACTTCCATAAGCCTATATGATAATAAAATAGTAAACAAACTGGAAAATGGTAGTAACATTTTTTTAAAAATTACCTAACCTCTGCTATTCCAAGTTAAAATTTTTGCATCAATTGTTGACATTAACCTTTTATGTTTATATTTTAATTTGGATAAGAACTGATTCAAACAAAGACATTGCATCATATTGCAACCCCATTTAGGGCCATATTTATAGTCGTCCCCTGGCAGTCCTCCAGACCTGGGGGGTCCCCTAGGGGTCCCCGTAGCCAAAAACGGTATTTATAGTCGCTAATGGTCCCCTTACAGCTACCCAAGGGACCTCTCAGCTGGGTATCGGCGAGACTTGAGCCAGCAATCCCCTTGCAGCATAGTACGTGAAGCGGCAGAAATACGTACTGTAATAACAAATGCATAACATCCTCCGTCTACGTTTGGCGGTCTGTTTGGTGCTGGTTCGGTTGATTGCGTTGTGCTCTCTTTCGAGATCAGCAAGTATTTCATCGTGTATTTCCTATCCTATTCATACCTGTCATTGAACCTTATCCTTTCCCCCTGTAATCACTTTGGTGAATACACGCCCTCATTCCTCTCTTTATACTCTGGCGAGAATGGACAACTTCGCCGAGTTTGTTCGTCGGCTCGAGAGATTGGCTGGGCGCAATACCAGATTACAAAAGCGATACATTCGCGATGCACAAAATCCCATCGATTTCTTTCACGACAGTGAGTTTCTGCAGCGATACCGTTTCCCAAAGGAAGTCGTGAGGGGGCGATTGCTGGAAATTGTGCGACCTCACCTGATGCGGAACTCCGAAAGAGGGCTACCAATACCGCCGGTCATGAAGCTGCTAATAGCATTGAGATTTTATGCCACTAGCAGTTATCAAGTAAGTAATGTTGCTCTGGCAACGTCGTCAGTATTAATTAAACCATGATCAGAAATCTTTCTGAACGTATGTACATTTTCTGTATCAACCATAGATCGTATGTGGTGACCTGCATGGCGTGAGCCAAGCAAGTGTGTCCGTAATCGTGAGGGATGTATCCAAGATATTTGGCCGTCGTCTTCCAGACTTTATAAGGATGCCCACCACTGCAGCTGAAGTTGCTGAAATTGCGCTTCAGTTTCATGAAATTGCTGGCTTCCCTGGGGTTCTCGGTGCAGTAGATGGAACCCATGTAGCCATCAAAAACCCTGGAGGGCCCAATGCAGAGGTTTACCGCAATAGGAAAGGCTATTTTTCTATTAATGTACAGGTATGTCCACGGAACATCGATTGAGCATTGAATGCAGGATTGATGAAATTTTCTCACCAAGCCCACTGGTAAGCGTATGCATTAATAAACATTTCTCTTATATTCCCATATCTTTTAGGTAATTGCGAACCCATCCTTAAAAATCATGGATATTGTTGTCAGGAGACCGGGATCATGCCATGATGCTCGTGTGTTCAACAATTCGAGCATTAGAGCAAAACTGGAAGAAGGCCGTGTCACTGGTTTATTGATTGGAGACAGTGGTTATCCCTGTAGGGAGTACCTTTTTACTCCCATCTTAAGACCAGCCAGCAGAGCGGAAGAGCAATATAATAGAAGTCACGTAAGGACAAGGAATGTTGTGGAAAGAGCGTTTGGGGTATGGAAGCAGCGATTTCCTTGCCTTAGGAGAGGACTAGGAAACTCGTTAGAGACAGCGACTGCCATCATATGTGCAGTAGCTGTCCTACACAACATAGCCATTGACCTTCATATTCCTGAACCAGATGAGGATGCTGAAATGGAGGAAGAAGTGGGAAATTTGTTGCTACCAGCACCACATGGTAATGGAGTCAATGCACGTAACCATTTTGTGTTACATCATTTTACATAGTGCTTCCTCTGAGGAAAGGGACACAGACATAAGCGATTGATATCGCATGATTTATTTCTTAGAGTTAGGCTTTTCATGTATTTCATTTAGGTTTTTGTTATCGAGTTCCATTGTTCATTATTTACTCTAGGTTTTTAGTTATTGAGCATATTTTCTTAGTTTAGTTTTTTAATTATGTAGTGTAGGCTTTCATAGTAATAGGGACCATTAAAATCAAAACAGGGAAACCACTTTTAACTTCGCCAGTGCCGGTCCAAAGCCCGGATCAAAAAGAAGGATGGGAAGTATTTTATTTAGAAATTGCGTGGTATATCAGCCGAATGCAAGAATCCGCAAGAGCTGGCAACTGCATCTGTGCCAAATGCACAGATGAAATCCGCAGTAGAATAACAAAAGCAAAAGCTTCCTTCGGAAAGAGGAAACAGTTGCTTTAACCACTTCCTCATTTTTGGTCGAGGGAATGAATTCATTAGAAACAGAGTAATTTCATTCATTTTATTAACTTACTAGTATATGCACATTTCTGTATTTACATATGTAAAATATATATATTGTTTATACAAATAAATGAATGTAGGATAATATTTACAGAATTTACAAGTTTAATATTTGCAAAGGAGTGGAATGCCAACATCGCCTCCTCATACGAAGACATCTGGTCTAGGTTTCCTTCCTTGCCTCTTCCTGAAAAATAGAAAATATTCGTAAGTTCAATGAATTACTGTGATATAGCCTACAGATGTTAACTTGCATAAGTTCAGGTATTGAATTTTCTACCAATTACTAAGACATAATTTACGTGGCTTAAGATGTACACAATAATTTCAAAGGCTTTGGTTTATGCTCCTTCAAGGTGGTTTACATATATTGTAAGTTAGGCATTGAATTAGTGCCTATTAAAAAGTTATGTACAAAACTTTTTAATGTTGGTAATAAGTAGTTTCATATCCCTCATTTACAGCCTCTTCGATAGGATCCATAGCTTTTTTGGAGCTTTCACCAGATGCACTGTCAAAAGTAATAATTTTGATAAATCTGCAGCTCATAAAGCACCTTTAACATGAAATATTGTCTCGGGTTAGCTATATATACTTATTACCTTTTGCTGGAGGATTGTGAAGGGCAGGACAGCCATGGACAGGGAATGATCCTCTTTCCCCTCTGTTGTATTCTCTTGCTGTTTAATCAATAAAACAGGTTTTGTCATACAAGTTAATCTTCGTCGAACATGCAGCTGTCTTTCTGATAGTGTTGAGGTATCAGTTCACTGATGATCACATCCATCTCTGTTGGTGGAATACCTACTTGGGATGTGGAAGGACCTCCACCAGTCCCTCGTTGGTATTCCCGTAGCTGTAAAAATGGCATACAGAATTAACTGAATAGCCATCAATTGTAATAAACTATTTAACAAACTGAAGCTTAAAGACAATTAATTACGTAGGAGATGGAATCCTTTGAGGATTGGAGAAGAAAATCAGTTGCAACTTGGTGGAATGACGGACGAAGCTCCATGCGGGATAACCTTTGCAGCGAGTTCAGGATGTCGGTTGTTCTTTCAGCGATTTTCCCTTGCAGAATTATCTTCTAGAAACTGCCGAAGTCTGGCTTCGGCAAGTTTCCTCTCAGCCACTGCTCGCTTGCGATCTTCAGCAGCAATTTCCTCTTCCATCTTGTACCGCCTCATCCTGCTAGCATGTTCTTCCTGCTGCTGAATTCGTCCCTCTTCCATGACTGCCAACCTAGCCGCCAGTTCATCCTCCATAACTGCTTGGGCAGTTCTGGCTGTAATTTTTCATAAAAAGACAAGAAGGAAGTTACTATTAAACTTCATGTAGAATATGCTTTATCTGCTTGATGAACTCCCTTGTTGAAATCTTACCATATACTATAAAACCCAAATTTGATGCAAGGTAATATGTATGACAATTAAGATGCAAATTGTTGAATTGTTGCTTAACTGATGAATTACTTGCCTTTCTTGCGAGGTTGACGAATTTCCTTGGACGGGGGACTTATTGCGGTAGAAGATGTTGAGGTAGAAGCAGTGGCTGATACTGCAAGGGACTCTGAGGGACGACATTCCGGATTGGTTGAGTAGGAGGACGAGGTTATAGGAAAGGATAGGTAAAAGGGACGGGTAGGGGATAGACTTGGACTTGGAGAGGAATGGGGGGAGAGGGACTTGGGATAGGAGACGAAGCAGGGATGGGATGTGCGGCGACAGTGAGAAGATGGTGGTAGTCACTGTCGTATGTTTCTCCAATCACTTCGTCCAAGTAGGGAGCTATAGCCTCCACTTGGGCGGTGATTGGGTCCTCCTCAAAACTCAGGGGTGGTCCTCCTCCAGTACCCATCCGGTGACGCATCTCCTCCGTCTTCTGCATCTTGAGATGCATCTTCAGCTTCTCCCAGCATCTATTTCAATGCCCATGACAAATATTATTTTTAGTCATGCAGAGACTCAAAATATCAACATTGTATCACTTGAAACACATTCACTATGGAATTCCTACGCCATGCCCACAAACTTGTTTAAATTAATGAAAGCAATGCACAATAAACAGAAGTCATACGAAACTTGTACCTAACTATAACAATGTCATAAGGAAATATATGACGGTAACCGATTTCTTCCTTTAACATAGCAAATTCTTGACAAGTAATTTGTCCTCACAAATTCAAAGCAAATTTAATACGAAGCTTTATGAATTGTGGAGGCGAATAATGGAACTGAAATGGATTGTGAATTAAAATATTATGAATTTGCAATCATAAGGCACAGGACGCCAAAAACAAAATAGCTTGAGTTAGGCCAGGGGTCGGCAACCTTTTCCCTAAGAAGAGCCACTTTTTCAAATTATGTATAAAATGCAACATAAGAACAGCCGCAGTCATTGACGGGGGGGGGGGGGATTCTCACCTCCTTAACCTTTTACTTTTTGGAATTACCTCTGTAAACTAAACGTTTATTCTACGGATTGCGTCCACACGTTTTTAATTTTCTGTAATTTCTGCTAAAATAATTTACGAAGCCAATTTCTTTCTTGGAGGTTTTATCAGGGAGAGTTGCTGTTGGGAGTCGCACGCAAATCCTTAAAGAGCCACTTGCGGCTCCGGAGCCGCAGGTTGCAGACCACTGATTTCGGCAAACATGATCAAATTGCAAGTTTTCACTTGATCATAAGAAGCTAATTAGTTCATAGCTTACCTCTTCAGCTGTTTGTCGTCCCTCCTTACGACATCCCGATTGCTGTTAAACTCGCTGCAAATTCTTCTCCAGGCGGAATTTTTTGCCTCGCATGAAGGGTTTTTTTAGGTTAGACGAGGATAACACAAATATATCTGTTAGAAAAGAGTCCGCCAACATTAACCGTAGGGAGTCCAAGAATAGCGGTAGAGTGAGAAGTAGAAAAATAAAATTGTTAGATCAAGTGGCGGGGAAATCCAGAACGAAAATATCCGTAGAAAACACAATAAAAATTATTATTATGAACTGCCGAAGCATTCGAAGGAAACAGGCTGATTTTTGCCACTTAGTTAAAAGCCATCGTGCAGACGTTGTATTGGGAACTGAGAGCTGGCTATCGGGCGACATTAATTCTAACGAGATTTTCCCACCAGATTACGTGGTGTATCGCAAAGACAGGAGGGAAGGAGTCGGAGGCGGAGTTTTCATCGCCGTCAGAAAGAGTATATCAAGCCAATTAGAGGAGATTAACGTCAGCGAACACTGCGAAACGATATGGTGCTCCCTTCGTACGAGAAATGGTAAAAAATTATTTTTTTGCTCATTTTACCGCCCACCTGACTCGGGAGTCGAGAAAATTAGAGAACTCAGTCGTACATTGCAGGTGATAGCTAGGAGAAAGAACGATCCAGTAATCATTCTTGGAGGAGACTTTAATCTTCCATCGATCGATTGGAAATCCGTAACCTATGTTAGTGGTGGAAAAAATAGAGAAGCTTGTCGTGAATTAATTGAAGCATTCACTCTAAACTCGCTAGAGCAAATCGTCAACGAACCGACGCGATATGACAACAACGGAAACGGAAACATATTAGATCTGCTAGCCACTACCCACCCACTATCGACTAGAAACCTACAAATCGACGATGGCATAGGTGATCATAAAATAGTAATTGCCGACTTCAAATACACCCCTGCGACAATATATAAGCCAACGCGATTAGTCTATATCTTCAGTAAAGCAGATCTCCCAGGCTTAAAAAATTATGTTACAAACCAAATAGCGACATTTATCAATTTTGCGAATAGTAACAGCGTAGATGACTCTTGGACGGAAATTTTGCGAATCATTCGAGAAGGGCTAAAAACGTTTGTCCCAACTAAAGCAATTCGTGATCGCAAGGACCCGCGGTGGGTGAAACCGAAACTCCGTGCCTTGCTCAAGAAACAAAGACGGCATCACGCGCACATAAAGCACCTTAAAGAAGTTGGTAGGGACCACGCGAACGAGTATTTAATATACAGAAATAGTCGTAAATCTGCAAGAGACGAAGCGCGTAAGGAATTTGACGTCTACCGATCCACGACACTGTCGGACTCACTCAAAAACGACTCGAAAGAATTTTGGTCGTACGTGCGAGAAATGCGAGGAGGACAGTCCACAGTACCTCTTCTACGTACAGACAACGGTGAAAGTGTAAACGATTCATTTACTAAGGCTAGTATGTTAAATCGGTTCTTTGAAAATAGCTTCACAATAGACAGCGGTGATTTCATTGATTTCCCTACTCGTATAGACTCAAATATGAGGGACATAGAAATATCCGAAAGCGGTATCGTCAAATTACCAAGTCAGGTCCACAAAAGAAAATCGCCAGGGCCTGAAGCCATACCTGCATTCATTATAAACTCGTTAGCAAACGAATTAGCTCCGTACCTTAAGCTTCTATTCAGAAAATCTTTAGATGAGGGTGTAGTTCCTTTGATATGGAAAACAGCCCACGTTACACCAATACATAAAACGGGAAGTAAATTAAAAGTGGAAAACTACCGCCCTATATCGTTGACGTCAATCTTCTGTAAGGTTTTTGAGCACATTATCGGTAGCTCAATAATGCGATTTCTCGAAAGCAAAGAAGCGCTTAACAGTAGCCAGCATGGTTTCCGGAGATGCAGGTCATGCGAGACTCCGTTAGCTCTACTCACACAAGATATTGTGAAAGCAACGGATAAAGGAATAGGAGTTGATGCAGTATTTTTAGACTTTAGGAAAGCCTTCGACACCGTTTCTCACGTGAAAATAGTGCAAAAATTAAGGGCTTATTCAAT
Source organism: Uropetala carovei (assembly GCA_036926305.1). Taxonomy (NCBI): domain Eukaryota; kingdom Metazoa; phylum Arthropoda; class Insecta; order Odonata; family Petaluridae; genus Uropetala; species Uropetala carovei. The sequence goes on from JAXCHB010000193.1 coordinate 1,630,727, forward strand.
TAACGAGAAAATTGTAAATTGGATCGCCTCGTTTCTTTCCGATAGAACCCAGAGAGTAGTCCTCGATGGAGTTGCATCAGACGTCGTCAAAGTGACTTCCGGCGTGCCTCAGGGAAGTGTAATCGGACCTTTGTTATTCTTGATACATATAAATGATTTAGCGGATAATATAAAGTGTAAAGTTAGACTCTTCGCGGATGACACACTTGTGTATGGAGAAATCAACACAATACACGATCAGGAGAATTTGCAAAAGGACCTTCAGGCTATCACGAAATGGTGTAAAGATTGGCAACTCGATCTGAATATAAAGAAATGCGCCGCAATGAACTTCACGCGCTCCACGAATTTCAACCGTTACCCGTACCAAATATCCGAACTAAAGCTAAAATATGTCAATAGCTACAAATACCTAGGAGTAATTCTCAGTAGCAATTTGTCTAGTAGAGAGCATATCAAATCCGTTATAGCATCGACAAACAGAATTCAAGGGCTTTCCTCTAGAGTCCTGCGGGGATGCCCCTCGAATGTGAAGGAAATCGCATACTTTTCCCTAATACGACCCATCGTGGAATACTGTTGCGCGGTCTGGGACCCTTTCGAGGAGGGCCTAACTAGAGAGCTCGAAATGGTTCAGCGTAGAGCGGCTAGATTTGTAAAAGGAGAATATCGGTATGATGCGAGTGTATCAGAGTTATTGAGAGATCTGAAATGGCAGACGTTGAAGAGTAGAAGAATTGAATACAAGAGGAAACTATTTGAAAAATTTGAAAGTTCCGAATTCGTTGAAGACGTACGCGGCATAGTCGTCCCCATCGGTGTTAGTGAACGTAATGTTAGATCACAGTGCAGGAGAAAATATCTCGAAATTACCGCTAGAACAGAGAAATACTACCGATCCTTTTTCCCAGACGCGATAAGACAATCCAACAGAGGAATTAGCTAGACTTCACTTGGTGTTGTGACACCCCCTGCCAAACGCTTCTAGCGGCTTGCAGGCTATTTATGTAAATGTAAATGTGTAAGCTGCGTCTGTCCTTTTATTTTCTACGACGATCTTATATCTCTCCACCAAGTCGCAAATGATTCTCTTCTCCACCATCGAAAATGATGCACTCCTGGTCGCCATTTCATACGATACAGAATGCGCGGGAAAACGTCAAACACCTGAACGGCGAAGACGCCATCATCGATTTTTCATCACATTGTTGCAATACCTCTTACCTGGCAAGATCCTGCCCAGGGGTCCCCCGGGTAACGACTATAAATGCCGCTTGGAAGCAATGCCCTGGCAAGCTACTGGCGAGGGGCATGCCAGGGGAGGATCTGGGGGACGACTATAAATACGGTCCTTAGTCTTGCACAGTTGTGACCAGAAATGTTAACTGATGCCATCGTTCAGGTAATAAAATTAAATAAAATTATTTACTTCGTCAACTTACAAATGTTCTGAAGAAATAAGAAAAGATTTGTTATAAGGAAATAACTGAACGCATTTCAATCAAAACACCAAAATCTTTGTTATCAAGAACTGTTTTAAATATACGATTATTCAATAATATAGGTACACATTTCTTTGTTTTCTCTAAATGAATCAAATTGATCTAGTGAATTCCTTTGGCCACTATCCCTCTTAATAAACTTCATGACAAAATTAATAAAAAATCTCATAAACTCCTTATTCCTTTTGCAGCTTGACTGGACTGTTATTGACCTCTACCACTTTCTTTGATTTCAATTATGAGACCCTTTTCAGTCTCACTTTCCAACATTTCTGGCTCAAAATTATCAGTCTACAACCTCCTCCCTCTCAATATCTAATGATTCTAGCCGTAGATCTTTCCCACACCATTACTCAATATATTTCTTTCCATCTTTTTCTCATGCCCTATATGATAAAAATGCTATTTCTCTTCTTGCTTCTTGTTAACCTCATAACTTACCTATATAGCAAATCTGTTCTGCTTTGTTTCAGCTGTTCCTTCAAGTCTTCACATTATTCTTTCCACCACAATTCTCTCATTTTAGTTTTCCTTCTAATTTTACTGTATAAATCTTAATAAATCCTCCTTCCATGCTGTATTAACATGCATGTAAAATTATACTGATTGTTCAATAATATCTACTCAGCTGTCACAAATGTATACATAACATATACTTTAACTAAAAACTTTTTTGTGAGTACTATAAATACACCATTATAATGTTTATTATGGTTCTTTGAACTTCCAATCAATCAAAAACGTTGTAGCTTAAAAATACGATTTTTGTTGGTAATCAAAAAAACAAACTTATTAAGACAAAAGTTGAGTTAAAACATAAAGCAAATCTTATTATACTAGATGGCCTAGTTGTATACATTTTACTATCCGTTAAAAATCAATGCTACAATACATTCTAAATTCAGTAAAAGCTCTGAAGTATATATTGCTTAACATAATAAAATTTTGACAAACAGTCCCAAATTCTAGACTGCTTGGCTACTATTTCCGATATTCAACAACAAGCACTTAAGAAATACTTGGCTTGGGTATCTCCAATAGTAACAAGGTTACAAAAAACCAGCAGCGCATCACAGCGCATGCCGGCTACAAAGCAGCCGTATTCAGTAGTAATTCAATGAAAATATGACGAGCTCGATAATTATGTTGAATTTCTGATATTGTCAAGCAGAAAGACCATCAGAGTAAATGTTGGCTAAATCGCTGGCTCTGGGAATGCTATTAAAAGAATTATATTAATAGTTGATGAACCACTGAAGGAATACAAACGAATAACAGCGAAAGAACAAAATAAGAATGATACAAAAGAGGTAAACTATACAAACATACCATATCTAAAACAAATAACAGGAGAATTTAACGACGAATCACGCTGAAAATATTTCACTGAACTTTATCGTAAACTATCACCATGGAAGAAGGATTATTCTTCCATGCCATCACGACGATTAGGACAATTTGGCGCCAACTCCATTTCGCGCTCATTGCATGCATATTTCGTCTTTCAATTGTCTTACTTATGAAAATGTGAGATTCACGGAATTGACGTCTATAAAAGTATTAGATTGTTTAATTCAAGTGGAAGTGACCGGTTTTGAGGATATTTTTCTAAGGAAATGGACATACTTGATCATATTTATTAATCATAATGTCATTGAATGTATCGGAGTGGTTGAATGAGCAGTTGTCCAAACTTCTTGATTTTCCGGTACCTCCAGATCTTACAACGTGAGATGAGTTAAATAACTGGAAGAATGTCTACTCTAGTGTCATTACCTTTCGTCTAAATTACTCGTTAAGCATGGTTGTAAATATAAATTTCATGATAACAAATCGTTACGTTGAATCTAAAGTTGTTGACGTCATCTAGCTTTATTATTTGATGATAATTTCACCTTTACTTTCTAAATTTTGACGTTTTTCTAGGTATATTCTGTCGATAGAAAATTCTAGAGATCTTGAAGACTACGTGAAAACTTTGCTGAATTTCCAAGACCCAGCTCATCGAAATTTTCTGTCCGAGTTATTAAAAAAATGTAATAGCATTGAAGTAGTCATGGTATATATAAATATTTCACACATCTAATCCTTATTGATGATATTTTCTACTCCCTTATTGGAGTTTTTGGTGAAAGTTAAGACATTTATATGATTTATAATACTGTGAAAATTTATAAATACAGTTTTATACTGTAGTTTCAGTTAGTGTGCTTTTTTATCATTTCACGTTATTAGTCATCTAACAATGAGTCCAAATTAGGAGGTTATATTTTTATTAACCATATTTTTTCGAGATGGAAATTGTGAATCTTAAGATTTGATGCAAGTATAATAATTAAAGTGTATCCTCGATCCGTCTGCTCATATGCTGCATTATTCAAGGTGCTCGACAGAATTCTTCATACAAAGGAAATAAGACATCAGAAGTGGAGGAAAAATATACAATTACAAAGCAGAATGAAAAGAAGAATTATAAAACGACTGGATCAGAACCTGTTTCAAAAAAGCCAGAGCAGGTAATAATATATGTATGTATGTAATACCATATCTGACTTTTTTTAGTTTCGATTTCACATTGAAGTGACAGCTGAGCGTCCATACCAGCCCCCTTTGCCAAACCATTAAAGTTAGCCTCCTTTTTAACACTGGTCATGCATGTTGTCCTTATTAAATATATAACGAAATGTATTTCCCTATTTTATTAGTCAAATTTCCTAAATGTTTACAATCCTTGTAAAAATATCAATCTTTTACTGTAGTAGTTGATATACCCAGTGCATAAAACTATTAGTTTAGAAATATGTCAAGGTATTTCGAGTGTTTAATTTATATCCCGCCTTCTTTCAGCCACCAAACATAGGAAAGAAAAAAGCCAAATATGTTGGACTTTATACTCAAGAAGGGCTAAATAAAGATGTAATCCTTCTCAAAGGTAAATTACATTAGTATATAAATCCAATTTATCAAGAAAATATATTATACTATAAATTCAGCTCATTTTTAATTCTCTTGGAAATTGACTCTGAGATTTCCTATTCTTGACCACTTTCACACCAGTTTTCTTTGGCTATGCTATCAAATCCTAAATTTGGCACTAAAATTTCTTCATTTAAATGATAGAGACCTAAGAAAAATTGTGTATTTCATTTGAATAGGCAGATAGTTAAATTGGCACCCCTAGTTAATATATTGCTGTTTATAAAAAGTCAATAGCAGTTTGATGATAATGTTTATACATATTTAAGACATAGATTCTGGATCTCAGTTTTTCATATTTTTTATACCTTAATTGGAAATTTTGCAGATATGAGATGTTACTAACAAACAAATGCCTCATTATAGTAATACACAGGCCCGTCTTAAGGGGGGGCTGGGTGGGCAGCTGCCTCGGGCCCTGCACCTTTGGGGGCTCTGTGCCTATGAAGGCTCTGCACCTTACCCTCAAGTGAAGGAAAGGGGGGCCCACGGCAGCCATCTCGGCTGGGGCCCCACAGATCCTTGAGACGGGCCTGGTAATAGATATATCTTTTTATAAAAAATGCAGAATTTTCTGGTATATGAACCAGTATGTCATTTTAATGGACTATTAAATTATATAGAAATTATGCTGGAAATAAATTGACATGTTTATTCTCTTACTAACTTAATATTTAATGTATTAGGGACATTTTATTGACCAGGTCTTGAATTATTCTTAAAATTTACAAAATATCATGATATGAAGAGAATGTCATTTTTATAATGTTAACTTTGTGAAACACGAGAGGAAACACTTAACGTGTGCATACATGCAACATTTTCTTTACAGATTATTTAGCCATATTAAATAACATTTTACAACTTTTCTTTGAAGCCTTTTCTTGTGTGACTAATATTTTTCTACAAGAAATTATGGAAAGTTTTTTGGTTTGTTTGGTTGCTTGGATTATGTGAACCATTTATATAATTCTCTTATTGACCTTTGCCCAGAAAGTCCTTAATACCACTCATTGTCAGTAGATTTGGAGATTAAACATCCTGACAGACAGATGGATGCAGCTTAATAATAAAACTCATTTTTTAGCTCATTTTATTTTATAAATGCATGTATGTTTTCGCTCTCTCTGTTCATCTGTGCAATCGATTAAATCAAAATCATGAAGAATCTTTTACATCATGGTCACCAAAGTTTGTATCATGCGTTTTGATCAAGGATGATAATGAACTAGTTTTGAACACACAGCACTACCAGCAGCTACTGTCTATAATGTGACAGTTGCATGGGTTGATAAACTGAAATGGTTTGATGGAAATTTTTAGACATAATCTGTAATCCATACTTTGGTTTGAGGGAAAGACATCGCAAATTCAAATTTAAGCCAATCTGAATCAAAGATTTTCGTAATTGGACATTCAACATTTCTATCCCAGGAAGCTAACAATCCATTGGTGGCAAACATGTTCCACATAATCCATCTTTCTTACTACTGCTATTTCTATTGTCCAAAGGTGCTAGGTTTCTCTACAACAAAACCTTTCAGTTATTCTGTGAATAATTTGCATGAATTAGAATTGACATTTCTTCCTTACCATGCTTATAGTCCTGATATGTCATCTTTTGATATTGAGCTGTTTGTGTTGCTAAAACAAGTCTTAGAAGCAGAGCCATCCCTAGGATATGGTAAATCTGGTTGACCATCCCATAATTCAGTATCACCACAAAGAATATCCAAGTTTAATTTCTTGGAAATAAATGCAAGTGTAAGTTAGTGATTCCAGTTAGCATGGAGCATTGAATGCTAGTGTAAGGTTCATCCCGTCTTTTCAGTGACTGTAATTGTGTATTGGTGAATTATCAGATTTTTGAGCCATTTTTACAGACAGAACTGTCCACTGTAATTAATTCAGATTTAATTTATTGGTAATGGCAAACGTAATTAAGATATACCATTAAGGTAAAACTAACAATTATTGAAAGAGTAAAAAGTGGTGTTTCAAAAGTGCAAAAGCATCGCTAAAAAGTATGACCTTGCACAAAAAATTTTCTTTAAAAAACAACAAAAAATTACCGACTTTTTAAAGAATTGAGTAGATAAATTTATTGTACTAATTTTATATTGGTGTTTTGTATTATGTTGTTTGTAGCAATTAAGAAATTATATAAAAAAACTATGTATTAAGCAATACAGTCGTATCCTCGGTTATACCGTGGTTGTCTTATAACACGGGTGAGAGCCCTTACCCCTAAACCCTGTGTTATAACCAGGGCACAGTGTATAAGTATAGGCTTATTTGCATCCCTCTTGGGATAGCTCTGCTTAAAGTAAAAGAAATTAGATAAAACACATAATAGACATCATTCTGAAGATTTTTTGTAATTGGAATATGAAAGATATGTATCATGCAGCTGTGAAAGCTGCAAGGATAAAAAAAAGTGAAGGAAGAATTACAGAGCAAATCACATGAGATACTTTTTTCTTTTTTTTAGATTATGAAGTCATAATAAGATTACATCTTAGGTTGAGATTGACAGCCTCGTAATTTTTATAAATTCCCTTTAAAAGCACTGTATCAGTGCTGTGTAATAATTCATTCAACACATCTGAATTGTTTTTAAAAAATATAAACCTGTCTTTAACACTAGAAGTACCAGACGGGTCATTTTGACCCTTTTTCATTTTCAATCGGTCACCCCTCAATAATGACTGATTATATATTATCCATTTTTGTTTACTTTTCCTTATTTTATGTGACTAACTCACAGAAAAATATATATTTTCCTAATTCGTTTTGTTTCCGAGTTACAGCATGTTATACCTTTAAGTACCAAAACGGGTCAATTTGATCCATGGATATTTTGAATGCCACAACGTTTGGTTAGCTGTGGTAGTGGGTGTAAAATCACCGTAAATCACATTCTATCTCTCTCTTTGACATCCAGCATTTACGCAATACAGTCATGAGTCATACAAATGCTGTGTTACAGCATTGGGATTCATTTCGAAGCATCTTGTATATCGTGTAATATTTACTGAGGGATTGACTTCGCTGCTTGAGTTAATTGTCTCCTATCTCAAGAACATTGTGTTAAAGTTTTAGATCTACTGTTACAATGTACAACTCGAGCATAACGTCGGCCACCTTCTATATACTGCATCTGACAGCTGGCGCCACGAGACCACTGTCACGAGTTAGCCACTCTCTCAGTGGCTCACTTGCGAGTCCTGACAAATTTTCAATCATGCCGAACACACTTTGCCCATAATGTGAAAGTGGTACATTACATTGAAGGAGTGCGCAGCTTGGCAATGGCCCATCGACACAATTTATGCCCGGAGTTGATCCTTGAAGTCTTACAAAATTTATCAGAAAACGAGTTCGATGTTGATGATCCGGATGCTGTTTCTGATCTTTCTGGTAGTGACGACGATGCCGACTTTGTTCCCGATCTCCAAACATCGAACAGCTCTGAAAGTGAGTGCGATATGGTAAATATCGAAGAAGGTGGAGCAGTGCAACATATAGTCTCTCAAGATCCACCTGGAGGTGAGCTTTAGTTTACTTTTATTCTTTCACAGAATCAGATTTTCTACGCGGTTATTGTACGAATTTCGGTATGTATTCAATATATTTTTCTGATTCAAATTCAGACGCCTCTGCAGCTGGAGGGAAAAGGGGCGATACCGAGGGCGCGAACGTGGATGCTCTGTTCGTGGTCGCGGCACACGAACTTTATCTGATGAGCAGACACCCACCGGAGGGCAGTTGGGAGGATTCCGTCGTCGTGCCAAGTGGTCACTTGGCTCAGGGCGGTGCAGGACAGGCTTGGCCTGTCCCAACCACTCGGGGAAGGAAGCGTGGACGTCTTGCACCAAGACAGGGAAGGGACGCTACTGAATCTCTCGACGTCGGCATGCAGTTGCTGGGAAAGGATGGCGAGACTCTGTGGACAGTTATTCCCGAAGGCATCAGCTCTGCGGGAAGAGTGGCAGCACAGAATGTGGTAAAAGAAGTCACAGATGGTTTCGCCGTACGTGAAACGGCATGTTCTAAATGATAGTATGGTAAGTGCATGGCGTCTCCTTGTAGATGATTCTATATTGCGACACATAAAATTATGCACGGAGACTGAAGCTCGGAGGCAGGGTGAAGAGAACTGATCAATATTTTTGCATGAATTAGATGCTTTTATTTCCCTTCTATATACTAAACTCTTGCAGCATGAAAACTGTACTATGACAGTGTATCAAGGGAAGAGGAATAAGAAAGTTTTGATTCTAAGTTCTATGCATCCTAGCATTGTGATTGGATCTACTGATAAGAAGCTACCAGACACTGTAGAGTTCTATAATAATACAAAATATGGTGCGGATGTTATTGATCAGATGGCCCGAAAATACACCGTTCGGACAGGCTCTCGGCGTTGCCCTGTTCAGGTGTTCTATATCTTGGATTTGGCTGCCTTAAACGCTTATATGCTATACAAGGAGGTGACAGGAATTAAAATAAGCCTGCGCAAATTCATATTAACACTAGCCGAGAAACTACGGAGTAAGTTCTGTAAGAGCAGGAACAGAAACGTCTATTCAGCTGCTCCTGTACGTGCTGTAAATGGCAAACGGTGCAGATGCCAAATCATTTCTAAATGCCAAGGAAATAAGACACGTGAACAATGCGGCTCTTGTAATAAGTTTACATGCGGAAAATGCACAGCCAAAACAGAGAGTACTCACATGTATTGCTTGTCAGAGGACGTAGACTTACCGACTGTTTTCTTTTAAGTATTTACAGCAGTAAGGCAATGTGACTAATTTTAAGTATATATTATAACTGATGTATCAAAAAGTATAATGTAAAAGTTTAATTCCTATGTATTCTTAAGTATACACAACGGTTGCAAAAGCTGTCTGTTTAAAATAATCTTTGTGTATTAATTGAAATGGGATCCTATGTTAACTTAAAATCGCTTACTAAATGTCAATAAAAAGATTTTTGAAAAGTAAAACAACGTATACTATCAATAAAGCCCCAAAGCCACACACTAAGCCAGAGAAAACCAATAGGGTCAAAATGACCCGCGACGGTACTAATAGGTATGCAGGTATGTCCGGTACTTCTAGTGTTAAACTGTAAAACTGTCCATATCCTGAGCTAATTTTAATTAATTAATTTGAAAATGCAAACTTACAATGCTCTGTACCATATCATTCTTTTCTTAAGGGGTAGATATGAAACAAAGAAGTTGGAAAAAAGTCACCAACTACTCTCCACCAGTTGGTCCTAGATTCACCAAATTTGAACCATGATTAGCAGTCTATTGGTCAGTTCATCTTGAAAATTTGGCTTCTACAAGGTGCAGAATTCCAGAGATATTGCTCAAACAGATGGAAAGACAAATAAATGAAATATATAAACAATTTTTTTTATAAAAAAGTCAGAAATTACGTCAAAACTGAATGCCAATAGTACTGCCACTGCATCACATTATCACTGTAATAAAAATGTTAAAAAAAATAGGGTGTTATTTCATCTTATAATTTAAAAACTTTCCTTTAAGGGCGGCACAAATGCTTTTGCCAAGCAAGTAAGCATGTCCTGATAAACAACTGCATGCAGTGTGGGAGAATTGTATGCGAACAAGAAGGACCTGGTCCCTGCCTGTTTTGTGGCAATTTGGTAAGGAATTTACAAAAGTAATTTTGGATTTAAAATAGTTGTAAATTTAATTTGTAATGTTATGTCACAAGAAGTTATTTAAATGTAAAATTCTATTAAGCATGTAGAAATAATTATTTTTGGTCATTTATGTGATTAATCTTTTGTTAAATACATATATGGTAATTCAAGACTTGCTTTATTGAGGTCATTGTGTGATTTTATTATTTATTAGCATCATAATGTTCATGTGTAACAGACTTCCAATGGTAACATTAACCTTTAAACGTCAGATTCAAATACTCCTATGTAGATTCTGGCAGCCAGATTTAATTTTGGCCATTTAAATTTTTCTTGCTTTTGATCAGAAAATATCTTGTATTTCCTGAACTATTTGTGTTAAAATGTTCAAATAAAAAGCGTTTTTTAATCATTCATTTGTGAAATAAAGGGAACACGTCTCCTGTTATTTATAATAAACTAGCAGAATTTCCCATTGAATTTCAACGGATTTAGTGAAGCTACTACAGCACAACATACAAACTCTTTAAAATATATTGTAGATACTTTTTAACTTACAATTAGCTTTTCGTAAAAATTAATCATATTTGCTTGTAACAATCCATTTCCGAGCCTATTGCATTCTAATATAATGATAATTCTATTTCCTATCATATTACTTTCGCCAAATCCAGCTTAATTTCTTGTGTAATTATGCCTCGCTGAAATATTTACTTTTATGTCTCATAAGCAAGAAACCCGTGAAAAAGCAACATACAGTTATCCATAATTGAACACTGACTGGTAAATGTACACCAGATACGTGAGCTTATTTACGTTAATAAACATTATAATGTAGAATATAATGATTTTACTTACAAAAGATGTAAGATTCCAGTATTCAATAGACGAAAGAAGGTTCAATTACTTTCATCAATAAACGCTTCCTGAATAATAATCAGTATCTATTTACGTTGCTATCCATAAACATCGTTTTGTTGCTTAAACAAAAGTGCAAATCGAATAACGCTAAACTTTCGTCTATTTATAAGCTTCACTGAAGCTAATTGAATCGGAGGTAACAATGACAGCCGCCTTGGTTATGCCCGGAAAGAGTACGAAAAATTCACAAAATTTTGAAACAAATTGCGTATTTCTGAAAACTTCGACCGTGTAACATGTAAACTTCACAGGAATAAGATAGTATAGAGTTTTATTCGTCAAATAAAGCAAAAACGAAAAAAATCGGTCCGTATTTATGTATTTTAATGTATTTTAATGCTTGAAGGAAGAATACCTTGCAAGTCAAGAAATGGATTCAGACATGTTATCTTATGGAAAAATGTTAATCCCCTATATTGGCAGCACTGATTAATCCTGGTTGACCAAACCTTGACAATTCACTAAGTTAGGATGTAAGGAAGAATCGTACCAAATTTGGTTATTCTAGCTTTTATCGTTTAGGAGTTCCATGAACAAACACACAAACCATCAAACACATGCTTCAAACTATATTATAGTAGATAATGTGTCTTTTATGGAACGGAAAGTGGTGTCCATCGCCGAGAGCCAGAGTGGGCCCTTGGGCAAATATCCTTGCCGGACCCCTTTTTTCTGTTTTAAGTTAAAAAAAAGGGGAAGCGGGCCAGCAAACCTCTCCTCCCTCCTCTACAGTCTTGGCTCGTAGTGTTACTGATAAGCAGAAATTGCATTTCATTAAAAATTTTATTAAAATTACATATCAAGTATACCGTATTCACCCGAATCCAAGACGACCCTGAATCTAAGACGACCCCCCATTTTGATGATTCCAAAAGAGAAAAAAGCTCAAATTGACCTTCATGACTACAAAAATTATAAATCTTGTGAAATATTTATTTTCTCTTATACTTTTCTTGAATGTCATTGTCTTTTAACATTTTAAAATCATAAGATCACATCACAAATAGAACCATTCAGGTTTTCAAACAAATTAAATGGTAGCATTCATTTTAAGATAACATTAAAAATAAAGTAAATACATTGAAAGAATACACTCATTTCAGGACAACAAAAAAACATTTCAATCCAAGTGCTGCATAAAATCATTTTATTGTGTTAGTCATCATCACTGTCTATGCAACCTTCACTATTTTCCTCACGCTCACTATCTTTATCACTCAATTTCATCATCAGTCTCCCACAAAACATCATCCTCACTCCGATCCATGGCATTAGATAAGCAGCATTTCTTAAATCCTTTCACTATTACTTTTGCATTTATTTGTTGCCACGATGCCTTGATCCATTGGCAGAGCATTACAACTTCAGGTTTCTTAAGATTTCCTTTTGGTGTTAAAGTGTGAGTTCCACTCTGTAACTACTCAGAATACAAAACCTTTAAATTATTTTTAAAACACTTATTGACAGCAACATCTAAAACTTGAAGTTGCGATGTCATTCCTCCAGGTATTACAATAAGATCAATATTCATCGCACTCATTATGTTTTTAATTTCAGGAGATAAGTGTCCTTGAATGCATCCAGTGAAAGCATTGCTCTTTGTTTCAGTAAAGCTCCTGGCCATCTATTCCACACCACATGTAACCAATCTCTCATTAGTTCTTTAGTCATCCACCCCTTTTCTTGACACATTATTCCACTTGGCAAATGTTTCTTAGGCATTGTTTTCCGCTTTAGAATCACATATGGTGGTAATTTAGTCCCATCTGCTAAAACCGCCAACATTACCGTGACTCGCATTTTTTCGTTGCCTGTAGTTTTAATTAGGACGGACTTCGCACCTTTTTCGTTCACAGTATAATTAGATGGCATGTAGAAGAAAACCGGAGTTTCATCGGCATTTTCTATTTGGCTCAAAAGGTAATTATTGGTTTTTCTAAGTCCAATTACGTATTTCTGGTAAGCGAGAAGTTTTTCAACATAGTCTTTGACAATTTCTGACACAGCGAAGTTCGTCGCCGTAAAGAAAAATTATTTCGTCGCATCATTCTCACGCACCAACTTCTGCTGGCCTTGAATTCTTGCAATGATATATTAAGTCCTCTAGTAATTTCATTAGCTTTAAGTATAATACTTTCAGTCGAAACAGGCATACCGTTCTTCCTCATGGTGCGCACAAACTTGACTACTTCTTCTTCAATGCCATGAAATCGGCCTAATTTTGGACCACTGAGCGACTTCCTTGTGGCTTTGGCATTTTCTAGTTCCTGTTTTGAGAGTTTCCATCGACGCACATTTGCCTCAGATACACCGAACTTTCTACTCGCATCACAGTTATTAGTTTTTTCGGCGTAATTTATCACGATCAGCTTAAAATTTGTATCTTAGCTCCGTCTAATTCCTTTGTTAACTTTCCCTTTGCACTCGTGCCACGTACTTCAACATGATCTGTCATTTTAACTTAAGCATTTAAATCAAGAATGCACAACTCAAAGTTACTGTCACACTTAGTGAATCGCGGTGCTTCGTTTGAAAGGGGAATCCCAATGATTTCCGCTCTCATTTGTTTTGACATTGCGGTTGGCATTACGTGCAAGATGAAAGTACGTCGTCTGTGTTATGATCGTCGACGATGATTATTAGTCTAAATAATTATTATTCCCGTCATGTTTTTCTTATTGTTATTACTATTTGTTTATTTCACGTCTTTATGTACGTACTTGAATTTGCTGTTGTGAATTGTTTACTCTAATATACCATTTGTTGTAAAAACCATTGATTAAATGCTTAAATATACTTCGTATTCGAATGTAAGACGACTCTTGATATTTACAGCTGAAAATTTGGAAAAAAAGGTCGTCTTAGATTCAGGTGAATACGGTATGTTGGAACTATATGTATTATGTCATAATTAGACTTGATATGATTTGATTAATGTCGTTAAACAAAGAATATATAAAAATCAAACATTCAACGAAAATTTCCGTCAATGTGTTGATTTTTCATCACTAAATATTTTACGAAATTATGTCATGGTTTTTTAATTTGGTTTTTCAAATTAACACCTAATGTATTTTAATAACAAAAAAGCAAAGCATAAAAGAAAATCAGTACTTGTCATAACAGACAATGACATTTGAATTGGAATTTGCTACACTTTGCATCGTGAGGTTCCTCGTGACATTTTTAAGAAAGTGCGTATCTAGCACAGAGTCCAAAGTACAATTACAGGCGAGTAGATCTTAGTATGAATGAGTACCAATTGCCAGATATCTCTATAGTACTTTCACCAATAAATTCCCATAAAATTTACATTTCTAGGAGCCATACCAATACTCCATCCTCCGAAGGAGAGTTTCCCATTCTCTTGACCTAATGTCGAAGAAGCATTGTTCTGTGTTTGTGTTCTAGGCTTTTTTCTAGATTCCTCCTGATTTTTTGCCAAAAAGGCAACTTTTTCCATCATAATATTTACGTATAAATTTGATTGTATATTATAATAGTGTAGTATTAAGTTTGTTATTGAATGGTCATAATTTCGTAAGGTATGATTCAACGAATAAAATTTAGATTACCATTTATTTCCAGGTAAATGGTTATCACATTTACTATCTCTTTATATAATAAGATAAGAAATATGGTCACGCTCAAAAGCTTTTCAATCTATTTTGATCAAACTTTCAGGAATCACTTGGCTTATCAACTTTTCAATTTGAAACTAATCGCCATGTACATAGTCCTGGATTTTACTCCAAGAGCATATCTTTCCTCCATTTGAATAACATGGGCAGAGCTGAAATTAAGTGGGCAAGCCTTTTTTTAGCATTTTAAAATAGCTTAAAAATGAGATATCGACATGGGATTTTCACAGTTACGCCGAGAACACTATGAAAATGAATTTCCATATCGTTGAAGTTCAAATCTCATTCGGAAAAGGCAGAAAATTAAGTTTAATGACTATTTTTTGCGAGTCTTACGCATTTATTCAATTCATCGCCATGACTACTGCTATTGTTAAAGTCTATTGTTGGCTCGATCCTAATGCATAAGAAATGTACAAAAATTGTGATAAAACCATATTAAAACAATTTTTGGAGATTTTTGTACAATATATGAATTTCTACGATATAGAAATTAATCTTTATAATTTTCTCTGCATGACTGTGCAAGTTGCGTGTCAAAATCGTGTTTTTGAAATATTTAAAAATGTTAACGACATTTTGTCTGCATGTCAAAAAAGTCGATTTATACGCTTTATCTTATGGGAAAAAGAAGCTATCCCCAAGAGTTGAAAGGAAATGCCTATAAAAATTAACAATTTCATGAGAAATCTACAATGCCAAAAGTATACTTCCATCAGTGCTGCCAATATATGGGCTTAACAGTTTTAAACACTAAGCAAGTATAATCACAGATATTCTATTATATAAAACATTCTGAAAAATGATAGCCATAAACAGGGCCTGCCTGAGATACCGGCAAGCCGGACAGCTGCCCAGGTCACCCAGGTATTGGGGATGCCAACCCTACCATCTATTGCTACATTACTTGCAAGTGGATAAATACTGGATACCAATTTCTATTGTGATGTAGGTGG
The DNA here is from genome assembly GCA_036926305.1 of Uropetala carovei. NCBI lineage: Eukaryota > Metazoa > Arthropoda > Insecta > Odonata > Petaluridae > Uropetala > Uropetala carovei. The sequence continues at coordinate 1,646,402 of JAXCHB010000193.1, forward strand.
GAATCTAAACAAAATTCCTTTTACTTTTCATTAATAATCATTTTACTAGGCAATGAATAAATTAATGAGCTCTTTTTAAAATACCTTAACGAAAATTTACAGAGGGGGACACTGAACGGATTCTTGCTCAGGGCACCAAAATACCTCAGGCCACCCCTGACCACAAATAACGTAGTTTTACTATTATCCTTTAATTAATACAGTTCATAATCATGGAAATTAATGAAACTCAAGATGAAAGGAAAAGAAGACTTAACAGAGGAGCACAAACTTGCTGGAGATCTGACCAAATAGAAATATAGCTGAAGCTAGGAGAAGGTAAATGGAACAGGATAGACAGAAAAGATTGAATGATCAGAACAAACATAAAGTGAGGCATAGAGGTAATGAGTCACCAGAAGCAACAGTAAATCGATTGATAAGCAACATATTTATAGATTCTAGAAAACGAGCACATGTATGTTCATTACAATCTGAATAGCGATTATTGTAGATTAGGTTATTTATATTTATGTAACAAAATTGACAGGATTATTTAGTATTTTAACGAATAAATCTTCATTAACATATATATTTGGCAAACAACTTTTATGTGCCCATGACTATTATTACTTTCTGGAGCATTCAAGTATGTGGATTCTATATTAATTTTTTACTTTTTAGTGCACTTAAAAGTTACTTTCGTTAATTTTTATTTTAACATAATACTTAATTCACACCTACTTATCATATTTGATGGGCAATTATACTAGTAATTTACAGAATAGCAGATGCAAAGTAAGTCTCATATTTGCGCATTTTTATTAGTTTAATTCGATGGAATTCTTCGTCGTGTCAGTCTTATATTCTAAGCTCAATATTATAAAATACACCGCTCTCCGGTTATAACGCGGGGTATTGGGGAGGAGCTGCGACCTGTGTTATAAGATAACCACGGTATAACCGAGGACATGACTTTTCATTTTTTTTAATTTCTATACATGCTACAAACAACAAAATTCAAATAAAAAAACAATATACAGTGAGTAGAAGAAATTTATTTAATCAATTCCTTAAAACGTCAGTGTATTTTGTTTTTACTTTAGTACATACTAAAAAACGACAGGACTTTCTTTCCAAGAAATAGGGAGGAAGACTCGCGGTATATCCGATTCCGCGGTATAACCAAAGGTGTTATAACCAGGGAGCGGTGTATAGCCAATAATGAAAGAAAAGCTACCATATCTCGAAATAATTTGCGAGTAAACAATTCTGTTCTGTATAACTGACTACTACAATGCTCCGAGTGCTTGGGGGCCCAGGCCCTGAGGAGAGAAAAATGAGTGTGGGGAGAAGTTTCAGGGTGCTAAGGGGTGATAAAAAAGCAGTGGGTAGGGGTTGGAAAACCCAAATCGAGATCTAAGAAAAGGAAATGGGAAAGGGAGAAAACACCACCCTTTGTGCCTGAGTGCCTTCCACCTGCATATTGCAAAATGAAAACCTTATAATCAATCCTAGAACCGGGCCCTGAGGATTTTTCCCCAGTATCCCTACCCTCTCGGTGCCCCTGTCCACCGTGGCCCTGGGCTATCATGGCCGCTTAGGATAAGCAATCATGTACTGTGCTAAAACTAACTTGCTCAGTCTTTTTGAACAGAGAATATTTTGCATTGATTTTCAAACATTTTTCCCAAAATGAATGTTTTCTTTCTTTTAATTTGTTCCACTTCCTCACTTGATCTGGCGTTACATTCCCAATTGCTCTTTTTATGACATCAAGCATCTCGAGAAAATTGGTGATGCAAAGTGAAGATGGGTGCCTTGACCTCCTTAGACTATAAAATTAAAGTTATTGACCTCTAATCAAGGCCTTGATTAGTGTTTTGCTGACTGGTCTTCAAATACAAAAAACCTGCTACTCAGTGGCGATATGTATTGTACACCATCTGTGTAATTGTATGCATTACTTTTAATTAATATTTTAAATTTTGTTTGTAACGTTCCATATTGACAAATTCCTTATTTGTTTAAATATTAATTTTATAATTTGTAAAAATTCATTGATGTATCATTCCTAAACAAAAATTACCAAAATCATGTGTAAATTGATGGTAAATTGGTATTACAAAGTATTTTCCTGAACAGACCGTGTTTTTTATTGTGGTCATCTTAAATTCGAGGTCGACTTCCTTTTGGGTTAATATGGTAGTTTTTTATTTATTTTATTGGGGGTGGTTAGAATTAATAAACTACATAGAACACAAAGTAGACTATCCCAAGTAAACAGTGAAAGTTTGATCAAAATTGAAACATTAGTATCATAGAAATTCACACAAATGCCTTTTCTGGGATGACATCTGGACTGACTCGATATTTTTATAGTATGATGATAATGCACTCTATTTATTGCTGCATTTCCAGAGTTTATAAACTCAACTTAAAAATGTTCATTGACTTGGGCAGGTTTATCCACCTGATACGGAGATGACTGGCATTGCCTCTGAAGCTCATCAAGAATATCAGAAACAAATGATTCCAAAGTCTGTGGAATGGAACCAAGCAGTTGAACAAAGAGATAGATTATTAGAATATGACCAGTCTAGGTAAACATAGCATAATTATTTTATTAATGCTTTGGTGACTCTTTGAAAGTTTATTTAATTCAACTGAGACAATGACCATTCTTCATTCCTTGCTGTTTTCTGCTAATATAGCTCTTGATGGGTAATAAATGTGAAAATTCATTTCAGTGAAAGACGAACAAGAGTTATTGATGATGAAAATGACTACTTTTCCACAAATTCAGCTTGGCTGTCTAAAGAGGAGAGGGAACAATTGCAAAAGCGTGAAGCAGAACTAAAAGCACAACGAGATTCATCCAGAATGAATAGAAAAATCACTTTTGATTTTTCTGGTAATATTTGTTAATTCATGTCAGCTGTATAGTACTTATTGAAGTGACTTACTCAGGTTGGTAATATTTTTCCTGTAAATGTGTAGGAAGAAAATTAACAGAAGAAGATGGAATCACTGATGTTTATGACCCAGATGATCCAGTTTTGAAGGCCATTAGCGACAGCTTTAATTCAAAAGGAAAAACACTACCCTCTGATGGAAACAGTCATCCAAATATGTTCTTTCCTCAGCCAGTTGTAAGTAATTTATGGTAATTTTTTACACGTTGTATTTCATAAATGAGCTTACTGTATATACTCATGTATAACACGCCCTTGTGTATAACGCGCACCTGTACTTTTTGCCAAAAAATTACGACTTTTTCTTATACCCTGTGTATAACGCGCACCTTTGGTTTTTGTGGGATATAAGAACAAAATTTTACAATTATTTCGTCATGTTAAGTATTAACTAGAGTACCGTAAATAAATATGTTGAAGCATTAAATTATCGCCAGTTCACAATTTTAAAATGCTTGGACTTGCCCATAAGTACAGTAGACTCTCAATTAACCAGGATCGGCTTAACCGGGATACTATAGAACAAAAACTTGACATAATTAAAAAATCTGAAAAAGGGGTGATGGTGAAGTCGTTAATGAATGAGTACAATGTTGGTAACCAAACAGTATGTGATATTGTGAAAAACAAAAATAAGTTAATTGAGTTTGCCGGAGTTTCTGATAGTGCAAGTGGCATGTCTAGCCAGAAACCTATGAAGACGTCAACCTATGATGATTTGGACAAAGCAATGGTTTTTTGGTTTAACCAACAGAGGGCTGAGGGAATCCCGGTTTCGGGAGCTGTTTGTGCAGTGAAACCAAAGTATTTTTTTGATGAATTGAAATTAACAGGGGACTTTAACGCATCATGTGGGTGGTTGACGAGGTTTAAGCAAAGGCACGGGATTCATCAGATTGCTACTGAAGGTGAAAAATTTAGCTGTGATGAGCCGGCAGCTGAGGAATTTAAGTCTCAATTTCAACATTTCGTTGATAATGAAGGATTCACGTCAGAACAAATCTATAATGCTGATGAAACTGGTTTATACTGGAAGTGTTTACCACAAAAAACTTTAGCTTATAAAAATGAAAAAAGTGCTGCAGGGCATAAACTTCAAAAACAATGCCTTACAGTTTTATGCTGTGGTAATGCCACCGGGTCTCATTTTTTGAAACCATGCGTTGTTGGGACTGCAAAAAAACCTCGAGCTTTCTCAAAAGTTAAAGTTTTATCCAATCTACCCATCGATTACTACAGCAGTAAGTCAGCATGGATGGACAGAGAAATTTTTATGGACTGGTTTAAAACAAAATTCGTTCCAGCAGTTCGGGGGCACTTAGAATCTCTAGATATGCCACAAAAAGCTGTTTTACTCTTAGACAATGCCCATAGTAACCCAAATGAAGACATTTTGAAGTCCGAAGATGGAAATATATTTGTGAAGTACTTACCCCTGAATGTGACAGCTTTGATCCAGCCTATGGATCAAGGAGTGATACAAAATATGAAAACAATTTATCGAAGAAATTTACTGTTGAAGTTTGTAAAGGAAGACAGTTGATGATTTACTGTTGTTTTGGAAAAAAGTAACCGTGTTGGACGGTATTTACGAAATTGCTGCTGCTTGGAAAATAGTGAAAAGTTCAGCATTAAAAAAATCATGGCAAAAACTTTTACTGGGAAACAATGAGGAATTTCTTGCTCTTGAGGACAGTTTTAATGAAACGGTGCCTGAAGTATTGCATAATTTACACAGCATAAGTGGATGTGTGAATGTTGACGAGGAAACTGTGCATGCATGGTTAAATGCAGACCAAAATTTGGCCGGTCATGAAGTATTAAATGACGAAGAAATTGTGCAACGTATTACTGCCGATGGTGAACCAGCCACCGATGATTTGGACCAGGAAGAAGGCAGCCTCGTACTAGAGCAAAGCATCAGTCACAGCGCTGCTTTAACTCATGCCGAAACTGTTAGATTATTTGGAGAAACGCAAGACAGCACCCTTGCTGAGAAATCTGCACAGTACCATTTGCCGAAAGGTGAATGTAGGGAAAAAGCAAACTTCTTTGCTATCGTATTTTAAATAAAATAGGAGTAAGTTAGTTCATACATTTTTTTTGTTTCAGTTTTTTTCTATATGATTTTTTCTAAAATTTTTGATTTTTTAAAAATATTTCATATGGATGGTCGATTAACCAGGATTTTCATTATCCGGGATTAGTTTTTTCCCTATCAACCCGGATAATCAAGGGTCGACTGTATTACATTCAATAAGCTCCACATTACGTCTTAGAGAGACATTATCAGTAATGAAAGCGAATGAATTGAGATGGTAGCAATTTCATACAGTAAGTTGGTCAAACTGATGCTGCATAGAAAACTGCAGCGCCATTGCTGCCAATCCTTTTAAATCAGGAAAAAGGGATCTATAAAATAGAAAGAGATTTGATTTATAGTGGATTTTGGTTCTCTCTTTCCTATCTCATTCTAAAACTGTCTAATAAAAGGAATAACGTGAAAATTTAACAAACAAATTTGGAAACAGGAAACACGACAGTTAAGATTAAGTTCATACACACGTCATTCTACAGGTTTTAAATTACTTACATAGTTAATTGTACAGGTGTCCCTTGCTATTCGTCCTCCCAATTTTTGACTTTTCTCTTATTCGTCCATAACCAATTATAAGAAACACTATCTAGACCAGCGTTTCCCAAACTGTGTTCTGTGTAACCCAAGGGTTCCGCAGAAGCTAAATGGGATTCCATAATAAACAGGAAGAAACCGCCTCACTTGTAAACTGTATTCTGTAAGATACATAAGCTATGTAAAGCTATTGTAAAGTTAATTTTATTGCAATTTGGCTTGTCACCTCTTAGTTAGGGTTCCACGAGACAAAATATTTGATTATAAGGGTTCCATGGATTCAAAAGGTTAAGGAATCCCTGATCTAGACCATAGATCTAAACCTTGTTATCAAGTTATGAAAATAACTGGTAAGTTAATAATTTTACACATACATTTTCTGAAGTTATGAAGTTCTTTTAAGACTTAGGATTTTCTTCATTATTTCATTGCTACTTTATGAATTAATATTTTATTGCATACTGTGTGCTTCTTCATGAGTTTATATTTTTTCATTTTCCCAAAATTTTGTGATTCCATTACTTTGAAAATTAAATTTTATGTACTGTAAAGCATATTTTACTACAACTACTAATTATTGTGGAGCCATTGAATTTTCACAAGAAAGGAGAAAATTCAGTGTTTTACATTCAACAACAAAATAATATTGAGTAAATTTTAAATATTACATTTTATCAGTTATTTTCAATTCTTTTTTGCAAATTTGAATACTGTATATACTCGAGTATAGGTAGAGTTTTTAAGACCAAATTTTTAGCAAAGATCTTGGAGGTCAACTTATACACGAATAATATTTGTGCTAGGTTAAAACGCATGATGTTATTTGCCCTACAGTTGTTAAAATTTGATGGAATTGAAACTATTGTTGTATTTAAACTATTGATAACTATTGAATATTTAAATATTGATGTATATGAAAGAATAAAGTTACTATGTAATTTGGTGATCCTAAGTTGATCTCTGATGCATCCCTGGTAATTATTCAATTTTCAGTAATGCAACATTCGGTAATGTGACGGAGGCATGACAAAGAACGACAGCAAGACAGAGGTGCAATATGTAAACTCCGTAATATATAAACAAAGAAACACCTCGTCTGGGGTACTTTGATGCTACTTGATACCACGTAGTTAATTTGATATTCGAAGAATTATAGAGATGCAACAATTAGTCTTTTTTGGATTCATTACATGGAAGTAAATGAATTAATATGTACTGAGTAAAAAAATTTAGTTTTACTGCACCTTTTAAACAAGATATTCGAAAAAACAAGTTTTTATTAAAAAATTTGCGATCAGCCTATACACAAGTATATATGGTAATTTATCCTTTCTCTTGAAATAATATTTTTACATTTAATTATACCAGTTTCAACTACCTCAAATTGTTAAAAAATAAAAACAGTTAAAATTGTTGAACTTTATCATTTTCATTTTTTCATGAGTGAAACAGCATTATGATTTTTCTGAAGTAATTTGTTTCATCTTAATAAGCATTTTATCGGCAGTAGTGTCAAATAGATTATAAATCTAGCATGTGTAAGAATATAAATATGTATACTTTTTTAACTAATTATTGAGTAAATTACTTTGTCATATAATTATATTACTAAGTTCATAAAGAATTTTAAGTTTACCATTCTAAATAAACCTCAGTAAATAAAACATGCTTTTTTGTATTGCATCAGCAAATGAAGCTCCCATTTTTATTTTTGTCCAAAGAGACTTTTTGTATGTCTTTTTCTTTAGTTTCAGGATTTGGCAGATGGAAAAAGAGGTAGAAATAGCTCAAATTCAGTTTCACCTTTTGTGCATCGTGTACAGGATCAAGGACTTTTGGAAATGTATGATCAAGGGTTATGCTTGAGCCTTCACCAGCCATGGGCATCTCTTCTTGTTTATGGTGTTATGAAGTAAGTCTGAATTTGGCACTGCTATAATATTCTTAGTTGATCGATACCAATGCCGACTATGTTTCCTTAGTTTTTATTATTTATTTTATTTATTATGTGTTTTCAACATTCCACTAAATTTACATGCGAAAAATCATGTTCTTAAAATTAAAAGCTTATCCAAAAACACTAATAATGTTGTACTAATGTATTTATTACTCAACTAGCAGAAGTGCCCGTTGAATTTCAATGGATTTAGTGAATATAAAACTTCGACCGTGTAACATGTAAACATTGCAGTAATAAGATAGTACACAGCTTTAACCGTTGAATAAAGCAAAACTGAAGAAAACTGTTCATAAGTAAAACCAGAAAGAACACAATAATCTACAGAAAATGGATGAAAAAAGGAACAAACGAATTGAATTAATTTAACGAAAGACAAAAAGGTAAATAAAGAACGCTTAAGAAATACAGAGTGAATATTATCCTCCGACTATTAACTCAATTCTCTCATCCTGTAGTTCTGTTACAAGAAAATTGTTTACATCCATAATACTTTGGAAACAATGAAACGATTTATCCAATCACAATTTGTGGAATATCTACGTCTAATTATTTAAGTTACGTAGTTTAAAAAACAGCTTGCTTTGGAGTACTCTACGTCACACGAAAATATCATTAAAAACTATTTATTAATAATATTTCAATTAAAATCAACAAATATTTGGTTGCCATGTAAACAAAGCAAAATCGCACACAGAAATTGAAAAACGATACTACGCTAAATATAAATGCATTAGTGTAATGCCCGTTGAAATATCAACGGAAGAATTATAGATAGATTATTATTATTTTCATTTAAAATAATTAATATCCCACTTTCACATATGAAATATTTTGTCATATACAACATTTCTAGTGAATATTCTGTTGTTGACGGGCTATCTTTAGTTAAACTTAAAATAGTTGCCTCTCTTTCCCACCCTTTCATAACCTCTCTCCCTCTCTCACCCTCTATCTCCCTCCCCTCCCTCCCCCTCTTTCTTCCTCCCCTCCCTCCCCCTCTTTCTTCCTCCCCTCTCTACTTCCCTCTCTCCCCGTCCCTCTCGCTCCCCCCTCTACCTCGTATTAAAAGCATTCAAAGCACGCTTACACCCATAAGGATTGATACAACAATAGGATTTTGAGGTCTAACAATATAATTGGTAGCCAAGGCAACATTCCGTTAAAGTGGCAATATTTCCACAAAATATGTGAATTAAACGTATAACATGAGCGATTTCGAATTGTATGCAGAAAAAGATGAACAGAATAAGAAACTTTGTAATTTTTTCTTCAAAATGATTCAGATCCGAAGATCGTATGTTAATTCCTTCTAATTTTAATTTCCAAAATAATAAAAGCCTGCACATCAAAAATTGATTTTTACATGTTACCTTACGGAAAATGGAAGTGTCTTCCTTGGAGTCGAACCCAGGACTTTTTTGGAGATTTATTTTCGTCATTACCTTAAAATATGTTAATCAAGCATCCTTGCCAAATTTCGATCTTCTACCTATTTGGGAAGTTTGTTAAAACACTTTATATCGGCCATCGTGAAAGCGTGACCAACCAACCAACAGACCTGGGCTATTATAGTATAAAATGATTGCGACATCCTTAGAGAAACGTATTCCTTGAGTTATTAAGCGTTCTCAGCATTTAATTAATTTCTATGCAAGAAATTGGATTTTTAATGTTAAAAGGATCAATAATAACTGATTTCAACAAATTCATATTAATGGCGTTGATTAGTATTTACGCCAATCATAAACTATTTTTAAATAAAAGTTACATTTACTGCTTATTTACAAAAAGAATGAAGTAAGTGGGAATGAAATTACTGGGACTGAAATTGACTGGGAACGAAATTACTGGGACTCAAATTACCGAGACCGAAATTACATGGAACCCGCAGTAAGAACACATAAACTTGTCAACACTTGTCATTTGCCATTTGTATTCAAAACCGTACGGGCACGTGTTTATGTACGTATTGTTTTTTATTATCCTTGAAATATGGAAAACAATCGTAAACGTAGTGTTTGTGAAAGTGCTAAGAGTGGTAAAAACATGAGTGCCTTCAATGGAAACTAAAATGGACATAATAAATAGATAAGAAAAAGGTGAGTCGCTTGCTTTGATTGGTCGTGTTTATGATCTCAGTTGTTCAACAATTGCAACCATTTTAAAAGACAAAGGAAAAATTGATGATCATATTCGCAATGCAGGCTCTGTTCAGTCAGTGAAAATCTTTGAAAAGCAACAAACCATCTAAGAGCATAAATTTAAATTTGTGTATTTTCACTATATTATTCAAGTATTTTTCAATGAGAAATTGTTTGAATCATCAATTTTGTAGTTTTGTTTTATATTTTTAAAATTTTAAATGAAATTTTGGTGTTTTTCAAAAATGTTATTCTTCTTTTTTAGGGATGAGGGTCGAACTTGGTACACTTCTCACAGAGGGAGGCTTTGGATAGCTGCAGCATCTAAAGTTCCATTAGTGGATGACATTAGGGAAACAGAAAGTTTTTTCCAAATGTTTGAAAATAGTGAGTCCGATTATATGATATAAGTATATATTTTTGTCTTCAGGCTTGATGACCTTGAAAAATATATGAGATAAATTAAAAGGTATTGCCTAATACGTGTGTGATACTATCTCTTCTGTGACAGATAAAAACCTCAATTTTCCATCACAGTATCCAACCAGTTGTTTATTGGGATATGTAGATATTCTTGATTGTTTATCTCAAGAGGATTATAGGTTAAAATATCCAGAAGGAAGGAGTGAAAGTCCTTATGTGTTAATATGTGACAACCCTCACCATTTGCCCATATATTTTCCTATTCAAGGAAAGCATAAAATTTGTAAGTACAAATTTGACTTATAATTACGGTATAACTTTCTTATTAGCAATACAAATAACTCAAATTCATGCTCAATTTAATTCAGCTAAATTAGAATGAGCATGATTTTTCATTATATGAATCTTCTTGAAACTCTTAACCCTCTGAATGATAAGGAAGTTTATTATACCACTTTGACATATTTGAATATAATACTGAAGACTTGACTATATTCAGTGGTTGAGATAATTGCCAGCTATAGAACGTAGGCATAGATATGAAACATTGGTTCATTAAGAGCTTTTACCTAAATAAATTATAGGTGTAACAACATTAAAGAGCTGCTCCTGTTTTTTATAACTGTATTACCGACAAATTTAATGTCCTTGAACTGTATTTATTAATTTTCCATTAAGGCATGCATTATGTCATTGGAGCATCACACCAATTGTTAATAATTTATAAATTAGCATTTTTTGGCCAGGTTTAATCTATAAAATGCCATTTCATATTCTTCTCCTATTGTATCATTTCAGATAAACTTGATCCAAAAATACACCAAGCAGCACAGAAGTCTTTAGAAAGAATTTCCAAATTACAAGCTGAGAAAATTATGGAAAAAGAATTTGTTCTATAAGTATCCTACAAAAGCACTTTAAATTAATAAAAAAAAGAATGTCTTCCTTCAAATGAACAGTTGAGAGGTTCTTTTAAATATCACATCATGTATATGCTGTTAGCCAAGATCTTCCTTGTGAGATCATAGTAACTCTAATCCATTTTGCTTGATTTATCTTTACTTCTGCATAGAGATTCATTTACAGCTTTTTAAACAAATTTGAGAAGGCTTCCCACGTGAAATTCATATTACAGACCTCAGCTGGGGATTACTGTATTTTTCAGTATTTATGATTTTTCAGGAAAAAAATATTTGGTTCACCAAAGCATTTTGGAAGGGCTACATTGTGTATCATTGTGCCCATATCTGGCAACATTTAAAGATACTATGGCAGGGCTGCTGCTTTCATGGATTTTATCCGTTTTCACAGACTTTTGTAACGAAAACAGACATTTCCGTGATTCACAGATATTTATAAGGAAAAACTTGGTATTTATCTGAGATGTTATTTCTATATGAATCTTGTGAATAATATACATTCTTGGAAATTGTTCCATAAGTACGTACGTATCTTAATATATTTTGGGTGAAGTGCAAAAACTTGCTACTTACTGTGAGACTGAACGCAGAAACTAGCTGTTGAACTGGATCGGCAACCTACGGAACATTTATATTTTTACTTTTTCATATGTAGTATAGGAGAAAGTGTTGTATTCATGAAAAAAAAACGAATTCGAGATTTCAACAGAAATACACGTTTTGAGGTCCCCTGAATATGTTTTGACTATTTTCGTGATGATTTCTGTGAGTGACAAAATTTTGTGCGTGCTCTAACTCAAAAATTAATAATCAGATCAGCGCAAAACTTTATACTTAATATTTTTATTAGCAAATAAAGATATGAAAAGGTTTTGGCTGAAACTGCTCAACCGGAAGTGTATTCTTCTCGTTTTTCCTTTTTTTCCAAATTTCTCTTTTAAAAAACAATTTACATAAATATTTGTTATTATTAAAGTTGTAGACAATGTAATTTTCTATAAGTTTTATTTGAAACTAATTTTTTCATAAAACCAGTAGTTTAAAAGATATTTTGATTTTTCACCTAAATTTATGTTAAACATGTCGCTAAGTTATACCATTGCTTCCGTTGCTATGATAACATTTTCTAATTGTTGATAGCGTTGCACTGGCAAGGGTAATTTTAGTTGCGCATCAACATTTTGTTATTCATGGAAACAGCTAACAATTGTCTTTACTTATTGTTTTTTAAAAACAATTAAAATCTTTTAAAAACTATTAATAAGTGTAATTGCTGATAATTATTCCCGAGAATGCCGATGTCAAGAGCAATCATATTCATTGCTCTGTATGGAGAAAGTCATTTGCTGTACACATCAGATGTGCTCTCTGCTTCACCAAATTTGTTCATTTCCACATAACTGAAAAACATGACATAATGGCCATTGACTTCAAATGAGAAAACCACCTTCAATATTCTGCCCTTTTCATAGGTCATACAACACAAACTCTTAGAAGAAATCGATATCAGCTTAGTTGGCAAAAAAGCTTTTCTTAACAATTTAAGAGATTTTTATGAGATGGCAACAAAAGAGCTGTACCATCTCTTACCTTTGAATTATGTAGTTTTGAAGAATGTAGGTATTTTTGAGCCAACAAAGAAAACATCAGAAGATTGGGAAAAAGTTGAAATGTTGGCTAAAATATTCCCAAACTAGGGGCTCTGTCCCTGGCACCTCCGGCGCCCAACCCCGCGCCATGCTCCATGCAGCTACTTCTCTATAGTTAAACTTAAAAAAATAATTGCTTCTCTCCTCCTCTCTTTCTCACCCTCTTTCTATCCCCCTTTCTCTCACCCTCCCTCTCCTTCCCTCCCTCATACCTTATGGGAAATAGAAATGCCTACCTTGGAGTCGAACCCAGGACTTTTTTCGAGATTTTTCTCATCGCCACCATACAATATATGAGTCAAGCATTCTTAAAATCAATGTATTGAATATTATGATTATCATTTACGATATTATCATTTATTATTATCGTCTATGATCAAATAGTGGGTTATGCCATTATGATGTCATAAGTTTACACCAAATGACAGCCGCTTCGAAAAATGCACCTTTTGTTCTTCTTTCTTGAGCTTGAGCTCTTCTGTGTTCATTAATTCCTTCTCTAAATTCCTGATTAAGATCTCTTCTTTGCACATTGATCCTAGCACGATAATATTCGGCTCTTGCATTGGACATTTTAAAATCTCTCCGAAGGTATTTGCTGACTAAAAAATAATATAATTAATATTATTATTATAATTAATATTAAATAATAATAAATATCGTATACTAACCTAATCTTCAAATAACTGACAAACTTCTTTCAAGTTTAAATTGCTATTATCGTCTATGATTCAAATTTCATCGCTAGAGTTCATCAATAACACAAACAAAGTTTCCATTGCTATGTGGAACGACATTTATTATAATAGATATTATTGATGATTGTGAAACCCACAATTTTCATTACTATGCAAACTTGCAAAGGAATCCTCACAGCAATGTTGAAGTGGAGAGAGTTTTTAGCAACTTGAATCTTATTAAAAGAGTGCACAGGTCTGCACTGAATGCTCGGATGCAGTGTTCATTTAGAAAATATCTTGCAGATTTTGAGTCAACAGATGCCATGAGGAAGAAGGCAAGGAAATTAAAGAAGTAGAAATTTTTTCATTTTGTCTAATTTTGTTGATCCATTATATTGATATCAATAAAAATGAAAATTATTTTATTTAACAGATTTCCTAATCTAATGCCTGTCCTGTAAACTAGGCCTATGGTTACTTATTGTTTTCAATATGTTTGACCTATTTTCTGTATATTTTAAACTTGAATACATTTTTTAAAACATTATATGCCAATACAGTTGATTCGTAATGCAGGATAAATTTAAAATTCATAAAAAATCATGATTAAATTTAAGTTACAGGGCTATGCATAAACAGTTGTAAATAATTTTATTTAAAACATGCGATGCAGATGCTGAATATATTGAAAGCATAAATTGGCACATTTTCCATCAAAAAACCAAGATATTACATATTACAGGAATTTACAGGATATTTTGATGTCGGTAACAGGATTTAGAAAAACATTGCTGCCAGCCCTGTACTATGGCATGGTAGCAGTTACCATTATACTTGTGTATAACGTGCCCTCATGCATAATGTGCACCCGTACTTTTTGCCAAAAAATCCTGGCTTTTTCTTATACCTGATGTATAATGCGCATCCTTGATTTTTGTGGGATATAAGAACAAGATTATATTGTCATGTTAACTATTAACTAGAGTACCGTAAATAAATACATTAAAGCATTAAATTATCGCCAGTTAACAGTTTTAGAACGCTTGGACTTTCCCATAAGTATTACGTTCAATAAGCACCACATTAGGACTGAGAGACATCATCAGTAATCAAAATAGCTGGGACCTACGAAGAGGAATTCTCAGACGATTACTCATCATACGATGAGATGCTAAGGATTTATCGTTCTTAGCAGTATAAACTTATAACCTTACGATCAAGAAATGAAAACATCACGTAGGATGTCTGTCTTCCCCTTGTGACTGTGGCTAACAGCAAATTAAAGCACACCAATGAGATGATTTCATCATCACATTGAGTTTAGGAGGAGTTTTGGATGATCTGTTTTAGTATTCGTTCAACCACTGACTCCACTGGTCTCAGCCTCGCTCTGTGTTGCACATTCTTCCTTAGTTTATGTTTTGGCACAATTTTATGTTGTTGAGTGTGAATTTGAGCTCTGTGTATGTGATTAAATCAATCAATTATGTGGCAGCCGCATTTATAGTTGCATTTACATTGTGCTTTCACGGGCCACATAAAATGCTCCTGTGGGCCTTAAGTTCATATAGATTATGTTTATAGTACCAATAACTCCATAAAATAAGGTAATATCAGTATTTTGGTCTGCTTTTTGGGTTTTCAGGAATGAATTATACATTTATAACATTGCGTCTAAGGGAAAAGAGCCCTCGATATCTTTTCGCATATCGTCCAGTTTTCACGGAACCAATTAAGGACAAATATTGAGAGATGCCTGTACATACTAGAATCATTAACTAAATAAAATTATTTCAATTTACTTTTCTATGTTTTTCGTTTTCTATGCATGTTTTGCAGGAAGTCTATCTGACAAGTTTCCAAAAATTTCAGCAATCAGCTGATGAACTAGTGAAACGCAGAATATTTGGAGAGGGTGGAATTATAACTGTATAGAAGTAATTAGGCATTCTATATGTATAATTAATATATGTATAACGTGGATTATCAATAATTGTGATTTTCCCCTCAATTCACCCAAAAAGCTAGTATCTGGTGCCGAGGTAGGTTCACTTTAATTTCTGATTTTAAGTGCCCAAAAGTGTTACCCATGTATAATGCGCACCCCTACTTTATGACCTGAAATTTGGTCTTCGAACTGCACATAATACATGAGTATATACAGTAAGTGCAACATTTTGGGTAAACTTTATTCATGAAAGTAAATATTTTTATCTCCGAAACGATGTCATAATCATGCACTTTTTCATAGTAAATGTTGTCCTTTA
Organism: Uropetala carovei; assembly: GCA_036926305.1. NCBI lineage: Eukaryota > Metazoa > Arthropoda > Insecta > Odonata > Petaluridae > Uropetala > Uropetala carovei. The sequence goes on from JAXCHB010000193.1 coordinate 1,662,028, forward strand.
TCAGAATAAATTTTTTAATTGAGAGGGAGAGAAAAATATGGTATTGTTACGTGATGGATGCTATTTAATGAGACACGACTGCATTTATTTAAGTACTTACGTAAAATGGAAGCTTTAATTGTCACAGTTCAAAATCATGATTCGGGGATAAATTTCAATAAGGATCAATCAAAACCCATACAGCAATTTAGGAGATAAAATTCACGACGCATTTTGCTGCTATTGCTTTGGTGGTAAATAATGCCTAATAATTGCTTTGAAACTTGTCTCAATCTATTCTATAAATACGTTAAGTACCATGAGAATGAATTAGTTTGACTCTTTAACTCGAAGTAGCCATTTCTGAGTATGATAGCTCTCATTTTCATATTGAAGGGGCATACGTTCAATTAACGTTTTTTTTATTTTTTGATAGGGATCAAGTCGATTATTACCCCAGTATGTGCTCCAAACTTCCAAGTGAAAGTGGGTTTAATAAGCAAAAAATGCAGCGTAAATCTATTTCTTTAGAAACAAAAATTCAAGTCATAAGACAAGTCCATTTTCAAAACAAGTACAAAGGCTTCTTCCCTCCATTTTTGCCCCTCATCTACACTACCACCAATTCGAAATTGGAGGAAATGAACCCCAGAAAAACCCTGCCGTTTTGTTTTAATATTCATTGTAGCTTTCGAAATTTTAAAATGCTCATTGCATAATTACCAGCAGTTTTGTCCTTTTCTTGTATTATATGCTGAAGTTTTCTGAAGTCTTAGAATGCATCCATACCTTTCTTATGTAGTTTATACCTCTGGTAACGAAGTTTCTGATAATAAAGTGCTGCTGTGGAACGTATCTACTTTGTTAACCGAGGTATACCTGTACATAGACAGAGGTAATTCATTAACAAGCTGAATTCAGAGCAGCTAGAAGAATCGCGAGCCCCGGTTCAATGTTTTAGCATAGGACCTTTTCTTGGGCCAAAAAATTTTTAACAGTATATCCAAATAAATAATTCACTCTCACTATGACAATGTTCAATATTTTTTGATTTTTTAAATGCTTGTACTTTATAAGTACAGCAAACATTTTTGGTGTGCGGGGTCCAGTGCAGTTGCAGTGTTGGCACCTCCATCAAGCCAGCCTCGGCTGCATTACTAATTGTAAGACGTTTTCAAAACAATATTTGTATTTGTAATATTTTATTTATGGCATATATTTTTATTTTGGGGTTGTGTACGTTCTTTGTAAGGCAAAATTTTTTGTTAAAATAATTGAATGAGCGATTAGTATTTGGTCTTTAAAATGCCTTTTTATTATAATGTTATGATTCTCATGTTATATATACTAATAGAAGTTATTTATGGCATTTAAACCTGACCACCACATTACACTAGAGCAGGGCTCTCCAAACTATGTCCACATGTGGCCCTTGCGCCTGTAATAAGCAGGGCCGGTGTGGTTATTTGCAGGGCCTAGTTCGATAGTAAGCAGGAGCTGGGCCTATTTATGTATGTATGTATATATACCAGGTGGAATAAAAAGAATGTGATTTTAAAAAGAAGAATAGCAATTTTTTAAACGAAAAAGTTAAAATTAATTTTTTAAAATTGTTATGATTATGTATAATAATATTAATGCAATAAAAAATTTCCTACATTTCAATTCATGAGAACTGAGCTTTGTAATAAAATGCGGGGCCCTGTTCGGGGGAACCGATGGCACACACCTCACACCAGCCCTGGTAATAAGCCTTTGCTATTTGCCACCAACAATTATGAAAAGACTTTCCAGAATTAAATTTTTAAAGTCAAAATGCTGATCTTGTTTATCTGACAAGTATTTTCAATCAATTCTAATGATCAGCAATACAAAACTTGAAACCCAAATTGATAAAATTGTACCTGATAAAGAACAATAGCATAGGTCTCATTAAATTTCATCATCTCAATGTATGTACGTTTGTTTATTATTACCCGTTTTTACTTTACATAATTTTCATTCCAGGAATAAGGCAATATTTTCTACTTTATAAAATCGTCGTGCTCCATTTGTCTGATTGTTCTTCATATTTGATAAGGAAAATATAAAAGTCATGCAGAAAAATCATAATTCACTAAACCACCTTTTAATACGAAAATAGCATTTGTTTGTTGTGAAGCTATGTTTTCAAAAAGTTTTTGATGTTGATACTCGGGTCCGTGCGCATAAAATTTGAACAAGTGGCCCACTTGCAAAAAAAAAGTATGGCGACCCCTGTACTAGGGTATTAAATTTCCATGGAAAACGTTAATAGCAAGTGAATGTTGTCATTTTTTAATTAAAATATTTTCGCTTTACTGTTAACAGGGTCATAATATGAGGTGTTTGAGATTGACCACCTAAAGTAACAATTTCTAGGGGCTTCATTATAGCATCGTTGCTGTTAATCTGCTTGTGTTGCCACAAATGGTAGATTTTTACACAATGTCCCTATAAATCATCACTGAATGGAAATATATAGTTGTGGCATGCCATAGGTAATTTTAACTAATTCTTAGTAGCAATACCGACAAAAGGTTTGAAAATTTCTCTTCTTGCACCAATGCAATTTTTTTATACCCAATTCTGCAGTTAAAATTAAACTGTAATACCCAATTCGTGAAAATGGATCAGAGTACCAAGTGCACTAAAGAATTTATATCCTATAAAGCTTGTATTCACATTATCATTACGACAAATTTAAGGCTAACTTTTGAATGATAATGCCAAATGAAACGACTAACTGAAAACCATTGTCAGATCACAATTAATATAACGACCCTTTATCTTCTTCATACAAGAAATAAATTTTAACCGCACCACTAGGAGTGTGGACCTCTTCCTCATGACGTATTAGTAAAGTTGCTGCAACACCATAAGCCAAGCAAGGGATTCCTACAAAGAAATAGTCCTTTCAACAAAATTATCAAATAATGTTTTCGACATTACTTCAAATTATTTTCCAATTACATGCCTAGATTCACTATCTTGATAATCCTGAAAAATTTGTCCTCCACGGTAAGATCTGCAAATGGTCTACGGGTGCAATGGTACTTAATAAAAGGGTAACACCCCGTTCGAAGGATGTGGTAGTTATTTTTACGAACTTGCCAATTAAAATGAGACATTCCCCTTTGATCATTTATTATACTACTGTATCGCACAAAATATGATGTCCAGGGAGGGCAATTCAATTGTTCTAGATAACAAGTCAAAACTTCGGATGATTTGGGCTTAAGGCTAGCTTTCGTGCAAAAGGATCTCACAATATTCATTTCAGTAACACCATGTCACATCACAAAGATAAATAAAACTATTCTAAGAGCATTTTCGTTGTAGAGAAAACTACATCACAAATCCACGAGTTAATTAAACGAAAACCTCGACTGAACATTATCATTCCGCGTGATTCCGCGCTTACCGATGTTCCATATTTCGAAGTGGTCCTGCGCTTTCGCGCTAAACCGTTTAAACTTATAATCTCTAATACAGAAATTCCTCCTCCCCCTTTTAATTCTTATATAGTCTTTACGTCAAAATATGTCGCGCTGTTCCTTTTAATTTCATTTCTTTGTCTTTATCATATGAAATTAATTTGAATATATGTGAGATAAATTACATTAGAAAATAAAACTGTCATAAGTGACAATTGCGTTTCTATCACTAAATTTCTATAAAAGTTCACTTTAAATACTTCAAATCGTATTAAGTACTCGATGTTCTTACGTAAGAATCGAAAAGTCATTTTATTGCCATAATACCAGATGGCACAGTCGAATTATAAAGCATTGTTTATTATTATAACATCAAACGGAAGTGAAGAATGTTAGAATAAATCATTTGTGGTTTTTTTAAATTTCTATTTAGAAAAGAGCAACCGTACATACTAAAAAGTCACTATTTTAGGCAAAATCCACTTGCAATACTGAAAATTGTAATTCAGTCAAAGATACGATATATCACCTTGGCCATGTTGGTATACACATCAAAGCAATAAAAATTTGTTACTTTTCTCATCATACACATCCTAACCAAATTCCAGTGTTGATGTCAACTATCGATACTTCTCCTTGATAATTATCATTGTAATTTGTAATAATGTATTTATAAATGCAAACTATTTATGAAGGGTTATTTATATAATTTAAACTAAGAAATTATCGCTCAGTACATACAAAAAATGTCATTTTATAATACTATGGGCATGCCCGTTAAAATTTAACAGGAGAATTACGAACATCAGAATAACCCAGAAAGTGGAGCACTTCAAATATAATACATTCGAATACTCCAAGTGTATATATATATATATAAACTTATGGAAGAGGCAAGGTAAATTATATATATACACACACACACATACATATATATATACACATACATACATACACATACATATGTGTATATATATATATACACACACACACATACCTTGCTCTTTTTCTTACATTGTGATTTGCCAGTGTCTTGGTCCCCTTTGTTTTCCCGGTTATTGTCTAGCCTCACAACTTGATCTGCCAGTCCTTAAGTCTGTTGTTTGGTGGTTTCAATTGAATGTTTTTGTATTTTTCTTAGAGCTTGATCTAACACTGTAAAGCTGGTTTCATAATAAGAGTAACCCTAGGGGCTCTGCCTCTGGCGCCTCCAGCACCCAACCCTCTGCCACACTCCGTGCAACTACTTCTCTTTAGTTAAAAAAATAATTGCTTCTCTCCACCTCGCTTTCTCACCCTCTTTCTATCCCTCTCTCTCACCCTCCCTCCTACTTTATGAGAAATAGAAATGCCTAATTTGTACTTGAACCCAGGACTTTTTCCGAGATTTTTTCGTTGCCATCTTACAATATATGAGTTGAGCATTCTTGCTAAATTTAGAGTTTCTATCTTAATTCTTTATCGAGTTATTAACATTTTTAACATGGCTTCACGAATAGCAAATTAATATAGTAAATTGGTAAACAGTTTACAGGCCTTAGGTCTTGTGCTTCAACAGGTTTTTTAATCTTAGGTATGGGTACAATTAAAGAAGTTTTCCATGAATCAGGAAAAACACTTTGATAGCTAGATTTATAATATCTAACAATTTTCTACCAGTTTCATCAAATGTTTGTAACAATATATTTGTAATAATATTATCTGGAGCACCTTTATTTTTATTCAAGGAACACACAATCTGTTTAAGCTTACCTAAATCAATTTCTTCAAACTCAAGTTTTCATCGCAAATTTCAAAATTAATATCAGTAATACTGACATGTTCATCTTGAGAAACTATTGGGATAGAGCTTACAATATCTGTGACACTATTTACATAAAAATTATTCAAACGATCTTGTTCAGATAAACCATCATCATTACTTGGTATTTCTACGTGTAGTGTCTCACATTTATTACTCCTGTTGCCATCTAAAAATTTAATCATCCTCCACATTTTTTTAGAATCATTTTTAGAATTCTATATAAATTCCAATTGTCCTCATTAGTAATTCTACTTCTGTGGTATGCTACATTTCTTTGATTGCTTGCAATTTTTACATCACATTAAACCAAGGAAGATCTTCTATTAAATAATTCTGATTAACTAACTTAACAGGAACAAATTTACTCATACCATTTAATAGATTTGATACAAAAAACTTAGATGCTTCATTTAAGTCATTACCCTCCCATTTACAAGTTTTTAGATATTTATTCATTTCAGCTACTTTCATTTTTTTCCATAATTTAATTTCAATTTTATGATTTTCATTTTGAATAGGTTTCCTGGTATAAAAAAAATCAGCTTTAATGAATATTAGTTCATGATCACTTATATGAATATTACTACTTATATTTGCAAATGTTTTTTTGATTTGATAGTAGAAAGAAGATAATTTGTGTGGTAACACATTTATTTTATTAAAGATCTGCATATTCTATTAGAATTGTCAGAAAGAATCAGCAAAGAAAACTGATAAACTTTTATAAATTGTCCATAATTAAAAAAAAGAAAAAATTGATAAAATATGTGAAGGCAGATGTAGCATCTGAATTGTTGAGAGTATTGTAGAGTAAAAGTTTTGCGAAGTCATCTTCAAATAACTGACAAACTTCTTTCAAGTTTAAATTGCTATTATCATCTATGATTTAAATTTCTTCGCTAGAATTCATCAATAACACAAAGTTTCTGTTGCTATGTGGAACGACGTTTACTATAATATTATAATAGAAGTAACATTCAATTTCCACGCAACAATCCATATGGTCAACAATATAGCGTATCGTAAATACATATTGAAACCAATAAAAGATTAGAGATATTATTATAATTTTATTTCGCATATCTCCAAACTTTAATATCCATAAAAATGAAGGTAATTATTGATATTTTTTCGAATTATATTATTGACTTTAATTCCTTTATTATATCAAAAAGATGTTACTGTCAAAATGATAGACTCATAACACGATGAAGGACCGATAGGCAGTTTCATCAATGATTTTTATATGAATGTCTTCGATAATTAATTCGTGAGTTGTGTTGAGGTTGAAATAAAATCGAAGAACATACTCTCTCTCTAGTTGCCTTTGTTTAGAGTAGTTAGCGCATCGAAGGTTCATTTTGTATCAAAATCACTATTACAGGAATTTCATGAATTTAAACTTATACGATATATGGGGTGAATCATTGAAACAGAATCTATATATATATATATATATAACGCTTAGGTATGTATGCTTTGTTGATTACCGTTACCAAGTAACCATTTGTTACCCCATAAGCATTGGAATCGGTGCAAGGCATTTTTAATTTCTTTTTAAAATTACTTAAAATTATTATACGAAGTCCGAACTTGAGTATTAAACGGAAAAATGAGTGAAAATAATTATTTTATAAAACAATACGAATACATGCTGAATTTGCTTAAATATTTTAACTGCATAAGAACGAGAAGTTTTGAAATTTATAATGGGAAATTTTATTTTTTAGTTTTGTAATAATTCTCCAGAGACGATCATTAGAGTCTATGAAATATACACAAAAATAAATCCGAGGGAATTCATTATAAACAATGAGTATAATACAATGGAAATATGAATAAATTTATTTATTTAAAAAATTGGTGAAATCACATATACAAATATCTTGCACACGCTTTTAGTTTTTAATAACTAATAATTGTTTCCGCATAATTTGTAAATGTCGCAGAAACTACCCATGTAATTGTTTATGAAGACGTCCTACAGAAAAATAAATGTTACCAAAAAACGCAATCGTATTTGGACCAAAAATTCGTTATTACTTAATTAATTACATTGTCGGTTTTTAAGCAATGTGAAAATATATTTTAATGCCTTATTTTTACCCCTCTCCATGACGAATCCAAATTTAGGTTTGCAAAGCAAAAGTTTAATGCCAATAAATTTGATTTACTGCAAGTAATTTATAACATTTAAGCAAATTTTATCGATCCTATAATAAGTTATAATTGTGTTCCTACTAAAATGTGAAATCAAGATATAAAAAGGAATTGCTTATTTTTTGTGGTTTTTTTGTCGAAATTGTAAATATCCTGCTTTATAAGACGAAATGTTGGTTAGCCTGCGCGCCTGCGCGTTACTTCTTGTTGTTTCATAGAAATCTTAAAATGGCTGACGAGATTATCTGTTATGTGCGTAATACCGTTCGAAATTTATTTTGTGTTTCCATCAGACCTTTTTAGAAGGAAAAAACTAGACCTTTTTATTGTATTCGAAATTTAATGTTGATAGTTATGATCGTGATATAAGTTTGGCCTTGTGTTCTTCGAAAACTGGTCCACGTGATAATCATTTTCACAGCAGTGTTTTAATACTTTTGGTTATTTTATTTATTTTAGAAGGAAAAAACTAGACCTTTTTATTGTATTCGAAATTTAATGTTGAAAGTTTTGATCTTGACAAAAGTTTGGCCGTTTATTCTTCGAAAACAGTGGTCTATGTGACGCATTTTGACAGCAGTTTTTAAATATGTACTTTTAGTTTGATTTGTGTACGTTTTAAGACACTTTAAGTGAAGTGAAGTTGTATCTAAAGTTTTTTATAGTTTCAATGTGTGTAATCTTCACATTGCTTACTGGACATTAGTTAACGTCTCTTAATAGTACTATTTCTTATTTTGTAAATCAATGATATGTGAATTTGTATATGTAATTATTCAGTATGCCCTGTTTTGCCACTTAATTGTAATTTATGGTGATGTTTTGATGTATTATTGTTTTTCTTTAGTCCAGTAGTGCAGTTATATTGTTTTTTGTATTTTCTTTTGTGATTGAGTTTGTCTTATTGATTTGCCATGTAACTATGATCTTCTGGAAAATAAATGTACTGTTATTATTGTGTGATCCAGCTGTCCTGGTCAATCTCCTCGAGGATTTATATCTTCAAAGGTAAGGAAATCTTAAATAACTTCTCTATTCATCTTTGATTTATAGTTGAAATATCTTTACCGTATATATATGTATGTAGTAAATGTTATATTTATCATATTTATGTATAATGGAGTAATTATTCTTATAAATTAGTCCTTATGTATAACATATTGTTACCGCATAACATGTTTAATGAGTGATTTTATCGTTGTAAAGTATCATTTTCTGTGAAGAGTTGGTAAAGTTTTTTGCAAGGACGGATTTGTTTATGGGCAAATATAGCCAAGATATGGCGTTACATTCTTAACGTAGGATTAATTAAGGGTTTGTTATCAATATATATTGTGTTTTTAACGTAAAAATTATAGTTTACCTCATAAAATGAGAATCTGTGTTTTTAAAAACGTATGAATAATACATTTTTAGCCAGTTTCCATTACTTTATAAACTTCAAATCAAAAGTTATTGTGAAGGTTTTGTAGAATTTTTATCCTTTGGGTGCGAGATTTCTGAGTTGCTTCTGTCGTTGTTTCAGATGCGTGCCTCCGAAGAATGAAGTCTGAAAACGCAGCCAGCATCGTACGTCTTCCTCAGGCCAGCTCTGCTTTGCGATATCAAGAAAGAAGATGGGTGAGTGTGATTGATTTTGCATTTCAAATTAGAACTAATGAGCTTCCCGCTTTAAATATATATATTTCATGTCCTGGCATGTGCAGAAACTACATTAGTCTTACGTATTTTTACACATAGGGGTATTTTCTCTCTACGGCAGTTTTAATATATCTGGAAGCTGCGGAAGTGCTCTTCTCGTACCAGCATCTGTTATGCTTTTCTCGGTTATTAAAAAACAAAGCTCTACGATTTTGACATTCTTTATCCATTTTTCCTAAATGTGAATCATCTCGTCGAGTAGCTAATCCGTTTCCTATTGCTGAGTTTAAATTTGTGTCGTTTCTTCGCCTTCCGCCGTTCGATTCTGTTTTGGCTTCTTCTTATATTACTCCCTTCTTCAGTTTGTTCATTTCTTCTTTGTTACCTGATTTCGGTTATGGTCTCTCTCGCTGTTTGTCTTTGCTCATCTGTCCATATTGATCTTCTCACTCTTTCTCTTCTATGTCGTTCTTTATCTTCTTCTGTCTCTATAATATTTATTTATTTATTCATTTAGTCACAAGGTGGCTGGATCTGCCAGGTGGCGACAAGTAACATAAAATGACGCAATGAAGTACGTTTGAATCAGATTGACATTAAAATTTTCAAAAGAATCAATTTAGATTCACGTCATTGGTACATAAGTAAAAATTACACAGTTTCAAAGACCTCGTTATATTCTTCTTTCTTCCATTTGATGAATTAATGGGCTATTATTGCCTTAAACTTTAATTAAAAGTTATATTTGTAGTAATTAAAATGCTGATAGTAACAACAACCTGGGAAATTGCAATTGATAGTGCTTTACCGTCAGAGGTAATAATGAGTAAAAGCGTTGTTATGTAAACTAAACAAACAAAATTATAAGTTCTATTTGATGAATTAACGGAGTACTAGCTGTACCCGCACAGTGTTTTCACTGTTTTTTCAATTAATTTATAAAAAATTAAGAATTGTGTAGAATAAGTTGGTCTCAATATTTCACATATAACTCAATAATTCGTATTTAACTCTGATAATGCATTTCCCCAGTATAGGTAAGGTTAGCGGGTACAAATCTCGCTGAGGGCGAGGCTGTGTGTGCATATTGACAATTAATTGTGCAAAGTCGGTAAGAAATCTGTATTTTAAAAGTCAAATCAGAGAGGAAATTAATGCTACACGGTAATTGATTGCAAACTTTTATGTTTTTAATTTTCTTTGTTTCTTTTAATTGAAGTAGATGTCCTTTTTTTCATATATCAATCAACTCAACCGTTTATTTAGATTAACAAAGAAGAGAAGATAAGTTTCGGCGAGTTCTAGGTTATCAATCTAAAACAAATGTTTTCATGCTGCTCCTGAATAAACGTAGCCCGTCGCCTAACATTCTTTGTCATTTAGATTATCTACGAAGGTGACATAACCATATAACTTATAATTTGTTAAAAAATAATGTACGTCCTTATTCTCATCTAATTTTAAATTTATGCATGAGACAATTTGCCTTAATAAGCATTATAGATGTTTAATAGTTTTACTTACTGAAAAAGTAAGATTCCAGCATTCGAATGATTTAAAATAAGATCAATTGCTTTGATTAAATTGTTATTAACTGGATAATTATCCGTAAATATTTTTGTTGCTATCTATAAAGTTTGACATTGCTACAGCATTAATTTCGATGCTTAAATTAAAGCGTGAAGCGAATAATGCTATTCTTTCACTTATTTGAAGGTTTAATTGGCACTAATTGAATCGGAGGCAATGCCAGGAATCTTCCTCTCTCTGTCACAGTGCAATCTGGCATCGGAACTTTTTAATTTTTTTGTACCATTTGGCGACAAATGAGGGTTGATCGAAACAACGATTATCAATGGTGACGGTTATAGAGGTCCAACTGTATTTCAAATGTTTATATAAACTCAGATCGCGCTTGCAATTGGGAGCTTTTAGAATAACAAAAGATTGTTTCATTTTTAACTCTTTTTAAGTACTAAGTTAAGATTCCATCAGAAGCACCTGTTGGCATAGGTTTGTAAAAGTTTGAAAGGATTGAAAATATACGTTGGATTTGTTATAACTATTTTAATTTATATTTTTCCAGAGCTTGCGATTATATACTTGATACGTTTTCGTGTATGGTATATTGCAAAATGTGGTATTGTACACAGTCCGACATCGCATTCTTTACATACATACAGTGAAGCCTCGATATATTGAACTAAAAGGAGGGGAAGGCCTGTCTGTTATATCCGAAACATCCGAAGGAAACGTATGTGTTGCCTTAAATTGTTAAAGTGCACATGTTATGAAGGACAGTGTTTTACTCCGCTATATATTCATACAAATTGTTAGAGCGCATGAAGTAATAGCACAGAGTTTTCTAATTAATTTAGGAAAATAGGAATCGTATTAATTTTTATATTTTACTAGTAAAAGGTGCTTGCAGTGTGCTAGCAGGAGCATATTGTTATAAGAACATAATTAAGAATGAAATAAATTATAGCGACCGTAAGAAAAATTGATTTTCCCTTGCGTTCTTATTTGAAAGGAATTATTCTTAGGAATGGAACTTGGGATACTTTTTCGAGATTTTAGATTTTTCCGGACCCTGGTGGAAATGGGGCAGAAAGTAACAATGAATACAAAGAATGTTTTAAGACAAACAAACCCCATGAGTAACGCAAGTCAGTCAATTTCAACCAGTCACAATGATCAAACGCAGGAACAATTAATTTTTGCGGATTTGCTGCACCAATAAATTATACATTGTATCACCCATATATACTCGTGTATAACACGCTGTTTGAAGACCAAATTTTCAGGTCATAATGTAGGGGTGCGCGTATACGCAGGTAACACTTCTCTGCACTTAAAATAGGAACCTACCTCGCACCAGATTCACGCTTTTTGGGTTAATTAATGGGAAAAGCACAATAATTATTGATACTCCAGGTTATACATACATAATTATATGTATAGAACACCTAATTACTTCTATACATTTATAATCCCATCCTCTCCAATTATTCCGCTTTTCACTAGCTCATCAGCTGATTGCTGTAATTTTTGCAAAATCACAAGATAAGTCTTCCTGCAAAACACATATCAAAAACAAAAAAAACATAGAATAAGCAAATTGAAATAATTTTATTTAGTTAATGATTCTAGTATGTACGATTGACAATGTAAGTAATTTAAAACCCATAGAATCTCGTGTATGAACTTAATCCTACCTGTCGCATTTCCTGTTTCCAGATTTGTTTGTTAAATTTTTATGTTGTTCCTTCTCTTAAACAGTTTTAGAATGAGATAGGAAAGAGAGAACCAACATCCACTTTAAATCAAAACTATTTTATAGATCCCTTTTTGTCTGATGTAAAAGCATTGGCAACAGTGGCGCTGCGGTTTTCTACACGGCATCACTTTGCCCAACTTACTGTATGAAGTTGCTCCCATCTCAACTCAGTCGCTTTAATTATTGACGATGTCTCTCTTAGACATAACATGGAGCTTATTGAACGTAATACACTTATGGACAAGTCCAAACGTTTTAATATTTACATACCTCCCAAAAATGAAGGATGTGTGTCATACACGTGGTATAAGAAAAAGTCGGGATTTTTTGGAATAAAATACGAGTGCGCATTATACACGGCAGTTATACACTGGGACGCATCATACACGAGTATATACAGTAATTATATACATTATAATATGTGTATATATCCATATATTGCGACGTATAAGTCGACCTTGAATTTTCAACTTGAAAATACTAGATTAAGTATATGTTCGCAGTATAAGTTGTTTCACTTAAAAATACTTCTCATGAAATCATCGCCAGGCAAAATCAAGGTCCTGTACGATCCAAGTTTTAACAAGATACAGAAATAAACATAGTAATAAAAAAATATATGAATATAGTTTTGAGTCCGTGCTATTCTTCTTGAGCCTTCCATTTGACAGGTGTTTTCATTTCAACCAATAAGAAACTGCTATTCTCAGAGAGCTTGACCAACTAAATAATGGTTCCTGTGATTTGATTGATGTCGGCTGTTAATGATGCTATCAAATTTAACTGCACCTAGTTATCGCAATCAATATCTACGGTGGTGGAATTCAATATAATATCACATTGGCAGGCATAAGGATGGTTTTGATGATTACATTATTCCCCTTTTCAAAAAAGGAAATGTTTTTTTCGCATATTTTTTGATTATTTTTTTGTCTTTTTTCACGTACTTTTTTGTACTTGATTTATTTGCATATTCCACATATAATCATAACTTGCAATTAGTATGGTTAATTCCTATCGAAGTGTACCTCTTCTATCTCACTTACTTCTACAGCATTACAATACTTTGGATGATACATTTAAAAAAACAAGGTAATTGTCCATAATAAACATTTCATAAATGTCATATTAAGGAATTGATATTTTAATAAACAATCAAGTAATGATTATAACATTCTAAGTTGTATTATTTATTTATAATTATAATGTTATAATTACATGTGGAAAGTGCAAATAAATCAAGTACGTATGTGAAAAAGACAAAAAAAATGATCAAAAAATTGCGAAAAAAAAACAAAAATGTAATGAAGACATAATAATAATACAATTTTACTAGTTAAAATATATATACAGACCATTTCTGAAAAAAAATGCTGGCTGCTGGGATCGAACCCCAGCCCATCCGACTACTAGACATTCATTCTACCAATTAAGCTATTGCTGCTTCTGTTTTGTAACCGTAAGGTTAATGATATATGTTGCATCCATGCTTACACCTGAATTTAAATTGTTAATATCTTTTAAACAAGGGCCCATTGGCAAAAACGCAGAGAGATATAGGTGATGTTTTAGTTCTAGTTTCACCTCCTAAAAGGGTTTTACGAATTTCAATATTAATGTTATGGCCTCCCCTTGTTAGTAAATATCGATGTTATTTATCTGTAATTTAAAGTTTACAATTTTGTATTCGTCGTATAAGTCGACTTTAAGTTTTAGGAAAATTTTTTAAGCTTCAAAAGTCGACTTATACGCCGTGATATACGTTAGTTATAATGTTGCGATGTATTCATTAGGCCTTCCAAATAACGCACATGTGATAGGTCCGCATGAGACACAATGTATTAGTGGCGTCATTTAACTGTTTTGCATCGCCGGTCATTCTGTCCGTTACATCTTAAGTACGTTCCATCAAGGTCCAGTATGCAGAGGTTTCAATGTACTGTGGATTTCTTCCTTTTCATTGGCTTCGTGGTACTTTTGTTTCAGATGGTACACTTCCTCATGGCTAATCTCATCACAATTTACCGAAAGAAGTGAATAATATCAGTCAGTCTCTCTTTTACAGTAAGCACCGCCTCGAAATATTCCAATTCATTTGCATCGGAATCAAAACGTTATCAGTTTTGTCTTTTCATTGGGAATCAGTGGGCTAATGAAGTTTATTCTAATGTGTACTAGAAGTTGTTTTATTTATTTAACTAGTTTTGAATTTTTACTTTGCAAAAGCCATAAATAATGACTTGAAAGGCTTACAGAATGCAAGCACCTTCTATTTGTATATCGAACAAATAAGTAACATATCATTCTTGTCATTAAAGAAAATTTTTAATAATGTATGTGTATCTGTAAATGTAATTACATGCAAGGTTATTTGTCAGGTGCGTTTCGCTTCCAGCATAAGCGCCTATTAGTATTAGTCTCCATCTGGTCTGTCCGCATGTTCGTTATCTGCTTCTACCAAGCAGATTTTCATGAAATTTGATATTAAGGACTTACAGTCAAAGATAATAAGAAAATCACATAAATGAGTCACGTAAGCCAATCAGGGGTACCACTTTACTGGTGATAAAATATGAACTTTCCCTCATATCTCGTAAAGTATCGGTCATATCAAAATATTTATCAAGTAAAACTCGTAGAACTAGTAAAGTAGGGTATTTCTTTTCCTTTACATTTTCATCGTAGGAGTCGCCGTTTCCGAGAAAATCGAACAAGAGTCTTAATTTGAGTTGAACTTTGAAATTTTCTAGCATGTTTACTTCTTCATTGTTGCTAACGTAAACAATCTCACGGAAATATGTTTAATTTCCTTACATATGCATTTAATATTTTTAAATGGGAAGAAAATGGATTATTTATGACGAAGAAAAGAATTTATAATGCTATTTCCCTTCCAAACACCTAAATAATTTCTTTCAAATACTCCAGTGCACAAAATGCACCCATTTGTGTTACGGTGTACACTTTCCTAACTTGTTTATATCTTAAAATCTCATTATAAATATTAGTGTTATTTTAAACTCTTGTACTAATTTTTAAACGAAGTAATCAACTGATATTTTATAATTATACAGTTTGCATAAGCACAACATTAAATTACCATAACTTTAATGTATGTTAGCAACAAATTGTTGACAACATATTTGTAGTGAATCTGAGATAAATACAGAGTTCATGAAATTATTTCTAACGAAGAATGTAAATTAAACTACAAAATATCCTTTTAAGATTTAGTCACATTAAACGTTTATTAGGAAAATTACACTGTAATCGTTTTTGTGCATCAAATCTTGGAGTAATTATTGGAATTTATTTTACAATGCAACACAGACGACTTTATATAGTTCTCTGGTGAATAAATTAAATTAAAATGGTATTGCAAAGTTCTTTGCTTATAAATAACTAGCAAATTTACCCAGCGTTGCTCAGGTTATGTTTTAAATCATCGTGACTTCAAATTATGGCAATAATTATGAACAAAAAATTATATCTATGCTTGAATTAAGTTTTATTTGGGAAATTTTTTCATATTTTAATTGATGTAAATGAAAGTGTTGGAAAATATTTCGAGTATTCGTAATTAAAATTGGCAATCAATGCAGTCGATTCATTTTGTGAGGTGACGCTTTTTGCCAGGTGGAGTTCGTTCTCTAAGCTTCCGGTAGAGAACGTGCATGTAGAGTACAGGTAGTTCCGCCCAATGTAGCAATTGAAAATTACTAGAAGTTACCTTACGCCTCAGTGATCGGAGGTAATATGTAGAGTGGAGGGGAACAAATTCCATTAGAATAGAGGGGCATTGAAGGTGAGC
This sequence comes from Uropetala carovei, assembly GCA_036926305.1. Lineage (NCBI taxonomy): Eukaryota > Metazoa > Arthropoda > Insecta > Odonata > Petaluridae > Uropetala > Uropetala carovei. The sequence goes on from JAXCHB010000193.1 coordinate 1,678,158, forward strand.
GCGCTTCCTAGAAGGGAAATCCCCGTGCACGCAGAGTAGAGAGGTGACTTCTTAAGTCAGTTACCATACGGTAGCTTTGCTTTACGCATGGACAGTTATATGCAGGATGTTCAAGAGTTCAAAATAAACATTCTTTAAAAATTCAGATAATACCAGGTTCCTAGAAAGGAGCGTCTGTCTCACACAACATTGTACGAGGGTTTCCCAGAAAGTAATGCACCACATGTTTTGAAATTACGCATATTTAACGAATATGTGACAGATTTTGACTTTTATCGATAAGTTTCCTGGACAACGAATGTCATTTTTGAGGCTCGAGATTCATATTATTGCCTCGCGAGAGATAAGGGGGGGAACAGCAGAGGGAGGGAGGGGGATAAGGCATTGTCAAGTGCAATTTGTAACGTTTTAACAAAAGTATTGTCCACTTATTGTAACAAAGTATTATTCACTTGACATAAATTTATTTTAACAAAACTCTTTGCTTAGAGAATCATTCTAAGAGTCGGAGCATTGAATTTCTGTGTGATTTTAATTCTCTTTTCTACTGTTTTTGTTTTTCGTTGCATTAATTCTTTTTGTTTGTTCATGTGTTGTTTGTCGTTTTGTATTAACCAAACCACATCCAACACAGTGTAATGTGAGCAAATAAAGTAAGTGGTAAATGTTTTCACTTGTTTAAATTGTGTAGTATCGAAAGTAAGATTGCATAACCCGGCCGCTGAATGGGTTTGTTGTCTAAGTAGGCTGTTATGAAGGTTAACATACGTAATAGTGTCTCATTGCACCGTCAAATGTCATGGATGTCTGCGTTGACCAGCATCATAGCTAATCCTTATATACAATAAACTTTGAAGCTTCTTTGTTTTTTATAAAAAATTCCGACATTTCAAATTTAAAATGCAGGCATCTCTAGTGGAATTATAAACTGTTATATTCTCCTATATTATTGTTATTATAGCACTGACTATAATTAACCAATTGACCAAACCTTTTATACATTCATCAAGTTAAGATGTTAATAATAATCGTACCAAATTTTAGTTATTCATGTCTTATAGTTTATGGCATGCATAATGAGACATGCAAACAAACTTTTGCAAATATATATAGATTGTGGGAAGCTCATTCAATTCTATTTGGTATAATAATTATAGGATATTTATTTTGTTTCTCAATTTTGTAGTTATTGTTTTGATTCTCAGGTTGGTCTCTATGTAAATATTAACGTTGTCTCTTGTTGGATGAGTTATATTTTAGATTACTTAACAATTTCATGGCTGTTTAAAATATCTTCATTAAATTATCGTAACGATAATTTTGGTAAACTCCATATGAGATTTTGACTTATTCTAACACAAGCGTTACTGAAAAGGAATTCTTTAAATTTATTAACATAAATAACTCAATTGTATACAAATATTTTGTAACGATAATGTATTGCTACTTACATTTTGCACATTTATAATGTTAAAAAATATAATTATTGATAAATTTTTAATGATTTGATTTGCTGATTTTTCTTTTAAATTTGACAAATTGGCCATGAAAGTGTTAAGCTATTGATAAGGAGCAATGTGATTTGTTAACGATAGTGAGTTGAGTCACGCAATGCAATTACTACTTAAATTTTATGTAAATTAACCTCAGATCATTTAATTTTATGCATTTACTGTACATTACCTGGAAATATAAGACAAACTTTGAGAATATGCTATATTTATTCATAAATAGAGTGTTTGCTTTGATTAAATATTATATTTTGCATAATAGCTTTGAATCTGTGCTTTAAATGAGCAAATATGTTTTTGATGTTGTAAATATAAACTTACCTCCATTAATGTTATATTTTTAAATCCAAGCAAGATAATTCTTAAAGACAAAATGTATTTAGTTCAATCTTTGTTGCTATAAAAATTAAATTATCAGAAGTAAATGTTTAGTCTTTGAGTTTCTATTATGCAATTAACGTTTTTAAAAAACAGTCAAGCGTCTAATTGAGGTACATGGTGTAATTTCAATGCATTTTAAGCAAATTAATTTGGCAAATATAAAGAGGTTTAATTTTATAAACGTTTGAAATAGGTATGCCATAAAATTTTAACTGCATTTTTTGGAGTTTATTTCTGACTTGGAATGGTTTATAAAAATGTTATTCTGACATTTAAGTAATTCCAATTAAGCATTGCTTTGCGAGATTCATTATTTTTTCATCATTTATGCAAACATTGCTCCCATTTGGAATCAGTTGCGTGTATTCAATTTTGACCAATAAGAGACATTGTTAATTGTAATTAAGGTCATTGATAATGTGATATGTTTAAGTGTTTCCAGAACAAGCACTTGGAAAAATCGCTTGCCTCTGATAAAAATAGCTGCGACTGGGCTGTGAGAAAATTAATACATGCATTTCGACTTCAGAGCAGTTGTTGTCAGTGGCATTTCGCCACTGATGACGGCTGTTCTGTAGTCTAAATGCTTGTATTAATTTTTCCACAGCTCAGTCGCAGTTATTTTTATCTGAGGCAAGTAATTTCTTCTTGTTCAATAATTTAATTCAGCTGTAAAATGTGTTTGATGTAGTTATGATGTAGTTATGTCAACTGTTGAATAACAGTTGAAAATATTGTGTTATATGTAATTTGTCAGTTGTTGAATAGTTGAAATGTAGATAAATTGTCATAATGTTGAATAATTTGTTCAATAATCAGCAAAATTTGGCTGAATTTGTGGTCAAAAATGTCATTTTTAGGCTAAAAGTGTGCTAATTCTAGCAAAAATATACCTAAAAAAACCCCTTAAGTCCAACGATACCTAAAAGAGGCTCCGAGAAAAAGAAATTATTTCTATCTAAAAGGAGTCAACAGGTTTTGATCATAATAAAATGTCTTTATTGCAATGAAAATAATGTACAATGTATACATACAAGTTCAATAAAAATTTTACAATCTGAAATAATGCATTTTCTCTACTTATTTTATCATGCACTTCAAAATGAAAACCTGGACTGAAAAGAAAACTGACTCTAGACAAAAGAAATGTTTGTTTACATTTTGGACAAGTCCTAATTTCAGAAATCTTTAAAGTCTTGGAGTTAAAAATTATTACGTCCAAATTGTAAACATTAATTTTTTAAACTTGTTTACAATTTGGACTTAGAATAATTTTTAACTCTTCGACTTTAAAGCTTTCTGAAATTAGGACAAAAAAATTAATTTGTTTACATTTTGGACAGAATAATTTCTGACTCTGACTTTAAAAAATTTCTGGACTTAAAATGCTCTGAATATTAGCACATATCAAAATTGCCATTTAAAAATTTTCATGAAGTGCAGAAAAAAATTTACAATTTAGCAAACACTACAATAAAAGTTGGACATTTTTACAAAGCACTTTGGCAAGGATAATATCATTTTAACAATTTCTATTGGTGACAAAGAGGAAAAATAGCACAGCAGCTTAGAAAAAAATATGAGACAAAATATATATATATATACCCAAAAATGCTAATTCTGGTTTGTTCAGATTTAAAAAAATGGCAGTAATTATACAGAATGAAAAAGCAATAGCTTATATACATTTAGACTTAAAAGAATTTACGATTTTTCTGAATAATATAAATAACACAACACTGGAAACCTATTTACAAGTAAATAATGTCTAGCAAATTGGATATTGATGGAATTATTAAAAGAACTTTAGTATACAGACTTGGAATTCTTTTTTCTGGATATTGACTTTAATTAAGAATAAAAAAACCTTCACAATTTTTCTTAATTAAGAAATGTAACTCTCCACAAAGTTAAATCTTTTTCTAAATATTGCCTAGAATTAAGAACAATTAAATTACCATTTCCAATGAATGGCTTAATAATTGGAGATTATAAATTTTTCACAATGAAAATATTTTCCCTTACAAAGGCATTCAGTCGGATTTTCAATCAAAACTCTCAAAACTAACCGAAATTTCATTTACATTTTAAACTCTTTATCTGATTTTGATAACTTGAATAATGAATAGAATTTGTATTGCCTCAGAAATTTTTCTGCCTTGAATAAACCACAAAAAAACCCAAAGAATATTTTCTGAATTAATTCAAGCATATTGTACATTTATCTCCAAATTTCTTTAAATTATTAAATTAAATCTGGAATTATTTAACCACGCCAAACACTCTTGGTAAAATTTTATATGTAGAACACAAAACATCCTGATCCAAATAATCTTTTTTAAGGGCTGCTCCTATTTTAAGATTAAATTTAATTAATTACTTTCCAACATCCAATTTGCTGAACGATATTCACCATAGAAATGCATGACAAGTCTGCAAACATGAGCTAATACAGTGCTGCCTCAGAAGTCAATATGAAACCTTTGCATTTAATAAGTTTTCTAAGGTTTTTAAATATCTTCTGTAATTCATAAATAAATATTTACAATATTAGATTCTTATTAACAGAAGTGGAATTTGATGAAAAGTTAAAATTTATAGAAGTACGCTAATAAACTTTACAAACAAAATGGAATATGCCTTATAAAATCAAATTAGAGAAAGTTTTTAGAGTTGAAACTGAAAACCAACACCTTATATTCTCATAAATTTATAATCAATATTAAATGCATTTTATAAAAGTTGAGTTATCACAAAGCTTTTCAAGTTCAAAGAGAAAATTAATGCCTTATATTCTCAGAAATAAAATATTCTTACAGAAGGTACCAGTTAAAACTTTTTTTTCAGAGGTAGCGCTATATTTTTCATTTATTTACTTTAAGTGTAAATTGATTTAAAAATATTTTAAAGAGAAATTGAATTCTTGGGGTATCGTATAATCCGATCGTAAATTTTGGCTTATTCTGAATTACGGGAAAAAAACAGCTCCTAAACATTGGAATTCTTATTGTATCGTATTTATTTCAATTGGCTGAGCAGAAATCTATAATAATGCCAAATTTGAAGCATTTAGCCCATCTAAAAGTGCCTTATAATTTACAATCTCTTCTCCTAAATCTTCCGTAATATGCAGCCATATTATTATACAAGATATTTATCGCCTGATATATTGAACAAACCAGAATATAGCAACATATAGGTATAAAAACCTTCTCTCATCCCATGTGTGTAGCCTCCAGCACATAATCCGCTTTACTCTCGCACCCAGATGCATCAGTTCTTGTTTCAGCAAAGTAATACTCTTCGATTCATGGTTCCTTGATGCCTCACACCATCGCATTTTCACTCAGCATCAACTGTGAATGCCTAAAATAAAGAAGAAAAATGGTTGTGGTGAATTCAATTAAGAAATATAAACTAAAAAATCTAAATATTAAAGATTAATTTTCCCAAACAACACGAAAGAGCGCATCTCATTTACCAAGGTCTATTTAGAATCTTAAAATTTTAAATTCCTGACGAGTTTATTCAAATTATTATGTGAAAGATTTATTTGGCAATTAGTTTTAAAATTTTAACCTTCCATATGGTGTCGCTTAGCGTGTCGGCTTCCCGTTACAAAGTTCCTGGGTTCGATATCCACGAATGGAGGTTTTTCACAAAAAATTAATTAATTAATAACAAAAACTATCATCGGTGCCTGGCAGTAGGCAGCAGTACTGTCAGTTTGGTATCGAGCTAAAAACAAATTATGTTGGCTGGGTTTATATCCAATAGAGCTGTAGGAGTGATCGGGACGATTTGAATGGCTACAGTACTGCGATCTGCGATGTGGAAAGCAACAGGGAAACTGCCACATTACAATTCCTTAGTAACGATTATATGGTTGGACAAAACGAGTTCTTTCGAGGTAAAATAATCCCCCAATAGGATCTCCGGGCAGGGACTGCCTTGAGGAAAGCATGTGTCGAAGATAACTTATGCATAGGTACTTGGAATGTAAAAACCATGAGGATGGCAGAAAAGATAAAGAACCTGAAAGAAGAAATGAAAAGAAATAGGATTGACATCATAGGGCTGAGCGAAGCTAGATGGGAAGGAGAAGGACAGTTCGACTCGGAAGAATACATTAGGGAACTATACAACAAGCAGGCAAGATTGGCACAAATGGAACTGGAAGAAGAGAATTGCATTGAAGAAGATTGGGACTAAGTATTATGAAAAGCGAAGCATAAAAGGCAATACTGGAATTAAAGAAAGGAAAAGCTACAGGCAGCGATGGAATACCGGCAGAGGTACTTAAAAGTCATGGGATTGGAAGGACAAAGTGATTACGAAACTAATTAACAAGATTTACAACTCGGGAGAGAGGCCTCAGGATTTCCTAGATGTAACAATGATCCCTCTAAAGAAGAAGCCAACGGCAATGCAGTCTAAGGACTACAGAACGATATCCCTACTGTCACACACTTTGAAGATCAACACGAGTATTCTTAATAAAAGACTAGAGAAAAAGGCCGAAGAAATGCTAGGGGAAGATCAATTCCGCTTCAAAATAGGACGAGGAACCAGAGATGCTATCGGTGTAGTGAGAATCATATCAGAAAGGGCAACAGAGTACAGCCTATGTTTCGTCGACTGGCAGAAGGCCTTCGATAGAGTAAACTGGGTACTGCTGATGAGGATATTAAAGGATATAGGTGTACACTGGAAAGACAGGAGACTGATCAGGAATCTATATGTGAATCAAGTTGTAAAGAAAACTGCAGAAAATAGGAGTATATGGAGAACCAAGTTTAACCATGAATAATCACGAACCTGTCTACGGACAGACTACCTATGATGATGATGGCCTCAACTGATAAACCAAATAAAGAATTGATTTTTTTAATAGAAAATAAAGCGTAAATTATCAGGGGAAATAAAGCAATCGCGTTATATAACAATTGAAAGTTAAAATGAACCGAATCAAATATTTATAATTCAAACAAACTCTTTATAAGTTTAATAATAAATTGCATGGCAAAGTAAATATACTCAATAGCCAATTACGAGATATCAATGTTAATAATAATAATAATTTATTTAACACAAACAGTTTCCTCCAATTACATGTGTTGTAATATATTTTTAACAAGCACAAACGACCATGCCCTCGGCATTGGGAGCTAGACACACTAACCACTCCTCTATTTTTCACAACGAAAATATTTTCCTTTACATATAGGCATTCAGTTCGGATTTTCAATCAAAGCTCTAAAAACTAACCGAAATTTCATTTGCATTTTAAACTCTTTATCTGATTTTGATAACTTGAATAATGAATAGAATTTGTATTGCCTCAGAAATTTTTCTGCCTTGAATAAACCACAAAAAAACCCAAAGAATATTTTCTGAATTAATTCAAGCATATCGTACATTTATCTCCAAATTTCTTTAAATTATTAAATTAAATCTGGAATTATTTAACCACGACAAAACCTCTTGGTAAAATTTTATATGTAGAACACAAAACATCCTGATCCAAATAATCTTTTTAAAGGGCTGCTCCTATTTTAAGATTAAATTTAATTAATTACTTTCCAATATCCAATTTGCTGAACGATATTCACCATAGAAACGTATGATGTCTGCAAACATGAGCTAATACAGTGCTGTTTCAGAAGTCAACACAAAAACTTGGCATTTAATAAGTTTTCAAGTTCAAACAGAAAATTGATGCCTTATATTCTCAGAAATAAAATATTCTTACGGACAATACCAGACAAAACATTCTTTTTCAGGGGTGGCGATATATTTTTAATTTATTTACTTTACGTGTAAATTGATTAATAAATATTTTTAAAAGAAATCAAATTGTTTGTGTGTAGTTTAATCTGACCATAAATTTCGGCTTATTCTGAATGATAGGAGAAAAACATCTCCTAAAAATTGGAATTCTTATTGTATTGTATTCATTTCAATTGGTTGTGAGCAGAAATCTATAATAATGCCAAATTTGAAGTCTCTAGCTCATCAAAAAGTGCCTTATAATTTACAATCTCTCCTCCTAAATCCTCCGTAAGATGCAGCTATATATTATACAAGATATTTATCGCCTGATATACTGAACAAACAAGAATATAACAACATATAGGTATAAAAACTCTCATACCGTATGCATAGCCTCCAGATCAGATTCCTCTTTACTCTTGCACCCAGATGAATCAATTCTCGTTTCAGCAAAGCAGTACTCTTCGATTCATGGTTCCTCTACAGCTCAGCATCAACTGCTTCTACCTACAATGAAGAGGAAAAAATGGTTGTGGTGAACTCAATAAAGAAATATAATCTAAAATTATAAATATAAAAGATTAATTTGCTTAAACAATATGAAAGAGAACATCTTATTGATAGAGCCCTATTTTAGAATTGTAAAATTTTAAATTCTTTAAGATTTTATTCATTTTATTATGCGAAGATTTATTTGACAATTAGTTTTTAAATTTTAACCTTCCATATTGCCTCAACTAATAAACCAAGTAAACGATTTTTTATAGAAAATGAAGCGTATGCTGCAGAAACATGGACACTAAGGAAAAATGATATTAAATACTTGGAAAGCTTCGAAATGTGAACATGGAGAAGAATGCTGACGATAAAAATGGACAGATAGGGTAGAAAATGAGGAAGTACTACGAAGAATATGAGAGAAGCGAACGATTATACAGAATATCAAAAAAGGATTGGGCATTACCTGAGGAAAGAGTGCATGATTAAAGAAGTGCTAGAAGGAAAACTGGATGGAAAAAAAGAAAGAGGTAAGAAAAGGTTTCAGCTAGTAGACGACTTGAAAGAGAAAGAGACCTATCAAGTCATGAAGAAAACTGCAGAAAATAAGAGTATATGGAGAACCAAGTTTAACCATAAATAATCACGGACCTGTCTATGGACAGACTACCTATGATGATGATGATTGTTGACTAATCAACCAAATAAAGAATTGTTTTATAGAAAATAAAGCGTAAATTATCAGAGGAAATAAAGCAATCGCATTAGATAAGAATTGAAATTAAAAATTGTACCGTCATTTGCCGGTGCAATAAAAGTATTTTATTTATAATTCGAACCTTAAACTCTTTTAAGGTTTAACAATAGATTGCATGGCAAAGTAAATATACTCAATAGTCAATGAAGGGATATCAACGTTCTATTTGTTAACTCAATCTTAAGTTGATATTTTAGAAGGCACCTCCTGCTGACCACCAAGTTATTAAAATTTTTTTTATATTTTTAGATGAGATGGCATTTTAATAGATTATAGTCTTCCTGTGACAAATAAACATCGTTAACTACAGATAAGTATTAAATATTATCTGTTAATAATTTCAAGTGTAACAGCAATATTCATTTCAATTTATGCTATCAAATCAACTAAATTAATGAATTAACTTTATAAAAATTATTCCCTGTATTCTTAATTGGAAATTATCGACGTATCACGGCATTGGTTATAATGTCTATATCTATAATATATAATCTAAAACCAATTTCACATTGGATAAGACTATGGTTTGTTTTTACATTGAAAAACGGTCAAAGAATATGAATTCTGATTAGAACTTTAAGCCAAATAATAGTAAGGAAATATTTTTAATCTTCCGAAAGCTTTCATCGTAACAAGACCAATATGCTGCACTTAACAAGGTAAAAACTGACGTTATCGCTTCTGATTTCATGTCACTTCTTTATTCACTGTCTTTAATACTTCATAAATAACAGGCTAATAAGATAAAAATCGTCATAATAATGCCATGAAATATGTTTCACATTTTAAAAAGCATTGGACCTGCAGACACACTAATTTCACCAAAAATAAAATCCTTTGTCCTAGTAATAACTAGCATAATGCATCATGTACAACCTGCAAATATTAGCCTTCTAATTCTTATAGTTTAATATCTATTTTGATTTGATTGATTGAACATAAAATAAAATGCTCTAAAATGGTATTTGAATAAATATTTTACAATTTTGGCATGCTCAACTGATGATTAGCCAACCACCAGCGAAATTAAACAATAAAAACGAATTGTCACAGCAAACTTTCATTAGCATAGGAACTTTAAAAAAATTTGCATGTAATCCAATAATTCGACTAACTTTCACTATTAAGAATCTCAGAAATCGCTTTCCTCAAAATATTTCCGCGATTGCTTCAGTAATTCTCATATAGATAGCCTTTTCCAAACAAAATATTTTAATCACTTTCCTCAAAATGTCTCCATAATTTCAACATTCAATCCTTTACACATCACCAAAGAGTAAATTCAATGAACATTTCACGTTACACTGTCACTGCAAAACTAATATTTTTGTTTCTATGAAATTGTCTCCTATTTATACAGCATATTTAATTGATTTATGCTGAATTGAAAGTCAGTAGACTGAAAAGTAAAAGTTCTCCGGCTCAAAGTATTTCATAAATTATGCCAAAAATTGAAGCGTTGATAACACTTATGTTAACGATAATTGGCAAATCTTTGAAGGTCTAAATTATAAAATCAATTTTATTCTATCAACGAAATATCCACTTAAAAGATGTTGAGATTTATCACTTTCCGATATACGCTGAAGTTACTACATTTTCACCGTTAATAGATGAATAACTAGCACAGTAAGTATTGAACATATAGTAAAAAACAAATGCATGGTTACACGACTAAATTCCTCCTAGCTATTCATTTAAATACGTCGATAATTCTCACTGGAAACTTCTTCAGGTAACAGCCAACAAAAGTATCACAAAACAGCCAATATGTTAAATGCAATAGGCAAACTACTTAAAAGAAACACACTGATTATACTCACTGTTATTATTTCTTGTTATCACATATATGAGAACATGACAGCTGAGTCCTGTGACATCTTCTGCAAACATTCCTCTGAAACAAAAGAATGAAATCTGTACTGTAAATTCATGCTGAATAATATTCCCGGTTACATTATGCAATGTCTCTCGTGCTAAATCACTCCGATAATATTGGAATTTATTCTATTGTAACACAACCTCAAAGATTTGTAAAGAAATCTAAAACTTTTATCCCTTAAGTTACTTAGTTAAGCTTATTTCCAAACCATTGGACTAGTATATATTGATTATGGAAATTAATATCAACTAAATAAATCATTGCTTTGAATGAATTTTGTGATAAAGGGTTGCCAACATTTAATACGTGAAGTTTGTCTGATAAATGAATACATAAATACTTGGGAGGAAACCTTATCCATATATTTTCATTTATTCATTAAAATAAAATCCTTTATCATAGTAATAACTGGCATAATACATCACATACAACCCACAAATTTCAGCCTTCTATCTGTTACAGTTTAATTGCTATTTTGATTTGATTCACTGAACATTTATAAAATAAAATGCTCTAAAATGATATTTGAATAAGTCATGTCTTTGCATGCTCAACTGATAATTAGCCAACCACCAGTGAAAAAAAACAATAAACACCAATTGTCACAGCAAACTTTTATTGGCATAGCAACTTTCCAAAAGTTTGCATGTATTCCAATAATTCGACTGACTTTTGACTAATAAATCTTTTTCCCAAAAATATTTCCTCGACTGCTTCAGCCATTTCCATATAGAAAGCATTTTCCAAGCAAAGTATTTTAATAATTTTGCATTGACTCAAATTGTCTCCATAATTTCAACATTAAATACTTTACACGTCACCAAAGAGTAAATTCAATGAACATTTCACGTTACACTGTCACTGAAAAACTAATATTTTTGTTTCTATGAAATTATCTCCTATTTATACAGCATATTTAATTGATTTATGCTGAATTGAAAGTCAGTAGACTGAAAAATAAAATTTCCCAGGTACAAAGTATTTCATAAAATATGCCAAAAATTGAAGCATTGATAACACTTATGTTAACAAAAGAAGTTGAGATTTATCACTTTCCAATTTAAACTCAAGTTACACTTTCACCATTAATAGATGGAAAAACCAGCATAATTCTCACTGGAAACTTCCTGAGGTAACAGCCAATACGTTAAATGCAATAGGCAAATTACTTAAAGAAGTTGAGATTGTACTCACCGTTAATATTTCTTGATATCTCAAAAGGGAAAACGACAGCTGTTCTGTGAAGTCTTCTCACGTCTTCTGGAAACATTCTTCTGAAACAAGAGAATGAAACCTTAAAGTTTGTACTGTAATTTCATGCTGAATATTATTTCTGTTAACATCATGTAATGTCTCTCGTGCTATATCACTCCGATAATATTCGAAAATATTATATTTAACTCAAATTCCAAGATTTGTAAAATATAAAATTTGTATCCCTTTAGTTGCTAAGTTAGGCTAAATACTCATTTCAAAACCATAAGACTAGTATGTACTGATTACGTACATTAATATCAACTCAATAAACGAAATATATCAAAGAATGAATTTTACGATAGGGTTGCCAACATTAAACATCGCAGGACACGGAGAATTTTGTCAGAAAACTGACTATTTGGGAAAGAACCTTAATATTTTTTTCAGTTATTCATTAAAATATTATTTATTCAGCTAAGCGTACGCTTTATCGAGGTTAAAATATACGAAAAGTTATACGCACTCCCCCGGACTCTCGTCAAATTGGCACTGTTGGCAACCCTCATCATCGGCTACCACCGTATATAAAATCATTTATAAAATGGTGTATGAGAAAAACTTCCGAAACAACGATAGAAATTTCACTACCTGTCCTATGTGATAAAAAACCAACCTTTACCTTGTAACTTGACGCTTACACAACCACTCGACAAGTTAAAAACCATATTCATGTCTAAACTTGACTCAGTCCACCCAAAATACACGTGGTTAAAACTTTCAACAAGGAAAAATAATTGCATTGATCCTATATAAAGCTTTCCCCTAATTAATGCAAAGATTATGCCGCCATTAACTTAAAGTGAAGAGATCAACCACTTCGTTTAATTAAGAAATAATTTCAAAAAATCTGTGAACTACGGATCGGAAGAAATGCTAACCCGCTGAAGCATGCCGTTGGCGGCAATTAAATTAAATTTTCGCTTATTTCTAACTAAAGAATTCAAACCCGACAATGGATCACAGTAACACGAGGTCGATGTAAATCTCTTGGCAAGTATGAAGAGAAAGTTCCTCACTCGTCGACGATGTGATCTTCCTCAACGTAAATTCAAAGTGATCAAATCCGATCTTCTACACGCCCGTCAGTTTTTTAAGAGATGCGCATGTTCGGACTTCTTTTGTTCATGGCTGTTCCGTTCTCTTTACATTTTTTATTAAATACTGCGAAATAAACATGGTATCTTTAATAAGTAATATTGAAATGTTTTAACTAATATTTAATCGGCCCTTTTATTAATAATATGTTATAAATTAAATAAACACTGGAATATGTAACACACATTACCTGTATAAAAGTTTCCATCCTTTCGCTTATAACAAAAAATATCATTGTTTGTTATCTGATTTGAAATTTTACAATAGAAAAGTCCGGAAAAACCTTTTTTAAATCTATTTTACAACAAATACATGTATATAATTTAATATATGTAAGATCTTATTTACTTCGATTACTGCTAAGAATGTTAAGGGTGGCAACAAGGGATGGGTCGCGAACGGAGTCGCGAAGAGTCGACTCCTGCTGCCTTGGAAAAATTTGATTTTAAAAACTCGACCTATACTGGAGTATATACAGTACATCAGTTGGTGACATTAGTGCATCATACTTTCCTATATCTGTACGATTTCATTCAAGAAACGACAATGCTAACATTAAAATTAACATTTATGTAGGAACAAATTTTCCTGTGTTTTGTCCATTGGCAATAGTAATGCTTCTATAGTCGACAGTTTAATTTGAACTTTGAGTTGTCAAGGTAATACATGTAAGATTACCATATTACATACCAAGGAGTGTGAGAGGGAAAGCAGTTCAGCAAGATTCTCAGTGATTAGCTGGAACTATTTTTGAGATCTCCCTCACTCAAATTTCTTCTTGGCTCTCAAAGCTCAAGTTAGACTGCACAAACTATAAGCGGTCACTCAATGAGTCATTGGTAGACTGCAGTGGATACGGGGAATGGAAAGATTATGACTTTTGAGTATGATGCTTATCATATCACATCAGAGGAATGTGCCGGCCGGGTTAGACTGGTAGGCAGTGCACCTGCCGTCTAACCCAAAGGTCATGGGTTCGAATCCTGCTTCAGGCACGGATGTTGTGATGTATGTTGATTTTCTCTAACAGTATTTGACGGTGCAAAATGACCTTAGCTGTTGACGCACCTAAAAACCTAATTACTACTACTATCAGAGGAATGTGAAGAGCTTGGTTGGAGCAGAGCATAGACCTTGGCATATATGCAAATGGATGCTAACAAATTACATTCCAGGACAAACGGATAATGTATTATTGTTTATGACATCAAACTGCATGACTTTTACCCAAAATCCCCAAAGTAATTTTTGTGAAAACTGACTAGAATAAACTAACATACAGTGTTGCGTGATATGGTTCATTTCAATAAGGCTTCATTATCGGGAAATACCTTAAAAAATATAAAATTTCTTAGTTTTCATTAAACCCTTTAGCCCTGCTACTCAAAGACAACATAATACAGACAGACAGCATTGGACAAATATTTTTCAAATGCAGGAGCAACTAAAACATGTTTATTCATCAAACTTTCAGTCGAATTTTATCAAATACTTTTGCTATATGCTTTGCATATGACTAAGTTAAATTGCATTAGAAGAATATCTGACAGTTACACCAAGAAAACAAGATCAAATGTGCACAAAAACTCAATTTTCACTGATAAGGCTGGAAGTATTATGATGATAATGATATTTTTCTTGAAAATGATCTTTATACTCTACATCTCCAGCAGTTTTCTTGGGCAAACAGAACCACTTTATTAACACTGAAAGCTACATAATTTGGTAACAAGAATAGGCATTAGTAGAAAAATACTCAAGATATAATGCGTATATTTTTGTCAGTGAAGATTAGCAATTTTAGTTAAGATCAAATGGGCTTGCCCATTAACATTCAAACACAGGCAACAGTGAGAAGCGGTGCTACAGCTCACCACCTGGTGTAAGCACAACTCCTTAGGAATGTGAAGAGAATGAAAACATCTAATTCTCAATAATAAAGTTTGAAAAAAAAGTTAAAATGAGAACCAAAAAGCACCCTGCAATCATGCTCAACCAAACTACTTTTTTGTTAGAAACCTCATGGCATAATTAACTCTGACATTTTACAAACAGTGATAAGTGCAAAAAATAACCACTAAAATTATAGAAAATTTGCGTGACATACTGTCTGCATTATTATTCACAAAATTCCTTGATGCAAAACTGAATTTTTTTTGTATTCACATTGATGCTGTCAATGATATCGGAATTCAGAAATCAACTGCAGTCACCTTTCTGAGAATCCTTGCCTTAGAGGGCTGCATTATTAACTATTGGAAATTATGTTATGTCATTGTAATTTTTCACAAATAATACATAGCTATGAATGGAGTATTAGGCTTAAGCAGTGGCATGTGTCAGGGGCCCCTTGAAGTAAGAGACCTCGAAAAAATGTTTTTATGTATAATCTCAGAAATATTAAATATGTCATGGTTTACTTATTAAAATGGGGGTCAAATAAAGGGGTAGTCATTAGGTGAGGTTTCTGTATATACTATATTTAATCGATTGCATGCCGACCTTTCTTTACCTTTTTACCTCCTTAAAAATTGCCACTCGGATTAGAATCGTGTCTTAAAAATCAATGAACAAAAAAGCAAAGTACAGGCAACTCCCGAGATTCGACCATTCGAGATTTGACCAACTCAAGAATTCGACCAGTCGAATCGACCCAGCCGATCGATCGGTTGAATTAGAAACTAGTTTACGCAAAGTAATTTTCGGCCCGCCCGACCACGAGAGGTTTAGTTTCAGTCTATACATCATTATTTCTGCTCTAATTGTTTGAATTTGTGCTGATTCGACATTAGACTGTTCGAGATTCAACCACGTTTTCAGGAACGCTTCCCTGTCGAATCTCGGGAGTCACCTGTAATCAATACATTAGTGCCTGTAGTTACTTATAACTCTAGATATAAGAGTATTAATATATAAGTAAACAATCTACTTGAAATGTAAAAAGAATCACAATAACTGAATAGTGAGAAATAAATGTTTCGATAAATTCACTCCCGAGCCATCTCTAGTATGTGCATAATTTTGGGATTTCCAAAGCTATCTCTAGTAGGCATGTGCACGTAATGCCAGAATTCTCCGAGATAACCATCATTTCCTCGTGCCTTTGCAAGCGTAAATTTTTGTCAATTACTTTGGCAAATTTTTAAGTTTTTTTAATAATCCCATAATGGGACGAACACATTATTCAGTGGACTTTAAGAGAAAAGTGATGGCATATGCTGAAGAAACATCAAATCTTACTGCACAATGGCACTAAGGGATTGGTGAGTCAAATGTGAGATGTTGGAGAAGACAAAGTGAGAAACCGAGATATTTTTGTTGTATGATTAAAAATCGGGGACCTAACCATGACAAATTACATTTTAGTAAAAACTGTATTTGAATGCTTGAATATAATGTAATTTGTGTTGTCATAATTTTGGTTGATACATTTTTTATTTAATTACTTTTTGGTATTTTTTTCGCAACAAATCCTGGAAAACCAGGATGTCTATACATCCAACATGGAATTTTCCTCATGTGCCCATGTGAAAAGTGAAGACCAGCTTACAATCGATTAAATACGGTATTTAGATTGCAGGGTCCCCAACTGTTTAGTGCCAGGGGCCTCAATAGTTTAGCGCTAGGGGCCCCAAAAGTTTAGCACCAAGGGCCTCAGAATGTTTAAATCTGCCATTTCATTAAGCATCCAGTTTTACAAACAGGAGTAAAAAAATTCTAATAAAATATCTAATTAATTATAAATCACATTTGCTCATTTAAAAGCCCTGTAAATATTATTCCTCAGAAAAACTTTAAGCGTTGCCCTATTATTGTTGAAAAGTTTCATTACATGATTTTTTCTCTAACAAGAAATTTAATTATTTTTTAAATAGTAGATTTAGCTTTTACTATAAAAACATTTAATTAGCAAGTGAGAAGAGTAATGCATGCCTTGAGTAATTTATACAAAATAATTGGCTGGTTGTTTTGATTAAATTTTAAAATTATGTAACTGTTAATGGATACTGTATTTACTCGTGTAACCCGTGCCCTTGTGTACCACAAACACCCATATTTTTGGGCCAGTTTGGAGGGGAAAAACAAATTCATGCCGGAATATGTTGACATATAGGATTTAAAAAAAAGTTTGGCCTCTTCACTGATTCCCCCTCCCTGAAACAAGATCCATCCAAGTTAAGTGTCTTCTCCCTCCTACCTGCGTAACATGATTTATTGGGTGATCTCTTTATGCCAATGCTAGCAGAAATCTCCCCCTCAATAGTCGCCAATCTTATGTTAAAGGAGCATCAGTGGTTCACAATGAATTTGGCAAACACAGATACCAGATGCCAAATTATTCCAGCAAAAGTATAGGTAGAAATTGATAGTAAACTTTTAATGACAGAACTGCTTATTTTGAGTAACGATAATAACTTTAAAAAGCATTTAAAAGGTAGTTTTAACATTAAAAAATATAACGTCATCTCAATTGTAAAATGTCCATCAGGACCTTGAAGATGCACCAGCAGCAGTATAAAGTGCACATTTAAACCCTAAAAGTTTGCTTGGTCATATAGATGTCTTCTGCAAGTATAAACGTAGATGCGTGTTTCAGTAAATTTACTATTGAAACTCACGATTTATATAAACTGATCAGAATACTTCATGTAAGATGCGCAAGTCCCTTTTTTATAAACATTTTGGGAAAAAAGGTGCACAGGGTATGAGTAAATATATTTTTGGTAAAATACATTTTATCATATGATGAATGTGTAAATTAACATAGGGATAAACAGGTAGGGAGATTCTTTGAAACAAGCCTCATTTGTTAATTGGGTGGCATATGTTGCTCTACATGTGTTTTTCTCTACAAAATTTAATCAAACTCATGCTTAACATGCCCAACACAGATCTCATACATGCCAGATAATTGATATTTTTGTTATTATAAGAACTTCTAAAGTGATTCAAGTTTTCTTTGGCAAAAAGTATCAATTTTGTTATTTTTGGTTATGCATGTCTGTGCCTTACTTCTTCTCTAGATTATAAACACTTTAAATGCAAGCTAAAAGCATTTTATACTACCTCACATGTTAATCAAACGGAGAAAGAAAAATTTTCTGGATTAAAACTTGTGCTGTTATCGTTGATAATGAATTATCTAAGGCTCGCCACTGCATTTTGTGCAACCTGCAGCTGCTTATGTAAACTTCAAAAATTTTTAAAAATTGACAGGTTTTTTTATAGTTTGGGGGAACTAACCCAATTTGTATGCGGTCATCCATAAATTACATTACGCTCTAGGGAAGAGGGTGGGGGATTTATTGTCTCGAGTCTCGGAAAATTTTCATTCGAGAATTTTTTAAAATTGGATTTTTTTGCATTTAAACCCCGAAGTGGGCCTCAAGCCGGTATGATTCATACATGCTGTACTGCAGAAATAAAGTACCCCCTGACTGTCGGGTCAACTGAGCCTTGTAATCAGGGCCAGCTCTAGGCGGTAAGCAAGGTAAGCAAGGCATTGGGGCACCAAAAATCAAAAGGCACTCAACAGATTGTCGGCGGTTCTCCAATTTTCCCTTTGAATCAATAAATTATGCAAGTGTTGAGTGAGTCTCCTTGTAGGTTTTGTTTGAGAGAAATAAAGATACAAACGTGTTGTATGTTTTGTTTGAGAGGTTTACAGGTATAAATATATTCAATTACTTTCCGCCCTCACTGTACCTGTACTGCCAATCGCATTTTAGTTTGGAAGTCACAGTCTTCCACTCCAAGATGCACTCTTTGACCTATTCGGTACACTTTCTCAAATTTACGCCGCAGATTACTTCTTCCTGAGAAAGACAAACAAATTTTGCAGAGCAAGAGATATCCAAATCATGGTTGTTGCAAGTTGCATATCTGAGGAGGATCGCTCTTAATGAATAAAACCTATCGCCTCTCTCTTGAGAATTTTCTGTTTTCACCCTCTTGAGTTCTGTAAACATATTGTGGAAACAAAGAACTGATGTCAATTCCTACTCAAGAATGGGAGATGTGGAATACTGGAATCTGGGGAAACCCCTCTATGACAAGGATGGCTAACCTTTCTGCAATAGGCTCCAAACCATCTGAAATATTACTCTACAAATGTTGGCTATCCATACGATTTGGGATGTAAGGGAAATACCTTTATGATTCTCCTGGACTGATCAGAGACTCAGTAGGCAAGAACGCTGACTTCAGTTTACAGCTTGAACTCATCGATCTTCAGAGTAATGATGAACTGAGGTCAAAATTTAAGAAGGGAATTCTGCTAAATTTTTATAAATGCCTTCCTAAAGAATCCTACAATGGATGGCAGCTATTTGCATAAGTCTGTTTGAAAGCATTTATATATGCGAACATGCTTTTTCATTGATGAAATTGATCAAATCGAAATATCAGAACCAGTTGACGGGTGAAAATCTGTGTTCAATCATGCGGTTGAACACAACAAACATTACATCAGATATCAAGCATTGAACAACAGCAATGCAGGCTCAACGATTGCATTGAGGCAAATAAAATTCACTTTAAATTAGAAAGGTTGAATGATCCTATTTTCTATTAATTTTGTGTCAGAGCTTTCTTATTTAAATGAAAATTTAATTTATGCAGAAAATTAAATTGTAATTATTATTTAAAACCATCATTATTTAATAAAATTTTTTTTAATTCCATAAAATGTAATAAAATAAATTTTAATTCAGATTTTCCTTAAATTTATATATTCAATATAGGTAATTGTTTTTCATAATGCGGCCCGCGGACTCAGAGAAAATAATAGATTGATCTAAGACCTGTAAAATTTGAAGCAAAATTTCACTATATAATAAAACTTCATTATTTTGAAGTTCAAGAGGCAACAAAATATGACTTCAAAGTGTCCGGGTTGGAAATACACAAACTTTCATGATAATTGAACTTTCTTAGGATCTGCTACTTGGACAGCAAAATCATAATACAGAATCTTATCTATCCATTATACGAATGAATTGGCCTTACGAGTTAGTATAATCAGCGAACTCGTACAGAGCTGAAGTGAACACTTACTTCACGATTCACAAACACCACCCCATGTGAAAAATAGGCTCGAGTGAATACCCCGAATTTCCCAGTGCATTTCAAGTTATTCGTTTATTTATGCTGCATCTCAGAAGAAAAAAAGTTCAACAGCACATTGAAAGAATTCCATGCATCTATCAAAACCAAGAAATAACTTTCTCCGAGAGATTAAAGTCATAAGTTATTTATTGTAGAACTGCATTATGAAAATTTAAATGAAAAATGACCGTTACATTATGACTCACTCCAATTACCAGGAGTAGAGTGAAATTACTTGTCCGTGAAATAGAGTACTGCAACAGCCCATCGATCCGATGCTTAAATGAGCTGATGGACTTCATACTTTTAATTTGAAATGCAATAAGAACACTTAATACAGGTAGACCCCGATTTACCATCTTCAAAAACCTTTTGTAAATTGAAAATTCGTAAATTGATGTATAATTCCTCATTGACTCCCATTATAGAAGGAAAGATATGTTCCTATGGCAAGAAATCTTCCCCTAAATATAGTAAAATGACACTGTATATGTTTCTTAGGACATTTATTACAGAAAACAATTATTCTAAACATCTACCTATTAATATTACAAGTATCCATCGCTTAGTGTCATACTTGTGCTCCTTAAAAACACGACTCTAAGCGCAAATATGTTAAGCAATAGCATTTTCTCCATAAGAAATAACTAAAATAATGAAGGTTACGTTCCTCCAGAGTAGAGTAGATGCAGCTTATTATTATTATTACTAGTTATTTTAACAGCCGCATGTTGTAAACAAATTCAGATTCTAAAACAAAAAATTGGTACAACATACATTGTACAAACTTTCTCATATACTAATGTGTCGTTTAGTTATCTTTAGAAAATGAAAATCGTATAAGCCTGTTTTTAGAAAATCCAGTTTTTGTTCAAGTTGCCCAAGAATAAACTAGCTTTATATTCATTCATTGAGAAAAATGAAATATGTAGTATTATTGTAGATGTATACTCAAGTAACTGTACGAAATTTTATCAAAATCCTTATAGCCGCTTTCGAGAAAATCGAATTGTTGTTAAAGTTGCCTAGAATAAACTAGTCTTATATTCATTTTTTTAGAAATATGAACTATACAGTATTATTAAAGATGTAAACTCAAGTAACTGTATGAAATTTGATCAAAATTGTTATAGCCATTTTTGAGAAAATCAAATTATTGTTAAAGTTACCTAGAATAAACTAGCCTTATATTAATTTTTTGAGAAATATGAACTATACAGTATTATTGAAGACGAAAACTTAAGTAACTGCATGAAATTTGAACAAAATCATTGGAGCAGTTTTTGAGAAAATCGACTGTTGTTAAAAATGCGTAAACTACTCTTAATTATTGAGCAATGTCGACCATTTCTATGTATACTCTGCTCAGTATGAGATTTCATTCATTTTCGCTCTACCGTTTAGGCTCCAGAGCCAGTGACAGACAAACAGACAGACGGCATTGCAAAAACCACTTTTCGAATTCAGCGACACCTAAAACATATATTTCCGTAAAAATCTCGAGGTCAAATTTTTTTGCGATAACAATACTTTCTCAATACTTCGTATGAGAAAGTAAAAATTATTGTAACACGAAATTTCCTCTGCATAATATTATCACACCTGCCGTCTATTATGATAAAAATATTAACTGATCCTGTGATCAGCTGAAGGCAAGAAACATGTCTCTTTGCATACTATTTTCGGCAACATTACATGATGCACTAAATCTCGCGAGAGCACGCATTCAGATTTGTTTTCTTCCAAAGAAAGCGAATTTTGTTTGGACTATTTGATTTTCAATATTTAAATAGGTGCTATTTTGTTTCAAGATAGCAGGTGAAAAAAATAGTTAATATGTTGTTAAAAGGTCATCTTTAAATAAATATGTATTGATTTTTGAGATTACCGTATTTAATCGATTGTAAGCCGACCCTTTTTTACGTTTTTACCATCTCAGAAATTGTCACTCGGCTTAGAATCCGTGTAAAAAAAAGTAACCATATGAATTTATGTCCATAGTTACATTATAACGCGAGATATAAGTGTACTAAAGTGGAAGTAAACTATCTACTTTAAATGTATGCAAAAAAGAATTAAAATGACAACGCCTATGAAGAAATAAATTATTTAAATAATGTGGCGTGTCAAAGTCATAAAAAAAATGCAGCAATAGCGCACGTATGCATAAGAAGCCAAGACCATGTATTAGGAAGGTTATGACATCCTTTGATGTTGAGAATGCCGACAAGCGCAGCATCTCATTGGACTAGAGGGGGTCATGTGCTGCGCGTCCACCATGTTGGGGCCTCAGTCAGCTAGTGGTTACATTTACTTCTTATGGCAAGTCGTGTGATTGCTCTCAAATATTTTGAAGATTTAAGGTTTATAAAACGTTAGCCATGCCTTGCTGTTGTGCAGTTGGTTGCAAAAACCACGGCGAAGACAGGTATGGGCTTTTTCATTTTCCCTCAGATGCAAATAGACGAAAAATTTGGATCGCAAAAGTGAAGCATGATTTCTGGATGCCTACATTGTCAAGCAAGTTATGCGAGGTAAGTAAACTAATGCCAAATTTTTCTTGGTTTTCATTCTTGTAACTCAGAAATCTCAATGAGATACCTATTATATTTCTTCGGTAAATTTTCTATTTCGTTCAAAAATTTGATTTATCCCAGGCTCATTTCGATGCGACTCAGTTCGAAGCAAATAGGCTTGCTGGTCGCAAATTATTGAGACCTTTTGCAGTTCCAGAAATATTTCCTCACTGACTGAAAAAATCATTACGTACAGCTCCAGCAAAAAGACAATTTTCTGTAAATGTCCAAGGTAGGTTATTAGAATGAATAAAATATAAATATTGTGTTAACGAATGAAAGGTTTATGATTGCACGTCAACTTGAAGTATGTTAGATTGTATTAGGAATGTTTATTTTCATTTAATATGATATTACCACTTTGAAGATGGTTTTCATTATCAATGTTTAAGTTGAGCTGTTTGAATATGTTGAGTATTAAGTGAAACTAGATACTTTAGATTAAAATTTTACCTATCGCATATAAGTTTAAAATGACATCATTTAATATTATAACAGTTTCACTCATGTAAATATTCGTTTAATTGTAGCTGTGAGAGATGGATCCAATCAAGAGCCTGAAAACAAGGGAATTGAAACAGAAGGGCATGTAAATAATGCAACTACAGCTTCCGAGGACGAGGTAACTAACCAAAATGAAGAAGATGATAAAGATGAAATTATAAGAAGGCTTACAGCACAACTTTCTTCGTTGCAAAAACAAGTGAAGAAGTTAAAGATAAATCTGGAGGAAACTACCAGGGCACTGAAAAGGTTTTTAAATGCTGACCAATTGGAGTCATTAGGTAAAAGATCCACCAGATGACACAAATGGTCAAACTGTAAAAAAGGCTATGCAAATTCGTTTTTCTTTTGGCATCAAAGGTTACAATTCCTTGTTAAACTTGGGCTATCCACTTCCAAGTGACAGAACCCTTAATGTGTTTGAAATATGCAGTCGGCATGGAAATGTAGCTGCTTTAAATTTAAATTGTCACTTTTTATTTTGAAATTTGATCAGACTTTCTTCTGTTATTCATATCCGTATATTCCATATTTAAATTAATAATTTTTGTGTATGCCCTGTATATGCCTTGATTATTTATATCTAGCATTCATATGCTTTATTATCTAGATTGCTAAATTGCTGTTAATAATGTTAAGAGTAGGCACTAGATCTCATTATTTGCACTGATGACTTCATTCAATGTTCTATTCCAATGGCAATTAAAATGATACTTTCCTGTTTGCTTGTAATTTGTGTATTTTAATTAAAATCATAACACCTTACCTGTTGAATTTTTAATGCTAACAGTGATTTTCATTTTTGAATTTACACAATCTCTTGAGTGAGTTCTGATGTTAACTCATCTGGCCTGATGGGACACTTGTGAATTCTTATATGACCCGTCAAAAGCATTAACCTTTAACCGCCGAAAGGGACACCGGTGTCCCGGTAAATTTCTGGGTAAGCCTGCCGAAAGGGACACCGGTGTCCCGCTTAGCTCCGAGGCCGCTCACAGATGTCGTTTTTGTCATAGAATCAAAATTTTTGGAAGAGAAGAAAGATGAGGCATCCTTCTTTTCCATCTGCTCTCCCAAGGCCGAAGGTCTTGCGTATTGGGGAAGGGGAGAGTAAACAAACAATCGAGAGTGCCTCACTCAAAGTGTACGTCTCCGCTGAGGTGAGACTCTCTCGCAACACAAAGAGATGCAATTAGCTGAACCCCAAACGTCCCTTCCCTTTGTTAGTCTTCCTTTTCCGCATTTCTGTTTTACTACGTTGCAACCCAAAGAGATGCAATAAACTGAACCCCAGGACTAAGCCCTACCCCAAAGCTTCCTTCCCTTTCTTATTTTCTTCTTCCATTTCCACATATATGCATATACCTATGTTTTACTACGTTTACGTTCATTCATTTGCAGACTACGAAGTAGAGCGGATGTAGACTTGTGCGTTCAAAATATCTGTAGCTGTTCGTCTGTTTATTTTTTAGTGATTCCTTTATTTTTATATAACTAGTTGAGATAGGATGGCTAACAGCTACACCATCGGTCGCCGCACTTGGAAATGGACAAAGAAATTATTTTTTCATTTAGTCGATCTAACTATCCTAAATAGTTGGATTCTCCTTCCCTCGTGCGGTGGCGCATTTTCACATCGGCAATTCCGACTGTCCATTGTGCGGCAAATGGTTGAAGAGGGCGCTAGAACTCTTCCTTCCCAGACTCTCTCAAGGGGGCGACCTAGTGCTAGTGGAATGCAAATAAAGTGCTTAGAGGCCAAGGACAATAAGCATTGGCCCATTTCGGGGACCCTTATCTGTTGCCATGTGTGTTCCTCAAAGAGCAATAACTCAAGGACGAAATATAGGTGCAAGACATGTGACGTGGGACTATGTGTTGAGCCCTGCTTTGAGGAATACCACACTAGCTCGACTCTATAGGGAAGTGTAAATACTGGGGTTGTGTCAGCTGCAGACTGAGCAGGAACCACATTGCCAAAAAGTGACTAAATGCAGTATTTTTGCACTTTATTTTGATTTATATCAAAAATATGTTATTTCGGCATCGTAATTTAGTCTATTAGGGTTATATAACCCTTTTTATTTCTATAAATAGGCAGAACGATGTAATTCTCTGATAGTTTGACCACAAAATGCTTTTTATTTGAACATTTTATCACCAATAGTTCACGAGATATGCGATTTTTGCAAAAGATGTACACAAAATATTTAAATGTCCAAAATTAAATCCGGCAGCGGGACCCCGCCAGAGGGTATTTAAATCCGGCGGATAAAGGTTAATGTCTACGAATGTGACCTTCCATGTGATGTAAGTTTGCTCTAAAATACTTTCAAATTTAATAATAACACTACTGAAATATTGTAAATTAATGTAAAATAATGCAACATTGTTTCTTAATTTTTGGCTTGTCTTCCATTAATAAACATGCAATATAATAAAAAGTTTTTATTTTTAAACATTATAACTGAAAATGTTTGTAAAAGTAATTTTTGTCCAGTAGAAATGGACAGCAGAGATTGCCTGTTTGTGAAATGATCAACTTAAGATTGTGGGAATTACTGCATAACTTATACATATGTCTAATGCAGTACTCATACTGAAATAAACATAATCTTAGTATGAATGTTTTTGGAGATCTATTTGTTAATAATTAAATTACTTTTTCTTAATTACGGCCATCCGACCACTCAGTTACTACCCCGATTCCTTCCCGTTTCACTGAATACATTATACACTTATTTTAATGAAATTCATACAGAAAATTTAATGTTCCTGGGTTCACATCTATTACTTGGTAAAAATAATGGGCACACCTCGGTAATCAGGAATTTTTCAACCTTCTATTTGCCTAAAAAGGTACACCCCATAAAAATACATCATATAGTTATACAAAGGCATCATCTGCTCGAGGCCCCAAGATGGCCGCCAGGCAAAGCTGTCACAACCTTCCTAATACATGCCCTACATATGTACACAATGTTTCATTTTACTCGTGAATCGAAACATTTGCCTTTCTTACCCCCCTCCCCTCCCTCCTATACTTATCTTGTTTCAGTGTGTCTAGTGGTGTCTAGCATGTGCGTACTGGGATTTCCCGAGCGAACCGTTACTTCCTCGTGCCTTAGCGGCATAGCAGCAAACTTGGGAGAATAATTTAAGAATAAAAGTGAAAAGGAATGCCCAGGTGATACTAGTGTAGTATGTTATGTAATAAGGTGTCTGTATTTGATTGACGAGAAACAGCTATTTGATTACAAGAATAAGATCCAGGGAATAACGAAGTCAAATTACTCTTTTAGTAGAAGTTGTTATGAATAAGTGAATAAAATGTATTTTATGTCACCGTAACTTTAGTTAATACTCTTTATTTAATTACTAACTGAAAATCTGAGACGTAGTATGGTGTCTGTATTTGATTGACAAGAAACAGCTATTTTTTTACGAGAATCAGATCCCGGGGGATAACGAGGTCAAATTATTCTTTTCGTATGAGTTGTTATGAATAGGTGAATAAAACATATTTTATGTTGCCGTAATTTTAATTACCGTATATACTCCAATATAGTACGAGTCTTTACGACCAAATTTTTATTGCAAAAATTAGGGATCGTACTATACACGAGTAATGCATTTGAGGATTTAAAATTCATGTATCTTCATGGGCATTTTCGGTAAGTTATGCCACCCGCACGCATTCTAATGGTAGGCTAACCTTAACAGTGAGGTCCTTTATCGTTGTTATGTTGCTTCGTGAAGAGTACCTAGTATCTTTTTCATTTACAGAGCTTCAAATTCACAAATACTTGATATAAGTGAAGATTTACGGGCACTTCCTTTCTTGAATTTTATGTATGCACATCTTTGTTTGGGTCTTTTTACAAGGATGGGTTGGAACGAGTTGGACTAAAAGTATCGTAGACAGCGTAACTTTATGGAATTTCGACATCTTGGAAAAAAGAAATTACTTTGTAATATTCAACAGTCTTTATTGTTTCTTCAGTCACACACTGATCGGTTTCCACTACAAAGTCATTCTAAAGGTGTTACGTCGGTTAGTAACACCATTAGAATGATTTTGTAGTGGAAACCGGTCTGTGTGTGATTGAAGAAACAATAAAGAATGTGGAATATTACAAAGTAATTTCTTTTTATCCGTTATCCCAACCTATTAAGTAGATGAGCGAGTGGAACTATTACGTACGCAGAACGTAATCCAGACGTACTAGAATTGAAATGATTTTATTTCATCTTGTGCAATCATGATTCATATCACTTTTTATTAAATGTTTTAGGAGTAAGATACTTACCTTATCCGAATTTTAGTGTACTCGCGAAAAATACTATTTAGGACATTCACGGTCTATTCTATAGTGGTGTGGAAAATCAAGGTCGTTCGATATATCTCGCTCGTAACCATCGAGCTATCGAAATGAAATATATCGACCCTGGTGGAAAGCTGGGGTCATACTATAAACGAGATACATGAAAAAATCAGATTTGTTCACCAAAAAATCAGGGGTCGTACTATACATGGAGTCGGCATATCCACGCGTATATACGGTAATACTCTTTATTTAATTACAAACTGAAAATCTGAGGCATTCATACTTGTTAGTATTTTTAAATAAATGACCCCAGCTGTCTAATAATTTTAAAATCAAAATTTTTCCTTGCATGGCCTTGTGAAAAGTGGGGGTCGGCTTACAATCGATTAAATACAGTATGTCAATAACACAGGGCCCTGTTAAAAGAACTTTCCAAGATTCAAAAATGAAAATTAAAAATTGTTTTTGAAATACACTTTCCTTACAATAAAAAGTACTTTAGGCAGTATTTGTCACGATTCAAAACCAAAATAAAAAACTTCACATCAATAAGTGTTTCTCTAAAAACTTAGGTGTTTCTAAAATCCATATAATTGACAGCACCAAGAGACATGATTGATAATAAATTTAACATGGAGGGAAATTAATCATCATTACTAGAAACCAATTATTAAATAAAGTAATACTTTCAATTATTTAGTAATTAATTTCCTCTAAATGTTTCTCATCATGAATAATAGCTAATTAAGCCTTCTGGCTGGCTCTAACCCATGAAGTACAGGTTTTTAATTAATTATCTCTCCTTTGTGGTGGATCGAAACATTTATTGTGAACAGAAGAGAATGCTATTAATTTATTTACTTACTAGGAATATAAGGTGATATATGTTAAGATTACAACTTGGGCTAAATGAACACTACAAATCAAAGATTGCAGTGATTATGAATCATTTTCAAAATAAAGACAAATAATGACATCAATGAAATATTTTCTACAATTCTACCTATCTTTGCTATTTCATTAATAAGAACCAAACTTTTATTACGCAACAAACGTAACACGAGCTTACCTGCTTCCTGGAAATTCGAGTAGTTCTACTTCCTTGAATGATAATATCATGATCCTCTATATCCATTCGGACTTGAAAATCCCTTTGTTGTTGTCTTTGCTGCTCATCTTCCTGCCTTCCAGAGCTTCCCTCACCATCCCTCTCTTCTGATGCTATAACCTCTTGCAACTTCCTCTAACAAAGAAGAAATGTAATAAGATTTATATTTAACTAAAATTGAATTTCCTACATGCATATGGTTCAACAGTATTTTACTTAATTATTTACCGAATTAACAAGTTACAGAAGTGAAATAAAAGCAAAATTACATTTATGATAAAGGTATATTAAAAATATAAAACAGAATATTAAAACTATTTTCATTGGTGAATTATTTTATATTTTGCTTATATTGAAAGCATAAAAAAATGAATCTACTAAATTAGAGGCAATGGGTGATATGCATAAAAAGGAGTAATTATTCAGGAGTAACTACTCATGAGCAAGAGCAACATCATCGGGAGAATGCTCACTTCTTTGAGCAATTACTCATTTTCATATGCATAAAGCGTTTCTGTAGTTGGTGAGTAATTACTCCCAGTTTATCGAGAAGTTACTCTTCCTACGTCACAGCTATGACGACAACGGCACGCGGCATGCCGAGAGCCTGACGGCGGCTTCCAGCACAACTTTGTAGATTTCCATGTGCCAAGTAGGTTTAAACATTTTAGCTGAAATGAAAATTATTTCTTGGAGCCGTCACAAAGTATATTTACTTGCTTATTTGTTACAATATTATTATTATACAATATTTGGACGAAAAGAGTGTGAGTCACATTTGCTGTGGACACACCATGGAAAGCAGCTCGGAGGAAGAAACGGTGGGAGAATCCCAAGAAGCGTTCGTTTCCATTTTGACAGATTATCCTGTCACCTTTGAAAAATCACAGGTTCCTCATATTTGAAAGAAAAAAAGTGAAGCCCTTTTAGAAATTAAACAACGGCATGAGAAAGATTATGGCAAGAAGATTAAAGAGAGTCAGCTACAGAAAAGAATATTCAACCTTAAATCAAGGTTAAAGTCGAAAACGGATAAAAACAGAACAGGAAACAAGAAAATAAAGTTAAAGAATTGGGAGGAGTCACTCCTACGAGTAATGCAATGGGAAAGAAATCCTGCAGCAAATAATATGAATACAATGCAATGCACTTTTAGAAAATGTTATTTTAGTTGAATTACATGAGAATCAACTTATATTTACAGGAGCTGTGTCGGAAGGCATCATGCCCTTTGATGAACCGAAGGTCTTGCATACTTCATCATCACATCTTACATCACAAAACGGCAAAAAACAAGACTCTGGAAAGAAGAAGAAAACCATGAAAAACCAGCTACCTAAAACTGATGAAACTGCCAATCTTTCCACACAAGAACTACAGAGATTAGTTTTGTTAGAACAGTTAGAAGTACTGAGGCTCAAGAAGGAGAAGTTATTGAGAGTAAAGGTGCAATACAAAGCCACTTCCTTGGTGAACAATGAAAATGACACGTACCTTGATCTTTTAACTCTTTTCAGTACTTTTTGTTTTACCTTCCCAAATTCTGAGTGTTTTATCCAAGAACTGTCTTTTTCATTCTCTTTTCTATTGCAAGTACAGCTTTTACTTCATGTAATTTTTTATTTTATTTTTCTCAATAAAGACAAAAGTACTTTTTTTTAAATTAACAAATCGGATTTATTTCCTTGTGCCATACCATTATATTTTTATACGCACCCTTTTTTATGCTGATAAACCCCCTCATATTTATTTTCATGGGCTTTTAAAGAATTAAATGTTAAAAGGAATCAAGAATACTACATCAAGCAATAAAACTTTTTTAACAACTGATAAACAGTCAGCTTTGCTCTTACCTTAACGATTAAATCCATGTATTATTCTTGCAATTTCATCCTGCTTACGTTGTCCACAACCTCGAATATGAGCACACTCTTCTTCGTCCTGTAGGGAGTCAGTGTTATCGTCCATTCCTTCATTCTCCTCAGGCACAAAGTCTTCGTCCAGTAGATGTTTAGCAATGTTATGTAAAACACAGCAACACATAATAATGGAAGGTATTTTTTCAGTGGATAGTTGTACAACACTTTGCAAAATGGGAAAACGTTGTTTAAGTTGTCCAAAACACCTTTCAATGACGACTCTCTCTTTTGTGATGCAATTATTGTAGGACCTTTGCTCTGGTGTGTGGACAATACGAAAAGACACCATTAACCAAGGAGCAATTGCGTATCCAACGTCTCCTAATAGTAACGCGTTAGCGGGATTATTAGACATCATCCTATATACCTCGGAATTCCTCCAAATTCTCGAGTCATGCACACAGCCTGGCCATGATGCATCCACACTTGTAAATTTCTCAACTGCGTTGCAAGTAACTTGCACATTGACAGTGGTGAACCCTTTCCAATTGATAAATTCGTCTCCAAAGATACGTGGCTTTTTGATTGCAATGTGTGCGCAATCAATAGCCCCGATAGACCCCGGAAATGTGTATCTATCTTGCCAAATACGTTTAGCTTCATTGAATTCTTCCGTGGAACGAGGGAACTTTATCCAAACATTCGATTTCACCAGTATTTTGTCTATTACCTCGCTGATTGTCCGGGACACAGTTGACTGATGTATGCCAACATCTTCTGCAACCCCAGTTTAAAAATCGGGGTCAGCAACATATCACAGAAAAACTCGCATTTTTTCACTGCTTGACAACGCACCGCCTTGTGTTTCAGCTATTTCCCCGAGAAAATGGTGGGACATCCATTCTACATTTTGACTGTTAAATCTGTACAGTGCCCTGAAACCTCTCTCAGCACTACTCCTGTGGTCCTTATAGACCTTCTTTGACCGATCCATCACCATAAACTCTGCCATCATGCTTCTTCTATAAAGTGGAGTATACTACCGATGCGACTCCAAAAATACAGAGCAATTGCTCTCCCACGTGAGCAAGAGTATGTTTTTATGCATATGAAGTTGGAGTAATTACTCCTGAATAAGAGATCCGTGAGCAATTACTTCCTAAAGGAGCAACTGCTTACTCTGTGAGTAATCTCTCAGAGACTTTATTCATACGAAAGCGAGTAATTACTCAGAAAACGCGAGCAAAGAGTAATTGTTCTTTATTATGCTTATCACCCAATCTTTCATGTAATACTGTGCTTTTAAATAACCCTAGATATAAACTGAGTGCTTAAAATTTCATTAGTCTCACAAATACACAAGCAAACTCAAAACCTTTGCTTCAGCCCTTTATCCTCTGCATAGGTTTCTTAGAAGAAAAAATGAAATATCATCAGAAATCAGCCATATGAATACAGGCTGATTGATGAAGCAGTAAAATTTTGCCTTCTCATAAATTATGGTCTATGTTGATCTTTTTGGAAAATGATACAAAACAGCTGTACATGATACTCAATTAGCATGATTGGGAATTAAGCTCTTTTCAATATGTGCTAACTATTTTCCAATAATGCTTTAATTCATAACACTCAGAAAATGTATAAAACGTTTCTGATACATGCATTTTAAATTCAACTGTTCAGCAAGTAGAAAATTGAAAACTTCAACAATGATTAGGAGAATTTGTTCACTTACAATGCATTCCAGTGTGTCAAAATAAATGAAGCAGAGGTTGACCTTATGACAGGAAAGTTTTCCCCGATCGTCAAGACCCAGCAGGATTCGATGCCGAAGGAGTTGTTTGTTGACTTGAGCCAAACATCTTTCTAAATTGTGATTTAACTATATATATGGAATAAATCCCAAATAAAATTAACCATGATTTACAATATAATAATAGTAATAATAATAACAATACAAAAACTTAGTACGATCACCAAAATTATGTAGAAAAGTGTCAGAAATAATATCACCAATAAAATTAGAAAAATTAACTGAAATCATTGATGGACACACTCAACAATTATCTGTCTACTCAAAAAGACTTCGTCAATATAAAGAATGTTATATGCGGAAAATGCAAAATGCAGAGTTTATCAACAACCAAAAACATTTCTATAGAAAACTTCAAAAACAAAAAACAGATTACTCTGAAGGTCTACCCTCAATTGATGAAATAACCAACTATTGGTCTGAAATATGGGAATGCCCAAAGCAGCATGAAACAGATACAATAGTGATAACAAAAGAAAGAAACAAGAGCGGCTAATTTAAGCGATATGGATGAAATACAAATATGTGAGAAGGAAATAATGGAAGCAATGAAAAACACAGGTAACTGGAAAGCAACTGGCCCAGATTACATTCATAACTTATGGTATAAGAAATTCACATGCATACATAATATCCTTGCCAGGTGCCTCAACAAAATATTGGAAAACCCGTACTTAACTCCAGCATTTTTTACTAAAGGGGTAACATTCTTACAACCAAAAGATAACAACACCTCCAACACATCCAAATACCGACCAATAACATGTTTACCTACAATTTACAAATTACTGGCATCAATTATCACTAATAAGATCCATAAACACCTCACTGTAAAAAAAATAATGACTGAGGAACAGAAAGGGTGTTACAAGAACTCAAAAGGATGCAGAGACCAAATCATCAGAGATAGGGAGCTGAAATTTTTTAGAGTTAGGGAATAGTGTTCCAGCCGTAAATAACACTGAAATTTACAAAAAAAGTTTATTAATGTGGTTGTTAAAAATTCATCAACTTTAAACAATTAAATATATAAAAATGCACTTCTAGAGGAGCTACATCTATGAAATTTTAATGAAATGTGAGGTATTCATAACATATGATGAAAAACTATAAAATTTTTATAATTATAAATTTTAGGGGTTGTTTTTACTCCAATATTGTCCAAAAAGAAAAACACGTAAACCAGTGCAGAGGAGCAAACTTTTGCATTAAAAAAAAAATATATATATATTTTTTTTATATATATATATATATATCAATGAAATTGTTTGGAAAGATCGACGTTTGAGCATTAGAATGATAGCAGAAATGGTTAACATTGATAAAGAGAGTGTTAGGCAAATTTTGCATGACCAACTGAACATGAGAAAGGTATGTGCCAAGGTTGTTCCTAAAGTTCTCAATGTGTCGGCACACAATGCTCTCACCGTTAAGCAGTTTTTAGCTGATAAACGCATCACAGTGCTCGAGCATCCACCTTACTCGCCAGATTTAGCCCCGTGAGACTTCTTTCTGTTTCCAAAAGTGAAATCTGTGCTGAAGGGGGCCCATTTGAGACAGTTGAGGAGGTAAAACTGAAAATGACAGAACTCCTGAAGGCGCTGACGGAAGAACAGCTACACTATTGATTCGAACAGTAGATGACACGAATGCAGCGGTGTGTAGATGCAGAAGGAGGGTATATTGAAGGAGAAAAGAGATAAAAGGTAAATTTTTGAAATTAAAGTATCATAACTTTATCAGTCCCGTTATTTTATAGCCATACCTCATATGTATGTATGTATATATGTGTGTGTGTGTGAGCGTGTGCTCATGCTTGCATGCGCGTGTGTGCATATGCACGTGCTTGCTTGTGTGCGTGTGTGTGTGTGTGTATATATAAAAACGAAAATTTAAAAATAAAAACAAAAATCTGATGTGGCCAACACATGACTTTCTCCATATTCTCCATATATTTAAATTATTATGAATAGCATTATAAGGCAAAATTATTATTTCGTATCATAAAAGAATACATTCGTCCTTATTGCCGTAAATTACGTATATTTTGAATATGTTTACAGAATTCACCGCTACATGGTGGTGGCACTGTATACTCGAAATTAAGAAAAAGCAAAATATCTCAGAAATGGATGGTTCTACAAAAATATGTTTCAAACAAAACTTGGATGAAATATTATTCTCTACAACTTTGGTCCTCATGAAGATTACCAATAACGACGTTTTTAAGGAGATATTTGATGGAAACCAAACAAACCGATTATTTATAAATAATTCCTAAACAATAACTGCTATGGAAAATTGTTTCAAATAAAAGTTGTAGGAAATTACATTCTCTATAACCTTTATATAGAATTGTATATACAATAATGATGTTTTAACGGATAAATATCGCAAAAACCAAATCGGGTTTAGAATAAACCTCGACTTCCGGTTAACCGGTATTGTCCAAAAACTAATCAGTTCTTTGTGCTCATGCTAAAGTGTTATATATGAAGTTTAGTAACGACATGGCAAGTACTTTTTGAGTTAGAGCGTCCACAATCACATACATCCACACACCAACACACACACACACACACAGACATCATTCCGAAAATAATCTAAACGTGTTCTAGGGACCTCAAAACGTGTATTTCCATTGAAATCTCGAAGTTGATTTTTTTCGTGATCACAATACTTTCCCTATACTATAGATGGAGAAAGTAAAAATTAGAAAAATTTTATTAATCCTGTACTTTATAAATTACGAGAATCTTAATTTGCAAGCTTTCCAGCTAGCAAATTTGGAAATACGATGTTCCATGTCCAACTGCTCACAAATATCGGTCTCGATTGCTATTAGTGACAACCCAACCAGTCTTTCTTGTGAAAAATAGTTTTTTATTATTTTTACCTTGAAATTTGGTACACAGGTAGGTCTAGTGGAAAAACCGACAGAATAAATCAAAAATTATAACAATGTTTATTTTCTTGGCATTAAAAATCCTAAAATTTAAACAAAGATTTCATGGTTTAGGTACTTCTATATGAGCTACAATGCTGAATTTTTTCTAACAGTAGAATTTGCCAAATTATGAAAACGGGATTATAGAAATTTGAAAATGTTTATTTATTGAAATGCGGCACGATTAGAGGTTTTCGGTTATAAACAATGGATAAAATCTGATATTATATTAATTCTAATTTTCCGGGGTTATTTTGCCCCGTACAAAGATAAAATTATGAGGCACTTTCAGATGAGCTAGAGACTTGAAATTTGGCAAGATTGTATATGCTTGGTTACAACTGATGGACAAAATATGATATTATAAAACTTCCATCATTTAGAGGCTTTTTTGTCCCAAACTATGTTAACATTTACAAGGCTAGAGAGCTAGAGACTTAAAATTTGGCAGCTCTATAGGTCTTTTGTTACAACCGATGGATAAAATCCAAAATTGTAAAAATTCCCACTTTTAAGGGCTATTTTGCCCCATTATTGCCCAAACGAAGATAATAATTATGAGACTGTTCCAGATGACAAATCTGGAAAAAGCAACCACGACACGTAAGATTAAGTTCATACACATCATTCTACAGGTTTTAAATTACTTACGTTGTTAATTGTACATACTAAACAGTGCTCAAAATGAGCCAGAACACACCGGAATGCTGCTCCGGCTCATCATATGTGCTGATGATACCATTCCATTTCATCAGACATTTAGAAATATCATCCCTTATAACAGAATTCCATTTCGTGAAAATTTCCGTTCCACTACCAATACAAGCATTCCGTTTCGTAACACTTTACATTTCGAGCACTGATACTAGAATCATTAACTAAATAAAATTATTTCAATTTGCTTATTCTATGTTTCTTTGTTTTCGATGCATGTTTTGCACGAAGTCTATCTGGTGATTTTGCAAAAATTACATCAATCAGCTAATGAGCTAGTGAAATGTGGAATATTAGGAGAGAATGGAATTATAACTGTATAGAAGTAATTATGTGTTCTATACGTATAATTAATGTGTATAACCTGGATTATCGATAATTATTGTGGTTTTCCCCTTAATTCACCCAAGAAGCTTTATTTTCCGATTTTAAGTGCACAAAAGTGTTACCTGTGTATAACGTGCATCCCTACTTTATGATCTGAAAATTTTGTATTCAAACTGTGAGTTATATACAAGTATATATGGTATACTAGCTTTTCGTACCGAGCTTTGCCCAGGTGCATTTTGGTCTGCAAACATTTATACTTTTTCTCGCTTTGAAGACAGTGTGAGAAGATGATACATACTAAAACTTAGAGCACCTCTCTGTAAACTACATTAGGAGTCTTGTTTTTGGACGGCAATAGTATATTTCGCTTCTCCTGTTGCCCAACTCTAGACAGCGCTACGTACAGCTGACCGTGGGAGAAACAGCCATTGCGCAGGTCGACACCGACGACTTTGAAAGATTGCCCTTGCGCTTTGTTTATTGTCATAACAAAGCACAATTTGACTGGAAACTGAATTTGCTTGAATATGAATGGCAAATTAGAGGGAATCATCGGTATTCGAGGGATATGAACGATTTCTCCCGCTGCAACTCTGGTTAGGAGTACTGCTTCCACCAAGTTGTTTTTGAGGTCCCGAATTTGCAACCTTGTACCATTGCATACTCTTGGCGGATTCAAATTCCTTAAGGTATAATCGGTGCACCGATTTTCAAAGTCAACTTAGGCGGGGGAAATCCAGACCGGTTTAAGGAATTTAGGAATTCCGTCGAGTAATGAACGGCCTTGTCGGTGTCGACGACTGCATCCACAGAGAAATGTTTTCTCTGTGGCATGAAATTTAAATATAATTTGTTGATTAATCTCTTCAACTTCATCACTTTTCGGAGATACAATCGCTCGTTCACACAACCAGGATAAATTCATTGTATGAATGTTTTGTATGTTTGGATATACGTTCTCTATTAGGTATTCAATGGAATGATGTATGATGCGCAATGCCTGCCCCTCTTGCACTCACACCTCCCGCCCCACTTGAACGTCATAAAGTAGCATAGGAAAATGGGTGTTTGCAGAGACAAGAGGAGAGGGAGAGAAGAGAAGGCGAGAGGAGAGCGCAAGAGGGGAGGGTGGGGATAGGTGGAAGATCCTAGTTCCTAAGATCGCCACCGGGAAGAAGTAGATAGCGCAGTAAGTGGCGCACGCCGACATCGCCTGGAGTTGCTTATCTCGCTGATGGAAAATGGGTGTTCATGGAAAAATCACCATATCTTTGAAACAGCTTATGTTAGAAGAATGAAATTAAGCCTAAAACCTATTCGAGATACCGCTGAATCTTTCAGTGCAAGTTTTGTGAAAATCGGACCAGTAGATTCAGAGATCTCGCATTGCAAACTTTCAAACTCATTTATCATTAAGCCTTTTATATATATAAAGATAATAATTGACTTGACAACATTACAAATTATATTACAGCAATGTACAGTTTATAAGCTCAGATAAGGAGTGAAATCTATTTTAGAAGAAAGAATATCATTCAGAAATAGGCAATATAAATAGAAATAATTTTACCTTGATTTTAAGCCACATACAGAGAAAAATAGCTGCTGCATTCAACAGTAGCCAAAGTATTCCCAGACCAAACAATGTAATGCCTGTGATTCCAGAAAAAAGCAACGCAAGTAGAACAGCAAAAGCAGCACATATCCAAGCAACAAGTACCCGCTTGTAACAGGCATTGTAAGCATGGAAGCGCACATCATTTGTCAAAGTCTCCATAGCACCAACGTAATCTTCAACAGTGAGCTGCAAAAAAACATTTTAAATTAGAAAGTTTCTATGACATTGTTTTCTACTTAAAGGAAGTTAAGGTTAACAAAAATGAGAATTTATCATGAGATTTTATTCCACTAATATTTAAAAATATTCAACAGAAATAAGTTTATCCAAGAGAGTTAAAATAACAAAAGTTAAAATAATCTATTATTTTAAATGTCCTTGGATATATGCTCAATCTAAACTAATGAAAACATAATACAACAATCCTTAATCAGTTCTTCTTATTGTTAGAGATGATTGCTTCTACTCACTGTTAGTCCTTGAGCCATCAATTCTTCTGGAACAAGTTCTGGACGAAACTGTGCTGGAGTAATCCAAGGCCACTTGGTATTTACAGGTAACAGTGTTACTATGATGTCTCCATTCACTGAAAATAATACACGAGAAGTAGGAATGGATTAATTCCAAAATAATACAAGCAATCCTTATATTAAAGTAGGCTGATTAAATTCAACAATACACAATCCTCCAAATTCTGTCCCATTGGATGTTTGTCCCAGACAAGCTTTCTAAATATTAATAAAAGGTTTTTTCATCAAAACCATGAATCAAATCTAAGAAATGAAGGAACAGAAGGAATCTTAACCTATACTAATCAAGCTAAAGGCACTTTCTAATCAGGCTAGGTAAACATGAAGTTTAGTCACTTTTATTATGAAGGGGCTCCAAGCTAAAGTTCAGTCACTTTTATTATGTAAATGGATATGTATACTTCAAACAACATTGAAAGAATGTATTGACGAGCCTTTGGCTCGCTATGTTTTAATGCGTAGTCGGCTCTGTGCGCTACTGTGCCCTTCGCCTCGCCCGGAACCATAGTAACCCTCCACGTCCGGAGATTGCGTTAGTAAATGTCGAGACCGGCCAATCAGTTTCTTGTCCGGAGATTGGGTTTGTAAAAACTGATTGGCCTGTCTCAACATTTACTAACCCAATCTCTGGACAAGAAACTGATTGGCCCGTCTCGACATTTACTAACCTAATCGGAAAACGTGGAGGGTTACTATGGTTCCAGGTGAAGTGAAGGGTGCGGTAGCGCCCGGAGCCAACTACGCATTAAAACATAGTAAGCCGAAGGCTTGTCAATATATCCTTTCAATGTTATATCCTCTTGATTGTTGCGCCGCAAATGGAACCAATGTAATTTATTTGGCGAAACGCATTTCGTGATTCAGATCTTTTTAATATCTTTTTACTGTGTTATTGAGGAGTATGTTTTGTGATTCACTTGAATTTATATTAAACATAAAAGCAATAAATGCTTTAGAAATTGAATTTGGGTGTTCCTGAGTGCTAAAACCTCCTTCATAATAAAAGTGACTAAAATTCATTAGCTTGGAACTCCTTGGATAATAAAAGTGACTAAACTTCACGATTACCTCAGGGGGGTGGGGGGGCTATTCTTCTGCAGTTTTTAATATTGAGATGAATACGGTCAACTGAAAGCTGGTGAAATGAATGAAATTTTATACAAAGCCTAAAAATAAACCTTTTGATTGTGTTCATTTTAATAACTTTTTCTCACTTTAATCAACACAAAACTTTATAAAAACTCTGTACAATTTCATACACCTGGAAGTTAAATAATAAACGTTTCTATATAAATTAATTCGAAACTTAACAAACGGAATATTGATTAATGATTAAGAATAGCATGCATGAAAATTCTTAATGATATAGGAAATGACTGCCATAGGACATGTGAAGAACTTCTCATGTTGGAACGATATAAAATTTTTTAAAAGTCTCGGATAAAATTCTTCACCACCAAAATTATTTTGTAATTAAATTATGACACTAGGCTTTATAATGGCTTAAAGTAACTACCTCAGTAACATGATTATCTACGTCTAATTATTTAAGTTACGTAGTTTAAAAAACAGCTTGCTTTGGAGTACTCTACGTCACACGAAAATATCATTAAAAACTATTTATTAATAATATTTCAATTAAAATCAACAAATATTTGGTTGCCATGTAAACAAAGCAAAATCGCACACAGAAATTGAAAAACGATACTACGCTAAATATAAATGCATTAGTGTAATGCCCGTTGAAATATCAACGGAAGAATTATAGATAGATTATTATTATTTTCATTTAAAATAATTAATATCCCACTTTCACATATGAAATATTTTGTCATATACAACATTTCTAGTGAATATTCTGTTGTTGACGGGCTATCTTTAGTTAAACTTAAAATAGTTGCCTCTCTTTCCCACCCTTTCATAACCTCTCTCCCTCTCTCACCCTCTATCTCCCTCCCCTCCCTCCCCCTCTTTCTTCCTCCCCTCCCTCCCCCTCTTTCTTCCTCCCCTCTCTACTTCCCTCTCTCCCCGTCCCTCTCGCTCCCCCCTCTACCTCGTATTAAAAGCATTCAAAGCACGCTTACACCCATAAGGATTGATACAACAATAGGATTTTGAGGTCTAACAATATAATTGGTAGCCAAGGCAACATTCCGTTAAAGTGGCAATATTTCCACAAAATATGTGAATTAAACGTATAACATGAGCGATTTCGAATTGTATGCAGAAAAAGATGAACAGAATAAGAAACTTTGTAATTTTTTCTTCAAAATGATTCAGATCCGAAGATCGTATGTTAATTCCTTCTAATTTTAATTTCCAAAATAATAAAAGCCTGCACATCAAAAATTGATTTTTACATGTTACCTTACGGAAAATGGAAGTGTCTTCCTTGGAGTCGAACCCAGGACTTTTTTGGAGATTTATTTTCGTCATTACCTTAAAATATGTTAATCAAGCATCCTTGCCAAATTTCGATCTTCTACCTATTTGGGAAGTTTGTTAAAACACTTTATATCGGCCATCGTGAAAGCGTGACCAACCAACCAACAGACCTGGGCTATTATAGTATAAAATGATTGCGACATCCTTAGAGAAACGTATTCCTTGAGTTATTAAGCGTTCTCAGCATTTAATTAATTTCTATGCAAGAAATTGGATTTTTAATGTTAAAAGGATCAATAATAACTGATTTCAACAAATTCATATTAATGGCGTTGATTAGTATTTACGCCAATCATAAACTATTTTTAAATAAAAGTTACATTTACTGCTTATTTACAAAAAGAATGAAGTAAGTGGGAATGAAATTACTGGGACTGAAATTGACTGGGAACGAAATTACTGGGACTCAAATTACCGAGACCGAAATTACATGGAACCCGCAGTAAGAACACATAAACTTGTCAACACTTGTCATTTGCCATTTGTATTCAAAACCGTACGGGCACGTGTTTATGTACGTATTGTTTTTTATTATCCTTGAAATATGGAAAACAATCGTAAACGTAGTGTTTGTGAAAGTGCTAAGAGTGGTAAAAACATGAGTGCCTTCAATGGAAACTAAAATGGACATAATAAATAGATAAGAAAAAGGTGAGTCGCTTGCTTTGATTGGTCGTGTTTATGATCTCAGTTGTTCAACAATTGCAACCATTTTAAAAGACAAAGGAAAAATTGCTGATCATATTCGCAATGCAGGCTCTGTTCAGTCAGTGAAAATCTTTGAAAAGCAACAAACCATCTAAGAGCATAAATTTAAATTTGTGTATTTTCACTATATTATTCAAGTATTTTTCAATGAGAAATTGTTTGAATCATCAATTTTGTAGTTTTGTTTTATATTTTTAAAATTTTAAATGAAATTTTGGTGTTTTTCAAAAATGTTATTCTTCTTTTTTAGGGATGAGGGTCGAACTTGGTACACTTCTCACAGACGGAGGCTTTGGATAGCTGCAGCATCTATAGTTCCATTAGTGGATGACATTAGGGAAACAGAAAGTTTTTTCCAAATGTTTGAAAATAGTGAGTCCGATTATATGATATAAGTATATATTTTTGTCTTCAGGCTTGATGACCTTGAAAAATATATGAGATAAATTAAAAGGTATTGCCTAATACGTGTGTGATACTATCTCTTCTGTGACAGATAAAAACCTCAATTTTCCATCACAGTATCCAACCAGTTGTTTATTGGGATATGTAGATATTCTTGATTGTTTATCTCAAGAGGATTATAGGTTAAAATATCCAGAAGGAAGGAGTGAAAGTCCTTATGTGTTAATATGTGACAACCCTCACCATTTGCCCATATATTTTCCTATTCAAGGAAAGCATAAAATTTGTAAGTACAAATTTGACTTATAATTACGGTATAACTTTCTTATTAGCAATACAAATAACTCAAATTCATGCTCAATTTAATTCAGCTAAATTAGAATGAGCATGATTTTTCATTATATGAATCTTCTTGAAACTCTTAACCCTCTGAATGATAAGGAAGTTTATTATACCACTTTGACATATTTGAATATAATACTGAAGACTTGACTATATTCAGTGGTTGAGATAATTGCCAGCTATAGAACGTAGGCATAGATATGAAACATTGGTTCATTAAGAGCTTTTACCTAAATAAATTATAGGTGTAACAACATTAAAGAGCTGCTCCTGTTTTTTATAACTGTATTACCGACAAATTTAATGTCCTTGAACTGTATTTATTAATTTTCCATTAAGGCATGCATTATGTCATTGGAGCATCACACCAATTGTTAATAATTTATAAATTAGCATTTTTTGGCCAGGTTTAATCTATAAAATGCCATTTCATATTCTTCTCCTATTGTATCATTTCAGATAAACTTGATCCAAAAATACACCAAGCAGCACAGAAGTCTTTAGAAAGAATTTCCAAATTACAAGCTGAGAAAATTATGGAAAAAGAATTTGTTCTATAAGTATCCTACAAAAGCACTTTAAATTAATAAAAAAAAGAATGTCTTCCTTCAAATGAACAGTTGAGAGGTTCTTTTAAATATCACATCATGTATATGCTGTTAGCCAAGATCTTCCTTGTGAGATCATAGTAACTCTAATCCATTTTGCTTGATTTATCTTTACTTCTGCATAGAGATTCATTTACAGCTTTTTAAACAAATTTGAGAAGGCTTCCCACGTGAAATTCATATTACAGACCTCAGCTGGGGATTACTGTATTTTTCAGTATTTATGATTTTTCAGGAAAAAAATATTTGGTTCACCAAAGCATTTTGGAAGGGCTACATTGTGTATCATTGTGCCCATATCTGGCAACATTTAAAGATACTATGGCAGGGCTGCTGCTTTCATGGATTTTATCCGTTTTCACAGACTTTTGTAACGAAAACAGACATTTCCGTGATTCACAGATATTTATAAGGAAAAACTTGGTATTTATCTGAGATGTTATTTCTATACGAATCTTGTGAATAATATACATTCTTGGAAATTGTTCCATAAGTACGTACGTATCTTAATATATTTTGGGTGAAGTGCAAAAACTTGCTACTTACTGTGAGACTGAACGCAGAAACTAGCTGTTGAACTGGATCGGCAACCTACGGAACATTTATATTTTTACTTTTTCATATGTAGTATAGGAGAAAGTGTTGTATTCATGAAAAAAAAACGAATTCGAGATTTCAACAGAAATACACGTTTTGAGGTCCCCTGAATATGTTTTGACTATTTTCGTGATGATTTCTGTGAGTGACAAAATTTTGTGCGTGCTCTAACTCAAAAATTAATAATCAGATCAGCGCAAAACTTTATACTTAATATTTTTATTAGCAAATAAAGATATGAAAAGGTTTTGGCTGAAACTGCTCAACCGGAAGTGTATTCTTCTCGTTTTTCCTTTTTTTCCAAATTTC
This sequence comes from Uropetala carovei, assembly GCA_036926305.1. Lineage (NCBI taxonomy): Eukaryota > Metazoa > Arthropoda > Insecta > Odonata > Petaluridae > Uropetala > Uropetala carovei. Next base: position 1,722,159 of record JAXCHB010000193.1, read on the forward strand.
TCTTTTAAAAAACAATTTACATAAATATTTGTTATTATTAAAGTTGTAGACAATGTAATTTTCTATAAGTTTTATTTGAAACTAATTTTTTCATAAAACCAGTAGTTTAAAAGATATTTTGATTTTTCACCTAAATTTATGTTAAACATGTCGCTAAGTTATACCATTGCTTCCGTTGCTATGATAACATTTTCTAATTGTTGATAGCGTTGCACTGGCAAGGGTAATTTTAGTTGCGCATCAACATTTTGTTATTCATGGAAACAGCTAACAATTGTCTTTACTTATTGTTTTTTAAAAACAATTAAAATCTTTTAAAAACTATTAATAAGTGTAATTGCTGATAATTATTCCCGAGAATGCCGATGTCAAGAGCAATCATATTCATTGCTCTGTATGGAGAAAGTCATTTGCTGTACACATCAGATGTGCTCTCTGCTTCACCAAATTTGTTCATTTCCACATAACTGAAAAACATGACATAATGGCCATTGACTTCAAATGAGAAAACCACCTTCAATATTCTGCCCTTTTCATAGGTCATACAACACAAACTCTTAGAAGAAATCGATATCAGCTTAGTTGGCAAAAAAGCTTTTTTAGGCGCGTTTCGCTTACAGCGTGAGCGCCTATTATCGTCGGTCCGTCCGTCCGTCCGCATGTTCGTTCTCGGCTTCTACCGAACGGATGTTTATGAAATTTGATATTAAGGACTTTCAATCAAATATAATAAGAAAATCGCAAAAATGAATCACGTACGCCAATCAGGGGTACCACTTTACTAGAGACAAAAAATTAAATTTTCGTCATATCTCGTAAACTATTGTTCATATCAAAATATTTTTCAAATAAAAGTTGTAGAACTGATAAAGTAGAGTATTTCCTTTTCTATATATTTTCATCGTAGGAGTAGCCGTTATCGAGAAAATCAAACAAGAAAGTCTTAAATCGAGTTGAACTTAGAAAATTTCTTGCATGGTTACTTCATTGTTGCTAACATAAACAATCTCCCAAACAAACGTTTAATTTCCTTACGTGTGCATGTAATACTATTACATAGGAAGAAAATGGATTATTTATGATGAAGAAAAGGACTTTAAAACGCTATTTCCCTTACGTACAGGTATATACTAATTTCTTTCTAATACTCCATTGCACGAAACGCGCCCATTTGTGATACGTTGTACGCTTTCCTAACTTGTTTAACAATTTAAGAGATTTTTATGAGATGGCAACAAAAGAGCTGTACCATCTCTTACCTTTGAATTATGTAGTTTTGAAGAATGTAGGTATTTTTGAGCCAACAAAGAAAACATCAGAAGATTGGGAAAAAGTTGAAATGTTGGCTAAAATATTCCCAAACTAGGGGCTCTGTCCCTGGCACCTCCGGCGCCCAACCCCGCGCCATGCTCCATGCAGCTACTTCTCTATAGTTAAACTTAAAAAAATAATTGCTTCTCTCCTCCTCTCTTTCTCACCCTCTTTCTATCCCCCTTTCTCTCACCCTCCCTCTCCTTCCCTCCCTCATACCTTATGGGAAATAGAAATGCCTACCTTGGAGTCGAACCCAGGACTTTTTTCGAGATTTTTCTCATCGCCACCATACAATATATGAGTCAAGCATTCTTAAAATCAATGTATTGAATATTATGATTATCATTTACGATATTATCATTTATTATTATCGTCTATGATCAAATAGTGGGTTATGCCATTATGATGTCATAAGTTTACACCAAATGACAGCCGCTTCGAAAAATGCACCTTTTGTTCTTCTTTCTTGAGCTTGAGCTCTTCTGTGTTCATTAATTCCTTCTCTAAATTCCTGATTAAGATCTCTTCTTTGCACATTGATCCTAGCACGATAATATTCGGCTCTTGCATTGGACATTTTAAAATCTCTCCGAAGGTATTTGCTGACTAAAAAATAATATAATTAATATTATTATTATAATTAATATTAAATAATAATAAATATCGTATACTAACCTAATCTTCAAATAACTGACAAACTTCTTTCAAGTTTAAATTGCTATTATCGTCTATGATTCAAATTTCATCGCTAGAGTTCATCAATAACACAAACAAAGTTTCCATTGCTATGTGGAACGACATTTATTATAATAGATATTATTGATGATTGTGAAACCCACAATTTTCATTACTATGCAAACTTGCAAAGGAATCCTCACAGCAATGTTGAAGTGGAGAGAGTTTTTAGCAACTTGAATCTTATTAAAAGAGTGCACAGGTCTGCACTGAATGCTCGGATGCAGTGTTCATTTAGAAAATATCTTGCAGATTTTGAGTCAACAGATGCCATGAGGAAGAAGGCAAGGAAATTAAAGAAGTAGAAATTTTTTCATTTTGTCTAATTTTGTTGATCCATTATATTGATATCAATAAAAATGAAAATTATTTTATTTAACAGATTTCCTAATCTAATGCCTGTCCTGTAAACTAGGCCTATGGTTACTTATTGTTTTCAATATGTTTGACCTATTTTCTGTATATTTTAAACTTGAATACATTTTTTAAAACATTATATGCCAATACAGTTGATTCGTAATGCAGGATAAGTTTAAAATTCATAAAAAATCATGATTAAATTTAAGTTACAGGGCTATGCATAAACAGTTGTAAATAATTTTATTTAAAACATGCGATGCAGATGCTGAATATATTGAAAGCATAAATTGGCACATTTTCCATCAAAAAACCAAGATATTACATATTACAGGAATTTACAGGATATTTTGATGTCGGTAACAGGATTTAGAAAAACATTGCTGCCAGCCCTGTACTATGGCATGATAGCAGTTACCATTATACTTGTGTATAACGTGCCCTCATGCATAATGTGCACCCGTACTTTTTGCCAAAAAATCCTGGCTTTTTCTTATACCTGATGTATAATGCGCATCCTTGATTTTTGTGGGATATAAGAACAAGATTATATTGTCATGTTAACTATTAACTAGAGTACCGTAAATAAATACATTAAAGCATTAAATTATCGCCAGTTAACAGTTTTAGAACGCTTGGACTTTCCCATAAGTATTACGTTCAATAAGCACCACATTAGGACTGAGAGACATCATCAGTAATCAAAATAGCTGGGACCTACGAAGAGGAATTCTCAGACGATTACTCATCATACGATGAGATGCTAAGGATTTATCGTTCTTAGCAGTATAAACTTATAACCTTACGATCAAGAAATGAAAACATCACGTAGGATGTCTGTCTTCCCCTTGTGACTGTGGCTAACAGCAAATTAAAGCACACCAATGAGATGATTTCATCATCACATTGAGTTTAGGAGGAGTTTTGGATGATCTGTTTTAGTATTCGTTCAACCACTGACTCCACTGGTCTCAGCCTCGCTCTGTGTTGCACATTCTCCCTTAGTTTATGTTTTGGCACAATTTTATGTTGTTGAGTGTGAATTTGAGCTCTGTGTATGTGATTAAATCAATCAATTATGTGGCAGCCGCATTTATAGTTGCATTTACATTGTGCTTTCACGGGCCACATAAAATGCTCCTGTGGGCCTTAAGTTCATATAGATTATGTTTATAGTACCAATAACTCCATAAAATAAGGTAATATCAGTATTTTGGTCTGCTTTTTGGGTTTTCAGGAATGAATTATACATTTATAACATTGCGTCTAAGGGAAAAGAGCCCTCGATATCTTTTCGCATATCGTCCAGTTTTCACGGAACCAATTAAGGACAAATATTGAGAGATGCCTGTACATACTAGAATCATTAACTAAATAAAATTATTTCAATTTACTTTTCTATGTTTTTCGTTTTCTATGCATGTTTTGCAGGAAGTCTATCTGACAAGTTTCCAAAAATTTCAGCAATCAGCTGATGAACTAGTGAAACGCAGAATATTTGGAGAGGGTGGAATTATAACTGTATAGAAGTAATTAGGCATTCTATATGTATAATTAATATATGTATAACCTGGATTATCAATAATTGTGATTTTCCCCTCAATTCACCCAAAAAGCTAGTATCTGGTGCCGAGGTAGGTTCACTTTAATTTCTGATTTTAAGTGCCCAAAAGTGTTACCCATGTATAATGCGCACCCCTACTTTATGACCTGAAATTTGGTCTTCGAACTGCACATAATACATGAGTATATACAGTAAGTGCAACATTTTGGGTAAACTTTATTCATGAAAGTAAATATTTTTATCTCCGAAACGATGTCATAATCATGCACTTTTGCATAGTAAATGTTGTCCTTTATCAGAATAAATTTTTTAATTGAGAGGGAGAGAAAAATATGGTATTGTTACGTGATGGATGCTATTTAATGAGACACGACTGCATTTATTTAAGTACTTACGTAAAATGGAAGCTTTAATTGTCACAGTTCAAAATCATGATTCGGGGATAAATTTCAATAAGGATCAATCAAAACCCATACAGCAATTTAGGAGATAAAATTCACGACGCATTTTGCTGCTATTGCTTTGGTGGTGAATAATGCCTAATAATTGCTTTGAAACTTGTCTCAATCTATTCTATAAATACGTTAAGTACCATGAGAATGAATTAATTTGACTCTTTAACTCGAAGTAGCCATTTCTGAGTATGATAGCTCTCATTTTCATATTGAAGGGGCATACGTTCAATTAACGTTTTTTTTATTTTTTGATAGGGATCAAGTCGATTATTACCCCAGTATGTGCTCCAAACTTCCAAGTGAAAGTGGGTTTAATAAGCAAAAAATGCAGCGTAAATCTATTTCTTTAGAAACAAAAATTCAAGTCATAAGACAAGTCCATTTTCAAAACAAGTACAAAGGCTTCTTCCCTCCATTTTTGCCCCTCATCTACACTACCACCAATTCGAAATTGGAGGAAATGAACCCCAGAAAAACCCTGCCGTTTTGTTTTAATATTCATTGTAGCTTTCGAAATTTTAAAATGCTCATTGCATAATTACCAGCAGTTTTGTCCTTTTCTTGTATTATATGCTGAAGTTTTCTGAAGTCTTAGAATGCATCCATACCTTTCTTATGTAGTTTATACCTCTGGTAACGAAGTTTCTGATAATAAAGTGCTGCTGTGGAACGTATCTACTTTGTTAACCGAGGTATACCTGTACATAGACAGAGGTAATTCATTAACAAGCTGAATTCAGAGCAGCTAGAAGAATCGCGAGCCCCGGTTCAATGTTTTAGCATAGGACCTTTTCTTGGGCCAAAAAATTTTTAACAGTATATCCAAATAAATAATTCACTCTCACTATGACAATGTTCAATATTTTTTCTGATTTTTTAAATGCTTGTACTTTATAAGTACAGCAAACATTTTTGGTGTGCGGGGCCCAGTGCAGTTGCAGTGTTGGCACCTCCATCAAGCCAGCCTCGGCTGCATTACTAATTGTAAGACGTTTTCAAAACAATATTTGTATTTGTAATATTTTATTTATGGCATATATTTTTATTTTGGGGTTGTGTACGTTCTTTGTAAGGCAAAATTTTTTGTTAAAATAATTGAATGAGCGATTAGTATTTGGTCTTTAAAATGCCTTTTTATTATAATGATATGATTCTCATGTTGTATATACTAACAGAAGTTATTTATGGCATTTAAACCTGACCACCACATTACACTAGAGCAGGGCTCTCCAAACTATGTCCACATGTGGCCCTTGAGCCTGTAATAAGCAGGGCCGGTGTGGTTATGTGCAGGGCCTAGTTCGATAGTAAGCAGGAGCTGGGCCTATTTATGTATGTATGTATATATACCAGGTGGAATAAAAAGAATGTGATTTTAAAAAGAAGAATAGCAATTTTTTAAACGAAAAAGTTAAAATTAATTTTTTTAAATTGTTATGATTATGTATAATAATATTAATGCAATAAAAAATTTCCTACATTTCAATTCATGAGAACTGAGCTTTGTAATAAAATGTGGGGCCCTGTTCGGGGGAACCGATGGCACCAGCCCTGGTAATAAGCATTTGCTATTTGCCACCAACAATTATGAAAAGACTTTCCAGAATTAAATTTTTAAAGTCAAAATGCTGATCTTGTTTATCTGACAAGTATTTTCAATCAATTCTAATGATCAGCAATACAAAACTTGAAACCCAAATTGATAAAATTGTACCTGATAAAGAACAATAGCATAGGTCTCATTAAATTTCATCATCTCAATGTATGTACGTTTGTTTATTATTACCCGTTTTTACTTTACATAATTTTCATTCCAGGAATAAGGCAATATTTTCTACTTTATAAAATCGTCGTGCTCCATTTGTCTGATTGTTCTTCATATTTGATAAAGAAAATATAAAAGCCATGCAGAAAAATCATAATTCACTAAACCACCTTTTAATACGAAAATAGCATTTGTTTGTTGTGAAGCTATGTTTTCAAAAAGTTTTTGATGTTGATACTCGGGTCCGTGCGCATAAAATTTGAACAAGTGGCCCACTTGCAAAAAAAAAGTATGGCGACCCCTGTACTAGGGTATTAAATTTCCATGGAAAACGTTAATAGCAAGTGAATGTTGTCATTTTTTAATTAAAATATTTTCGCTTTACTGTTAACAGGGTCATAATATGAGGTGTTTGAGATTGACCACCTAAAGTAACAATTTCTAGGGGCTTCATTATAGCATCGTTGCTGTTAATCTGCTTGTGTTGCCACAAATGGTAGATTTTTACACAATGTCCCTATAAATCATCACTGAATGGAAATATATAGTTGTGGCATGCCATAGGTAATTTTAACTAATTCTTAGTAGCAATACCGACAAAAGGTTTGAAAATTTCTCTTCTTGCACCAATGCAATTTTTTTATACCCAATTCTGCAGTTAAAATTAAACTGTAATACCCAATTCGTGAAAATGGATCAGAGTACCAAGTGCACTAAAGAATTTATATCCTATAAAGCTTGTATTCACATTATCATTACGACAAATTTAAGGCTAACTTTTGAATGATAATGCCAAATGAAACGACTAACTGAAAACCATTGTCAGATCACAATTAATATAACGACCCTTTATCTTCTTCATACAAGAAATAAATTTTAACCGCACCACTAGGAGTGTGGACCTCTTCCTCATGACGTATTAGTAAAGTTGCTGCAACACCATAAGCCAAGCAAGGGATTCCTACAAAGAAATAGTCCTTTCAACAAAATTATCAAATAATGTTTTCGACATTACTTCAAATTATTTTCCAATTACATGCCTAGATTCACTATCTTGATAATCCTGAAAAATTTGTCCTCCACGGTAAGATCTGCAAATGGTCTACGGGTGCAATGGTACTTAATAAAAGGGTAACACCCCGTTCGAAGGATGTGGTAGTTATTTTTACGAACTTGCCAATTAAAATGAGACATTCCCCTTTGATCATTTATTATACTACTGTATCGCACAAAATATGATGTCCAGGGAGGGCAATTCAATTGTTCTAGATAACAAGTCAAAACTTCGGATGATTTGGGCTTAAGGCTAGCTTTCGTGCAAAAGGATCTCACAATATTCATTTCAGTAACACCATGTCACATCACAAAGATAAATAAAACTATTCTAAGAGCATTTTCGTTGTAGAGAAAACTACATCACAAATCCACGAGTTAATTAAACGAAAACCTCGACTGAACATTATCATTCCGCGTGATTCCGCGCTTACCGATGTTCCATATTTCGAAGTGGTCCTGCGCTTTCGCGCTAAACCGTTTAAACTTATAATCTCTAATACAGAAATTCCTCCTCCCCCTTTTAATTCTTATATAGTCTTTACGTCAAAATATGTCGCGCTGTTCCTTTTAATTTCATTTCTTTGTCTTTATCATATGAAATTAATTTGAATATATGTGAGATAAATTACATTAGAAAATAAAACTGTCATAAGTGACAATTGCGTTTCTATCACTAAATTTCTATAAAAGTTCACTTTAAATACTTCAAATCGTATTAAGTACTCGATGTTCTTACGTAAGAATCGAAAAGTCATTTTATTGCCATAATACCAGATGGCACAGTCGAATTATAAAGCATTGTTTATTATTATAACATCAAACGGAAGTGAAGAATGTTAGAATAAATCATTTGTGGTTTTTTTAAATTTCTATTTAGAAAAGAGCAACCGTACATACTAAAAAGTCACTATTTTAGGCAAAATCCACTTGCAATACTGAAAATTGTAATTCAGTCAAAGATACGATATATCACCTTGGCCATGTAGGGTCAAGTGGGGTAATTGGAGACAAATATTGTACTTTCCAAAGTAAGTTCTTATTTTTTTTATATATCTTCTTTATCGAGCTTATATTTTCTTACCAGCCGTTTTTCTGATCTCTATCATTATATATGGAAGACAATTACGTCTTTTATCCTTAATTTAATATCAAAATAAGTGCGCAGTTTTGCATTTACAATTACCCCACTATGAAAAGAGGAGTGAGGGTGAATCGATCATTTTTGGGGGTAATTGTGAACAGTTATTTGTAACACTAGATGAGCTAACTGAGTTCCGACTGGGGCAAATGTGAAAGACGGGATGTACTGAACATGGTACGTATGTTGTTAAATGCTCTTTTAAGCTATGTTCACATTTACTCCAATGTTGTGGTTTACATTTACCCCACATGAAGCCCACACATCATGACATAGGAAACCCCCCCAATTAAATACATTTTGAGATGAAGTAGATAACTAGGGATAAAAAATAGTAAAAAAATCACAATGTACGAGGTGTAAAATCATTTTTAATCACAAACAAAAAATATAATTAGGCTGGTAACATATCTAGTAGGTACAACCTATAGTCTTGTATAGTGGCCGCAGTTTATCTGTTAGGTGGCTAGGCAGCCTCAACAGTGAGATATTGTTCTGAACGGCTGCCTCCACTGTCTGAAAACTCATATGGCTCGCGTGCCCATCAAAAAGCAGCAATGCTGCAAGTCCAGACAATTCTAGTCTCTCTCGAGCTCTCTTCACGTGCGGGAGAAATCCATCAATCCATCCATCAATTATAGTTGTATAAGATGGGAAAATCCATTCTCGTCAGCGTCGAATATAAAAGCCTCTTTCCCCAAACTGAGATCTAAATCTTGGAGTCTTGGCCAACGTTTGATAAAATGAATTATAACATCTGTCACTTTGGCATCTAATCTGACCTTTTTGCAGGTGCTCTGGCTTCATGAAGCCGTAATACCAATCACCGCCAGGCTTTTTTTAAAACTTATTAGGTAGATTGTTTGCAACGATATACTCTTGTATGATTTATAGTAGCTCTGCCTTGTCGCATGGGTAGCCGATTTTCGCTCTAGCAGCCAAACATTCAGCTCCAGCCTCCATTTTTCCCACTGAAGTTTTCCTACCTTTTATTCGATGGTAGATAACTGCCTTCGGTATATTATAACACTCCTCTGCCTCCCTGAATGTTTTGTTTTTATTGACAAAATCGCTAACTGCTCGTAACAGTTCTTCGATCGTATACCCGGACCACTTCTCTTCCGTTTATATGTACGCTGCATTTCAACACTACAACAACCCAAAGATCATTAGTTAACAACTAAATTGACAGCCCAGAGAGGAAATTTAACTAATTGTTAGAAAACTAAGTATGTTTACATTTATCCCAAAACATAGTTTACAATTAACCCTCTTCTAAAAAATGGATGGAGGAAATGTAAACTACCTATAACACCCTGAAAACTTGTAAAAAGTTATAAAGACACTAAATAATGAAAAGAGGATTAAAAATTATTTAAATAGTGAGTTTGTACGAATTAACTTGCAAATATGAATGGTGAAAATAAAAGAAATGTAAGAAGCACACAATGTAGATTGACCACTTGACGGGAACTGATGAGAGAAATAAGCGGAATTTTTCGTAACCTCACTGATCTGTTACAAACATAGCAGTGCCGCCACCTCTGAAGAAGCCAAGAATCATAAGTTTAATATAATTAGGCACCAAATGGTAACACTGTTTTTTCAGGAAACACCGTTTACAATCACCCCTTGTTCACATTTACCCCACTTGACCCTATACACATCAAAGCAATAAAAATTTGTTACTTTTCTCATCATACACATTCTAACCAAATTCCAGTGTTGATGTCAACTATCGATACTTCTCCTTGATAATTATCATTGTAATTTGTAATAATGTATTTATAAATGCAAACTATTTATGAAGTGTTATTTATATAATTTAAACTAAGAAATTATCGCTCAGTACATACAAAAAATGTCATTTTATAATACTATGGGCATGCCCGTTAAAATTTAACAGGAGAATTACGAACATCAGAATCACCAAGAAAGTGGAGCACTTCAAATATAATACATTCGAATACTCCAAGTGTATATATATATATATAAACTTATGGAAGAGGCAAGGTAAATTATATATATACACACACACACATACATATATATATACACATACATACATACACATACATATGTGTATATATATATATACACACACACACATACCTTGCTCTTTTTCTTACATTGTGATTTGCCAGTCTCTTGGTCCCCTTTGTTTTCCCGGTTATTGTCTAGCCTCACAACTTGATCTGCCAGTCCTTAAGTCTGTCGTTTGGTGGTTTCAATTGAATGTTTTTGTATTTTTCTTAGAGCTTGATCTAACACTGTAAAGCTGGTTTCATAATAAGAGTAACCCTAGGGGCTCTGCCTCTGGCGCCTCCAGCACCCAACCCTCTGCCACACTCCGTGCAACTACTTCTCTTTAGTTAAAAAAATAATTGCTTCTCTCCACCTCGCTTTCTCACCCTCTTTCTATCCCTCTCTCTCACCCTCCCTCCTACTTTATGAGAAATAGAAATGCCTAATTTGTACTTGAACCCAGGACTTTTTCCGAGATTTTTTCGTTGCCATCTTACAATATATGAGTTGAGCATTCTTGCTAAATTTAGAGTTTCTATCTTAATTCTTTATCGAGTTATTAACATTTTTAACATGGCTTCACGAATAGCAAATTAATATAGTAAATTGGTAAACAGTTTACAGGCCTTAGGTCTTGTGCTTCAACAGGTTTTTTAATCTTAGGTATGGGTACAATTAAAGAAGTTTTCCATGAATCAGGAAAAACACTTTGATAGCTAGATTTATAATATCTAACAATTTTCTACCAGTTTCATCAAATGTTTGTAACAATATATTTGTAATAATATTATCTGGAGCACCTTTATTTTTATTCAAGGAACACACAATCTGTTTAAGCTTACCTAAATCAATTTCTTCAAACTCAAGTTTTCATCGCAAATTTCAAAATTAATATCAGTAATACTGACATGTTCATCTTGAGAAACTATTGGGATAGAGCTTACAATATCTGTGACACTATTTACATAAAAATTATTCAAACGATCTTGTTCAGATAAACCATCATCATTACTTGGTATTTCTACGTGTAGTGTCTCACATTTATTACTCCTGTTGCCATCTAAAAATTTAATCATCCTCCACATTTTTTTAGAATCATTTTTAGAATTCTATATAAATTCCAATTGTCCTCATTAGTAATTCTACTTCTGTGGTATGCTACATTTCTTTGATTGCTTGCAATTTTTACATCACATTAAACCAAGGAAGATCTTCTATTAAATAATTCTGATTAACTAACTTAACAGGAACAAATTTACTCATACCATTTAATAGATTTGATACAAAAAACTTAGATGCTTCATTTAAGTCATTACCCTCCCATTTACAAGTTTTTAGATATTTATTCATTTCAGCTACTTTCATTTTTTTCCATAATTTAATTTCAATTTTATGATTTTCATTTTGAATAGGTTTCCTGGTATAAAAAAAATCAGCTTTAATGAATATTAGTTCATGATCACTTATATGAATATTACTACTTATATTTGCAAATGTTTTTTTGATTTGATAGTAGAAAGAAGATAATTTGTGTGGTAACACATTTATTTTATTAAAGATCTGCATATTCTATTAGAATTGTCAGAAAGAATCAGCAAAGAAAACTGATAAACTTTTATAAATTGTCCATAATTAAAAAAAAGAAAAAATTGATAAAATATGTGAAGGCAGATGTAGCATCTGAATTGTTGAGAGTATTGTAGAGTAAAAGTTTTGCGAAGTCATCTTCAAATAACTGACAAACTTCTTTCAAGTTTAAATTGCTATTATCATCTATGATTTAAATTTCTTCGCTAGAATTCATCAATAACACAAAGTTTCTGTTGCTATGTGGAACGACGTTTACTATAATATTATAATAGAAGTAACATTCAATTTCCACGCAACAATCCATATGGTCAACAATATAGCGTATCGTAAATACATATTGAAACCAATAAAAGATTAGAGATATTATTATAATTTTATTTCGCATATCTCCAAACTTTAATATCCATAAAAATGAAGGTAATTATTGATATGTTTTCGAATTATATTATTGACTTTAATTCCTTTATTATATCAAAAAGATGTTACTGTCAAAATGATAGACTCATAACACGATGAAGGACCGATAGGCAGTTTCATCAATGATTTTTATATGAATGTCTTCGATAATTAATTCGTGAGTTGTGTTGAGGTTGAAATAAAATCGAAGAACATACTCTCTCTCTAGTTGCTTTTGTTTAGAGTAGTTAGCGCATCAGATGGAGAAACTGAATGATAAAGTAGATTTTTTGAAAAACCTCTAAAAAAGTACAATGCTATAAATAATTATTAAATAATTCAAAATGAAAATGATTCCAGCAATGAACTCCACTCACTAGATAGGGCAGATATCATTAACAAGTCTTACTCCAACCTTTGTACATAGTTGCATCATAATCATATTCCATAAATATAAATTAGTGCTTTGATCAGGTGTAATAAGTTGTTAATCAAATCCTGAAGAGCTATGAGAAATAATCCTTAGAAATATGACACTACAGGTCAAAAGTCACCAAATTACACAGCCCTGTCATGTTCCTGTGACATTTTCAAAGAAAAATGTTTGCATCTACTGCACAGACAAGAGTGATGTTTTCTCATCACATATGATCAATATTGGCAGGTTGAAATTTAAAGCATGGGGAAAGAACCTTATTGCAAATTACATAAGGAGCCTTTTTCGATATTAATTATTAAATTTTACTGTCATAAGAGACTGTGACATTCTAGCTTCATTAGGTGTGCTGACATTATTTAAACAAGCATAAGGGCTTTTTTCATAACTTGCCACAAAAACTCCTCATGAAAAGGTCCGTTCTTTGATAGTCATAAAAAAGCATAACTATTATTTAAATGTTCCTCGATTTATTAGATTCAGCCATCAATTTACATCATAGTTTTCTCTGCTTTATTCTGAATGTCCCACCCAATCACCATTAAGAAGGTAATGGGTTCCCTTTGATGTACCTCTTGCAGGACATGTGATGGATACTAGTTTAAGTAAGCCCAGCCCTAACCAAGAAAATTTTCTGAAGCAGAAGTCTATCACTATTGTTCAATGGTAGAACACTCATTCAGCAAGTGTAAGACCTGGGTGCAATTCCCGGTTATGGGCCATGAGAAATATCCTGCCATGAGAATTTTCTCCTGATTTTTTTATTTCTCCTATATACCAGCATATGACAGCCACGAGTGATGTTTTTTCTATAGATAAAATAGTTGATTAAACCATATTTACATTTAAACAACAAAGTAGTCACAACCATTGTCAGTTCAGCAATAGATTTAATTATTTAACTGGAAGTACATAACATTTAAGCTTATTTTGTTGGCATTGTATTAACCAAGCCAAGATATTTATAAATAAAACCCATTACCAATCTAGTTTACTGTATCTGAAACAAATTTGTTATTCTTTAACTATTTTTTCTGGATTTTTCCGATGATAATATCTGGGTATTACTTACATGGTTGTTAAAACCAAGCACCATATGGTGTATTGTGAAAAACTTGATACTGACCAAAATAGTTGAAGCGATAAGTTAAACCATCGTGGCCTCATTGCTTACTTAATCGATGGCTTTTAATCTACTACAACAATAGTAACAAACACATATTGGTCGTTATAACTTTAACGCTGCTCACTTCAACGCCTCCATCGACTGCTGTCTTATTTCATCTGCCATGTATTTTAAGCCATTTCGACTAGTTTGTAATGCATAATTTTTTTCCGTAAGTACTACTAGAAGTTCCTTCAGATCTTTATTGACTTCCACCAAACGCTTAACTTGGGTATACACAGTGTCTGCATTGACGCTTTGGATAGAAGATTCCGAAATATCTTCACTTATAGCTTCATTGTTTATATTTTCTGTAAAGAAACGATCGGACTGCGGTGAAATTGGTAGAATACCACTGAAATATAATTGGCATGCATCATAAAGAATTACCTTGCACTTTCACCTCTTCAAATAGCCTGAATACTACATCATCAACCGGTACTTTTTGTAAATCATCTTCGATTTGGTCAGCAGTCGGCGGCAATGGTCTAGGGGGTATATTAGGCTTCTTTCGAAACATTAAGAGCACTAGTGCATCGCAGCATATGATGAGGTGTGGTCGAGATATGGAAAGTAAGTAGTAGACGTTTTCGGGATTGAGCTCCAAGGGTTTATTGCGTTTGCTGATTTGAGTCGAGTTACCTTTTTCTATGTTTTTTGTGGTGACGGTGAGCAGAGGAGAATCACTTAGCGCAAACAGGTGGGACAACTTTTCAAGGTTACGTTTCTTATTTCTCTTTTCTCCTTAACTATGATTATAATTTGACAGTATCGTTTGCGATTTTATTTATGGGTATAAAAATGCAAAAGTGTTTCCCTAAAAGTGAGAGTTTTGGTAAATGTGCTTGTGCTGGAAAATATCATAAGCACACAGCGTATAAATCATCGTTCACTGAAATGTTGCCAATGTATTTGAAACAATAATTTATTGCATTCCTCACCTAATTTATAATTTAAGCTGAACCTGAGCATTGGTTTCACTGTTGATATGACTTCCTTATTATCTTTTAAATAAAGGGATGTTTTTAATCGAAATTCCATACAAATGAAAATATTATACTACTTTAAATTTCGCAATTTTGTAATATCAATTTATTGTATTTGTTTACTTGAAAATAATATATATATGGTGTGACAAGTTCCTGCAATCCTTAGATCTGCCACTATAAACATTTTAAGAAACTTTGAATAAGATTCGAAACCACTCTTGATTAGGGTTGCCAACCTCCGGCTTTCGGGCCGGAGACGTCATAATCTCCGGGTGCGTAGCACAATTCTCCGGTTCAATTTCGATTGCAGCAGAAAGCCCTCTTTGACTTTTTTGCGTTTTTTATAAATGATTCGAATTAAGATATTTTGCACTTTAATTTCCATTGTATTTTGTTTTATACAAAAAACTTAAATTGACGATGCTCTTACAATTTCGCTAATTAGCGATATTTAAAAAAATACACGATTTTTAATCATATGTCCTAAAATCATGAGTGTCTTTCAGAATATTGAATATATTTATCATTATATTTAATTCCTCTTGGGTTTCTTCTAAAGTATCCAGGTTTCAAGCATACTACGGTTCATAAATATCTTAAAGTAGACAACCCGTAACAACATCTCCGGTTCATGAAGATCTAAAAGTTGGCAACCCTACTCTTGATATGTGGTCCTGCACAGGCCTCTGAAACCAAGGAGGTTATAGGTAAATACCTATAGGTTATAGGTATTTACCTATAACCTCCTTGTCTGAAACTCCCTTAGAAACGGCTGTTCCGAAGTTTAGCGGAAGGGGATAACCTGATGCAATAGCGTCGCTCTTAGCGTGACGTCATACAGCGGCTTTCTCAAATCTGTTTAAGCATCAGATTTGAACATCGAAGGTTCATTTTGTATCAAAATCACTATTACAGGAATTTCATGAATTTAAACTTATACGATATATGGGGTGAATCATTGAAACAGAATCTATATATATATATAACGCTTAGGTATGAATGCTTTGTTGATTACCGTTACCAAGTAACCATTTGTTACCCCATAAGCATTGGAATCGGTGCAAGGCATTTTTAATTTCTTTTTAAAATTACTTAAAATTATTATACGAAGTCCGAACTTGAAGTATTAAACGGAAAAATGAGTGAAAATAATTATTTTATAAAACAATACGAATTCATGCTGAATTTGCTTAAATATTTTAACTGCATAAGAACGAGAAGTTTTGAAATTTATAATGGGAAATTTTATTTTTTAGTTTTGTAATAATTCTCCAGAGACGATCATTAGAGTCTATGAAATATACACAAAAATAAATCCGAGGGAATTCATTATAAACAATGAGTATAATACAATGGAAATATGAATAAATTTATTTATTTAAAAAATTGGTGAAATCACATATACAAATATCTTGCACACGCTTTTAGTTTTTAATAACTAATAATTGTTTCCGCATAATTTGTAAATGTCGCAGAAACTACCCATGTAATTGTTTATGAAGACGTCCTACAGAAAAATAAATGTTACCAAAAAACGCAATCGTATTTGGACCAAAAATTCGTTATTACTTAATTAATTACATTGTCGGTTTTTAAGCAATGTGAAAATATATTTTAATGCCTTATTTTTACCCCTCTCCATGACGAATCCAAATTTAGGTTTGCAAAGCAAAAGTTTAATGCCAATAAATTTGATTTACTGCAAGTAATTTATAACATTTAAGCAAATTTTATCGATCCTATAATAAGTTATAATTGTGTTCCTACTAAAATGTGAAATCAAGATATAAAAAGGAATTGCTTATTTTTTGTGGTTTTTTTGTCGAAATTGTAAATATCCTGCTTTATAAGACGAAATGTTGGTTAGCCTGCGCGCCTGCGCGTTACTTCTTGTTGTTTCATAGAAATCTTAAAATGGCTGACGAGATTATCTGTTATGTGCGTAATACCGTTCGAAATTTATTTTGTGTTTCCATCAGACCTTTTTAGAAGGAAAAAACTAGACCTTTTTATTGTATTCGAAATTTAATGTTGATAGTTATGATCGTGATATAAGTTTGGCCTTGTGTTCTTCGAAAACTGGTCCACGTGATAATCATTTTCACAGCAGTGTTTTAATACTTTTGGTTATTTTATTTATTTTAGAAGGAAAAAACTAGACCTTTTTATTGTATTCGAAATTTAATGTTGAAAGTTTTGATCTTGACAAAAGTTTGGCCGTTTATTCTTCGAAAACAGTGGTCCATGTGACGCATTTTGACAGCAGTTTTTAAATATGTACTTTTAGTTTGATTTGTGTACGTTTTAAGACACTTTAAGTGAAGTGAAGTTTTATCTAAAGTTTTTTATAGTTTCAATGTGTGTAATCTTCACATTGCTTACTGGACATTAGTTAACGTCTCTTAATAGTACTATTTCTTATTTTGTAAATCAATGATATGTGAATTTGTATATGTAATTATTCAGTATGCCCTGTTTTGCCACTTAATTGTAATTTATGGTGATGTTTTGATGTATTATTGTTTTTCTTTAGTCCAGTAGTGCAGTTATATTGTTTTTTGTATTTTCTTTTGTGATTGAGTTTGTCTTATTGATTTGCCATGTAACTATGATCTTCTGGAAAATAAATGTACTGTTATTATTGTGTGATCCAGCTGTCCTGGTCAATCTCCTCGAGGATTTATATCTTCAAAGGTAAGAAAATCTTAAATAACTTCTCTATTCATCTTTGATTTATAGTTGAAATATCTTTACCGTATATATATGTATGTAGTAAATGTTATATTTATCATATTTATGTATAATGGAGTAATTATTCTTATAAATTAGTCCTTATGTATAACATATTGTTACCGCATAACATGTTTAATGAGTGATTTTATCGTTGTAAAGTATCATTTTCTGTGAAGAGTTGGTAAAGTTTTTTGCAAGGACGGATTTGTTTATGGGCAAATATAGCCAAGATATGGCGTTACATTCTTAACGTAGGATTAATTAAGGGTTTGTTATCAATATATATTGTGTTTTTAACGTAAAAATTATAGTTTACCTCATAAAATGAGAATCTGTGTTTTTAAAAACGTATGAATAATACATTTTTAGCCAGTTTCCATTACTTTATAAACTTCAAATCAAAAGTTATTGTGAAGGTTTTGTAGAATTTTTATCCTTTGGGTGCGAGATTTCTGAGTTGCTTCTGTCGTTGTTTCAGATGCGTGCCTCCGAAGAATGAAGTCTGAAAACGCAGCCAGCATCGTACGTCTTCCTCAGGCCAGCTCTGCTTTGCGATATCAAGAAAGAAGATGGGTGAGTGTGATTGATTTTGCATTTCAAATTAGAACTAATGAGCTTCCCGCTTTAAATATATATATTTCATGTCCTGGCATGTGCAGAAACTACATTAGTCTTACGTATTTTTACACATAGGGGTATTTTCTCTCTACGGCAGTTTTAATATATCTGGAAGCTGCGGAAGTGCTCTTCTCGTACCAGCATCTGTTATGCTTTTCTCGGTTATTAAAAAACAAAGCTCTACGATTTTGACATTCTTTATCCATTTTTCCTAAATGTGAATCATCTCGTCGAGTAGCTAATCCGTTTCCTATTGCTGAGTTTAAATTTGTGTCGTTTCTTCGCCTTCCGCCGTTCGATTCTGTTTTGGCTTCTTCTTATATTACTCCCTTCTTCAGTTTGTTCATTTCTTCTTTGTTACCTGATTTCGGTTATGGTCTCTCTCGCTGTTTGTCTTTGCTCATCTGTCCATATTGATCTTCTCACTCTTTCTCTTCTATGTCGTTCTTTATCTTCCTCTGTCTCTATAATATTTATTTATTTATTCATTTAGTCACAAGGTGGCTGGATCTGCCAGGTGGCGACAAGTAACATAAAATGACGCAATGAAGTACGTTTGAATCAGATTGACATTAAAATTTTCAAAAGAATCAATTTAGATTCACGTCATTGGTACATAAGTAAAAATTACACAGTTTCAAAGACCTCGTTATATTCTTCTTTCTTCCATTTGATGAATTAATGGGCTATTATTGCCTTAAACTTTAATTAAAAGTTATATTTGTAGTAATTAAAATGCTGATAGTAACAACAACCTGGGAAATTGCAATTGATAGTGCTTTACCGTCAGAGGTAATAATGAGTAAAAGCGTTGTTATGTAAACTAAACAAACAAAATTATAAGTTCTATTTGATGAATTAACGGAGTACTAGCTGTACCCGCACAGTGTTTTCACTGTTTTTTCAATTAATTTATAAAAAATTAAGAATTGTGTAGAATAAGTTGGTCTCAATATTTCACATATAACTCAATAATTCGTATTTAACTCTGATAATGCATTTCCCCAGTATAGGTAAGGTTAGCGGGTACAAATCTCGCTGAGGGCGAGGCTGTGTGTGCATATTGACAATTAATTGTGCAAAGTCGGTAAGAAATCTGTATTTTAAAAGTCAAATCAGAGAGGAAATTAATGCTACACGGTAATTGATTGCAAACTTTTATGTTTTTAATTTTCTTTGTTTCTTTTAATTGAAGTAGATGTCCTTTTTTTCATATATCAATCAACTCAACCGTTTATTTAGATTAACAAAGAAGAGAAGATAAGTTTCGGCGAGTTCTAGGTTATCAATCTAAAACAAATGTTTTCATGCTGCTCCTGAATAAACGTAGCCCGTCGCCTAACATTCTTTGTCATTTAGATTATCTACGAAGGTGACATAACCATATAACTTATAATTTGTTAAAAAATAATGTACGTCCTTATTCTCATCTAATTTTAAATTTATGCATGAGACAATTTGCCTTAATAAGCATTATAGATGTTTAATAGTTTTACTTACTGAAAAAGTAAGATTCCAGCATTCGAATGATTTAAAATAAGATCAATTGCTTTGATTAAATTGTTATTAACTGGATAATTATCCGTAAATATTTTTGTTGCTATCTATAAAGTTTGACATTGCTACAGCATTAATTTCGATGCTTAAATTAAAGCGTGAAGCGAATAATGCTATTCTTTCACTTATTTGAAGGTTTAATTGGCACTAATTGAATCGGAGGCAATGCCAGGAATCTTCCTCTCTCTGTCACAGTGCAATCTGGCATCGGAACTTTTTAATTTTTTTGTACCATTTGGCGACAAATGAGGGTTGATCGAAACAACGATTATCAATGGTGACGGTTATAGAGGTCCAACTGTATTTCAAATGTTTATATAAACTCAGATCGCGCTTGCAATTGGGAGCTTTTAGAATAACAAAAGATTGTTTCATTTTTAACTCTTTTTAAGTACTAAGTTAAGATTCCATCAGAAGCACCTGTTGGCATAGGTTTGTAAAAGTTTGAAAGGATTGAAAATATACGTTGGATTTGTTATAACTATTTTAATTTATATTTTTCCAGAGCTTGCGATTATATACTTGATACGTTTTCGTGTATGGTATATTGCAAAATGTGGTATTGTACACAGTCCGACATCGCATTCTTTACATACATACAGTGAAGCCTCGATATATTGAACTAAAAGGAGGGGAAGGCCTGTCTGTTATATCCGAAACATCCGAAGGAAACGTATGTGTTGCCTTAAATTGTTAAAGTGCACATGTTATGAAGGACAGTGTTTTACTCCGCTATATATTCATACAAATTGTTAGAGTGCATGAAGTAATAGCACAGAGTTTTCTAATTAATTTAGGAAAATAGGAATCGTATTAATTTTTATATTTTACTAGTAAAAGGTGCTTGCAGTGTGCTAGCAGGAGCATATTGTTATAAGAACATAATTAAGAATGAAATAAATTATAGCGACCGTAAGAAAAATTGATTTTCCCTTGCGTTCTTATTTGAAAGGAATTATTCTTAGGAATGGAACTTGGGATACTTTTTCGAGATTTTAGATTTTTCCGGACCCTGGTGGAAATGGGGCAGAAAGTAACAATGAATACAAAGAATGTTTTAAGACAAACAAACCCCATGAGTAACGCAAGTCAGTCAATTTCAACCAGTCACAATGATCAAACGCAGGAACAATTAATTTTTGCGGATTTGCTGCACCAATAAATTATACATTGTATCTACCATATATACTCGTGTATAACACGCTGTTTGAAGACCAAATTTTCAGGTCATAATGTAGGGGTGCGCGTATACGCAGGTAACACTTCTCTGCACTTAAAATAGGAACCTACCTCGCACCAGATTCACGCTTTTTGGGTTAATTAATGGGAAAAGCACAATAATTATTGATACTCCAGGTTATACATACATAATTATATGTATAGAACACCTAATTACTTCTATACATTTATAATCCCATCCTCTCCAATTATTCCGCTTTTCACTAGCTCATCAGCTGATTGCTGTAATTTTTGCAAAATCACAAGATAAGTCTTCCTGCAAAACACATATCAAAAACAAAAAAAACATAGAATAAGCAAATTGAAATAATTTTATTTAGTTAATGATTCTAGTATGTACGATTGACAATGTAAGTAATTTAAAACCCATAGAATCTCGTGTATGAACTTAATCCTACCTGTCGCATTTCCTGTTTCCAGATTTGTTTGTTAAATTTTTATGTTGTTCCTTCTCTTAAACAGTTTTAGAATGAGATAGGAAAGAGAGAACCAACATCCACTTTAAATCAAAACTATTTTATAGATCCCTTTTTGTCTGATGTAAAAGCATTGGCAACAGTGGCGCTGCGGTTTTCTACACGGCATCACTTTGCCCAACTTACTGTATGAAGTTGCTCCCATCTCAACTCAGTCGCTTTAATTATTGACGATGTCTCTCTTAGACATAACATGGAGCTTATTGAACGTAATACACTTATGGACAAGTCCAAACGTTTTAATATTTACATACCTCCCAAAAATGAAGGATGTGTGTCATACACGTGGTATAAGAAAAAGTCGGGATTTTTTGGAATAAAATACGAGTGCGCATTATACACGGCAGTTATACACTGGGACGCATCATACACGAGTATATACAGTAATTATATACATTATAATATGTGTATATATCCATATATTGCGACGTATAAGTCGACCTTGAATTTTCAACTTGAAAATACTAGATTAAGTATATGTTCGCAGTATAAGTTGTTTCACTTAAAAATACTTCTCATGAAATCATCGCCAGGCAAAATCAAGGTCCTGTACGATCCAAGTTTTAACAAGATACAGAAATAAACATAGTAATAAAAAAATATATGAATATAGTTTTGAGTCCGTGCTATTCTTCTTGAGCCTTCCATTTGACAGGTGTTTTCATTTCAACCAATAAGAAACTGCTATTCTCAGAGAGCTTGACCAACTAAATAATGGTTCCTGTGATTTGATTGATGTCGGCTGTTAATGATGCTATCAAATTTAACTGCACCTAGTTATCGCAATCAATATCTACGGTGGTGGAATTCAATATAATATCACATTGGCAGGCATAAGGATGGTTTTGATGATTACATTATTCCCCTTTTCAAAAAAGGAAATGTTTTTTTCGCATATTTTTTGATTATTTTTTTGTCTTTTTTCACGTACTTTTTTGTACTTGATTTATTTGCATATTCCACATATAATCATAACTTGCAATTAGTATGGTTAATTCCTATCGAAGTGTACCTCTTCTATCTCACTTACTTCTACAGCATTACAATACTTTGGATGATACATTTAAAAAAACAAGGTAATTGTCCATAATAAACATTTCATAAATGTCATATTAAGGAATTGATATTTTAATAAACAATCAAGTAATGATTATAACATTCTAAGTTGTATTATTTATTTATAATTATAATGTTATAATTACATGTGGAAAGTGCAAATAAATCAAGTACGTATGTGAAAAAAAGAAAAAAAATGATCAAAAAATTGCGAAAAAAAACAAAAATGTAATGAAGACATAATAATAATACAATTTTACTAGTTAAAATATATATACAGACCATTTCTGAAAAAAAATGCTGGCTGCTGGGATCGAACCCCAGCCCATCCGACTACTAGACATTCATTCTACCAATTAAGCTATTGCTGCTTCTGTTTTGTAACCGTAAGGTTAATGATATATGTTGCATCCATGCTTACACCTGAATTTAAATTGTTAATATCTTTTAAACAAGGGCCCATTGGCAAAAACGCAGAGAGATATAGGTGATGTTTTAGTTCTAGTTTCACCTCCTAAAAGGGTTTTACGAATTTCAATATTAATGTTATGGCCTCCCCTTGTTAGTAAATATCGATGTTATTTATCTGTAATTTAAAGTTTACAATTTTGTATTCGTCGTATAAGTCGACTTTAAGTTTTAGGAAAATTTTTTAAGCTTCAAAAGTCGACTTATACGCCGTGATATACGTTAGTTATAATGTTGCGATGTATTCATTAGGCCTTCCAAATAACGCACATGTGATAGGTCCGCATGAGACACAATGTATTAGTGGCATCATTTAACTGTTTTGCATCGCCGGACATTCTGTCCGTTACATCCTAAGTACGTTCCATCAAGGTCCAGTATGCAGAGGTTTCAATGTACTGTGGATTTCTTCCTTTTCATTGGCTTCGTGGTACTTTTGTTTCAGATGGTACACTTCCTCATGGCTAATCTCATCACAATTTACCGAAAGAAGTGAATAATATCAGTCAGTCTCTCTTTTACAGTAAGCACTGCCTCGAAATATTCCAATTAATTTGCATCGGAATCAAAACGTTATCAGTTTTGTCTTTTCATTGGGAATCAGTGGGCTAATGAAGTTTATTCTAATGTGTACTTGAAGTTGTTTTATTTATTTAACTAGTTTTGAATTTTTACTTTGCAAAAGCCATAAATAATGACTTGAAAGGCTTACAGAATGCAAGCACCTTCTATTTGTATATCGAACAAATAAGTAACATATCATTCTTGTCATTAAAGAAAATTTTTAATAATGTATGTGTATCTGTAAATGTAATTACATGCAAGGTTATTTGTCAGGTGCGTTTCGCTTCCAGCATAAGCGCCTATTAGTATTAGTCTCCATCTGGTCTGTCCGCATGTTCGTTATCTGCTTCTACCAAGCAGATTTTCATGAAATTTGATATTAAGGACTTACAGTCAAAGATAATAAGAAAATCACATAAATGAGTCACGTAAGCCAATCAGGGGTACCACTTTACTGGTGATAAAATATGAACTTTCCCTCATATCTCGTAAAGTATCGGTCATATCAAAATATTTATCAAGTAAAACTCGTAGAACTAGTAAAGTAGGGTATTTCTTTTTCTTTACATTTTCATCGTAGGAGTCGCCGTTTCCGAGAAAATCGAACAAGAGTCTTAATTTGAGTTGAACTTTGAAATTTTCTAGCATGTTTACTTCTTCATTGTTGCTAACGTAAACAATCTCACGGAAATATGTTTAATTTCCTTACATATGCATTTAATATTTTTAAATGGGAAGAAAATGGATTATTTATGACGAAGAAAAGAATTTATAATGCTATTTCCCTTCCAAACACCTAAATAATTTCTTTCAAATACTCCAGTGCACAAAATGCACCCATTTGTGTTACGGTGTACACTTTCCTACCTTGTTTATATCTTAAAATCTCATTATAAATATTAGTGTTATTTTAAACTCTTGTACTAATTTTTAAACGAAGTAATCAACTGATATTTTATAATTATACAGTTTGCATAAGCACAACATTAAATTACCATAACTTTAATGTATGTTAGCAACAAATTGTTGACAACATATTTGTAGTGAATCTGAGATAAATACAGAGTTCATGAAATTATTTCTAACGAAGAATGTAAATTAAACTACAAAATATCCTTTTAAGATTTAGTCACATTAAACGTTTATTAGGAAAATTACACTGTAATCGTTTTTGTGCATCAAATTTTGGAGTAATTATTGGAATTTATTTTACAATGCAACACAGACGTCTTTATATAGTTCTCTGGTGAATAAATTAAATTAAAATGGTATTGCAAAGTTCTTTGCTTATAAATAACTAGCAAATTTACCCAGCGTTGCTCAGGTTATGTTTTAAATCATCGTGACTTCAAATTATGGCAATAATTATGAACAAAAAATTATATCTATGCTTGAATTAAGTTTTATTTGGGAAATTTTTTCATATTTTAATTGATATAAATGAAAGTGTTGGAAAATATTTCGAGTATTCGTAATTAAAATTGGCAATCAATGCAGTCGATTCATTTTGTGAGGTGACGCTTTTTGCCAGGTGGAGTTCGTTCTCTAAGCTTCCGGTAGAGAACGTGCATGTAGAGTACAGGTAGTTCCGCCCAATGTAGCAATTGAAAATTACTAGAAGTTACCTTACGCCTCAGTGATCGGAGGTAATATGTAGAGTGGAGGGGAACGAATTCCATTAGAATAGAGGGGCATTGAAGGTGAGCGCGCTTCCTAGAAGGGAAATCCCCGTGCACGCAGAGTAGAGAGGTGACTTCTTAAGTCAGTTACCATACGGTAGCTTTGCTTTACGCATGGACAGTTATATGCAGGATGTTCAAGAGTTCAAAATAAACATTCTTTAAAAATTCAGATAATACCAGGTTCCTAGAAAGGAGCGTCTGTCTCACACAACATTGTACGAGGGTTTCCCAGAAAGTAATGCACCACATGTTTTGAAATTACGCATATTTAACGAATATGTGACAGATTTTGACTTTTATCGATAAGTTTCCTGGACAACGAATGTCATTTTTGAGGCTCGAGATTCATATTATTGCCTCGCGAGAGATAAGGGGGGGAACAGCAGAGGGAGGGAGGGGGATAAGGCATTGTCAAGTGCAATTTGTAACGTTTTAACAAAAGTATTGTCCACTTATTGTAACAAAGTATTATTCACTTGACATAAATTTATTTTAACAAAACTCTTTGCTTAGAGAATCATTCTAAGAGTCGGAGCATTGAATTTCTGTGTGATTTTAATTCTCTTTTCTACTGTTTTTGTTTTTCGTTGCATTAATTCTTTTTGTTTGTTCATGTGTTGTTTGTCGTTTTGTATTAACCAAACCACATCCAATACAGTGTAATGTGAGCAAATAAAGTAAGTGGTAAATGTTTTCACTTGTATAAATTGTGTAGTATCGAAAGTAAGATTGCATAACCCGGCCGCTGAATGGGTTTGTTGTCTAAGTAGGCTGTTATGAAGGTTAACATACGTAATAGTGTCTCATTGCACCGTCAAATGTCATGGATGTCTGCGTTGACCAGCATCATAGCTAATCCTTATATACAAATAAACTTTGAAGCTTCTTTGTTTTTTATAAAAAATTCCGACATTTCAAATTTAAAATGCAGGCATCTCTAGTGGAATTATAAACTGTTATATTCTCCTATATTATTGTTATTATAGCACTGACTATAATTAACCAATTGACCAAACCTTTTATACATTCATCAAGTTAAGATGTTAATAATAATCGTACCAAATTTTAGTTATTCATGTCTTATAGTTTATGGCATGCATAATGAGACATGCAAACAAACTTTTGCAAATATATATAGATTGTGGGAAGCTCATTCAATTCTATTTGGTATAATAATTATAGGATATTTATTTTGTTTCTCAATTTTGTAGTTATTGTTTTGATTCTCAGGTTGGTCTCTATGTAAATATTAACGTTGTCTCTTGTTGGATGAGTTATATTTTAGATTACTTAACAATTTCATGGCTGTTTAAAATATCTTCATTAAATTATCGTAACGATAATTTTGGTAAACTCCATATGAGATTTTGACTTATTCTAACACAAGCGTTACTGAAAAGGAATTCTTTAAATTTATTAACATAAATAACTCAATTGTATACAAATATTTTGTAACGATAATGTATTGCTACTTACATTTTGCACATTTATAATGTTAAAAAATATAATTATTGATAAATTTTTAATGATTTGATTTGCTGATTTTTCTTTTAAATTTGACAAATTGGCCATGAAAGTGTTAAGCTATTGATAAGGAGCAATGTGATTTGTTAACGATAGTGAGTTGAGTCACGCAATGCAATTACTACTTAAATTTTATGTAAATTAACCTCAGATCATTTAATTTTATGCATTTACTGTACATTACCTGGAAATATAAGACAAACTTTGAGAATATGCTATATTTATTCATAAATAGAGTGTTTGCTTTTATTAAATATTATATTTTGCATAATAGCTTTGAATCTGAACTTTAAATGAGCAAATATGTTTTTGATGTTGTAAATATAAACTTACCTCCATTAATGTTATATTTTTAAATCCAAGCAAGATAATTCTTAAAGACAAAATGTATTTAGTTCAATCTTTGTTGCTATAAAAATTAAATTATCAGAAGTAAATGTTTAGTCTTTGAGTTTCTATTATGCAATTAACGTTTTTAAAAAACAGTCAAGCGTCTAATTGAGGTACATGGTGTAATTTCAATGCATTTTAAGCAAATTAATTTGGCAAATATAAAGAGGTTTAATTTTATAAACGTTTGAAATAGGTATGCCATAAAATTTTAACTGCATTTTTTGGAGTTTATTTCTGACTTGGAATGGTTTATAAAAATGTTATTCTGACATTTAAGTAATTCCAATTAAGCATTGCTTTGCGAGATTCATTATTTTTTCGTCATTTATGCAAACATTGCTCCCATTTGGAATCAGTTGCGTGTATTCAATTTTGACCAATAAGAGACATTGTTAATTGTAATTAAGGTCATTGATAATGTGATATGTTTAAGTGTTTCCAGAACAAGCACTTGGAAAAATCGCTTCCTCTGATAAAAATAGCTGCGACTGGGCTGTGAGAAAATTAATACATGCATTTCGACTTCAGAGGAGTTGTTGTCAGTGGCATTTCGCCACTGATGACTGCTGTTCTGTAGTCTAAATGCTTGTATTAATTTTTCCACAGCTCAGTCGCAGTTATTTTTATCTGAGGCAAGTAATTTCTTCTTGTTCAATAATTTAATTCAGCTGTAAAATGTGTTTGATGTAGTTATGATGTAGTTATGTCAACTGTTGAATAACAGTTGAAAATATTGTGTTATATGTAATTTGTCAGTTGTTGAATAGTTGAAATGTAGATAAATTGTCATAATGTTGAATAATTTGTTCAATAATCAGCAAAATTTGGCTGAATTTGTGGTCAAAAATGTCATTTTTAGGCTAAAAGTGTGCTAATTCTAGCAAAAATATACCTAAAAAAACCCCTTAAGTCCAACGATACCTAAAAGAGGCTCCGAGAAAAAGAAATTATTTCTATCTAAAAGGAGTCAACAGGTTTTGATCATAATAAAATGTCTTTATTGCAATGAAAATAATGTACAATGTATACATACAAGTTCAATAAAAATTTTACAATCTGAAATAATGCATTTTCTCTACTTATTTTATCATGCACTTCAAAATGAAAACCTGGACTGAAAAGAAAACTGACTCTAGACAAAAGAAATGTTTGTTTACATTTTGGACAAGTCCTAATTTCAGAAATCTTTAAAGTCTTGGAGTTAAAAATTATTACGTCCAAATTGTAAACATTAATTTTTTAAACTTGTTTACAATTTGGACTTAGAATAATTTTTAACTCTTCGACTTTAAAGCTTTCTGAAATTAGGACAAAAAAATTAATTTGTTTACATTTTGGACAGAATAATTTCTGACTCTGACTTTAAAAAATTTCTGGACTTAAAATGCTCTGAATATTAGCACATATCAAAATTGCCATTTAAAAATTTTCATGAAGTGCAGAAAAAAATTTACAATTTAGCAAACACTACAATAAAAGTTGGACATTTTTACAAAGCACTTTGGCAAGGATAATATCATTTTAACAATTTCTATTGGTGACAAAGAGGAAAAATAGCACAGCAGCTTAGAAAAAAATATGAGACAAAATATATATATATATACCCAAAAATGCTAATTCTGGTTTGTTCAGATTTAAAAAAATGGCAGTAATTATACAGAATGAAAAAGCAATAGCTTATATACATTTAGACTTAAAAGAATTTACGATTTTTCTGAATAATATAAATAACACAACACTGGAAACCTATTTACAAGTAAATAATGTCTAGCAAATTGGATATTGATGGAATTATTAAAAGAACTTTAGTATACAGACTTGGAATTCTTTTTTCTGGATATTGACTTTAATTAAGAATAAAAAAACCTTCACAATTTTTCTTAATTAAGAAATGTAACTCTCCACAAAGTTAAATCTTTTTCTAAATATTGCCTAGAATTAAGAACAATTAAATTACCATTTCCAATGAATGGCTTAATAATTGGAGATTATAAATTTTTCACAATGAAAATATTTTCCCTTACAAAGGCATTCAGTCGGATTTTCAATCAAAACTCTCAAAACTAACCGAAATTTCATTTACATTTTAAACTCTTTATCTGATTTTGATAACTTGAATAATGAATAGAATTTGTATTGCCTCAGAAATTTTTCTGCCTTGAATAAACCACAAAAAAACCCAAAGAATATTTTCTGAATTAATTCAAGCATATTGTACATTTATCTCCAAATTTCTTTAAATTATTAAATTAAATCTGGAATTATTTAACTACGCCAAACACTCTTGGTAAAATTTTATATGTAGAACACAAAACATCCTGATCCAAATAATCTTTTTTAAGGGCTGCTCCTATTTTAAGATTAAATTTAATTAATTACTTTCCAACATCCAATTTGCTGAACGATATTCACCATAGAAATGCATGACGTCTGCAAACATGAGCTAATACAGTGCTGCCTCAGAAGTCAATATGAAACCTTTGCATTTAATAAGTTTTCTAAGGTTTTTAAATATCTTCTGTAATTCATAAATAAATATTTACAATATTAGATTCTTATTAACAGAAGTGGAATTTGATGAAAAGTTAAAATTTATAGAAGTACGCTAATAAACTTTACAAACAAAATGGAATATGCCTTATAAAATCAAATTAGAGAAAGTTTTTAGAGTTTAAACTGAAAACCAACACCTTATATTCTCATAAATTTATAATCAATATTAAATGCATTTTATAAAAGTTGAGTTATCACAAAGCTTTTCAAGTTCAAAGAGAAAATTAATGCCTTATATTCTCAGAAATAAAATATTCTTACAGAAGGTACCAGTTAAAACTTTTTTTTCAGAGGTAGCGCTATATTTTTCATTTATTTACTTTAAGTGTAAATTGATTTAAAAATATTTTAAAGAGAAATTGAATTCTTGGGGTATCGTATAATCCGATCGTAAATTTTGGCTTATTCTGAATTACGGGAAAAAAACAGCTCCTAAACATTGGAATTCTTATTGTATCGTATTTATTTCAATTGGCTGAGCAGAAATCTATAATAATGCCAAATTTGAAGCATTTAGCCCATCTAAAAGTGCCTTATAATTTACAATCTCTTCTCCTAAATCTTCCGTAATATGCAGCCATATTATTATACAAGATATTTATCGCCTGATATATTGAACAAACCAGAATATAGCAACATATAGGTATAAAAACCTTCTCTCATCCCATGTGTGTAGCCTCCAGCACATAATCCGCTTTACTCTCGCACCCAGATGCATCAGTTCTTGTTTCAGCAAAGTAATACTCTTCGATTCATGGTTCCTTGATGCCTCACACCATCGCATTTTCACTCAGCATCAACTGTGAATGCCTAAAATAAAGAAGAAAAATGGTTGTGGTGAATTCAATTAAGAAATATAAACTAAAAAATCTAAATATTAAAGATTAATTTTCCCAAACAACACGAAAGAGCGCATCTCATTTACCAAGGTCTATTTAGAATCTTAAAATTTTAAATTCCTGACGAGTTTATTCAAATTATTATGTGAAAGATTTATTTGGCAATTAGTTTTAAAATTTTAACCTTCCATATGGTGTCGCTTAGCGTGTCGGCTTCCCGTTACAAAGTTCCTGGGTTCGATATCCACGAATGGAGGTTTTTCACAAAAAATTAATTAATTAATAACAAAAACTATCATCGGTGCCTGGCAGTAGGCAGCAGTACTGTCAGTTTGGTATCGAGCTAAAAACAAATTATGTTGGCTGGGTTTATATCCAATAGAGCTGTAGGAGTGATCGGGACGATTTGAATGGCTACAGTACTGCGATCTGCGATGTGGAAAGCAACAGGGAAACTGCCACATTACAATTCCTTAGTAACGATTATATGGTTGGACAAAACGAGTTCTTTCGAGGTAAAATAATCCCCCAATAGGATCTCCGGGCAGGGACTGCCTTGAGGAAAGCATGTGTCGAAGATAACTTATGCATAGGTACTTGGAATGTAAAAACCATGAGGATGGCAGAAAAGATAAAGAACCTGAAAGAAGAAATGAAAAGAAATAGGATTGACATCATAGGGCTGAGCGAAGCTAGATGGGAAGGAGAAGGACAGTTCGACTCGGAAGAATACATTAGGGAACTATACAACAAGCAGGCAAGATTGGCACAAATGGAACTGGAAGAAGAGAATTGCATTGAAGAAGATTGGGACTAAGTATTATGAAAAGCGAAGCATAAAAGGCAATACTGGAATTAAAGAAAGGAAAAGCTACAGGCAGCGATGGAATACCGGCAGAGGTACTTAAAAGTCATGGGATTGGAAGGACAAAGTGATTACGAAACTAATTAACAAGATTTACAACTCGGGAGAGAGGCCTCAGGATTTCCTAGATGTAACAATGATCCCTCTAAAGAAGAAGCCAACGGCAATGCAGTCTAAGGACTACAGAACGATATCCCTACTGTCACACACTTTGAAGATCAACACGAGTATTCTTAATAAAAGACTAGAGAAAAAGGCCGAAGAAATGCTAGGGGAAGATCAATTCCGCTTCAAAATAGGACGAGGAACCAGAGATGCTATCGGTGTAGTGAGAATCATATCAGAAAGGGCAACAGAGTACAGCCTATGTTTCGTCGACTGGCAGAAGGCCTTCGATAGAGTAAACTGGGTACTGCTGATGAGGATATTAAAGGATATAGGTGTACACTGGAAAGACAGGAGACTGATCAGGAATCTATATGTGAATCAAGTTGTAAAGAAAACTGCAGAAAATAGGAGTATATGGAGAACCAAGTTTAACCATGAATAATCACGAACCTGTCTACGGACAGACTACCTATGATGATGATGGCCTCAACTGATAAACCAAATAAAGAATTGATTTTTTTAATAGAAAATAAAGCGTAAATTATCAGGGGAAATAAAGCAATCGCGTTATATAACAATTGAAAGTTAAAATGAACCGAATCAAATATTTATAATTCAAACAAACTCTTTATAAGTTTAATAATAAATTGCATGGCAAAGTAAATATACTCAATAGCCAATTACGAGATATCAATGTTAATAATAATAATAATTTATTTAACACAAACAGTTTCCTCCAATTACATGTGTTGTAATATATTTTTAACAAGCACAAACGACCATGCCCTCGGCATTGGGAGCTAGACACACTAACCACTCCTCTATTTTTCACAACGAAAATATTTTCCTTTACATATAGGCATTCAGTTCGGATTTTCAATCAAAGCTCTAAAAACTAACCGAAATTTCATTTGCATTTTAAACTCTTTATCTGATTTTGATAACTTGAATAATGAATAGAATTTGTATTGCCTCAGAAATTTTTCTGCCTTGAATAAACCACAAAAAAACCCAAAGAATATTTTCTGAATTAATTCAAGCATATCGTACATTTATCTCCAAATTTCTTTAAATTATTAAATTAAATCTGGAATTATTTAACCACGACAAAACCTCTTGGTAAAATTTTATATGTAGAACACAAAA
The DNA here is from genome assembly GCA_036926305.1 of Uropetala carovei. Classification (NCBI taxonomy): domain Eukaryota; kingdom Metazoa; phylum Arthropoda; class Insecta; order Odonata; family Petaluridae; genus Uropetala; species Uropetala carovei. The sequence goes on from JAXCHB010000193.1 coordinate 1,754,965, forward strand.
CATCCTGATCCAAATAATCTTTTTAAAGGGCTGCTCCTATTTTAAGATTAAATTTAATTAATTACTTTCCAATATCCAATTTGCTGAACGATATTCACCATAGAAACGTATGATGTCTGCAAACATGAGCTAATACAGTGCTGTTTCAGAAGTCAACACAAAAACTTGGCATTTAATAAGTTTTCAAGTTCAAACAGAAAATTGATGCCTTATATTCTCAGAAATAAAATATTCTTACGGACAATACCAGACAAAACATTCTTTTTCAGGGGTGGCGATATATTTTTAATTTATTTACTTTACGTGTAAATTGATTAATAAATATTTTTAAAAGAAATCAAATTGTTTGTGTGTAGTTTAATCTGACCATAAATTTCGGCTTATTCTGAATGATAGGAGAAAAACATCTCCTAAAAATTGGAATTCTTATTGTATTGTATTCATTTCAATTGGTTGTGAGCAGAAATCTATAATAATGCCAAATTTGAAGTCTCTAGCTCATCAAAAAGTGCCTTATAATTTACAATCTCTCCTCCTAAATCCTCCGTAAGATGCAGCTATATATTATACAAGATATTTATCGCCTGATATACTGAACAAACAAGAATATAACAACATATAGGTATAAAAACTCTCATACCGTATGCATAGCCTCCAGATCAGATTCCTCTTTACTCTTGCACCCAGATGAATCAATTCTCGTTTCAGCAAAGCAGTACTCTTCGATTCATGGTTCCTCTACAGCTCAGCATCAACTGCTTCTACCTACAATGAAGAGGAAAAAATGGTTGTGGTGAACTCAATAAAGAAATATAATCTAAAATTATAAATATAAAAGATTAATTTGCTTAAACAATATGAAAGAGAACATCTTATTGATAGAGCCCTATTTTAGAATTGTAAAATTTTAAATTCTTTAAGAGTTTATTCATTTTATTATGCGAAGATTTATTTGACAATTAGTTTTTAAATTTTAACCTTCCATATTGCCTCAACTAATAAACCAAGTAAACGATTTTTTATAGAAAATGAAGCGTATGCTGCAGAAACATGGACACTAAGGAAAAATGATATTAAATACTTGGAAAGCTTCGAAATGTGAACATGGAGAAGAATGCTGACGATAAAAATGGACAGATAGGGTAGAAAATGAGGAAGTACTACGAAGAATATGAGAGAAGCGAACGATTATACAGAATATCAAAAAAGGATTGGGCATTACCTGAGGAAAGAGTGCATGATTAAAGAAGTGCTAGAAGGAAAACTGGATGGAAAAAAAGAAAGAGGTAAGAAAAGGTTTCAGCTAGTAGACGACTTGAAAGAGAAAGAGACCTATCAAGTCATGAAGAAAACTGCAGAAAATAAGAGTATATGGAGAACCAAGTTTAACCATAAATAATCACGGACCTGTCTATGGACAGACTACCTATGATGATGATGATTGTTGACTAATCAACCAAATAAAGAATTGTTTTATAGAAAATAAAGCGTAAATTATCAGAGGAAATAAAGCAATCGCATTAGATAAGAATTGAAATTAAAAATTGTACCGTCATTTGCCGGTGCAATAAAAGTATTTTATTTATAATTCGAACCTTAAACTCTTTTAAGGTTTAACAATAGATTGCATGGCAAAGTAAATATACTCAATAGTCAATGAAGGGATATCAACGTTCTATTTGTTAACTCAATCTTAAGTTGATATTTTAGAAGGCACCTCCTGCTGACCACCAAGTTATTAAAATTTTTTTTATATTTTTAGATGAGATGGCATTTTAATAGATTATAGTCTTCCTGTGACAAATAAACATCGTTAACTACAGATAAGTATTAAATATTATCTGTTAATAATTTCAAGTGTAACAGCAATATTCATTTCAATTTATGCTATCAAATCAACTAAATTAATGAATTAACTTTATAAAAATTATTCCCTGTATTCTTAATTGGAAATTATCGACGTATCACGGCATTGGTTATAATGTCTATATCTATAATATATAATCTAAAACCAATTTCACATTGGATAAGACTATGGTTTGTTTTTACATTGAAAAACGGTCAAAGAATATGAATTCTGATTAGAACTTTAAGCCAAATAATAGTAAGGAAATATTTTTAATCTTCCGAAAGCTTTCATCGTAACAAGACCAATATGCTGCACTTAACAAGGTAAAAACTGACGTTATCGCTTCTGATTTCATGTCACTTCTTTATTCACTGTCATTAATACTTCATAAATAACAGGCTAATAAGATAAAAATCGTCATAATAATGCCATGAAATATGTTTCACATTTTAAAAAGCATTGGACCTGCAGACACACTAATTTCACCAAAAATAAAATCCTTTGTCCTAGTAATAACTAGCATAATGCATCATGTACAACCTGCAAATATTAGCCTTCTAATTCTTATAGTTTAATATCTATTTTGATTTGATTGATTGAACATAAAATAAAATGCTCTAAAATGGTATTTGAATAAATATTTTACAATTTTGGCATGCTCAACTGATGATTAGCCAACCACCAGCGAAATTAAACAATAAAAACGAATTGTCACAGCAAACTTTCATTAGCATAGGAACTTTAAAAAAATTTGCATGTAATCCAATAATTCGACTAACTTTCACTATTAAGAATCTCAGAAATCGCTTTCCTCAAAATATTTCCGCGATTGCTTCAGTAATTCTCATATAGATAGCCTTTTCCAAACAAAATATTTTAATCACTTTCCTCAAAATGTCTCCATAATTTCAACATTCAATCCTTTACACATCACCAAAGAGTAAATTCAATGAACATTTCACGTTACACTGTCACTGCAAAACTAATATTTTTGTTTCTATGAAATTGTCTCCTATTTATACAGCATATTTAATTGATTTATGCTGAATTGAAAGTCAGTAGACTGAAAAGTAAAAGTTCTCCGGCTCAAAGTATTTCATAAATTATGCCAAAAATTGAAGCGTTGATAACACTTATGTTAACGATAATTGGCAAATCTTTGAAGGTCTAAATTATAAAATCAATTTTATTCTATCAACGAAATATCCACTTAAAAGATGTTGAGATTTATCACTTTCCGATATACGCTGAAGTTACTACATTTTCACCGTTAATAGATCAATAACTAGCACAGTAAGTATTGAACATATAATAAAAAACAAATGCATGGTTACACGACTAAATTCCTCCTAGCTATTCATTTAAATACGTCGATAATTCTCACTGGAAACTTCTTCAGGTAACAGCCAACAAAAGTATCACAAAACAGCCAATATGTTAAATGCAATAGGCAAACTACTTAAAAGAAACACACTGATTATACTCACTGTTATTATTTCTTGTTATCACATATATGAGAACATGACAGCTGAGTCCTGTGACATCTTCTGCAAACATTCCTCTGAAACAAAAGAATGAAATCTGTACTGTAAATTCATGCTGAATAATATTCCCGGTTACATTATGCAATGTCTCTCGTGCTAAATCACTCCGATAATATTGGAATTTATTCTATTGTAACACAACCTCAAAGATTTGTAAAGAAATCTAAAACTTTTATCCCTTAAGTTACTTAGTTAAGCTTATTTCCAAACCATTGGACTAGTATATATTGATTATGGAAATTAATATCAACTAAATAAATCATTGCTTTGAATGAATTTTGTGATAAAGGGTTGCCAACATTTAATACGTGAAGTTTGTCTGATAAATGAATACATAAATACTTGGGAGGAAACCTTATCCATATATTTTCATTTATTCATTAAAATAAAATCCTTTATCATAGTAATAACTGGCATAATACATCACATACAACCCACAAATTTCAGCCTTCTATCTGTTACAGTTTAATTGCTATTTTGATTTGATTCACTGAACATTTATAAAATAAAATGCTCTAAAATGATATTTGAATAAGTCATGTCTTTGCATGCTCAACTGATAATTAGCCAACCACCAGTGAAAAAAAACAATAAACACCAATTGTCACAGCAAACTTTTATTGGCATAGCAACTTTCCAAAAGTTTGCATGTATTCCAATAATTCGACTGACTTTTGACTAATAAATCTTTTTCCCAAAAATATTTCCTCGACTGCTTCAGCCATTTCCATATAGAAAGCATTTTCCAAGCAAAGTATTTTAATAATTTTGCATTGACTCAAATTGTCTCCATAATTTCAACATTAAATACTTTACACGTCACCAAAGAGTAAATTCAATGAACATTTCACGTTACACTGTCACTGCAAAACTAATATTTTTGTTTCTATGAAATTATCTCCTATTTATACAGCATATTTAATTGATTTATGCTGAATTGAAAGTCAGTAGACTGAAAAATAAAATTTCCCAGGTACAAAGTATTTCATAAAATATGCCAAAAATTGAAGCATTGATAACACTTATGTTAACAAAAGAAGTTGAGATTTATCACTTTCCAATTTAAACTCAAGTTACACTTTCACCATTAATAGATGGAAAAACCAGCATAATTCTCACTGGAAACTTCCTGAGGTAACAGCCAATACGTTAAATGCAATAGGCAAATTACTTAAAGAAGTTGAGATTGTACTCACCGTTAATATTTCTTGATATCTCAAAAGGGAAAACGACAGCTGTTCTGTGAAGTCTTCTCACGTCTTCTGGAAACATTCTTCTGAAACAAGAGAATGAAACCTTAAAGTTTGTACTGTAATTTCATGCTGAATATTATTTCTGTTAACATCATGTAATGTCTCTCGTGCTATATCACTCCGATAATATTCGAAAATATTATATTTAACTCAAATTCCAAGATTTGTAAAATATAAAATTTGTATCCCTTTAGTTGCTAAGTTAGGCTAAATACTCATTTCAAAACCATAAGACTAGTATGTACTGATTACGTACATTAATATCAACTCAATAAACGAAATATATCAAAGAATGAATTTTACGATAGGGTTGCCAACATTAAACATCGCAGGACACGGAGAATTTTGTCAGAAAACTGACTATTTGGGAAAGAACCTTAATATTTTTTCAGTTATTCATTAAAATATTATTTATTCAGCTAAGCGTACGCTTTATCGAGGTTAAAATATACGAAAAGTTATACGCACTGCCCCGGACTCTCGTCAAATTGGCACCCCTCATCATCGGCTACCACCGTATATAAAATCATTTATAAAATGGTGTACGAGAAAAATTTCCGAAACGATAGAAATTTCACTACCTGTCCTATGTGATAAAAAACCAACCTTTACCTTGTAACTTGACGCTTACACAACCACTCGACAAGTTAAAAACCATATTCATGTCTAAACTTGACTCAGTCCACCCAAAATACACGTGGTTAAAACTTTCAACAAGGAAAAATAATTGCATTGATCCTATATAAAGCTTTCCCCTAATTAATGCAAAGATTATGCCGCCATTAACTTAAAGTGAAGAGATCAACCACTTCGTTTAATTAAGAAATAATTTCAAAAAATCTGTGAACTACGGATCGGAAGAAATGCTAACCCGCTGAAGCATGCCGTTGGCGGCAATTAAATTAAATTTTCGCTTATTTCTAACTAAAGAATTCAAACCCGACAATGGATCACAGTAACACGAGGTCGATGTAAATCTCTTGGCAAGTATGAAGAGAAAGTTCCTCACTCGTCGACGATGTGATCTTCCTCAACGTAAATTCAAAGTGACCAAATCCGATCTTCTACACGCCCGTCAGTTTTTTAAGAGATGCGCATGTTCGGACTTCTTTTGTTCATGGCTGTTCCGTTCTCTTTACATTTTTTATTAAATACTGCGAAATAAACATGGTATCTTTAATAAGTAATATTGAAATGTTTTAATTAATATTTAATCGGCCCTTTTATTAATAATATGTTATAAATTAAATAAACACTGGAATATGTAACACACATTACCTGTATAAAAGTTTCCATCCTTTCGCTTATAACAAAAAATATCATTGTTTGTTATCTGATTTGAAATTTTACAATAGAAAAGTCCGGAAAAACCTTTTTTAAATCTATTTTACAACAAATACATGTATATAATTTAATATATGTAAGATCTTATTTACTTCGATTACTGCTAAGAATGTTAAGGGTGGCAACAGTTGCGTATCCATACATGAATATTTCCTATTTCAAACTGAACTAACATATGTGTCTCTAGTTGGATTTTCTCAAAAATACTTAATCCTACAGTAAATATGTATAGGAAATGAAATGTTCTATTTTAAAAACACTACAGATTTTATTCGAAGACTTTTTCTATATAAATACCTAATATTTTATATCTATTAATTTGTCATCCATGATAGGGTTAGGTGAATCGTTTATACGATATATAAAAATTAAAGCAATTCATTTCTCAGGATTAATAACGGTTAAGTAAATTTAAACTTCCTCTTTAACCTTTTAGCAGCCATGAAGTGATATGATGCCATATTTAATGATCTATCTAATATAAACTGGTGTTCATTACAAAATCTTGATATTGATTCTTCATTAAACTTCTTTTACGATGTATTGCAAGATATTATAAATAGACGTCCCCAAAGTTAAGCCAAAAAAGAAACAATTCCCCATCTGGTTTACACCTGAACTAAAGAACTTAATAGTAGAAACAAAGCTCATATGACTTATTAAATCTCCAATTTATCCATTGATTACAATATATTTTCAAATTTACGAACCAAATGCAAAAGTTTAAATAAAATTTGCTTTTCAAATTACATCATTGACTTAGAAGAATCTATAACTTTTGACATAAAGCCCTTTTAGAAATTTGTGAACTCGACCCGGAGAGATGCTGGTTTACCAAAACACGTTTTTAGATACCCAATCAGGTGATGATGGTCAGGAAATAGCAAACCTTTTTTCAAATTTCTTCTCTAGTGTTTATAGTAAATATTCCGATACTGATATTAATCCTAATTATGACCACACAATATATATTTCTCAATTTAAATTATCAGCTAGTGATATTATAACTAAACTTAATACAGTTGATATTAATAAAAGTCCTAGTCCAGATAATATACCTCCGCTTGTGATTAAAAACTGCTCAAATATCCTATGTTTACCACTTCTTATAATCTATATCAAATCACATTGGAGTTTTTTCCTAGGATACGGAAAATCAACTATGTGTACCCAATATTTGAACACGTTCCGTGCGCCGAGCGGCATATGTCGCCGGAGTAGGGACAAATGGGTGGCTGAGAGCGGCATATGGCGCGCTTGTCCCACTGCTATTCTATTGGCTCTCGTGGAAGCCAGCCATGCGTTGGAGCCAGTCCTGCATGTCTTTCCATTTACAGATTCCCTTAAACGGAAACTTTGTGAACCTGAAAATGTGTTGATTGCATAAAGACTTATGCTTCGAATAACTTTGCCTATTTCTAGATCGACTACACACATAATAATGCACGAAACGTAAAAAGTAATACATTAAGTTAGCCAATAAGTTGAAATTCTAATGTGACATCACTACAAAAGACTAGGATAGCGTTATCGTACGTAATATCAGACCGTAACCGAAAAATATATCTGAATACTTGAAAGAAATGTGACGAAAACATGACAACAACAAGGCATATCTGCAAGGTGAACGAGAAATTGTTTTTCATTCAATAATTGTGGTAACAGTAAATAGAAAATTTATGTATGAGAAAATGGACTAAAATAGTTTTTTTGCCAAAAAAATCCCTTCTGAAATAAGGGTGCGTCTAATGTGCTGGTACGTCTTATACGACGGAAAATACGGTACATACTGCTTAATGATTCTTGAAAAACCTTCAATCATTTCTTTATTGGATAAATGCAACTGTCCAGTTTTAACGTAGGCAGTAAAAATAGGCAATTCAGAAATACTTTAAAACAGAAATTCATTCTACTTATGAAAAATTTATGTTACGTAAGTTGGAGTAATTTTCTTTCAACACCCAATAAAAACTTGAATTAAAATTCAAATAATATTTTTATTTTGTCTGGGCTACAAAAATCTTGCCATAAAAATTCTCCCATTAACGTCATTGCACCCTTATCTCCTTTCATCTAAAAGTTTCTCATTAGTTCTTAAACAAGTTTGAAATAAACAATTTAGAAGTGATAAATGAAATGCAATATAACAGCAGGACAGGTATTGTTCTGTGATACAATTTATTTTATATTTCTATGAAATTCTTCCTTAGTGAAATAGGCAATGCAGAATTTTTACTTTTTGAACAATCTTAAAATGATTTCTATGGGAAATATATTGCAAATGGAATGGAAACAGAATAATTACTGGATTAATAGGCAATTACTATCTTATACCTAGTCCCATTTAATGATTGCTTCATAATGGGTTTTCGCTTTGTTACAATGAATGTACTTGGAAGGAAGCCACAAAAATATGAAATAGGCTAACAAAGGACTCGAAAGGGATAAGAGGTCGGTTTCAGGCATAAGTAATCACTTACAGGCACCACATCAGAGGGATGGCAAAATCAATATTTTGAAGTTTAGAAATTTGAAGAATGAAGTATCTAATAACCCAGAGGATATATTTTGAACATTTTTTCTTTATATTGTAGATACTGTAATATCGCCTGTTACAGTTCAATTCGAGCAGCTAAATGAACTGAATAAGCTGTGGAATTTTTCAATGATATAAACATACATTACCTTGAAAAAGTTGTGTTATGATTTGGAAAAATCCCTTACAAGCAACGGTTCATCGAAAATTAATGGTATGCAACTTTAAAATTAACTTAGAAAGCTATAAAGCAGGTTGCCTAAGGAAAGTAATAGTTTGATTTTAGTTTCGGTTTAAATCACAGAACCATTTCCGAATATACTGGTAACATTTCATATACTACTTACAATCTCCGTAACAATTTCAACAGCTGACAAGTTTTTTGTAAACTCAAATTGATAAAACCTTCTTTATGCTTGTTAATGTTGCAAGAGAGTCTGACATATACAGCAATAATTTATATTGAAAGCGAACTGCCAAAAGTAAAATATGACAAATGATTTTGCACAATCAAGCCCAACAAATACGTTTTAATTAGTACTTTGTGATAAGTGCATTTTTGAATCAACAATATAAAATAAGTTCTTAAGCATTTAACAAACTAAAGTTAGGTTAATGATTTTTGTTGCATGTTATTGTATTGTTTAATAAATTACAATAGTTATAAGGGTCAACTTATTGTATTATATACTCATCTTTGCTTTATTGATAAATATATCATTATTTCCTGCCTTAAGCTCTTTAAGAACAAATTTTTTAGTATTTTATTTCATTTAATTGAAGACATTCCCATGATTAAGACTTAAACTGAGATTTTAAAGTTTTTGTGGATTGGGAGACCTAAAAATAATATAATCATAAACCGATAATTTCTTAGTTGAAGGTTTCAATTTCCAACAATAAGTAATGGAACTTAATGTCCTTAAAGAGGTTTTCTGTACCTACCAGAGGAGCAGCAAATTTTCAGCTCGCTTACATATTTTTTAATTGAAACCAGCCCTGAATAAACACCAGTACATGTTAGATTAAAAAAACTATTTAAAGTAGTATTTATATATGTATCATAAAAGATCTTATACTCTTAAATAGAAAACAAACTGAAACAATTTCACTTCAAGACAGCACATTTACCCTTTGCTCATATTAATTATTCACGACATCTTAGAAAATACACTATATATTTTACTGCAACATGAAGTGAGGATCTCTCATGAGATCACAAATGGCGCAGGCAGCTGCAAGAGAGTAAAAAAATCATGAGGTTAATTAAAGTAATTTTTATTTTATAATCAAAATATTTTTTTTAAATGGTTATATTTTATTGAATTTCTAATAATAATGTAGATTACCAGTAAACATGCATGCTGGGAAACACTAAAAATCTGAATAGTACTAACCTTTCCAGAAACATTATGGTATTCTTTCACAACAAATAAAGAATAAGTCGAAAAGACAAGAAAAAAACAATCAATGCATTAAATTTGTATTTAAAACTTTTTCTTAATACATTATTTGGAGTATTTGAAACAGAGGTTTTTACATTTATCAGGTATGGTAATTTCATGAAATTAAGGCACCATATGAACCATATGACTTTACATTTCACATTAAAAATATACAATATTTATATATAAGTACGGATATGAACAGTATATTTTTCACAGCAGTGAATTTCTTAAATAAAACCATCATAAAAGTTTAAGGCATACGGACGGATTCTAGTGACTAACTTTCATTAAACAATTAAACAGCTATTTCGACTAGCCCTTTCCTCACTATTATACATACATATAGCAACAAATATATATTTGATAGTGAATAATCTTTAATAAACACATACACGAAAGGAAGACACAGTTTCTGCCAACACCTTTGGAGGGTATAGTGATATTCAATTACAACTTAGTTTGCTCTTTAACCACCACCAACAGAGTAGATGCTCATACCCACATTAAAAAAGAAAATGGCACATTGAGAAGTTCATGCTAACCACAATCAAGTGACTACTTTGGAAAATTAATTTTTCCAGACACAAATTTGTTAATACAAGCACCAACTCAAGCAGAGTATGTACCTTTGAACTTGTTCATTCAGTGCTAACTGCACACAAATTTAAACAACATCAGTAGAAAAGAATACCCATTTCACCAATTCTAGACACCACAAACAGCCCATTCAAGAGGTATTCATTTTGTGAGAGAATGACTAAAGAGAAAATAAGAAATTGTGTGACCTGCAATGGTACTTTTTGCTGCCATTTATAATCAATACAAATACCACTAGCTAACCTAGGTACATTTCATAATAGTCAGTATATATATTTATACAATAAAAATTTTCTATAAAACAAAAGCGTAATTAAAAAATTAATAGCTGAAGTGCCACTTAAAATTTTTTTACAACTATGAATGGAAGAAAATTCCATTTTAACATACCATACTTTTATATTTCTTAAAGAGTAATGATTATGTAAATTATCTTTTTGAGACCTATGCCAGCCTAAGAAATGTGGAAAATCAATGATATAATGCTCTGATATTACCTTTAAGTACCAAAGGAAACTGTGTCCGAAGAATTTTTACAATTCTCAAAATCTTCATTTATTATTATATTTGAAAATTTTAAGGTCAAATTCAGCCGAGGCAAATATAATCATTTACATAACCTCATTTTCATTACTTAACTTAAATACATGGTTGTGAAAGAAACTTGGACTAAAAACATCAACACTTCCATCAAAATGCATAATGCCATCACATTAAATTGCAAGAATTCATATTTTAAAAAGAGATAACAAAGAATGCTGGAGTTGGTTACAAATTCCAATTCAAATGATTTTCTTACATTTTCCAAGTACATGGTGCAGCCATCAAATGCACTCATTTAGAACTGACTTCCCTATAGCCTTGAAATTTCCATAAAAGATTCCTTTTATACCTAATAAATCAATTATAGCAAAATTACACAAAATATATCAATATTGTACTTTCATCAATGCAACACATAGAAGGTGAAATGTAAACAATATTCTGATTCTGAAGTAGCAGCACATCTCTTCTATAAGAAAGAATTTACTAAACAGAAGTCAAATAGTAGAAAATGAGTTGCTTTTTGAACACTAAAACTAAATGAGCAACATTTTAGTCAACGCCAAATGCTAAAGAAAGTGTTGCTACTACTGCCTGATTCCAGAATTTTTAAAAACATTAATTTTAGACTAAAATTTGTTATATTGTTAAAATTTTCTTTACTTAAGTTTCATACATAATCCAATCAACAGCTACTATAAAATAATTTAAAAAAGAAAACTTTATCATTACTATTTCAAATCTAGCTCTCAAGGAAGCCACATACTAAAGAAACAAAAAATGAAATGTGAAACTTGAAATTCAAAATGTGTTTATTCCAACAGATGCAATAGTGAGTATTTGCACTGATTGTGAGATGAAACATGTCAATGAGACATTGCTGAAACAAAAGAGATTAAAAGTGTTTCATAGAATAAACCCCACTTCAATTTTGTTTCAGGTAAGAGAATGAGTGGCTCATGGTAGGGACCTATGCAATTACAAAAGAGCCTTATTTTAATGTGCATTTTGTTGGATCGGTAGAAAAATATGAAGTGCTGTGCGATCAAAATTTTAAGAGCCATCACCAGAGGCAGGGGCAGGTGATCTACGTGATTGCCTAATGCCCCAAGAGCTGCAAGAGAATTAATTTTAAGTCTGAAGCTTAGTGTGAAGAGAGAAAGAAATGTATAGTTTGAGTGTGTAAAGTCCCAATATAAATAAGTGGCCATATTTATACTAAATGATGATGACAATCAAAGCAAATGATAATGGGCAAAGACTAGTCTCAAATGATGGTATCATTAAAAAGATAAATATTTTGAAAGGTTCTACTTGAACGTTTTGCGCTTTGATTGACATCGACCTCAGAAGCACACGAAATATATTGTAAATTTATCATCATCATAGCTAGCCTGTGATTATTTATAGTCAAAACGAGTTCTCCACATACTCCTATTTTCTGTAATCTCTGTAAATATATATGCAAATAATTATAAAAAATTTGACAAAATTTAATCACATTTTCAGAATTCTCAAGCTGTGGGTCCTGCAAACTGCTACTGCCTAGGAACTGTGCAATCCACTATCACAGGGCTGCCGTTTTCACGGATTTTTTTTAACGAAAAAACAGAGATTTCCGTGATTCACAGATAGTTATAAGGAAAAATTCTGTATTTATCTGAGATTTTTGCATAAAAAATACGTAGACTACTAAGAAATTCCGAGATTATTAATATTTCTATATGAATACATTCGATGAAATTGTTCCGTAAGTACGTACGTATCATAATATACTTTGAGTGAAGCGCGAAAACTAGAACTTATTGTGAAACTGAACGCAAAAACTAGCTGTTGAACTGGATCGGCAAGCTATGACATATTTATATAGTAAAACCTAGCATAGTGCGAATTCACAAGACGCGATTTCGCTAAGACGCAGTTTGACAAGTCCAAGACAAAGTTAAGCTTTAAATTTCTCATAAACTATAAATGTTAAAAACTTCAAATTAAAACATTTTAAAGAAAAAATACTGATTCATGTAATTATTTTACCTCATTAAAATGTTGCGTTTAGACATTCGTATGTGTGCTTCTCATATTGCGCTAATGTGGCGAAGCTCCACAACCGGCGTGCCGAGATAAAGTCCTTGATGTGCCGTGGTATATATTTTACGTTATAAGCAAGGGAAGGATATTACTACATTTTATTATCCTCCAGCTACATACATTTTTAATAAACAGCGATACTTTATGGCCGAATTTGTTACTGTTTCGGTTACTTGAAACTACATCATAGTTACTTCTTACAATTAGAGAAATTAATTCATACGAAATAATTTCGGATAACGCGATCTCCACAGTTTTGTATGTAATGTGATGTTGCTATGTCAAAATGCTGCAGTTTTTCTACTCTATTTATGATAAATTCAGAAATTTTTTTGTTTCATGTTACTCGCGGTATTATCGTATTTACTCGAGTAATGGCAGCACGCGTGTTATGCCGGCAACCCCGTTTTTACAGCTAAATATTTGGAAAAAATGCAATACTGTAATGCCCGCACTTCCAAAATTTTGATTTTGATAATTCGGTTGAATAATATTGTATCTGAAGCGAAACTGCAAAATCAGTAGAAATTTTTTAATTTTGTCTAATTCTGTTGCACCAATATATCGATATCATTAAATGTGAAAATTTTCTGAATAGATTTCCTAATCGAAAGCCTGTTCTGTAAACTAGGCATATGGTTACTTATTGTTTTCAATGCACTGTGCTATTTACTGTATATTTAAAACTTGAATACATTTTAGAAAACTTTCTATGTCAATACAGTTGATTTGTAATGTAAGGTAAATTTCATAAAAAGCATGATTACATTTAAGTTACAGGGATATGCATAAGTTGTAAATAATTTTACATAAAATATGCGATGAAGGAGCTGAAAATATTGAAAGCATAAATTTGTACACTTTGCATAAAAAACCAAGATATTACATATTACAGGATTTTACAGGATATTTTGATGTCGGTAAAAGGATTTAGAAAAAAAATTGGTGGCAGCCCTGCACTATCACATAAGGTCGTCACAACCACTAAATCTGCACCTGGCTACCACAATAATCAGGAGGAAAAGGCATGGTAAAAAGTTGCAAGGATATAGCTCAGGCATTTTTGCAGCAGTTTACTAATATAAATTGATTCACAGCATAATTATATACGTATATACGTGTGTGTGTGTATATATATATATATATATTGTGTTCTGCCTCTCTTGCGCTGACGAAGGGATCATCCCAAAAGCTCTAACCTCTACAAATGTGTCTTTCCAACACCCCAGTGGCTCTCCTTCCGGTAAGTGATCACTGGGTTTCCTTCAACACCTAGTTGCCCTAAATATCCTTACTTACCTTTCCTCTTCCGTAGTATTTATTTAATTTATATATATATATATATATATATATATATATGTGTGTATATACACACATATATATATATATATATATATATATATATATATATATATATATATATATATATATGTGTATATACACACACACACACGCAGTAAAACCCCCAAATTTGTGGCTTCCAAATTTGCGTGCTTCGAAGTTTCACGGTTTTGGACTACTGCTGTGATCTTTGAAGTGAAGAGAAAAAGCACTAAACAGATGAATTTCCCCATCCGCAAGGTTTTTTTAATCACGCTGTGATCCTGTTTTCCAAAAATGTCTAGCAAGTGATAATACAGAAAACAGAAGCAAAAAGAAGACACTGATTTTAACCAGTTGAGTGGGTATGCCGTATATATTCGTCATGGCCTGTCGTAACCTGTATGCCGTATGTATCCGTCACGCCGTTTTTCAGGCCATCCGCTATGGGTAAGCCAAAATAGTCCGTTATGAAGCATCTCCGGTATCTAGCTGTGTCCTTCTAGTACAGGTTAGAGCCCATAGATGGTGTTTTCTTCCTTTTGCCGAGAAAAAATACGCTTTGTACGAAAACCCTGCGTGTAATGTGGGGATGCCTATACCTGCCCCAAAGAGAGTGATGACTGAAATTAAAGAGAAGTCGCTAAAAAGGGTGAAAAAAGTGATGAGTTTGGAGAAGAAAATTGAAGTTTTAGATAGGCTTGTACATAATGAATCTGCTTCATCAGTTGGTAAATTACTTGGTGTGACCAAATCAATAAGGAAAATGAAGAAGCGATTAGAGCTAGTGTTACTAGTGGTACTTCAACGAGTACAAAAGTGTCTTTTGTACTGTATGTAAAGAAGACAGAGAAGGCTTTAAACCTGTGAATCGAGACCCAAACTCGCAAGAAAATCTCACTGAGTTCACTTGTGATTTGCAAGAAAGCCAAGCAACTGCACAATCATTATGTCTCCAATTGTTTTGTGGTCTGCTAACGGGATATCGCCAACGTCATCGAAGCGTGTGTAGATCGGTTCCTTGCTCTTTAAAAAAATGTGGCATTTATTCAGAACGCCACAGTACGTATTGTATTCTTATATTTGTTCTTCTCCTTCACAACCGAACACATGCTCGACTGGCTAAAGTCCAATGAGCGTCCGATTGAAGCTAAAGATTCGCCACTTTCGGCATGCCTAATTATTTCCATCTTTGTCTCAATCATGTTCAGTTTATGAGTCCTACGTGTCTTTAATACACAAAGAAACGCTGCTATACATACAAACAAAGATGGTAATGTTGCCGAGACTGAATAATAATAATAATTTATTGATTATTAACCGACTTTACAGTGGTATTAACCTTATCAAATTTCAGTACAATATTAAAAAACATTACACACAAATCTTACATTACATATATTATTACACAGAATACTTTAAGGTTAGTTTTGTCTTCAGAAATTTAAATCTGCTAGGTCACTTCCTAGAAACTCATCGAGTAGAATGATTTAGATTTCAGCCATGAAGCCATTACTCTTTTCAATTTTATTATATTTATGTACTTTGCTTCATTTGGTAATTTATTAAAAGTGTTAGCTTGGCTGACAGACAGCGCCACTATGAGATAGCTTGAAATCTTTGATCGTCAGCTGGCGTACGAAAGTCCGAATTCGGCATATGATAGGTGGTTTAAGGGTGAGAATGTATAATGTACGAAAGAGCGAGTTGTACAAGAATACATAAGGAAATATACAACAAGTAGGCAGGATCGGTACAAATATAACTGGAAGAAAAGGATAACATTGAAGAAGACAACTTGGGACCAAGTATTATGAAAATCAAAGTAGAAAAGGCGATACTGGAACTGAAGAAAGGAATAGCTACAGGCGGCGATGGAATACCAGCAGATGTACTTAAGTTCATGGGATCAAAAGGACAAAAAGCGATTACAAAATTAATTAACAAGATTTACAACTCAGGAGAGTGGCTTCAGGATTTCTTAGATGTAACAATGATCCCTCTAAAGAAGAAGCCAAAGGTTACTACAGAACGATAAGCCTACTGTCACACACTTCAAAGATCATCACGAGGATTCTTAATAAAAGGCTAGAGAAAAAGGCTGAAAAAATGCTAGGGAAAGATCAATTCAGATTCAGAAAAGGCGAGGAACCAGAGATGCTATTGGTGTAGTGAGAATCATATCAGAAAGGGCAACAGAGTACAGCCAAGATTGCTGTGTATGTTTTGTCGACTGGCAGAAGGCCTTTGATAGAGTAAATTGGGTACTGCTGATGAGGATATTAAAGGATATAGGTGTAGACTGGAAAGACAGGAGACTGATCAGGAATCTATATGTGAATCAAGTTGTAAAGGTCAGGTTGGAGAATGCAGACACCAAAGGAGTAAATATTGGCAGAGGAGTAAGACAAGGCTGTTGTCTATTGCACATCCTATTCAATATATATGGAGAGAGGCTAATGTAGGAAACGTTACAGCGCATGGGAATTTCAAAATCGGAGGATAGTTAGATAGATGTCTTTATTTTCGGGGCAAAAGGAGGATTATAAGAACAGTGAAATATGTGGATGATCAAGTACTTCTAGCAAGAAAGGAAAAGAAACTCCAGAAAATGATAAATAGACTAGTGATAACAGGTAGAAAATATGGTATGAAAATACAGAAAAATCCAAGGTCATGCAAATATCAAGTAAAGAAGAAGATAATTTGAACATAAGTATTGGAGGAAAGCCATTAGAACAAATACATTGGAAGCATCATAACAAGAGAAGCAAAATGTACCGATAAAATCAGGACTAGAATAACGAAAGCAAAAGCCACTTTCAGAAGAAAGAAACTTTACTAACTGGTAATATAAAGGAGAGTATCCGCAAGAAGTTAATAAAATGTTATGTATGGAGTATAGCTTTGTATGGGGCAGAAACATGGATTCTTCACTTCATTTTTTTACTTCTAAAATCTTCATCCTGAAAGTTGTTGCTAATTGTTGTCCAAAGCATCGATTTTACGGGAGTTGATTTTGTAAAATTTGTCCATCGTTTCCTACAACAAGGCTTCTATTAATTGGCCAAGTCGTTTAAGAAAGAGAAAATTCAGAACAGAACTAGCACTAGCCAACAACCAATTTACCATCCCGAGTCGAGTACAGGCAAATGCGTTCGCCTGCGTTTGGTCGTGCTCACATGGATGTCAACACTACAGTGAATGCTAACACTTGTCCATGATAGTGTAACGTAAAACCATAAAACAAGCATCTACTTCATCAGAATCATACATCCTGCTGAATGAATGCTTTTTCCTAAAAATGTTCCTAAGAAGCAAAATTTTTGTTTCACATTTGTTTCAAGTGTAATTATTTTTTATTCTTTAATGTGTGGCCTCCCTTTTGTACATGAAAATAAGACACATATGAAACAAATAAACCATTTTGAAAACTTTTTTCATTAACTATGCAGTCCAAAAATACTTGTCAAATAAACTATCTAAAGAACTAAATGTGTACATATGTAAATCTCTGGTAATCTTATGGTAAAATATATAGAGATTAATGATGCCATTTAAACAATCAGGTACTTAATAATTAAAAAATCACCAGCATTCAATCTGCAACCCAGACATCTGAACAATAAATTGAAAGGGGAAGTAGCGAATGAATGCATTTTCATGTTACTAAGATGGCCATAATTTAAAATTATAAAAATCTTCATTTTGTTACCTTCACCTTCTCATGTTGCATTTCAAAACATCAAATAGTCTTTGTGCTACACCTTTGTGTCATATTCTACAAATTTTTAACTTTAAAGGGCATGAGATTCAGCCATTTGATAAGATCCCATAACAATTCACTTCAGAAATAAATTTATGACTTGTACTAATTAAATGGTACAGGTAAATCCCGTAGTCATGAAATGGATGAATGAATCTTCCAGTTATAAAATAAACATAGCTGCTATGCTAATGAAAATGGATGACTGATGAATCACAATTTTTTAACTTTAAAGGGCATGAGATTCAGCCATTTGATAAGATCCCATAACAATTCACTTCAGAAATAAATTTGATGTAAATTTATGACTTGTACTAATTAAATGGTACAGGTAAATCCTGTAGTCATGAAATGGATGAATGAATCTTCCAGTTATAAAATAAACATAGCTGCTATGCTAATGAAAATGGATGATTGATGAATCACCAATGTGGATAACTGCTTTATATTTGAAATTCACCTAGAATTTCACTGACATATGACCAACCAACCAAGTCTTATAACAATGTCAGGAACTGAATCATATTAAATATTGTCTTCCAATGAACATTATGATTTCTGGTGAAATTTCAGCCCAATCAGATGTGCCTACCACCAACATGGTGGTGAACAATGGATGCCGGAGTTATCCAAAATTGTCAAATGTATCTCTACAAGCACAATATATATGTTAGATACAATTGAAAGAATATTTTCCACAAAGTTATGTGGAATAAAATAACACACACAGTACAGACTAATATTACTGGGAACAGCTAATGTACAGTCATATGTACTGAAAGATAATATAAATTTCAGGCCAGTTATAATATACTAACTATTGCAAGATGATCAATATTGAAAAGATCAAAGTTGAAGAAACAACTCAGGATCAATTTTCAAAGAAATAAGTAATTTTAATAAAACCACCAGGCTTGCATGTTTGTTCTTTATACACGAGGAGACACCAGGCAATTAATGAATGACCAGCTGAAAAAATTCAGTTCTGGTGATAATTTCTTGTCTTAAATCCCACACTAGTAATAATTTGTTTGTTAAAAAAAGATGGAAAAATTGAAAAAGATCTTATAGATATTTGCTGAAGTAAGGAGCAAGTATGAATGAAAACATGATAGGGCAATTCAGATATGAAGTTACAAAAAAAATATGAGGGAAGACTACAAGAGACAATACACAAAAGTGATCCTTTAAAAATCCTAACTGAAGAACATGCCCACATTTGTTTTATTTTGGCAGTAAGCTTCACTGATGCACAATCACTCTCTGAAATATCAAAGTTCATGTGTGCCTGTTAAGTGTTAGATGTATTAAATAATGAACATAAAAAATAATGTCCGAGTAGATATATAAGAATTTGGATAAAGAATAAATGCAAAAGAAATAAGAAGGAATTCTATATCCTCAAAAATTCTAGGCAGTGGCCCAAAAAATTCAGGTAATCAAATAAAAATCAATGTTATTAACTCACGATATGAGTTAACAAGAAATTATGCCATAGGGAATTTTATATTTTATGCAATAGTAATAAACTATATACCACACAATCCATTAAAAAGACCAAAATGAACATAATTTAAGAAGTGAGCTCAAGTAATACATTCTTGAGGGTAGTAATAATATTTTTCACTGAGAACTGAAACTACAACGTCAATTTCATAAAACCAGTCCTGTGCAAACACACTGCAATACTATATGCTGGAATGCTGGCTGTTTCAATTATTAATCAGAGTCAAGACAATCACTTCAGCAAAAACTTGTGTGAATAAATGAGTTAGAATTTTAAATCAAGAAAAACATACAAATGATAAAAACTTGGAACGATAGTAAAAATTTTTATAGATGAAAATGATCAACACAAAAACTCTTTTTCCTTGCATAAGATGTCTAAATGGAATTCTCATCCACAGCATACCAATACTACATTCTATTCTCTGCAACATAAGTCTTCCTGTTAAAAAAGTGGTTGCTAATTTGATTATTTTTTATTTTTCCAAAACTTTGATAAAATCCTGATATTGTCAAATCCAATTCATCATTGGATATAACCACACAAAATATTCTGGGCCGTATAATTTTGTGCATAAAAAGAACACTAAACTACAAGTAATTAAAACCATAAAACTAATAAAATAATCAGAATAAAGCACTCTGATTCCATTATTAGGCAAAGAGAGGAATCAAGGTGAAATCATGAGAATGCAGATATAAAGAGAGAGAGAGAGAGAGAGAAATGAAGTACAAAATACTGTTAGTATATCACATGTTGGAGCCGACTTCACTCAAATGTGAAATCTGGTAAGAAGCAGAATCTTTTCACTGTTGGCCAACACTTGCCTCTCGGTGGCTTGTAACGGAGGTGCTCTTCCACAAACTGGCAGGGACAGCGAGCTAGGAGACAGTGCCTGGGTGGTATTGGTGGGAATGAGGAAGAGGAGGAGGAAGGCTGTGATGGAGGCGGAGAAGGAGATGAGATGGCGGCCGTATGCAAAGGGTTCACTCCACTACCACCGGAGGGCTCTTCCTGCTTCTGAGGATTTCCAGCCTTGAGGTCCAGTTGGTGTCGAAGGTATGCCTTGGCCCAGCGCTGAGAGTATCTGAGCAGCAGCATTTCAGCCCGCACCTGCACCGCAAAGTAAGATGTCCAGCGTGGAAAGAGGGATGGGTGGCAAGAGAGGAGTAAGGGATTCAGTGCGGGATAAAAAGTGGGAGGGTGGTCACAGTTTAGAGGTAAGTATTATTTATGACAGCCAGTAAACATAGTATAAAAGAAGTAACAGTACCACCACTGAATAAAATTGTGAAAATAAAGCTAGAATATCACCTACAGCATTTTGTGTTACTTAAAATAAGTTGAAATGTAGGAATTCACACAATACATTTTATGCCACCTGAATCCATTACCAGGAATGAAGGAAACAGAAAAAAGTTAATATTATAGCTTAAAGGAAGAATAAGCCACGATACCTACTTAAAAGCAATTATTATCAAACTACATATGCATATAAAAACTGTTAAGAGCAATAATTGATAGAATGTTTTCATTAAGTTAGAACATATCATTTCAGAGTGAGAGTTGAAATATAAGTATCATGCAATTCCTGTCAACCTAAAGCACCAAGCATTTCTTACTAGAAACAATGTTGCAGTGCAATTAATCATATAAAACAGTGAAATAAATATCCATTTGAGATGTATTATCATGCTTTAGAATTAGAGCAAAAGAAATGGTTTAAGTATTTTTAAGCAATAAAGAAAATAAAACACAAAAATTGCTGCTACATATACTGAATTTCAAAATAATATATAAAAGCATACAGCCGTATGATAAAAATTACTAGTGATATTATGCTGACATTAGCATGGTACACAGCATTCCTTATTTCATCTTCAACAAACACTATACTAAAAATCAAATCCTATCTGATTTAAAAGTATTTATGAAGAAATGTAACTTCAGGAAAATTTTTAAATGTTAAAGAAACATTTGGATTATTCTTTGTAAAAATTAAAAAATATAAATACTTAACATTCGTTTAAATACTCTTTCAGATTTTAAACAGCAGAGCACACGACTGCAAATAGCATTTCCTTGAGATAAATCCTTCAAACAACACTTCTTTGGATGAAAGAGGTTAAAAACAGGTCTATCATCTCTTTTAAATAAAGCTACTCCTCAGAAGATGCTTCACATCAAACATCATTCTTTTAAAAAAATTACCATCATACACAATGACAACAGCAAAAAGAATCTAATCATGATTGTTTTCTACATTTAATAATGCTTGAAATAGTTTAATGTTTAATTTTCAGTCATTTTAATAAATATTATTAAAATTATAGAGTAATAATTAATGAAAAATGTATCAAGCCATCAGCATTAATTTGTACAAAAACTTACTACGAGTAATTATAACAAAAGACCAACTCAGAAAACAATTTGGAATCGACTGCAAAAATGATAAACTTTACACAGAATACTTGTAATTGAAAAGTTATGATTTGTTTGACAAGATCACTTATTACTCAAAAAATATGCATGTACATATTTAAGGTAAGAATGGAAATAAAATTCTCTGTGGAAGAAAAGGACTGCAAAGCTCGATGGGGGAGGGATGGAGGATACTATGGCCAAGGGGAGCAGCAGGGAGAAAGAGCTGCAGTCAAAGCCCCTGGCTGCACTCCTCCACCACGCCTGGGATAGGACTTCTGTTTGTATTGCAACATGCCCTCTATGTACTGACAGGGACAGAGAGCTGAGGATAGGTGGCGAACTCGGGGTGGATTACCAGGACCCAGCCAGTCAGTTCCTGGTCCTCCCACTTCTCCCGTGTCCAATGTCCAGTCCAGTCGTCTCCGTAAGAAGTCCTTGGCCCACCTCTGGGAGTAGCGCAGGAGAAGCCGTTCACCTCTCTCCTAGGGCATGGGACATTCCCATTGGCCATTGGAAAGGGTTTCCCATTCGATGGAAACCCATCACCAAGACAACAATATCTCTCAAATCTTATAATGCAGCCAATGACTGCTTCAGTGACATATACTTATTTCCCCAAAGAAATCTTTCTCACAAATGAAATACACTTCAAACAACAATATTCATGAAACTGCAAAATTATTTCACTTGTTTAACTGATGAGATTAAAACCATGGCATTGTTCTCATAAATAAACCAATGAAATTAAACTGCAATAAGATGCATTAGTTTAAAAATGAAAAACCCAACTGTGTGCCTATGAGCACCAAGTGGCCAAAATAAAGATTTCTGAAGGAATTTTAAAATCACCATAATCAGAATAAAAATATAATATTCCACAATCTCCATTACGCCCAACTTTTTTAAAAAATCTGGGCCTAATGTATATTTATCAACAGCTATAATTTTTATGTTAAGATTTCCCATTTTGTTCTGCATTAATCTGTTTTACTTATATACAGAGATTAGTATGATGCCTTCTTTCTACAATAAACTCCTTAAAAAAGTTGGAGATGTCTGCTAAAGATAAATCTCAATTATTTGAGACAGTTTTAAACGAAATTAATTATGATGACAAATGAAACAAAAGTTATGACAAAGATAAATAAAGCTGTTTTTTCAATGAAAGAATAAGATTTTTTCACATATACCATATATACACATGTGTAGGCCAATCACGACTTTTTAAAATAAAATTCTTGTTTTTCGAATATCTTGTGTATAAATCAACTCGTTTTTCAGGTATAGTGGAATTAAATTTTTTTATTCAGTGCGTGTTGATCCATTTAGTTCCAAATGACGAATCCACAAGGACAATTTGTTGCATCTCTATAATTCTTTGAACAACAAATTAACTACGTGGTGCCAAATAGCAGTGAAGTAATACCATGTCTCCCATAGTGCCACTACGGAACATCAAAAGTCGTTACATTGTATATGTCTTTGTAATAAATCGGATGACTCAGGATAGACTTCATATTTTGTCCTAGCACTCAGTCAGTAGCTTGTCTTTGTAAAGAACAGTTTAGCGACTTTAAGTTTAAGAAAGAGAAATGTAACGACAACTTCAATTGTAGTTAGCGAAGGTAATTATAGTTCACAAAAATAAATCTAGTTTACAAAAATAATAATAGTCCACAAAATTAAACACACTGCCTGTTCTTTGTCTTGCCACCATCATGTTTCCGAACGTTAATGTTAACAAAAATTGCTTAATTATTTGTGAAGCATCAGAGATCAACTTAGGATCACCAAATTATATAGTAACTTTATTCTTTTGTATACATCGATATTTAAATAATCATTAGTTATCAATACATTTTAAATATAATATTAGTTTAAATTCCATCAAATTTTAACAGTAGGGCAAATAATGTCATGGGTTTTAACCTATCACAAATATTAATAGTGTATAATTCAACCCCTGAATTTTTCGCTAAAAATTTGATTTTAAAAACTCGACCTATACTGGAGTATATACAGTACATCAGTTGGTGACATTAGTGCATCATACTTTCCTATATCTGTACGATTTCATTCAAGAAACGACAATGCTAACATTAAAATTAACATTTATGTAGGAACAAATTTTCCTGTGTTTTGTCCATTGGCAATAGTAATGCTTCTATAGTCGACAGTTTAATTTGAACTTTGAGTTGTCAAGGTAATACATGTAAGATTACCATATTACATACCAAGGAGTGTGAGAGGGAAAGCAGTTCAGCAAGATTCTCAGTGATTAGCTGGAACTATTTTTGAGATCTCCCTCACTCAAATTTCTTCTTGGCTCTCAAAGCTCAAGTTAGACTGCACAAACTATAAGCGGTCACTCAATGAGTCATTGGTAGACTGCAGTGGATACGGGGAATGGAAAGATTATGACTTTTGAGTATGATGCTTATCATATCACATCAGAGGAATGTGCCGGCCGGGTTAGACTGGTAGGCAGTGCACCTGCCCTCTAACCCAAAGGTCATGTGTTCGAATCCTGCTTCAGGCACGGATGTTGTGATGTATGTTGATTTTCTCTAACAGTATTTGACGGTGCAAAATGACCTTAGCTGTTGACGCACCTAAAAACCTAATTACTACTACTATCAGAGGAATGTGAAGAGCTTGGTTGGAGCAGAGCATAGACCTTGGCATATATGCAAATGGATGCTAACAAATTACATTCCAGGACAAACGGATAATGTATTATTGTTTATGACATCAAACTGCATGACTTTTACCCAAAATCCCCAAAGTAATTTTTGTGAAAACTGACTAGAATAAACTAACATAGTGTTGCATGATATGGTTCATTTCAATAAGGCTTCATTATCGGGAAATACCTTAAAAAATATAAAATTTCTTAGTTTTCATTAAACCCTTTAGCCCTGCTACTCA
Organism: Uropetala carovei; assembly: GCA_036926305.1. NCBI lineage: Eukaryota > Metazoa > Arthropoda > Insecta > Odonata > Petaluridae > Uropetala > Uropetala carovei. The sequence continues at coordinate 1,780,112 of JAXCHB010000193.1, forward strand.
AAGACAACATAATACAGACAGACAGCATTGGACAAATATTTTTCAAATGCAGGAGCAACTAAAACATGTTTATTCATCAAACTTTCAGTCGAATTTTATCAAATACTTTTGCTATATGCTTTGCATATGACTAAGTTAAATTGCATTAGAAGAATATCTGACAGTTACACCAAGAAAACAAGATCAAATGTGCACAAAAACTCAATTTTCACTGATAAGGCTGGAAGTATTATGATGATAATGATATTTTTCTTGAAAATGATCTTTATACTCTACATCTCCAGCAGTTTTCTTGGGCAAACAGAACCACTTTATTAACACTGAAAGCTACATAATTTGGTAACAAGAATAGGCATTAGTAGAAAAATACTCAAGATATAATGCGTATATTTTTGTCAGTGAAGATTAGCAATTTTAGTTAAGATCAAATGGGCTTGCCCATTAACATTCAAACACAGGCAACAGTGAGAAGCGGTGCTACAGCTCACCACCTGGTGTAAGCACAACTCCTTAGGAATGTGAAGAGAATGAAAACATCTAATTCTCAATAATAAAGTTTGAAAAAAAAGTTAAAATGAGAACCAAAAAGCACCCTGCAATCATGCTCAACCAAACTACTTTTTTGTTAGAAACCTCATGGCATAATTAACTCTGACATTTTACAAACAGTGATAAGTGCAAAAAATAACCACTAAAATTATAGAAAATTTGCGTGACATACTGTCTGCATTATTATTCACAAAATTCCTTGATGCAAAACTGAATTTTTTTTGTATTCACATTGATGCTGTCAATGATATCGGAATTCAGAAATCAACTGCAGTCACCTTTCTGAGAATCCTTGCCTTAGAGGGCTGCATTATTAACTATTGGAAATTATGTTATGTCATTGTAATTTTTCACAAATAATACATAGCTATGAATGGAGTATTAGGCTTAAGCAGTGGCATGTGTCAGGGGCCCCTTGAAGTAAGAGACCTCGAAAAAATGTTTTTATGTATAATCTCAGAAATATTAAATATGTCATGGTTTACTTATTAAAATGGGGGTCAAATAAAGGGGTAGTCATTAGGTGAGGTTTCTGTATATACTATATTTAATCGATTGCATGCCGACCTTTCTTTACCTTTTTACCTCCTTAAAAATTGCCACTCGGATTAGAATCGTGTCTTAAAAATCAATGAACAAAAAAGCAAAGTACAGGCAACTCCCGAGATTCGACCATTCGAGATTTGACCAACTCAAGAATTCGACCAGTCGAATCGACCCAGCCGATCGATCGGTTGAATTAGAAACTAGTTTACGCAAAGTAATTTTCGGCCCGCCCGACCACGAGAGGTTTAGTTTCAGTCTAGACATCATTATTTCTGCTCTAATTGTTTGAATTTGTGCTGATTCGACATTAGACTGTTCGAGATTCAACCACGTTTTCAGGAACGCTTCCCTGTCGAATCTCGGGAGTCACCTGTAATCAATACATTAGTGCCTGTAGTTACTTATAACTCTAGATATAAGAGTATTAATATATAAGTAAACAATCTACTTGAAATGTAAAAAGAATCACAATAACTGAATAGTGAGAAATAAATGTTTCGATAAATTCACTCCCGAGCCATCTCTAGTATGTGCATAATTTTGGGATTTCCAAAGCTATCTCTAGTAGGCATGTGCACGTAATGCCAGAATTCTCCGAGATAACCATCATTTCCTCGTGCCTTTGCAAGCGTAAATTTTTGTCAATTACTTTGGCAAATTTTTAAGTTTTTTTAATAATCCCATAATGGGACGAACACATTATTCAGTGGACTTTAAGAGAAAAGTGATGGCATATGCTGAAGAAACATCAAATCTTACTGCACAATGGCACTAAGGGATTGGTGAGTCAAATGTGAGATGTTGGAGAAGACAAAGTGAGAAACCGAGATATTTTTGTTGTATGATTAAAAATCGGGGACCTAACCATGACAAATTACATTTTAGTAAAAACTGTATTTGAATGCTTGAATATAATGTAATTTGTGTTGTCATAATTTTGGTTGATACATTTTTTATTTAATTACTTTTTGGTATTTTTTTCGCAACAAATCCTGGAAAACCAGGATGTCTATACATCCAACATGGAATTTTCCTCATGTGCCCATGTGAAAAGTGAAGACCAGCTTACAATCGATTAAATACGGTATTTAGATTGCAGGGTCCCCAACTGTTTAGTGCCAGGGGCCTCAATAGTTTAGCGCTAGGGGCCCCAAAAGTTTAGCACCAAGGGCCTCAGAATGTTTAAATCTGCCATTTCATTAAGCATCCAGTTTTACAAACAGGAGTAAAAAAATTCTAATAAAATATCTAATTAATTATAAATCACATTTGCTCATTTAAAAGCCCTGTAAATATTATTCCTCAGAAAAACTTTAAGCGTTGCCCTATTATTGTTGAAAAGTTTCATTACATGATTTTTTCTCTAACAAGAAATTTAATTATTTTTTAAATAGTAGATTTAGCTTTTACTATAAAAACATTTAATTAGCAAGTGAGAAGAGTAATGCATGCCTTGAGTAATTTATACAAAATAATTGGCTGGTTGTTTTGATTAAATTTTAAAATTATGTAACTGTTAATGGATACTGTATTTACTCGTGTAACCCGTGCCCTTGTGTACCACAAACACCCATATTTTTGGGCCAGTTTGGAGGGGAAAAACAAATTCATGCCGGAATATGTTGACATATAGGATTAAAAAAAAAGTTTGGCCTCTTCACTGATTCCCCCTCCCTGAAACAAGATCCATCCAAGTTAAGTGTCTTCTCCCTCCTACCTGCGTAACATGATTTATTGGGTGATCTCTTTATGCCAATGCTAGCAGAAATCTCCCCCTCAATAGTCGCCAATCTTATGTTAAAGGAGCATCAGTGGTTCACAATGAATTTGGCAAACACAGATACCAGATGCCAAATTATTCCAGCAAAAGTATAGGTAGAAATTGATAGTAAACTTTTCATGACAGAACTGCTTATTTTGAGTAACGATAATAACTTTAAAAAGCATTTAAAAGGTAGTTTTAACATTAAAAAATATAACGTCATCTCAATTGTAAAATGTCCATCAGGACCTTGAAGATGCACCAGCAGCAGTATAAAGTGCACATTTAAACCCTAAAAGTTTGCTTGGTCATATAGATGTCTTCTGCAAGTATAAACGTAGATGCGTGTCTCAGTAAATTTACTATTGAAACTCACGATTTATATAAACTGATCAGAATACTTCATGTAAGATGCGCAAGTCCCTTTTTTATAAACATTTTGGGAAAAAAGGTGCACAGGGTATGAGTAAATATATTTTTGGTAAAATACATTTTATCATATGATGAATGTGTAAATTAACATAGGGATAAACAGGTAGGGAGATTCTTTGAAACAAGCCTCATTTGTTAATTGGGTGGCATATGTTGCTCTACATGTGTTTTTCTCTACAAAATTTAATCAAACTCATGCTTAACATGCCCAACACAGATCTCATACATGCCAGATAATTGATATTTTTGTTATTATAAGAACTTCTAAAGTGATTCAAGTTTTCTTTGGCAAAAAGTATCAATTTTGTTATTTTTGGTTATGCATGTCTGTGCCTTACTTCTTCTCTAGATTATAAACACTTTAAATGCAAGCTAAAAGCATTTTATACTACCTCACATGTTAATCAAACGGAGAAAGAAAAATTTTCTGGATTAAAACTTGTGCTGTTATCGTTGATAATGAATTATCTAAGGCTCGCCACTGCATTTTGTGCAACCTGCAGCTGCTTATGTAAACTTCAAAAATTTTAAAAAATTGACAGGTTTTTTTATAGTTTGGGGGAACTAACCCAATTTGTATGCGGTCATCCATAAATTACATTACGCTCTAGGGAAGAGGGTGGGGGATTTATTGTCTCGAGTCTCGGAAAATTTTCATTCGAGAATTTTTTAAAATTGGATTTTTTTGCATTGAAACCCCGAAGTGGGCCTCAAGCCGGTATGATTCATACATGCTGTACTGCAGAAATAAAGTACCCCCTGACTGTCGGGTCAACTGAGCCTTGTAATCAGGGCCAGCTCTAGGCGGTAAGCAAGGTAAGCAAGGCATTGGGGCACCAAAAATCAAAAAGGCACTCAACAGATTGTCGGCGGTTCTCCAATTTTCCCTTTGAATCAATAAATTATGCAAGTGTTGAGTGAGTCTCCTTGTAGGTTTTGTTTGAGAGAAATAAAGATACAAACGTGTTGTATGTTTTGTTTGAGAGGTTTACAGGTATAAATATATTCAATTACTTTCCGCCCTCACTGTACCTGTACTGCCAATCGCATTTTAGTTTGGAAGTCACAGTCTTCCACTCCAAGATGCACTCTTTGACCTATTCGGTACACTTTCTCAAATTTACGCCGCAGATTACTTCTTCCTGAGAAAGACAAACAAATTTTGCAGAGCAAGAGATATCCAAATCATGGTTGTTGCAAGTGTCCGGGTTGGAAATACACAAACTTTCATGATAATTGAACTTTCTTAGGATCTGCTACTTGGACAGCAAAATCATAATACAGAATCTTATCTATCCATTATACGAATGAATTGGCCTTACGAGTTAGTATAATCAGCGAACTCGTACAGAGCTGAAGTGAACACTTACTTCACGATTCACAAACACCACCCCATGTGAAAAATAGGTTCGAGTGAATACCCCGAATTTCCCAGTGCATTTCAAGTTATTCGTTTATTTATGATGCATCTCAGAAGAAAAAAAGTTCAACAGCACATTGAAAGAATTCCATGCATCTATCAAAACCAAGAAATAACTTTCTCCGAGAGATTAAAGTCATAAGTTATTTATTGTAGAACTGCATTATGAAAATTTAAATGAAAAATGACCGTTACATTATGACTCACTCCAATTACCAGGAGTAGAGTGAAATTACTTGTCCGTGAAATAGAATACTGCAACAGCCCATCGATCCGATGCTTAAATGAGCTGATGGACTTCATACTTTTAATTTGAAATGCAATAAGAACACTTAATACAGGTAGACCCCGATTTACCATCTTCAAAAACCTTTTGTAAATTGAAAATTCGTAAATTGATGTATAATTCCTCATTGACTCCCATTATAGAAGGAAAGATATGTTCCTATGGCAAGAAATCTTCCCCTAAATATAGTAAAATGACACTGTATATGTTTCTTAGGACATTTATTACAGAAAACAATTATTCTAAACATCTACCTATTAATATTACAAGTATCCATCGCTTAGTGTCATACTTGTGCTCCTTAAAAACACGACTCTAAGCGCAAATATGTTAAGCAATAGCATTTTCTCCATAAGAAATAACTAAAATAATGAAGGTTACGTTCCTCCAGAGTAGAGTAGATGCAGCTTATTATTATTATTACTAGTTATTTTAACAGCCGCATGTTGTAAACAAATTCAGATTCTAAAACAAAAAATTGGTACAACATACATTGTACAAACTTTCTCATATACTAATGTGTCGTTTAGTTATCTTTAGAAAATGAAAATCGTATAAGCCTGTTTTTAGAAAATCCAGTTTTTGTTCAAGTTGCCCAAGAATAAACTAGCTTTATATTCATTCATTGAGAAAAATGAAATATGTAGTATTATTGTAGATGTATACTCAAGTAACTGTACGAAATTTTATCAAAATCCTTTGAGATTACCGTATTTAATCGATTGTAAGCCGACCCTTTTTTACGTTTTTACCATCTCAGAAATTGCCACTCGGCTTAGAATCCGTGTAAAAAAAGTAACCATATGAATTTATGTCCATAGTTACATTATAACGCGAGATATAAGTGTACTAAAGTGGAAGTAAACTATCTACTTTAAATGTATGCAAAAAAGAATTAAAATGACAACGCCTATGAAGAAATAAATTATTTAAATAATGTGGCGTGTCAAAGTCATAAAAAAAATGCAGCAATAGCGCACGTATGCATAAGAAGCCAAGACCATGTATTAGGAAGGTTATGACATCCTTTGATGTTGAGAATGCCGACAAGCGCAGCATCTCATTGGACTAGAGGGGGTCATGTGCTGCGCGTCCACCATGTTGGGGCCTCAGTCAGCTAGTGGTTACATTTACTTCTTATGGCAAGTCGTGTGATTGCTCTCAAATATTTTGAAGATTTAAGGTTTATAAAACGTTAGCCATGCCTTGCTGTTGTGCAGTTGGTTGCAAAAACCACGGCGAAGACAGGTATGGGCTTTTTCATTTTCCCTCAGATGCAAATAGACGAAAAATTTGGATCGCAAAAGTGAAGCATGATTTCTGGATGCCTACATTGTCAAGCAAGTTATGCGAGGTAAGTAAACTAATGCCAAATTTTTCTTGGTTTTCATTCTTGTAACTCAGAAATCTCAATGAGATACCTATTATATTTCTTCGGTAAATTTTCTATTTCGTTCAAAAATTTGATTTATCCCAGGCTCATTTCGATGCGACTCAGTTCGAAGCAAATAGGCTTGCTGGTCGCAAATTATTGAGACCTTTTGCAGTTCCAGAAATATTTCCTCACTAACTGAAAAAATCATTACGTAAAGCTCCAGCAAAAAGACAATTTTCTGTAAATGTCCAAGGTAGGTTATTAGAATGAATAAAATATAAATATTGTGTTAACGAATGAAAGGTTTATGATTGCACGCCAACTTGAAGTATGTTAGATTGTATTAGGAATGTTTATTTTCATTTAATATGATATTACCACTTTGAAGATGGTTTTCATTATCAATGTTTAAGTTGAGCTGTTTGAATATGTTGAGTATTAAGTGAAACTAGATACTTTAGATTAAAATTTTACCTATCGCATATAAGTTTAAAATGACATCATTTAATATTATAACAGTTTCACTCATGTAAATATTCGTTTAATTGTAGCTGTGAGAGATGGATCCAATCAAGAGCCTGAAAACAAGGGAATTGAAACAGAAGGGCATGTAAATAATGCAACTACAGCTTCCGAGGACGAGGTAACTAACCAAAATGAAGAAGATGATAAAGATGAAATTATAAGAAGGCTTACAGCACAAGTTTCTTCGTTGCAAAAACAAGTGAAGAAGTTAAAGATAAATCTGGAGGAAACTACCAGGGCACTGAAAAGGTTTTTAAATGCTGACCAATTGGAGTCATTAGGTAAAAGATCCACCAGATGACACAAATGGTCAAACTGTAAAAAAGGCTATGCAAATTCGTTTTTCTTTTGGCATCAAAGGTTACAATTCCTTGTTAAACTTGGGCTATCCACTTCCAAGTGACAGAACCCTTAATGTGTTTGAAATATGCAGTCGGCATGGAAATGTAGCTGCTTTAAATTTAAATTGTCACTTTTTATTTTGAAATTTGATCAGACTTTCTTCTGTTATTCATATCCGTATATTCCATATTTAAATTAATAATTTTTGTGTATGCCCTGTATATGCCTTGATTATTTATATCTAGCATTCATATGCTTTATTATCTAGATTGCTAAATTGCTGTTAATAATGTTAAGAGTAGGCACTAGATCTCATTATTTGCACTGATGACTTCATTCAATGTTCTATTCCAATGGCAATTAAAATGATACTTTCCTGTTTGCTTGTAATTTGTGTATTTTAATTAAAATCATAACACCTTACCTGTTGAATTTTTAATGCTAACAGTGATTTTCATTTTTGAATTTACACAATCTCTTGAGTGAGTTCTGATGTTAACTCATCTGGCCTGATGGGACACTTGTGAATTCTTATATGACCCGTCAAAAGCATTAACCTTTAACCGCCGAAAGGGACACCGGTGTCCCGGTAAATTTCTGGGTAAGCCTGCCGAAAGGGACACCGGTGTCCCGCTTAGCTCCGAGGCCGCTCACAGATGTCGTTTTTGTCATAGAATCAAAATTTTTGGAAGAGAAGAAAGATGAGGCATCCTTCTTTTCCATCTGCTCTCCCAAGGCCGAAGGTCTTGCGTATTGGGGAAGGGGAGAGTAAACAAACAATCGAGAGTGCCTCACTCAAAGTGTACGTCTCCGCTGAGGTGAGACTCTCTCGCAACACAAAGAGATGCAATTAGCTGAACCCCAAACGTCCCTTCCCTTTGTTAGTCTTCCTTTTCCGCATTTCTGTTTTACTACGTTGCAACCCAAAGAGATGCAATAAACTGAACCCCAGGACTAAGCCCTACCCCAAAGCTTCCTTCCCTTTCTTATTTTCTTCTTCCATTTCCACATATATGCATATACCTATGTTTTACTACGTTTACGTTCATTCATTTGCAGACTACGAAGTAGAGCGGATGTAGACTTGTGCGTTCAAAATATCTGTAGCTGTTCGTCTGTTTATTTTTTAGTGATTCCTTTATTTTTATATAACTAGTTGAGATAGGATGGCTAACAGCTACACCATCGGTCGCCGCACTTGGAAATGGACAAAGAAATTATTTTTTCATTTAGTCGATCTAACTATCCTAAATAGTTGGATTCTCCTTCCCTCGTGCGGTGGCGCATTTTCACATCGGCAATTCCGACTGTCCATTGTGCGGCAAATGGTTGAAGAGGGCGCTAGAACTCTTCCTTCCCAGACTCTCTCAAGGGGGCGACCTAGTGCTAGTGGAATGCAAATAAAGTGCTTAGAGGCCAAGGACAATAAGCATTGGCCCATTTCGGGGACCCTTATCTGTTGCCATGTGTGTTCCTCAAAGAGCAATAACTCAAGGACGAAATATAGGTGCAAGACATGTGACGTGGGACTATGTGTTGAGCCCTGCTTTGAGGAATACCACACTAGCTCGACTCTATAGGGAAGTGTAAATACTGGGGTTGTGTCAGCTGCAGACTGAGCAGGAACCACATTGCCAAAAAGTGACTAAATGCAGTATTTTTGCACTTTATTTTGATTTATATCAAAAATATGTTATTTCGGCATCGTAATTTAGTCTATTAGGGTTATATAACCCTTTTTATTTCTATAAATAGGCAGAACGATGTAATTCTCTGATAGTTTGACCACAAAATGCTTTTTATTTGAACATTTTATCACCAATAGTTCACGAGATATGCGATTTTTGCAAAAGATGTACACAAAATATTTAAATGTCCAAAATTAAATCCGGCAGCGGGACCCCGCCAGAGGGTATTTAAATCCGGCGGATAAAGGTTAATGTCTACGAATGTGACCTTCCATGTGATGTAAGTTTGCTCTAAAATACTTTCAAATTTAATAATAACACTACTGAAATATTGTAAATTAATGTAAAATAATGCAACATTGTTTCTTAATTTTTGGCTTGTCTTCCATTAATAAACATGCAATATAATAAAAAGTTTTTATTTTTAAACATTATAACTGAAAATGTTTGTAAAAGTAATTTTTGTCCAGTAGAAATGGACAGCAGAGATTGCCTGTTTGTGAAATGATCAACTTAAGATTGTGGGAATTACTGCATAACTTATACATATGTCTAATGCAGTACTCATACTGAAATAAATATAATCTTAGTATGAATGTTTTTGGAGATCTATTTGTTAATAATTAAATTACTTTTTCTTAATTACGGCCATCCGACCACTCAGTTACTACCCCGATTCCTTCCCGTTTCACTGAATACATTATACACTTATTTTAATGAAATTCATACAGAAAATTTAATGTTCCTGGGTTCACATCTATTACTTGGTAAAAATAATGGGCACACCTCGGTAATCAGGAATTTTTCAACCTTCTATTTGCCTAAAAAGGTACACCCCATAAAAATACATCATATAGTTATACAAAGGCATCATCTGCTCGAGGCCCCAAGATGGCCGCCAGGCAAAGCTGTCACAACCTTCCTAATACATGCCCTACATATGTACACAATGTTTCATTTTACTCGTGAATCGAAACATTTGCCTTTCTTACCCCCCTCCCCTCCCTCCTATACTTATCTTGTTTCAGTGTGTCTAGTGGTGTCTAGCATGTGCGTACTGGGATTTCCCGAGCGAACCGTTACTTCCTCGTGCCTTAGCGGCATAGCAGCAAACTTGGGAGAATAATTTAAGAATAAAAGTGAAAAGGAATGCCCAGGTGATACTAGTGTAGTATGTTATGTAATAAGGTGTCTGTATTTGATTGACGAGAAACAGCTATTTGATTACAAGAATAAGATCCAGGGAATAACGAAGTCAAATTACTCTTTTAGTAGAAGTTGTTATGAATAAGTGAATAAAATGTATTTTATGTCACCGTAACTTTAGTTAATACTCTTTATTTAATTACTAACTGAAAATCTGAGACGTAGTATGGTGTCCGTATTTGATTGACAAGAAACAGCTATTTTTTACGAGAATCAGATCCCGGGGGATAACGAGGTCAAATTATTCTTTTCGTATGAGTTGTTATGAATAGGTGAATAAAACATATTTTATGTTGCCGTAATTTTAATTACCGTATATACTCGAATATAGTACGAGTTTTTACGACCAAATTTTTATTGCAAAAATTGGGGATCGTACTATACACGAGTAATGCATTTGAGGATTTAAAATTCATGTATCTTCATGGGCATTTTCGGTAAGTTATGCCACCCGCACGCATTCTAATGGTAGGCTAACCTTAACAGTGAGGTCCTTTATCGTTGTTATGTTGCTTCGTGAAGAGTACCTAGTATCTTTTTCATTTACAGAGCTTCAAATTCACAAATACTTGATATAAGTGAAGATTTACGGGCACTTCCTTCCTTGAATTTTATGTATGCACATCTTTGTTTGGGTCTTTTTACAAGGATGGATTGGAACGAGTTGGACTAAAAGTATCGTAGACAGCGTAACTTTATGGAATTTCGACATCTTGGAAAAAAATTACTTTGTAATATTCAACAGTCTTTATTGTTTCTTCAGTCACACACTGATCGGTTTCCACTACAAAGTCATTCTAAAGGTGTTACGTCGGTTAGTAACACCATTAGAATGATTTTGTAGTGGAAACCGGTCTGTGTGTGATTGAAGAAACAATAAAGAATGTGGAATATTACAAAGTAATTTCTTTTTATCCGTTATCCCAACCTATTAAGTAGATGAGCGAGTGGAACCATTACGTACGCAGAACGTAATCCAGACGTACTAGAATTGAAATGATTTTATTTCATCTTGTGCAATCATGATTCATATCACTTTTTATTAAATGTTTTAGGAGTAAGATACTTACCTTATCCGAATTTTAGTGTACTCGCGAGAAATACTATTTAGGACATTCACGGTCTATTCTATAGTGGTGTGGAAAATCAAGGTCGTTCGATATATCTCGCTCGTAACCATCGAGCTATCGAAATGAAATATATCGACCCTGGTGGAAAGCTGGGGTCATACTATAAACGAGATACATGAAAAAATCAGATTTGTTCACCAAAAAATCAGGGGTCGTACTATACATGGAGTCGGCATATACACGCGTATATATGGTAATATTCTTTATTTAATTACAAACTGAAAATCTGAGGCATTCATACTTGTTAGTATTTTTAAATAAATGACCCCAGCTGTCTAATAATTTTAAAATCAAAATTTTTCCTTGCATGGCCTTGTGAAAAGTGGGGGTCGGCTTACAATCGATTAAATACAGTATGTCAATAACACAGGGCCCTGTTAAAAGAACTTTCCAAGATTCAAAAATGAAAATTAAAAATTGTTTTTGAAATACAATTTCCTTACAATAAAAAGTACTTTAGGCAGTATTTGTCACGATTCAAAACCAAAATAAAAAACTTCACATCAATAAGTGTTTCTCTAAAAACTTAGGTGTTTCTAAAATCCATATAATTGACAGCACCAAGAGACATGATTGATAATAAATTTAACATGGCGGGAAATTAATCATCATTACTAGAAACCAATTATTAAATAAAGTAATACTTTCAATTATTTAGTAATTAATATCCTCTAAATGTTTCTCATCATGAATAATAGCTAATTAAGCCTTCTGGCTGGCTCTAACCCATGAAGTACAGGTTTTTAATTAATTATCTCTCCTTTATGGTGGATCGAAACATTTATTGTGAACAGAAGAGAATGCTATTAATTTATTTACTTACTAGGAATACAAGGTGATATATGTTAAGATTACAACTTGGGCTAAATGAACACTACAAATCAAAGATTGCAGTGATTATGAATCATTTTCAAAATAAAGACAAATAATGACATCAATGAAATATTTTCTACAATTCTACCTATCTTTGCTATTTCATTAATAAGAACCAAACTTTTATTACGCAACAAACGTAACACGAGCTTACCTGCTTCCTGGAAATTCGAGTAGTTCTACTTCCTTGAATGATAATATCATGATCCTCTATATCCATTCGGACTTGAAAATCCCTTTGTTGTTGTCTTTGCTGCTCATCTTCCTGCCTTCCAGAGCTTCCCTCACCATCCCTCTCTTCTGATGCTATAACCTCTTGCAACTTCCTCTAACAAAGAAGAAATGTAATAAGATTTATATTTAACTAAAATTGAATTTCCTACATGCATATGGTTCAACAGTATTTTACTTAATTATTTACCGAATTAACAAGTTACAGAAGTGAAATAAAAGCAAAATTACATTTATGATAAAGGTATATTAAAAATATAAAACAGAATATTAAAACTATTTTCATTGGTGAATTATTTTATATTTTGCTTATATTGAAAGCATAAAAAAATGAATCTACTAAATTAGAGGCAATGGGTGATATGCATAAAAAGGAGTAATTATTCAGGAGTAACTACTCATGAGCAAGAGCAACATCATCGGGAGAATGCTCACTTCTTTGAGCAATTACTCATTTTCATATGCATAAAGCGTTTCTGTAGTTGGTGAGTAATTACTCCCAGTTTATCGAGAAGTTACTCTTCCTACGTCACAGCTATGACGACAACGGCACGCGGCATGCCGAGAGCCTGACGGCGGCTTCCAGCACAACTTTGTAGATTTCCATGTGCCAAGTAGGTTTAAACATTTTAGCTGAAATGAAAATTATTTCTTGGAGCCGTCACAAAGTATATTTACTTGCTTATTTGTTACAATATTATTATTATACAATATTTGGACGAAAAGAGTGTGAGTCACATTTGCTGTGGACACACCATGGAAAGCAGCTCGGAGGAAGAAACGGTGGGAGAATCCCAAGAAGCGTTCGTTTCCATTTTGACAGATTATCCTGTCACCTTTGAAAAATCACAGGTTCCTCATATTTGAAAGAAAAAAAGTGAAGCCCTTTTAGAAATTAAACAACGGCATGAGAAAGATTATGGCAAGAAGATTAAAGAGAGTCAGCTACAGAAAAGAATATTCAACCTTAAATCAAGGTTAAAGTCGAAAACGGATAAAAACAGAACAGGAAACAAGAAAATAAAGTTAAAGAATTGGGAGGAGTCACTCCTACGAGTAATGCAATGGGAAAGAAATCCTGCAGCAAATAATATGAATACAATGCAATGCACTTTTAGAAAATGTTATTTTAGTTGAATTACATGAGAATCAACTTATATTTACAGGAGCTGTGTCGGAAGGCATCATGCCCTTTGATGAACCGAAGGTCTTGCATACTTCATCATCACATCTTACATCACAAAACGGCAAAAAACAAGACTCTGGAAAGAAGAAGAAAACCATGAAAAACCAGCTACCTAAAACTGATGAAACTGCCAATCTTTCCACACAAGAACTACAGAGATTAGTTTTGTTAGAACAGTTAGAAGTACTGAGGCTCAAGAAGGAGAAGTTATTGAGAGTAAAGGTGCAATACAAAGCCACTTCCTTGGTGAACAATGAAAATGACACGTACCTTGATCTTTTAACTCTTTTCAGTACTTTTTGTTTTACCTTCCCAAATTCTGAGTGTTTTATCCAAGAACTGTCTTTTTCATTCTCTTTTCTATTGCAAGTACAGCTTTTACTTCATGTAATTTTTTATTTTATTTTTCTCAATAAAGACAAAAGTACTTTTTTTTAAATTAACAAATCGGATTTATTTCCTTGTGCCATACCATTATATTTTTATACGCACCCTTTTTTATGCTGATAAACCCCCTCATATTTATTTTCATGGGCTTTTAAAGAATTAAATGTTAAAAGGAATCAAGAATACTACATCAAGCAATAAAACTTTTTTAACAACTGATAAACAGTCAGCTTTGCTCTTACCTTAACGATTAAATCCATGTATTATTCTTGCAATTTCATCCTGCTTACGTTGTCCACAACCTCGAATATGAGCACACTCTTCTTCGTCCTGTAGGGAGTCAGTGTTATCGTCCATTCCTTCATTCTCCTCAGGCACAAAGTCTTCGTCCAGTAGATGTTTAGCAATGTTATGTAAAACACAGCAACACATAATAATGGAAGGTATTTTTTCAGTGGATAGTTGTACAACACTTTGCAAAATGGGAAAACGTTGTTTAAGTTGTCCAAAACACCTTTCAATGACGACTCTCTCTTTTGTGATGCAATTATTGTAGGACCTTTGCTCTGGTGTGTGGACAATACGAAAAGACACCATTAACCAAGGAGCAATTGCGTATCCAACGTCTCCTAATAGTAACGCGTTAGCGGGATTATTAGACATCATCCTATATACCTCGGAATTCCTCCAAATTCTCGAGTCATGCACACAGCCTGGCCATGATGCATCCACACTTGTAAATTTCTCAACTGCGTTGCAAGTAACTTGCACATTGACAGTGGTGAACCCTTTCCAATTGATAAATTCGTCTCCAAAGATACGTGGCTTTTTGATTGCAATGTGTGCGCAATCAATAGCCCCGATAGACCCCGGAAATGTGTATCTATCTTGCCAAATACGTTTAGCTTCATTGAATTCTTCCGTGGAACGAGGGAACTTTATCCAAACATTCGATTTCACCAGTATTTTGTCTATTACCTCGCTGATTGTCCGGGACACAGTTGACTGATGTATGCCAACATCTTCTGCAACCCCAGTTTAAAAATCGGGGTCAGCAACATATCACAGAAAAACTCGCATTTTTTCACTGCTTGACAACGCACCGCCTTGTGTTTCAGCTATTTCCCCGAGAAAATGGTGGGACATCCATTCTACATTTTGACTGTTAAATCTGTACAGTGCCCTGAAACCTCTCTCAGCACTACTCCTGTGGTCCTTATAGACCTTCTTTGACCGATCCATCACCATAAACTCTGCCATCATGCTTCTTCTATAAAGTGGAGTATACTACCGATGCGACTCCAAAAATACAGAGCAATTGCTCTCCCACGTGAGCAAGAGTATGTTTTTATGCATATGAAGTTGGAGTAATTACTCCTGAATAAGAGATCCGTGAGCAATTACTTCCTAAAGGAGCAACTGCTTACTCTGTGAGTAATCTCTCAGAGACTTTATTCATACGAAAGCGAGTAATTACTCAGAAAACGCGAGCAAAGAGTAATTGTTCTTTATTATGCTTATCACCCAATCTTTCATGTAATACTGTGCTTTTAAATAACCCTAGATATAAACTGAGTGCTTAAAATTTCATTAGTCTCACAAATACACAAGCAAACTCAAAACCTTTGCTTCAGCCCTTTATCCTCTGCATAGGTTTCTTAGAAGAAAAAATGAAATATCATCAGAAATCAGCCATATGAATACAGGCTGATTGATGAAGCAGTAAAATTTTGCCTTCTCATAAATTATGGTCTATGTTGATCTTTTTGGAAAATGATACAAAACAGCTGTACATGATACTCAATTAGCATGATTGGGAATTAAGCTCTTTTCAATATGTGCTAACTATTTTCCAATAATGCTTTAATTCATAACACTCAGAAAATGTATAAAACGTTTCTGATACATGCATTTTAAATTCAACTGTTCAGCAAGTAGAAAATTGAAAACTTCAACAATGATTAGGAGAATTTGTTCACTTACAATGCATTCCAGTGTGTCAAAATAAATGAAGCAGAGGTTGACCTTATGACAGGAAAGTTTTCCCCGATCGTCAAGACCCAGCAGGATTCGATGCCGAAGGAGTTGTTTGTTGACTTGAGCCAAACATCTTTCTAAATTGTGATTTAACTATATATATGGAATAAATCCCAAATAAAATTAACCATGATTTACAATATAATAATAGTAATAATAATAACAATACAAAAACTTAGTACGATCACCAAAATTATGTAGAAAAGTGTCAGAAATAATATCACCAATAAAATTAGAAAAATTAACTGAAATCATTGATGGACACACTCAACAATTATCTGTCTACTCAAAAAGACTTCGTCAATATAAAGAATGTTATAGGCGGAAAATGCAAAATGCAGAGTTTATCAACAACCAAAAACATTTCTATAGAAAACTTCAAAAACAAAAAACAGATTACTCTGAAGGTCTACCCTCAATTGATGAAATAACCAACTATTGGTCTGAAATATGGGAATGCCCAAAGCAGCATGAAACAGATACAATAGTGATAACAAAAGAAAGAAACAAGAGCGGCTAATTTAAGCGATATGGATGAAATACAAATATGTGAGAAGGAAATAATGGAAGCAATGAAAAACACAGGTAACTGGAAAGCAACTGGCCCAGATTACATTCATAACTTATGGTATAAGAAATTCACATGCATACATAATATCCTTGCCAGGTGCCTCAACAAAATATTGGAAAACCCGTACTTAACTCCAGCATTTTTTACTAAAGGGGTAACATTCTTACAACCAAAAGATAACAACACATCCAAATACCGACCAATAACATGTTTACCTACAATTTACAAATTACTGGCATCAATTATCACTAATAAGATCCATAAACACCTCACTGTAAAAAAAATAATGACTGAGGAACAGAAAGGGTGTTACAAGAACTCAAAAGGATGCAGAGACCAAATCATCAGAGATAGGGAGCTGAAATTTTTTAGAGTTAGGGAATAGTGTTCCAGCCGTAAATAACACTGAAATTTACAAAAAAAGTTTATTAATGTGGTTGTTAAAAATTCATCAACTTTAAACAATTAAATATATAAAAATGCACTTCTAGAGGAGCTACATCTATGAAATTTTAATGAAATGTGAGGTATTCATAACATATGATGAAAAACTATAAAATTTTTATAATTATAAATTTTAGGGGTTGTTTTTACTCCAATATTGTCCAAAAAGAAAAATACGTAAACCAGTGCAGAGGAGCAAACTTTTGCATTTAAAAAAAATATATATTTTTTTTATATATATATATATATATCAATGAAATTGTTTGGAAAGATCGACGTTTGAGCATTAGAATGATAGCAGAAATGGTTAACATTGATAAAGAGAGTGTTAGGCAAATTTTGCATGACCAACTGAACATGAGAAAGGTATGTGCCAAGGTTGTTCCTAAAGTTCTCAATGTGTCGGCACACAATGCTCTCACCGTTAAGCAGTTTTTAGCTGATAAACGCATCACAGTGCTCGAGCATCCACCTTACTCGCCAGATTTAGCCCCGTGAGACTTCTTTCTATTTCCAAAAGTGAAATCTGTGCTGAAGGGGGCCCATTTGAGACAGTTGAGGAGGTAAAACTGAAAATGACAGAACTCCTGAAGGCGCTGACGGAAGAACAGCTACACTATTGATTCGAACAGTAGATGACACGAATGCAGCGGTGTGTAGATGCAGAAGGAGGGTATATTGAAGGAGAAAAGAGATAAAAGGCAAATTTTTGAAATTAAAGTATCATAACTTTATCAGTCCCGTTATTTTATAGCCATACCTCATATGTATGTATGTATATATGTGTGTGTGTGTGTGAGCGTGTGCTCATGCTTGCATGCGCGTGTGTGCATGTGCACGTGCTTGCTTGTGTGCGTGTGTGTGTGTGTATAAAAACGAAAATTTCAAAATAAAAACACAAAAATCTGATGTGGCCAACACATGACTTTCTCCATATTCTCCATATATTTAAATTATTATGAATAGCATTATAAGGCAAAATTATTATTTCGTATCATAAAAGAATACATTCGTCCTTATTGCCGTAAATTACGTATATTTTGAATATGTTTACAGAATTCACCACTACATGGTGGTGGCACTGTATACTCGAAATTAAGAAAAAGCAAAATATCTCAGAAATGGATGGTTCTACAAAAATATGTTTCAAACAAAACTTGGAAGAAATATTATTCTCTACAACTTTGGTCCTCATGAAGATTACCAATAACGACGTTTTTAAGGAGATATTTGATGGAAACCAAACAAACCGATTATTTATAAATAATTCCTAAACAATAACTGCTATGGAAAATTGTTTCAAATAAAAGTTGTAGGAAATTACATTCTCTATAACCTTTATATAGAATTGTATATACAATAATGATGTTTTAACGGATAAATATCGCAAAAACCAAATCGGGTTTAGAATAAACCTCGACTTCCGGTTAACCGGTATTGTCCAAAAACTAATCAGTTCTTTGTGCTCATGCTAAAGTGTTATATATGAAGTTTAGTAACGATATGGCAAGTACTTTTTGAGTTAGAGCGTCCACAATCACATACATCCACACACCAACACACACACACACACACACACAGACATCATTCCGAAAATAATCTAAACGTGTTCTAGGGACCTCAAAACGTGTATTTCCATTGAAATCTCGAAGTTGATTTTTTTCGTGATCACAATACTTTCCCTATACTATAGATGGAGAAAGTAAAAATTAGAAAAATTTTACTAATCCTGTACTTTATAAATTACGAGAATCTTAATTTGCAAGCTTTCCAGCTAGCAAATTTGGAAATACGATGTTCCATGTCCAACTGCTCACAAATATCGGTCTCGATTGCTATTAGTGACAACCCAACCAGTCTTTCTTGTGAAAAATAGTTTTTTATTATTTTTACCTTGAAATTTGGTACACAGGTAGGTCTAGTGGAAAAACCGACAGAATAAATCAAAAATTATAACAATGTTTATTTTCTTGGCATTAAAAATCCTAAAATTTAAACAAAGATTTCATGGTTTAGGTACTTCTATATGAGCTACAATGCTGAATTTTTTCTAACAGTAGAATTTGCCAAATTATGAAAACGGGATTATAGAAATTTGAAAATGTTTATTTATTGAAATGTGGCACGATTAGAGGTTTTCGGTTATAAACAATGGATAAAATCTGATATTATATTAATTCTAATTTTCCGGGGTTATTTTGCCCCGTACAAAGATAAAATTATGAGGCACTTTCAGATGAGCTAGAGACTTGAAATTTGGCAAGACTGTATATGCTTGGTTACAACTGATGGACAAAATATGATATTATAAAACTTCCATCATTTAGAGGCTTTTTTGTCCCAAACTATGTTAACATTTACAAGGCTAGAGAGCTAGAGACTTAAAATTTGGCAGCTCTATAGGTCTTTTGTTACAACCGATGGATAAAATCCAAAATTGTAAAAATTCCCACTTTTAAGGGCTATTTTGCCCCATTATTGCCCAAACGAAGATAATAATTATGAGACTGTTCCAGATGACAAATCTGGAAAAAGCAACCACGACACGTAAGATTAAGTTCATACACATCATTCTACAGGTTTTAAATTACTTACGTTGTTAATTGTACATACTAAACAGTGCTCAAAATGAGCCAGAACACACCGGAATGCTGCTCTGGCTCATCATATGTGCTGATGATACCATTCCATTTCATCAGACATTTAGAAATATCATCCCTTATAACAGAATTCCATTTCGTGAAAATTTCCGTTCCACTACCAATACAAGCATTCCGTTTCGTAACACTTTACATTTCGAGCACTGATACTAGAATCATTAACTAAATAAAATTATTTCAATTTGCTTATTCTATGTTTCTTTGTTTTCGATGCATGTTTTGCACGAAGTCTATCTGGT